>CP126892.1:25135000-26335000 GCA_030440675.1 Furcifer pardalis
GGGTATGGGAAACAAACAAGAAGAATTGGAAATCTTAGTTCAGGAGCATAATAGGGGTAACAGAAACCTGGTGGAATGAATCCCACAAATGGAACACAGTAATTGAAGGATATGAACTGTTAAAACAAAGAGAAAGGGCAGAAATGGTGCTGGAGTCACAGTATATGTCAAAAGCACATATCCCTGCATAGAAATATAGTTGTATGAGCTTAGTTATCCCATCATTTGGATTAATATGATTGCTAGGAAAGACAAAAACAGAAGGAACATGGCATTTGGAGTTTACTATCAGCCACCCAATCAAGAAGATGTGGATGAAACTTTTGAAAAACAAATTGGGAGAACGTCAAAGTAGTAACGGGATATTTCTATTATACTGGTAATCTGTTGTGAGACAAAATTTGACAAAATATGGCCCTTCATCCTCTATTTGAGTTATTGATTTAAAAGGAAATAAAAGTAGAGTGTAGCCACATGTATACACCAATTTTAGTGAACTCAGAAGAATTATAGGTAAAGTCCCATGGCAGGACATCCTATCAGGAAAAGGAGTCCAAGTTGGATGGGAGTTTCTAAAAAAGGAAATTCTAATGGTTCAACTCCAAACAAGAAAGAGAGGTGAAAGATGGCAAAAAAGACCAATATGGTTTCACAAAAAGATCAGAGTGGAGCTAAAAACAAAACAAAAAGGACACATGTAAGAAGTGCAAGGAAGGCCAGATTACACACAAGTAGCAAAGAATTGTAGGAATGGAGTTAGGGATGCAAAAGCTGACACTTATCAAGAGATACCAAAAGCACAAAAATGTGTTCTTTGGGTAAGTGCATAGCAAAAGACAGAGAAAAGGAACAGTAGCTGAGCTACTCCATGGAGATGGGAAAATGATAATGGATGACAAAGAAATAGCAGAAGTACTGAATTCCTACTTCAGCTCTGTCTTTCCTAAAAGGTATGACCCTCCAGGAAAATGTAAAGTACTAAGGGATGTAGGACTGCAGCTTGAGCTTGATTTAAAAAATTAGTCAAGGTATATCTTATTATGTTTAATGAGTTCAAATCTTCAGGACCAGATCAGCTGCATCCAAGAATATTGAAGGAGCTGGGCTGAAGAGATCTCAGAACCTCTGTCTGTTACTGGAATCATGAAGGATGGGTGATATGTCAGATGATTGGAGGAGGACTACCATTGTCCTTGTCTTCAAAATGGGAAAAAAAGGAAGAACCATAGAACTGCAGACCAGTTATCTTGACATCAATTCCAGGGAAAATCCTTGAGCAAATTATAAAGTGGTCATTCTACAAGCACCTTGAAAATGAGGTGGTAGTAACTGGAAGCCAACATGAAATCATCAAAAACATCCTGCCAGACTACTCTTATTTCATTTTGGATCAGGTAACTTTCTTAGAAGCAGTGGAAATGCTGTAGATAAAATATATCTGGACTTCAGAAAAGCTTTTTGATAAAGTTCCCCATGATATTTTAATTAGCAAGTTAGCTAAATAGGGGCACATAGCACAAATGTCAGGTGGATATACAGTTGGTTACAGAATTGTACTCAGAGAGTGCTTATCCATGGCTCCTTCTCAAACTGGGAGAAGGTGACAATTGTCATATCCCAAGGCTTAGTCCTGGGCTCAGTGCTCATCAACATTTTCATTAATGGTGTGGATAAAGGAGAGCAGGGAATACTTTATCAAATTTGTGGATGTAACAAAATTGGGTGAAATAGCTAATACTTTGGAAGACAGGAAAAGAATTCAAGAAGATCTTCATATGCTGTGGGCTGTCTCATCAGATGTGACAACACTGTGTTGGAGGCAGTAGGTTGTGACATTAAAATAGATGATGGAGAAACCCCTTCCTATCATTTTGTGAAATCTACTTTTATTAGTTCTCTAACTGAAACAGTGCAATGCTAGTTGGACTCTCCTAGGCAGATACATTGCTATTTTGCTATGTCATTTACTTTAACCAAAAACAGGAAAACTATCTTGATCTGCAGAATGATGGCTGCTGTGGCCACCTCCTTACTCATGAATAAACTAGGTAAATTATTACTCAAGAGTAAATGGGGAAATGTAGTTGTCAAAAACAACAACAACAGAAAGCTGAAAAGTGGCAGGTGTGCTCTCCTGGCTCCCATTATATGTCCAGCATGAAGATTAGACTGACCTTCCTTACACAAAAATGCTGTAGTGGACATGCACCCTCTCTGCTTCTTTATCACACACAAACTGCAGTTAGAGAACATTCCAAATTGAAGATGGTGCAAACATTAGAAACAAAACTTTATTTTAAGCAATCCACTCTTCCCCTCAGAAAGAGACAGATATCTGCTTTGAGCATGTGAAAAACATTCTTGAGGAAAATACATACTCTACAGTAAAGCAGGGGAGGAGGTGGAAATGTGTTGATAATTGAAGTAGGGACAAACTGAAGCAATCTGAAGACCAGTATGAACCTTTGTCATGGGAGAATAAACATCCTCAGTATGGACAGAAGGATCACTAAAGTGAGAGATAAAATAGATATCAGTACAGATAAGCTTTCTAGCAAAACAACAACTACAACGACAACGACAACAACAAGAACAACAGCAAAATGCATTGCTCCCAATTCCCTTGTATAGACAGGCCCTTAGATACAGCTTAAACTTCTCTTGTATCACCCTGTTGTTTGATGTTATTGTTGATATTATTGTACTGCAACCCTCTTTTTATAGTTTAACTTTTAATATATTCAATAAATCATCTAGAATCAAGGGTGCACACTTTAGTGACTGTATTGGTGAGTGGTGCCAAAATCTGAGTACAGTGTTACTTCACTTAAAGAGCATAATGCATTCCACGAGATTGCTCTTTAAGCGAGTTTGCTCTTTAAGTGAAACACCATTGTAAGTGACCAATTGTGACTTCTGGTGGGCAGGATTGCGAACCCCAATTTATTTGTTAAGTGAGTTTTTGGTTGGTTTTATTTGTTAAGCGAGGCGAACATTCAGAGAAAATCCTGCTCTTTAAGCGATTTACTCTCTAAGCAAGGCACTCTTTATGTGAGGTTTCACTGTATGTTGAAAACCAAAGCTGTTGGTGTAAGACTGAAAAGTTTGTCTGCCTTTCTGGGGGAAGCAAATTTTGAGTCCTGCAGGACATGAGAGGAAGTTCTGGACAGTGCCATATTTAAATAGGTTATATTTAGGTGTATTCTGGTGGGCAGTGTGGGGTGTCGTTGGTAGTGGTGAGTACTGCAGGACACCGTTTGATGGCTGGGCTCCTGTTTTGGGTGACATGAATTGTGTTATTCATGGACTTAAGCAGATTGACCTTCTTAGGCTCCCTTGGATACAGCTGGCATAGGCTCATGAGAGCTGGGTTGGAGATGGTCACAAGGAGGCTTCCCCAATTTGGCTGTCCTGACAAAGACCAGCAAGGCACAGCATAGACCAGAGTAGAGATCCAGCCAACCTAGGCTGGAGAGGAGCCAGCATGGTCCACTCACTCTGGCACGAGGTTACAGTTACTATCCTAGCATGTCCCCACAAAAGGGATCAATGTAATTAAAGTTATGACCAAGTTTCATCCCATCTTATGTGCCTGGTCTTTTCACTTACAGAGGGGAGGGGGAAGGAGAGTGGTAGTATTTTTAATCTTTCCTTACCACCAAGAAAGCCTGCTTCTGTTAGTTTCCCACCTCTGCTTCCATGCACCGACTTCTAAATTGTCTAATCTCTTTCTCTGATGATTTCTTAGGGAAGGCACAAGCTCTGGAGAAGCCTGCTATTTCTGACTCCTTCTCTTTTTAAGGTTAGGCAATACTTGGCTGAGTTAAGTTCTAATTTCATTTATGTTCATCTTTTCAAATAAGTTCAAAGCTGTCAAGAATAACCTGATTTCCTAATAGTAAGTAGCATACAGTATTCTGTTCTCAATTTCTCACTGGGCAGCGTCTACAAAAGCATCTGCCATGCTTGGTTACTCTCTCCTCCACAAATGATCTACAGGCTGCCCACACTACTGCTCTTCTAGAAAATGCGCATGATAATTAAAATATGCCAGTGCATGAATGACAATAATGTAGACTCATAACCTTTCCAATAAACTCTTTATTTTCTCATCTATTTTTCTTGATCCATCTTAAAGCCTAATAATAATTTTCTACATGGTTAGTAATTTTTCCCTCAGACATTTAATTCCTGTTTCATTTAATTTTAACTGTGGATTCACATGCTTCCTAAATTCCTTAATTTGCAATATCACTATGCAGAAAGACCTTCCTTTATTTCTTAAAGTACCTCACCAAAGTAGTTCTTTTTCAGTTACTAATTAGTTCATGCTAAAATTGCCAGATAAAATTTGAAGAACAGGTTTCATCTCAGTACATTTGTCAGATATCTGAGCCACTGTGAAACAGAAACTAGAACACTAGCTTTGAACTGTCAAGTTGGCTTCCTATCTCATTATTTGTCAAATATTCTGAACAAATCACCACCTCTCTATCCAACCTATTTCTAAGCCCTGTATCTGCATCTGTTTCATTAATGTCATACATCTTTTTAAAAAATCTATTTCTATTGAATTTATGAATAAAGTGAAAATTTTGGAAAGTGCTTATCAGCAATAAATCATCTGCGCTGGCCTAATTTAATAGGCACAGGCATTCCCACAATACAGAGGAGCATGTTGCATGTAACTGATGTGTAGCAGTTAAAGATAAAGAACATGTCTATGGAAAGAGGTAGCAAAAATATTACAGACATGTGCTTGTGGTCAGCCCTGCAATTATGGTTAATATTTTGTTGGGATACTAACAAGCTTGCATGCTTTTAACACTGGGTATCAGTGGGAGGGGGCTTAATGGACTAATGCATCAGTGCCTTGTCATGAACCTATTGGTGAAGCACTTAAAGTGCTCCTAGAATGATTTCTACCTTATAAGATGCTAGTAAAAGTGAGAAATAAAGAAGGTGGGATCTGAGACTTGAGCTAAATCTTTCACAATTTCTCTGTGTTTTTACTGGTTTATTTAACTTTATATTCTGCTAACTAGAAGAAGAATTATTTACATTCTGGAAAATATTTAGGAATTGGAGAGGTTACGTACATAATGTCATGAGGCTGGATAGGCAAATCTCAGTTTTCCTTTCTGCTTCAATTCTCCTAAAAGTTCAAATCTTTTCCTATTCTAAATATCCTGACATTCATATTGACAAAGATGGAAAAATGTCACTCAAACCCATTTGCTTTTTAATGCTAAACATGATTCATGAATGCTGTTACTCTGGGAAAGTGATTAAAATTAGGTTTAGAACCCGGAAGAAGAAATGTTTATGCAACATATTGCTATACTTGTGAAATTATACCACAAGACTGTGTTACTTCAAGATATTTTGCTGTTTGAGGGGGAGCAACACAAAGGAATGCACACAAAGCAGAAAATGTTACAATCCTTGGCAGTAGAAAAATAAACCTATACACTATACATTTGCAGCCTCACTTTGTCTAATGGTAGAGCTGCATCAGCAGTAATTAATGCTTTTAGCTTAGAACATTTTTAAAAAATTAAAAAACAAATTCATGGGGAAATAGCTCAGCCAATAACTAATAACTAATATACCTAAGAGTAACATTCCTCTGGTTTTCAAAACACCACATTTATTTATTTATTTATTTATTTAAGCAAACTTTTATGCTGCCCTCCTCAAAAAGACCCAATGCAGCTAACACAACTCCCAACACCTAAAACACAATAAAAACATAATATAAAATCAAGATTAAAAGATTAATTTTTTTGAAAAGCTAAAACAAAATAAACAGAGAGAGGAGGATCAAATGAGCCAGCAGACTGGGGCAACTGTATGGCCTATATCTCACACACGCTCTGCCAGCCAGGTCTTGACCCCCTTCCTAAAGTGTAGCAGTTCTGTCTGGAGATGCAGCTCACTTGGCAAGAGGTTCCATGGGGCCAGAGCAGACACAGAGAAGGCCCTCCTCCTTGTGCTAGAGAGGTGCTTCTCTCTAGCTGATGGTACAACCAGAGGGCCTCTCTGTCTGCTCTGGTGGGATGGACATCCCTTAAATACATCAACAATCAAGGCAATATTTTTTGTGTTCATTTTTTATGTCCAAAACAAGCTAAGCAAATAAAGGAAATAGAGAAGAGGATTATCCTTTATTTATTTTCAATCTCTCATTTATTTGTATGGAAATGTCAATAAACAATATGGTTAAATCAGCTCACAACAGAATCAGACAGAAAAGGACAGGTCAGTCCTGTGGAAACCACGAGTTTCTTACCAATAACAAAATATCATGATAATCATCTAAAAGGCATCCATAATATAAGCATCAACCAATAAAAGCAATGACAATTGAGATTTATTTAGGTGAGTAGTGGTTAACAGATGAATCACACAAGCATGTACAATAAAACTAATAAACAGAGCAACAATACAATGTATTTCAATACAATTCTTACATTAGTTATTTTTTCAAACAGTAAAAAGTTTTCAAACAGTCAAAACAAACCATGAAATACATGTTTAAAAATAATAATTGAAAAAATTATCTGTTAGCCTTGCAAGTGAATTGCCACCATCATAACAACAAAATATAGAGAAGCATAGGAACAGCATAAAGATCATGGTAAAAGGGAGGGCCAGTTTTTCCTTCTGCACCATAAATCCAGGTGTTCAAAGGTACTGTTTGTCATGATCTTCAGTTGACACCCAGTTACTAAGGCAACTGCATTCTTTCTTACTCTTATCTCAGATTCCATTAGATTAAGCTGGACAGTTAGATATCTTCTCATGAGATCATGCATTCCACAAACACCTGCAGACTGAGAAGCTTCAAGGAGCTTCCAGAACCTCAGAGAAGGTTCCAAATGATGTAATTAGGGTGAGATCATTGAATTCTTAAGGGTGGGAGACAACTTATTTTGCTTATATAAACCAGAGGATTTTAGACTCAAGTTGGTTCTCTGCTGTGATGCTATCCAGCCCATTAGCTGAACTCATATTCTCTTTGGGGAACACTTACTCATGGAAAGGAGGCATGAGCCCCTTGGAAGGAAATTGACTGAACCAGATGCCATGCCAAACTAATCTTGGAAACCTGAGACTCTTTACGAACTCTTATCAATTCTAAGCTATGCTTTTATGCTTTGCTTCTATGAAACTGCATAATGAAAAATAAAAGCTCTTTTGTGACTTTTACTAACTGACTGTGTTGAAGTCTATTTAACAGACATATCCAGGCACTATTTGCTCTCTGCATTACACGCCACCAAACTAAAAACTGCAGACTCCCTATGTCAATCAGGTGAAAGCACGGAGGCCCTGGGCTCTGGGAGGAAAGGTGACATAAAGGCTGTGGGAAGGGAGTTTGCAGAGTAAAGGAAAATCAAACAGCCTAGATGATTGTGCCCAGCCTCTTGAGCCCCAGAAAGGATCAAGTCCATGAGACTGTTCATGCAAGACACTCCTGTTTCTTGCCACACCAGCAGCTTTTCCATCTGTTTACCATCTAGTCAGCAGAATGAGACCCCTGTACTTTCAGAGCAGACTCCCTCTCTTCCATCCCTGCTCCCACAGAAAGTTGGACCTTAGCCACCCAGATTGGACTCAAGCTGGCCACTACACATTTCCGTGTGCACAGGGATAATTTTTACATTGGAAGAATTTCAGCTCCTGATCTCTAGAATCCCCCACTCTGGAATATGAAAATATGCCTTTTTTGACTAGCATCTGGATTCTGAATGAACCCTCTCTCCAGATCAGCCCCTCCATTCCATTCACACCGGATAAACTGCCTCCCACTCTGGCTGTGGCAAAGAGGTCTCCCCCTTTATGCCCCTGTTTCCCCTTCCTCTGGCACATGCAAGACTACTATGGCTCTTATTTTCCTCAAGCTTCCTGGAGCCTTGAGCACCTCCACTATGGGGGAACCTGAAAAAATAGGTGATCAGATGTTGCTGAGCTGCTTCAATTCCCTTTCCAAGCTCAGTTTCTTTTTGCAACCCAGATTGGAAAGAGAGGGTGACCTTCCCCACTGAAAGAAAGTGGGAGGGTTTCCCCTCACTTCATCTGCTGTGGTGAGACTCAGAAGACCACCACAGAAAAGAGAAAGGCAAGGCCCTCCATCCACTGAGGAAGCAAAGGGATGTCTCCTTATCTTTTTGGATTGTGTTGCTATTATTTATTATTATTATTTATTTATTCCAATTTGTTACCCCGCCCCAATCGGGTAAACCCAACTCTGGGCGGCTTACAATACAGATTAAAAATACATAGCTTAAAACCACAGTTCATAAGTCAAAACAATTGCTCACACATTACTGGGGGGGGGAATGGGGTGGTCCTGCTATAAGGATAAACATGAATAAAAAGAGATTTAATTAAGAAGAGATACCTCTCCCAGCCAGTAGGAGCCAAAAGTGTAGCAGAGTTAAGACAACGCTTGACCTTCCTTCTCCGCCATTGCTGGAGTTCAGCAACCTTTGAAAGAACTCTAGCCCTTATGGTGTCATTTGGGAGCAGCAATTAGTACCTGCCAAGTGGCCAGTGTTGGACATAAGGAGTTGTCCTTCCCAATGGCCTCTTTTCAATGCATAGACAGACAGCCCACCCACTTTCCTTTTCAGTTTGAGATTAGCTGGTGGCCTCAGGACCAGATAGGAATTTTTGGCCCAATGGTAAATTGACTCAAGCTTACCAGGAACATTAAGGGGAATCAAGGGTGGGGCAAGATTTAAATAAGTCACTCTGGCAGGTAGAGTGGATGGGGTATTTAGTAATGATGAGTTTCCACAGAAATTGGGTGGTTAATTGTGCCCAACATCCCGGTCATCTGGATCCTTAGATTTAGTGGCAAAGGATGGGGGTGGGGAGGACAGACATGGCACAAAATGGTCCTTAAACAATTTTGGTCATATGATTTGGTGGCTAGTTGGGCCTGCTAGAAATGCATTGTCACTCAATAACACCTGAAGGGGCAGTGGAAACTCGCCCTAAGGGCAGGGGTAGGTAGCATCCCTTTGCTCCAGGCTCAGGCATCTATGCTAAGTCATCTATGCTTCCCCACTGCAGGATGTGGGTATTTTAACAAATTAAATAGTTAATAAAGTTGTGGCCCTGGTTGAAATTCCAACAACTGTGTCTGTTTTATTATTTCTGTGGGTGAGTGGGGGCAATGCTTAGTCAATTTACCAGTTTTCAAGAGAAACTATTTCACCAGTGGCCAAATTCCTTTCCCCATGATTTCTGCAAAGGTATTGATAGATAACACTTTCCCATGATGAACAGAGAAAGCAGCTTTTGAATGCTAATTAAGTTAAATATGCAAAAGGAATTTGATAATGATAACTTCTTAATACTCCAGCATGATTAAGTCATATGAAATCTATTGGCAATCACTGGCTGTTTTCAAAAGCAAAGATAGCAAAATTACTTAAGAAGGTTTAATCTTGAAGGTATTCAGAATGCAGTAGCAACATTTATGGATAAATTGCAAAGAATTTAAACTCTTTGAAGTTTTAAGCATAAAATATAGTCATCGTACTTGTTATGTTCTGCTATCCTCCTTCCATTAACTGACATATTGGCAAAAAGTATAAAATCATACAGAGAGTTGGCATTGTTTCTTAGTTTAGACCTGCAAAGGGTACTTGCAGTTTAAAAAAAAACCACGTGAAATATGAAGTGGCATAAGCATAAACAATATCTGAATTAAGCAGGAATCAACTGGTTTTTATTCCTTTAGATAAGACTGCTATGACAGATCTAAATACATAGTTCTTAAGCCCTCACCATGACAATTTACTTAGCATTTTAAAAATACTTCACATTGATAGCAAGGCACCATGGGTATGAGTGGAGGTAAGCAGATTTCCTGCTGAGCTGACCCATATGATGGCATGATTTCGGAAGATTCTCCCATTTATTATCCTTTTGGTTTTCACTTCTTATGCCATCTAATTTAATTGTCAACAACGCCATTGACATTCTTTTTTTTAAACCTTCTGGTTTTATTAATTAGATGACATGTTACATTAACATACAAGAACTCAAGATTTCGAGTTTGGAAACAAAATGTACTAAGTCATGTATTTTAGTTAGAGCAGAAGTGAACAAAAGACCGTCATTATCTTTTGACTGTTCTTTAACAATTATTCATTTTCTCTCTTCAAAACAAAACCAGCATTTTCATTCACATCTCTTCGTCTCCATGTAAATGATGTATTGTTATAAGATAAAGAAGTTGAAGAACGCATTTGGTGATTAAAAACATGAATGTGGGAACTGCCCACTTTGAAAGAAGAGAAATTTAGAAATGGGAGAAGAGTCCACTAATAAAAGCCTCTGCTTCTGGATTCCCCAAGTCTTCTGAAGCCAACATTAAGTCTGCAGAAAGCAAATTTCACCTTGGCTCATCACAGTATAGGATTCTTTCATTTTTTAAAGCTTACAAACTTGGGAAATGGCATGAGTGTGGAAAGATTGGGACACAGCCAAGATTAAAGTTAGATGCTACTTCTTAAGGACATATTGGCAACACGAATTCTGGAAAGTATGGTTTTCTCCTATCAGAAAGGATTAACAGCTACGTTTTTCACAACTATATCACAATTTAATGAAAAACTTCTTTCTGTAACATCCAGGAATATTTTTATTTCTAGCCCAGTTTACCAGGTGGGAGAATCTTAAAATGCCTATCTTAGCTTGGATGCATTTACAGCCCACTAATTTCTTTAACAATCCTCATTAAAATCTATACCAGTAACACCTCCTGAACTCTTAATAATGCTTAATGATTAAGAATGTAATGAATAATTGCAAAGGTCACCTTCAACATAGCAGTGGAAAAATGGACATCTGCTGTGATTTTTTTCTTGAAATCCCACTGCATTCCTCAACTTGCTGAAAGAGTGAACTATATAGAGTGAAATAATACTCTGTGTAGGCCATTTGCAACCTGGCCTCATGAAAAATCTCTTGCAACATAAACTACAAGAGGAAGGGCTAAGCTGTAGCACAATGGTTTGGTCTCATCTGATAAAAACCCCACCTCTGTGATGAAGTTGACTGTCTAATCCAGGAGTTCCCAAACTTTTTAAGCTGGGGGCTGGGTCATGCTCACTCATACAGCTTGGGGGGGGGGGCTGGATGGCCATTTTGGCCTTCTGACACCAAATGGCACTTCCTGGTGTGGTAGAGGCAGTGGAGGGCCACATGAAAAGCTGCTGTGGGCCACATCCGGTCTGTGGGCTGCAGGTTGAGAATCCTTGGCCTAACCCCTGATGTAGGATTTGATCCTTAGTCCAAAATTAATTAACCAATTTGGAACATGGAGTGTACCTATGCTGTGCCAATGTGGCAGACTACAGCAACTACTGTATATGCTGGTGTATAAGACGACTGGGCATATAAGATGACCCCCCCAACATTTCCACCCAAAATATAGAGTTTGTTATATACTCGCCGTATAACACTACCCCCTCTTCCGCACACCTTCCACACACCAAATAAAACATAAAAGAACATATTTGATTTCAACATCTCCCTGTGGCCGGCACTAGTGCGCAAGTGTGCATGTGTGAGCTCTGCGTAGACAAGGGGTGGGGCGGAGCACTGCTGCTTCCTGCCGAGCAGAATGGGCCGGTCACGCCGAAAAGGCTGGCACCCCTGTCTTGCTGCTGATGCTCGCCGCAGCCACGTTGGATACCGCACGATACTGGATGGTATGTAGAATGAGGTGGGTGGGCATCGGGATGCAACTATGGGCACCAGGTGGGCATCGGGAGGCCACTATGGGCAGCTATGTCTATCCCAACTGAAGTGCACCCGACGTATAAGACGACCGCCCCACTTGGAGGCATGTTTTTCAGGGGGGAAAAGTAGTCTTATATGCCAGCATATACAGTACTAGAATAGTTTGATAACTATGACATTGACATTTTAGGGATCAGTGAGATGAGATGGTTAGGGAGTGGAAAATTCATTGATAAAGAAAGGACCATCATTTACTTGGGGCAGACCCAGGGCCAGATTTACATTAAAAGAGGCCCTAGGCTATTCCACTTATGTGGCCCTTTCACCTCCCATTTTTAAGTTTGTAAATTACATGAGAGATAATAAAATACATCATTACTGTGAAATATATCGATATATAGGCCCCTCTTGATCTTGAGGTCCTAGGCTGAAGCCTAGTTAGCCTATAGGAAAATCCGGCCCTGGGGAGACCTGAGATGTAGGCACTGTTCTCAGCCCAAGAGGAAGTAGAGCACCCATTGGCTGGAAATCCGCTAACAAACCAGTGATGGGATGTTACCAGTTTGGACCGGATCGCTCGAACCGGTAGCACCCCATCAGGAGAGGGTCTCAGGGGGGTGGTAAACCCCTGGGTGACTGGTTCGGCCGCCTCTCCAGCCCCCTTCCAGAAATGTATTTCCGGGCTGCCATAATTGCAGTCCAAAACTGTGCATGCATCAAACCTCCGTTTGACGCATGCACCGTTATATTTTTATTGTGCATGCGTCAAATACAGGCTTGACACATGCACACTAAAAAAAGAGAACTGCACATGCATCAAACAGAGGTTTGACGCATGCACACACATTTTTATTTATTTTATTTTATTTGCTCTGCCCACGACGTCATGATATCATGACATTATGATGTCGGCTATGCCTATGACGTAATGACATCACGGTGGGGTAGTGAAGAATTTTACAACCCACCACTGTAACAAACCTTATGCAAAGAAAAAAAAGTTAATCTCTAAAATGTGACAAAACTCTTTCCTACTTCTAGCTCAGCATTTCTACTGATGAAGATGATATTTGTTTTGACTCTGATCAGAAACAGTATCAGTAGAAAGCACTAACAAGTATTATCTGCAGAAAGATGAAAAAGAGTGCAGTAATCTGAGGACTTCATCTGCTTTTAAACACTAGGTAAGGTGACTTTACCCGACTGCTTTTAGTTCACATGCATATAAAGTTAATGTACAACTTTTCTGCCATGGGGACATTTTTCCTCCTGGTAAAACAAGAGATTTGTACTTTGTCAAAAAGCACTAGAGAGCACACTGAGGGACTGGTAGCCTTCCATTTTGAGAGATGGGGAAAAACAATTGATTCCCTTAGGTGAAACCTGATACCAGTGCACCTCAAATTGATTCTTCACATTTGCAATCTCTGTTTTATAATTTCAGCTTCACTTGAGATCCTGTTGTTTCAACATCAATCAACGATTTCTTAGACTGAGTCTTCTCTGTTTCTTTCCCCACCACAACCTCAAACTAAACAGTACTCCTCCTGATGAAGAGTTCGGCATGACTAAAAAAACTCATCTTTTATAGTCTTTAGAGTGATCAGCCAATCCTGACTTCAGATTTTGCATGATCTCTTGACCACTGTTTCTCCACTCTGCAGATATTCCATCCTTGACAGATAAGAGTACTGGAAATGATGAATAGGTATCCCTTGCATTAGAACTGTCCCTTCTGAAGTGGTGAGGAACTGGGAAATGACTTAACTTCTCCCACTAATATTCTTCGGAAAGATGTGGCAAGGCCAAATACATTCCAGAATGAGATCTACTTTCCCCCTTCCATCTGTACTTCTTACTAGACAAATATTGGATTTTCCAGTTCTTTGAGTTCACCCTGCTCTCCAACTACCCTCTAATTCCAGTTGAATTGCGAGAATTTATATGATTAATTCCAGACTTGGAACATGTACAGTTTGCTCAATTCCTTTGTGTGTTCTCTTCATCTCCAAACTGTATTACTAACGGGAAGGTGGAGATTTAAAACCCATATTTAGAAACTATCAGTGTGATTATATGTATGAAAAAGAAACATTGATTATTATTGCACTTGCAAACATAACCATATTTAAAAAATATCCTTATGTGTCAGTAAAGCATGTGCAAAAAGCATTTCACAGGTACAGCTTCATCAAAAATATCTTTATGTAATGTTAGTTTTATCAAAGTGTGCAAGCATATTAGAGAGGGATAACACAGACAGACAGAGATTTGTATGAGATTCCTTGTAATGATCACAGTTAATGTTGGCAGGGAAAGCATGAAGTTGCCCCTTTGAGGCCTATCACTTATAAAAGAAATGACAGAAAGAGGAACAATGGCTCACTTCTCAGTACATCTGCAAGAGATATGAGATAGCAAGGTGTGTGAGAGAGAAAGATACCTTTTCTGTATCAATATCCATGACTTGCTGCCAAAATGTAGAAACTCCCCAGACTGAAAGCAATCACCAAAGAAAGAATATCTGCACTTTCTCTGATGTTCTTATAAGTACTGTATATGAAGAAAATGACCAAGTAGAATATGAGCAATAAAACCAAGACTATTTTAGCTAAAGACACAAAATATCATCTGGTTGTATAGATAGGATGTGCCCGGGGTCTATTTAGAGCTATTTTTGCCCTTTAAAATACAAAATGTCTACCGAGCATACAAAACAATTATAAAGCATTTCAAATTAGGAATGTCATTAAGATATTAAATGATTTGGGGGAAAATGAGATGAAAGAAATTTTTAAAACGGGTAAGGGAATTTTTTTTAAACAAAGAAAGAAATAAATTAAAAAAAGGTATACAAAATAAATTTTAAAAAATAACAATGGAAGAATGGATGAGGGTTAAAAAACTATTGGTACCAGGGATATCGCCAGTTTTAGAAGTGGATGATTTCAACACTTGCCCGGTAAAAATAGATGGAAGAATTAGGAATACCTTAATAGATAAGAAGGCCTTATTGCTTATGGACTGCGCTAAAATATGTAGAGAATGCAATAAAAGGGATGAATTATTTCTTCAATTGGGTTTAAATTGGTTTCAGATTCTTCAGATAAACAAATGGAATAAAGACATCATATATGCAGGAAGTTTAGAAAGAGAATTTGCAGTTTTTGAAGAAATGTTAGTCAAGATCAGAAATGAAGAGATAGGTATCAAAGGGATTATTAGCAAACTATATAAAATACTGAACAAAACAGGAAAATACAGGAGATATTAAAAAACACGTGGGAGCAGGAATTGAACATTATAATTACAGGGGGAAAATGGCAAGAAAAATGGAAAAGAAGGATTATGAGAACCATGCCAGTACGAGTTAAAGAACATAATTATAAGTTGTTATGGCACTGGTATCTGACACTAGTCAAGCTGCACCAAATAGATAATAAGTTAAGTAATGTATGCTGGAGATGTAAACAGTCAACCGGGACATATATACCTATGTGGTGGACTTGTAATAAATTAAAGGAATTTTGGGAGAAATAGAAATAGAAATAAAGAATATGTTTGGACAGAGACTTGAACTGGGGCTGGAACTGGTATTATTAACAAACTTGGATAAATTTAAAATGTGTAATGATGATAAGGAATTATTGACTATAATGATGTCAGCAGCTAGACAATGTATCGCAAAAAATGGAAAAATGAGCTAACTATAAAAATAGAAGATTGGTACAAGGACATGTGGCAATTAGCACTTAATGACAAATTAACATGGGAGCTGAATCTTTAAAAAAGCATAGTTCATGAGAACAAATTCTGGAGAATCTGGAAAAGATTTGTTGAACATGTAATGGTAAAGAACAAAGGTATTAAACCTGTACCTGAACACATCAATTTTTGGGAAATATGAATTGTTGTACCTTCTGGACAATGTATATAACACAAGGGTGGATTATGTTTAGAGTTAAACAAGAATGAAAGAGTAGAAATGATTTTGTAGTAATTATAAAAGATATTAGTCATAGTAGGAAGGTTCAAGCATATCTTTTCTGTTTTTGTTTTTGTTTGCCTTATGAGTATTTCTTTAGTTAATGCATTTTTCTTTTTTTTCAAGCATGTATACAAAATTGATATGTAAGCTAAATTCTTATGTTCTCTTTTTCTTTTATGTATGGTTGTATTATTACTTGTATGTTGAAAATATAAAAAACAATAAAAAATACAAAATGTCTATATGGTGGAAAATGCCAATATGGACCTATTTATTCAGAGGCAAAAAGACAGGTGAAGGGTCTTTTTCAACATTCACTACTGCACTACTGAAATATTAAACAGTTACTAGCAGAGGTGTGCTGGCCCACAAGGATACAGGAGCTCATCCTGGTGTGCCCCAATGACTGGCACCCCCCAGAGGCAGGCAGAGGTAATGGGGATGTATGGGATTTCTCCCTCCAACCCCACAATAGGTGCCACTATCACTTCCTGTCCACTGCCCTCCCAAGGTGCCCAGCACACCCCTGGTTACTAGCTGAACTAGCACAAGAAAGTGGCTAGTTTCCTATTTGGAGTATAAAGGCAAGAGTGAAAACATTCTCCTGCTGTGGAAATACCCCTATGGGTATGAGTAACATGTCACCTGTTGCATGGCTAATCTCCCAAGCAGCATTAGAGGACCTACAAAGGTGAGATTGCTAGATTGGGAAGAATAAATCCATAATTGCCTTTCTATGACCAGGGATTATTTTACTTGCATAAAATAAGAGTAATCTGTTCTCATTCTGAATTACCCTTTGCTTTACTATTTCTAAGGGCCAAAATATATTACAAGTAGCCACTGTTAGAAGAAGGTGCTGGATAAAAGCCTGATTTTTCAAATCTCCTGTGGCTTGTATATTAGTATGTTTTGTTTACGGACTGTTCATCAATAGGTTAATTATGTGCTTTGTCAGTCAGGTAAGTCAGTCAGGCTACTTGTAGTTCAACAGTCTTGGCCTGCAATCTGATTTTCCACCCTGGAGAAAAAAAACCTTAAAGAATGGAAAAGAATACCCTACTTGTTTCCCTATTTCCTATCCAGTGAATACTTTTGCATTCAAAAGCACAATCTTCAAAGGACAGAAAGAGGACTCAACACTTGATAAGCATCCACCACTGTGTGAATGCATATGTATTAAAAATATGAATGGCTTAGCTACCTCTTCTAGTCCTGGTCAAGCCAGTACAATTCTGACTAGATGAGAACTGATTTTCAATCTATGTGAAGTAATGGTGTTTCTCTGGTCTGTTCGTTTACAAATACAGTGGTACCCCAGATAACATGTGCACTGCACAACGTTAAAACCGGATAACACCAGGAAATTTGAGGAAAACTTTTGCAGTGCACAACGTTAAGTTAACGTGTGATGCAAATTTTTCCTCAAATTTCCTATGGAAATCTCTGCCCCAAAGTCCGCAGGCCTGTGGGCTTTTGGGCAGAGATCTCTGGAGACCCTCTTGCTGTTCCGAGGCCGGCTTCCTTTTGAGGAAGAGAAGGCGGGAGGGCCACCCACTTCCCCAAAAGGAAGCTGGTGTTTGGATGCTCTGAATGCTGGCTTCCTTTCAGGGAAGGGAAAGTGAGTGGGCCACCTTCCCCTACCCGAAAGGAAGCTGGTGTTGGGATGCTCTAAATGCCAGCTTCCTTTTGGGGAAGGGGCGGCCCACCCACCTTCCCTTCCTTGAAATGAAGCCAGCATTCGGAGTGTCCCAATGCCGGCTTCCTTTCAGGTAAGGAAAGGTGGCCCACCCGCCTTCCCTTTCCCCAAAAGAGGCTTGCATTTGGAGTGTCCCAATGCCAGCTTCCTTTTGGGTAAGGAAAGGCGGCCCGTCCGCCTTCCCTTACCCGAAAGGAAGCTGGTGTTTGAAGCGTCCCAATGCTGGTTTCCTTTCAGGGAAGGCAATGCTACCATAGAGCCAAGCCCAAAATTTGGCAGGACTGGTCTCCGCATAGGAAGCGGCTTTCCAGTCGGAGACCAGCCCTGCCGACATTGGGGCTTGGCTCTATGGCTAGCCAACCCCAAAGCCTGCAGGACTGGTCTCCGCATTGGAAGTGCCTTCCCAGGCAGAGACCATCCCTGCTGACTTTGGGGCTTGGCTCAATCCACCAGCCACTTTGGAAAGGGCAGCGGGCACCTGACACATGGAATCCCTGCTGCCCTTTCCAAAGAGGCAGGCAAGCGGTTGATCTGCCTGCCTCTTTGGAAAGGTTAGCAAGGATTCCACACATCGAATCCCCGCTGCCCTTTCCAAAGATGCATGCGGATCAATCCCCGGTTCCCTTTCCTCTTCGGAAAGGGAACCAAGCTTTGGTTTAATATTGTGCGATAAATGTATCACACAATGTTAAAAACCCAATAACGTTAAGACTTGTGGAACCAAGTTTTAACGTTATCCGGGGTATTACTGTAATAACTTCCCTTGGATTGTAACAGCAGCAGTTATAACTGTATAACATCTCATTGCTCTGTTTACTATCACCAAGCACATTGACAATTATCTGTACTCTAACTCTGTGGAAAAATATGATGCTTTGAGAATACTCTAACCTTTATATATGTTTTCTCTAACAGGAAATGTTTCTTAGCAGTATGCAGCATTTAGAGAAGCATTATTCTTACACTAAGCTGTTTATGGGTATTAAGTAGGGGAAACATTGTTGATTGCTTATTTCCAGAGGAGATGAAGGAAAACATCCTTTGAGTTAACTGGATTTGCCTTCTGCCAGCTACTTTCAGCATCTCTCTAGAATACAGCTTTCTTTAATTTTGTAACTAGGGGCATAGAAAGTACAAACCAGCCAGTATATTTTTATCTCAATAGCTTGTTACTTGTCCTTATGCCAATCAAGGGATTAGATGTTTGCAGAAGTACAGAACACTAGATTAAATACCATCTGTGGAGCAATACAACCACATTTCAACTCTTATTTCCTACCACCACTGTGTCAATTGCCAACATTTGTTTTCAAATGTTATTGATTTGATTTTTATACCACCCATCTAGTTAATATACTACTATGGGATTTTTTGAATCGGTAGCTGCGTTAGTTTGTGCAAGCATAATAGAGAATAAACAAAACAAAAGACAAAAAAAAAAAGCTGTGCCACCTTAAAGACTCACTCCTGTACTTTAATGTTAGCTTTTGTGGACCAAGTCCACTTCATCAGACATAACACTGGATACAGTATCTTGGAGTCCATTTACAGTAATACCTTGGATAAGATTTACCTCGGATAACTCTAAAATCGCATAACGTTAAGTAATCTGGGGAGGAGAATTGGATCGAATAACGTTAAGGTCCTATTGGATGGATCGGATAACAACCACTAAAGCCTGTGTGGTTACAGTGTATCTCTATGGAGCTTTAACGTTATGCGATCCATCCCATAGGATTTTAACATGGATCGGATAACACTAAGAATCGGATAACACCAAGATTTGTGGAACCAAGTCTTAGTGTTATCCGAAGTATTACTGTATATATTTCCTGCCCTTCCACTATATGTCAATCTTTTTAGTATCTGAATAGTGCTGTCTTTGTTATGCTAAATTTCTTTCACATAGAAATATAGTTATGCTAAATTTTGTTCACAAGAAGACATGTTTTAATGTAACAAAGGAAGGAATGGAACTTTATAGGATGAGTTCTCACAAAGAAAGATGAATGATCAGAAAAAAATAGATGTGTCTCACATTAGAATTGTATTCCTCTCAAATAAGAATCCCCATCTCAAGAAGTCAATGCTGGAATGTAGTGAACTAGGCACAAGGAATGTTATTACATGGAGGCTGGAATAATCTGGAACACAGTACAGGTCAAAGCACTACAGAAATCCATAGGAGCATCAAAAACCTTGGCTGCAATATGTATTTGCAAAATTTCTTGGTTTTGGTATTTCTCCTAGGATACTGAAATTTCTTGCTAAAATTATTCTCTGCATCAATAAGATTTGCCAGATTGCTGGAAAAATAAACCCCAGACTCATTTGTTTCCTTTGCTTTCATTCTCACACCTATCGTATTGTTCTCCAGAAGAAAGAGCCAAATTCAACATGGTTTACTGTCTTTCCGTGTGACTCCAGTGCAGAAAAGGTGCCAATCTATTCATGAATTGCAATAATCTTGCACAGATTTCAATCAATCAATCAACCAATCAACCAATCAACCAATCAACCAACCAACCAACCAACCAACCAACCAACCAACCAACCAATCAATCAATCAATCAATCAATCAATCAATCAATCAATCAATCAATCAATCAATCAATCAATCTTTATTACGGTCCAAGACTACCCTAGTATACCAAAAAGAACATATGTTCTTCTTTAGTGTCCCAATCAAACCCTGGACTGCCAAAATGAAGTCACTTTCTTGGTTTTGTCATTGGCCAATCTTAAATCCTCATCAGTGCATTTTCTGGCAGTAATCAGCAGACTAGTAAATGAGCTGGATTCTGTATCTCTCCACATGCACACCAAGTGGTGTTGTCCATCATCAGCTCCCACTTAAGCATGCTTGATTTACATTTAGGGACTCCAACCCTCAGCCTATTCAGGGTCCTCCAAGTGATGTAGGGGAAGTTGAGTTCCTCAACTATATCCTCCTTTAATTTTGTTCCTTGCCCAGTGAGCTCCTTCCTCCATCTTTTAATTTGGTTTTGCTCTTGTGTGTCCTCAAGAATGTTTGTCTGCTGCTATTTCTCTCCTGATCTTAGGTGGAGCAATACTAACAAGAGGGTATATTTTCTCAAGTGGTGTAGGTTTGAGGCATCCTGTCACTATATGGATGGTTTTATTAACAGTAATGTCAACTCCTTTTGTTGCTAATAGCTGTGTGAAAATGCATTCTTGTGCTTGCTTGTCTGTCATCTTGCTTGACACCAACCCTTCTCCCATCGACCTCCTGAATTTGGTATATAAGAACATGCCTGTAAGTTTCATTCCAAGTCTGATGAAGTGGACTTGATCCACGAATATAGCAGTTAGTCTTTAAAGTGCTACTGTGTTTTTTATTTTTATTTTACTTTATTTTGTTTTGTTTTGTTTTCTGAGATGCCTGAACCATAGACTAACATGGCTACTATTCAAAAAAAAAAAATCCTTTTGTGTATGTGGATGCTCTCCATACTGAGGCAGCATACTCTGTGCGGAGTTGCTCAGGGCCAAACCTGATGTCCACAGCATGGATGGTTGAGTTGCCCATTTATAGTTTGTGAGTTTCCTGATGACGTCCTTTGTACTAACGTTAGCTTTAGTATTCAGGCAGTGCTGCTTAAAAGAGAGTGCACTTTCAAGTGTCACACTGAGATATTTTGAGGCTGGGCAATGCTGTAATTTGTTCTCTTGCCATGTAACATCCAACTCAACCTTTGTCTCTTGGTGTTGATGATGCAAAGCACACACCCAAGTCTTGCTTGGATTAGAATTCAAATGGTTGATGTAATACTGTCCTAATTCTACAAGTGTTCCAGTAAGGTTTGAGCCCTGGGTAGGCAGCTTGCTTTTCTGTGTCTAGCATTCTCTGTTTAATGCCCTGTTTTGCCTGGTTGTGACTCATGGTCTGTATGAGAGATTGGGAAAAAGTGGCCATAAAAAAATTGGGGGAAAATCCTTTTTTATGAGGTTTCTCATGGAGAAGGGGAAAAAAAAAAATACAACCTCGCATAGAGAAATCTCCCTGCAAGAAGAATACAGTGATTTTCCCACCCCAATATCCCTCTAAACTGGAAGAGCTGCAAGATTTACATTCCTGTGAAATGGCATAACTAAGAATGGCCAGATGAAATCAGGGTACAGTGTAGAAGAATAAGTAAATGAAAGGTAGGCTTTATCATATTGTAGAAGAAAAGTGATGTGAAAAAAACTCAACCATCATGAGCCATATCATACTGTTACTCAGCAAGTTGGGAGGTCAAGATCCGAGTACTGCATGATGGAATGAGTGCCCGTCTCAGTTGCAGCTCTTGCCAACCTAGCAGTTCAAAAGGAAGTAGATAAACAGGGACCACATCAGTGGGAAAAGATCTTGGGGACATGAAAGGAGCCTCATCTGGGCATCCGCTGAGTGGAGTTCCTCCAGCAAAAATCCTGTCAATCCAGAGAACACCTTTGTGTGCCTCTGACATGAATAAAATAAAAATAAAATAGTCAACTTATGAATGAAGAACATATGTTGTCCCATTTGAAGTTTTGGAGTGAGGAGTCCACCTGTCCAGCCTATGAGCCACTATAGAATAGAACTAAAAGATAATGAGGCAATGGGGACAGAGATCACAGGATAATTTGTTACTGGGGATATTTTTTTAAGGCTTCTGTCCCCAGGGGAAACAGATTTTAGAAGAATTTTAGAATCAATTAATTTTAGAGCTGGATGGGACCCAATGACTAAATCAGATGCACTCAAGAAGCAAGAAATCTACAAGTAAGGTATTCATGACAAATGACCATCTAACTTCTGTTTAGAAATATCAAATGAGAATCTATCAACTTTCAAGGTAATATTCTTCTCTGAGAAAATCAGCTGTTATTGTCCAGAAATTCTTCCTAACATTTAGTGGAAATAACAACAACAACAACAACAACAACAACAACAACAACAACAACAATCGCTGCCGCCGCCATTGTTGTTGTTATTGTTTGACTTGTATGCCACCCCACTTGCAAAGCGACTCTGGGCGGCTAACAAAGATACAAAATATAAAGTTACAATTACAAGGTACCACATTATCATAATACAAAAAAAATCAACTTATCATCATCACAAATCATCACTAATCACAGTACAGTTATACCTCACTTAAAGAGCATAATGTGTTCCACAGGATTGCTCTTTAAGCGAGTCCGCTCTTTAAGTGAAACACCATTGTAAGTGACCAATTGTGTGTGTGGGGGGGACTGCAAATCCTGATTTATTTGTTAAGCGAGTTTTTGGTTGGTTTTATTTGTTAAGTGAAGCAAACATTCAGAGAAAATTCTGCTCTTTAAGCGAGTTGCTCTTTAAGCAAGGCGCTCTTTATGCGAGGTTTGACTGTATCAAAAAGTGTCAGTATCACGATATCAAAAAGCATTATAAAAAAGAAAAAAACCCTCATTTGAAAAGTCACAGAGCAACACATTTGTGAAGTCCCTCAGCACTCATATGAGAAGTCCCACAGAAAGTCCAACAGCAACACAAACAAAAGCCAAAAGTCACCACTCTTGTCCTTCTCCTGGTCAACGGAAAGGCCCAAGGAGGGTATGATGGTGCATCATTGTCTTTGGTCTCCTGTGGCCAAGGGGGCTCTTATCCTCCTGGCTGGTGAGAAGCGGTAATGTTAGTCCATTCCTGCAGGCCTTATCTACTAGTACTGCTCAAAATAAGCTTGCTGCAATATCCATGCACCAAAGTTAGGGTTATCCATCACTTCATGTTTAAAAGGTCCATGGAAAGGAAAAACAAGAATGGTGACAAAATACATCCCTGTCTTACTCTCAAACTGATGTTGAAGACATTTATGTTGCAGATTTCATTCATGTGCAACAGGCAGAGTTAACATGCAGGTTCTTGTTGATGTTGATGTTGGTAAAGCATTGAGGAATAACATAACTCTTTATGAATTGACCGTAACTTTGGCATTCCATGGGCAACAGCTTGTCTATGAGATTTAGAAAACAAATAAGTACAGTAATACCTCAGATAACATTAGTATCGAATAACACTAAAATCGCATAACATTAAGCTATCTGGGGGGAAGAATTGCATCGGATGACATTAAGATCCTATGGGATGCATCAGATAACAACCGCTAAAGCCTGTGTGGTTACAATGTATCTCTATGGATCCCATAGGATTTTAACATGCATCGGATAACACTAAAAATCGTATAACACCAAGACTTGTGGAACCAGGTTTTAGTGTTATCTGAGGTTTTACTGTACTTGCAAGACATGACTACCATTTTATATAATGAAACCAGAAATCTTGGCTTACGTATAAATATTCAGATGACCAAGTTCATGAGGTCAGAACTGTCCAGGATAGTACATCTATAACATCTAATGGCCAAGCTATAGACCACGTCCCACAATTCACATATCTTGGCAGTATTCTGTTTACTGATTGAGGCACAAAGACATCATTTGTCAAATTGGAATGGCATGTGCTTGATTTGGCCTATGACAGTCATAAGTATTGCCACAAAGATAAAACACTTCCTATCGGTGAAATATATGCCTGTGAAACTTGGAAATGCATAACCAAAATGATTAAATAGTTCAATATTTTCCAATAGCATTGCATGAGAAGAATCCGTCACATCTCATATTGTAATCATATCATTCATCTGTGAGTTATATAAGGCTTAGAACACTTGTCAAGAACTGTGAATGAGCAAAGAATGCAACTTGTTGGTTACATCCTGCGTATGGCCAAAGATCAGCATCTGAAAATTGCACTGCAATGGATATCTACTGGAGGAAAGAGGAAACACGGTACACCTCAGAAAATGTAGCACCAAATGCTTAAGGAAGATCTTAAAACCATTAATATCCCTTGGGATGATGCTAAAGCTGTTGCAAACAACCAAAACCACTGGAGAATGCTTGATGCCTAATGAGCTTTGTGCAGGACTTATTGATTATGCTCAACTTTCACATAATATCCCTTCACATTTCTAAAGATGGGTATCACATTTAGCCTTCTCTTTTCCAAGCTAAATGTACTCAGTTCCCATAATTCCCCTCTATAAGAATTGGTTTTCAAAGCTTTTTACTATCTTAGGTGCTATTTTTTTTAAATATGTACTAGCTTGACCATATCCTTCTTAGTGCCAAAAAGTGGATGCAGTATTCAGGTGAGGTCAACCAAGGCAGAATAAGGTGGTACTATTGGCTGTTAAGATATGTATTTTAATTGTAATAGCAATATTATTACCCATTCCCTTTAAGTAAATGATGCCATATATAACACACATGGCGGTTTCACTTGTTTGTAACAAGAGACAGTATAAAGAAATGGTTATTTAGGTGTAATTGTAAAAAATATCTGTTTCTTAGAGCATAGTTTTCTACTCTGCAGTCTAGAAAGTGTTTTAAAAGTCTTTTCTTTTCTCAAGGGAACACTAAGAAGTGTGTTCACAATTAAGAAACAGACATTTTTTGTCACATAAACAGAACAGATGTAGTGAATCAAGTTCTTATTTTTGTGATAAAATTTATTATTTGGCTTAAGAAACTTGTTTTACTGAGAACACTCTGGAATGTGGTTGCTAATGGAGATTTTTTTTTATTAAAAATGGGCTGTGAACTGGAAAAGGACATTGTGCATTAGTTAAGTAATCTAACAAATGTTCTTTAGTTCTTCTTAGGAATCTGTCTTCCACATTAAGTAGACAAATTAGTTTGACATTTAAAGTTTAAGTAATACTCTAGCTATTTCCATGACACTGTTCTCCAATGTAAATTAAAATGTTAACATTGTGCTAAATTGTCTAATGTTAAAAGCAACAATTTTCAGGGAATTTAAAAAATGCTCAAATAAAGAAACTAAATAATAAAAAAGTATCAGGATGATTTATAATTAGCTGACTCTTTCTCTTGTCAGTTGAGTTATTCTAACACAAAACAGCCTTATAGCTTGTTCATCAAGATTTGTCCTGCTCTAATCTTGGTGAACAGCTTTTGAATTTCTGAGTCAAAAACAGAGCTTCAACTAATATGATTTCAATAATGAGGCCTGACTGGTAGGTCAATTTGGAAGAAAATCTGGAGTTTACTGTATCTGGAATAAATTTAAAAATCTAAATTGTCTGTGAGATTTTTTTTTCATGTCAAACAACTTCACTCTTACCAAAAACAGTAAAACCATTTATTTTCCATGTGATTTTCTTAGATCAAGGGTGCCCAAACTATGGCCTGTGGGCCAGATCCAGCCCCTGACACTTATTCATGGATTCAGGATTTATGCCAGTGTAAATGCAATGATGCAAACTGTGTTGACTAATAGTTGCTAACTAATGAATTGCTGCTTCTATTCTTGGCCACATGCCAGAGGAATTAAAGCATTTATGCCATTATGCTACACCAATGAAAATCGTCAATAGAGTTCTGTCCAGTACAGCTGCCATATGAGGAACTATAGATGCACTGCTTTGTTGCAGCTACTCAAGATGTCACTTCACCTCCTGTAAAGGGTTCTGAAATGCTGTGATACTACATAGCAAAAGAGGACTGACTGAGGAAATATAGGAACATATTTCACTTGGAACCAATCATCCAATTCCAGAGCAATCCTTATCCCTCAGCCCTTGTTTATTTTCCAATAACAATATTTCTTCCACGTGCAATTCTTTTTGAAAAAATTAGCTTCTTAAATGTGAGCACATGTATTGTGTAGATAATAAGATTCAATCATATGGCACAGCAACTATTTACCAGTTAACCTTCCCGCACAGTAAGGGGTCTCTCACAGTTGCTTCACACCATATGTTTGAATTTGCAAAAGTAAGTTTGCTACAAAACCACAAACACTTGAACATGCTCCTGTGAAGAACTTTATAGTTCTGTCATCAAATTTGCATATTGCCCTCGAAGTCAACTGAGCTACTTTATCACATTTTTTCTCATTTGTTTCCTCACAGTAAACTCCAGAGCTACCCTTCTATTGCTCTGAACACCTGTTTGCCCACACCTGCTTCAATTTATAAACCATATGCTGGAGTCAGAAACCAGAGCCACAGACAAGATGTGTTTTTGCATAAATATTCCATACACTTTCCTCTGCACTTTAGCTATTTTCAGAAGCAATATATTTTTTTCCCTAAGAACCTGGAAGAATATGAGCTCTTCCCTAGATATTGCTATGTGCTTCTTTCATAAAGCAAGCTGAAACTCATTGAGTCCTACTGTGATACCCCTATAGCATAACAATACTGTCACATAATAGTTACAGAGAGAGAGAATGTTGTTGATTAAAAATTGCTTAAAAGGAAATGTTTCCACTTGTTAGATGTAAAATGTCCTTGCAGTCCTGGAAGTTGCTAGGATTCCAGTTGCAGTGTAGTTCAGTGTAAAATAGTTGTTAAAGTTCACTTGACTGAATTATTCATGTGGAATGTTGATTACAGCACTTCAGGGCATCTATCTGTACCCAGTTCTTTGTATCATTGAAAAGAAAATGTATATCCAGGCATCTTCTTTCTTTATTTCAAAACAGCAACATAGCTTGTTCACAGAGGCACGTCCTAGTCTTATCTTGGTCAAGGGCATTCAAAGAACATATATTGCATTCCAAGTATGTGGGGTGCTGAATATGAATTCAAGCGATTTCCTGTGGTTGGTTCATTTACCATTGTAACTTTTGTTGTAATAACATTACATCATGTAATTTACATGTCTGTGAATGTCAGCTCTCCCACAATTTAAGGATAGAAAAGTGTCCATGTAGACCCAGGTGGGCAACCTTTTTCCACTGCGGACCTGATCACATCCCCAGACAGTGTCATGGGCTGGACCACACCCCTGGAAGTGAAAGTGGGTGCATTTATGGCTGACATAAATGTGCCCACTTATGTAGTTGCACCTGCATGGGTGCAAACACAGCCATGGGTGTGTTTGCACCTGTATGGGTGTGTTTTACGGATGATGTAAATGCATCCACTTCCACTTCTGGGTGTGGTGGAGGCAGTGATGGGCTGGATGGGATGACATTGAGGGCCGGGGCTGGCCTGCAGGCTATAGGTGGCCATTTTTGAAATTTTGTACTTGGACGATCGGTATTTTACTGCGTTTTTATTATGATTTTATTGTGCATTGTTGATTGGGCAGCATGGAAATAATAATAATAATAATAATAATAATAATAATAATAATAATAATAATAATAATAATAATAATAATAATAATAATAATAATAATAATAATAATAATAATAACCCATGATGTAGACTAAATGACAACATTTTCTGTAAATGCAGTGATGAGTTATTCATCTATGAATAACTCGTGTCTGTGTGTGTGTGTGTTTGTGTGTGTGTGTGTGTGTGTCTTTTTTTCTTTTAGAGGACTTTAAAAAGTTCTTTCCTTGACATTAGAATAGGAAATAGATGCCAATAAGGTGACAAGCTCATCGTCCCAATTTTCATACATTTTTCAGTATTTGTGTCTACAGTATTTTCATTGCTGTAAATTGTTCGGAAGTTTCAGAACTTTGAAGTATTGTTGTGTTTATGGAACATAGAAGCAATAAAGTTGACTAAAGTTTGTAGAATTAGAAAAGCTGATGATGCATGAAATTATTGCAACACTGAAAAGGTTTATATCTTGAAACCCAGAGTAATTTTTGTATGACTGGAAATGATTGGTTTTATTCTGGATTGAACTCTTTATTGGGATGAATGCCAGCTGTGATGAACACAGGGTTCTGGCTTCCCTAGAAGTATATAAATTCCTACAGGATCTTGGTGCAATACTCAGGCGTCAGACTGAAGAAGAAAGAATGGTAATAGTTTTCTCAAAGATACAAATCTTCTGTCTAGCAACAACAACTATGATAGAAGTCTATAGCAATCAAGGCATTAGAATTCATGATGGGTTAGAATATCTGGCCAGGTTATCCTGCTATGGTAATAGAGTAGATTGTACTGCCAGTGGGATTGTACTACTTAGTGGGAAGAAAAACTGGATACAGTGGTACCCCATATAACAAATGCTTCATATAATGAAAAATTCGTATAACGAAGCATTTTGGCGCTATTGGCAATACCCCACATTTCAAGCATTTTCCCCATTATGTGGGGTATACCCCATATAACAATTTTTTTTTCATTATGTGGGGTATTGCCAATATGATTCACATAATGGAAAAAATCATATAACGAAGAGCTCCATGGAACGGAGCTTTTTCGTTATACAGGATACGATATTTTGAATTATTGTCTGCTTCTGTAAACCAGATGGCAACACAGACTAAGTAAGCAGTGAGCTCATTTCTGCAGTCTGTCGTTCACAGACATTTCTGCTATTATTTCCCACCTTGAGCACTTCTCTAAACTTGTGTAGTCTATTCCTTATTATTTTGATGCCTGACATAGTGGTGAATGTCCCCATGCTGGGGAAAGGAATCAGAGCCAGGGGGAAATTGTAGCAAGGCAGCTAAGGCGAGGGCATCAGATTGCTGGTGAACTCCAGTTCCCATCAGTCCAACATAGCTAATGGTTGGGTCAGGGTTGTGGTCAGATGTTGCTCATGCCTGTGCTAAGTGATGGGAGCTGGCTCAGAAAATATAGGACTTGCTCGCTCTCCTGTTTTTTATATCTCTCCCTGTCATATGAAGAGCCTTTTGGGATTTGTGGCATCCTCTGTCTATGGCTTAATTCTGTGCCCTGTACAAGAAAGGAAACAGCTTACACAGTTAATTGTTGCTGTGGCTGGCTGCTTCACTTCTGCCCTTTACAATTTGTGTTGAATCTGAATTCATTATCCTGTACAGAGGTAGTGAATCATCATGGGTGACTTTGTTAATGCAAAACTGAACATTTGTTAATTAATGGTTGGGATAAACCAGAGCTCTGTCACAATTTCCCCCTCTTATTGTGTGTTAAGAGCAGCAGCTGCCAAAATTTTTAAAAAGCCAATTATGCTCATAATAGCTTGTGTTGGTGCAAAATTTACGGGTTGGTAGAAGAAGCGATCATCTCTCCCTTTCATTTTATTCCTCTTGTTTCTCCCAATAGTGCTGGCAGGTGTCCCTAGTTTCAAGAGACACAATTTCTTTTAACCCATTGTTCTTCGGACTGAAATATCTCAGATTTACATGACTGGCTGTCAAACCCAAGACAGGGAATCATAATTTATGAACTGGAATCTCCTTGATGTCTTTGCAGAGGTCACAATTTCTGTAACAGGAGATTTGGCTTGATATCTCTTTGAAGTGATTGTCATGTGTGAAGACCCAACATTTATTTATGTCCTGTCCTTCTGTAAATAATTTCTGAAGTTTCGTCTATCTGCATTGGGACACAGGTTGACAGGTTTTGAATAGCCCAAGGGTACCCCATGACAGGTTGCTCTGTTGCAAAATGGGGAGTGTGAATATTTTTCAGTTTTGTATATCCACAGAAGCAGAATATCATACAATGCAATTTTAGCAGTTCAGCTGCACCATAATCTATTCCTTTCTTTATTTCAAAATAAAGGTCATGACAATTTAATTGTTTGAAACAATATTCACTCAGGATGGAACCGCTTGCTAGAGGATATAGAAATATATTTCCATGCAGATTCCATCTTCTTGACTTCCATGACACACAGTGACTCATTTATCATGAATTTATGAGACAGTACATTTCCTGTACCCCTCAGCCAGTGATATAGAGTGGAAGATGGAGGAGGAGAATTTAAAGGAGAAAATGCTTTTTGCAGAGTGGAAAACATCAGGTGTCCCCACAACCTATATTTCTGACAATGTGTAGTGAGTTGCACTGCAATCCTTATTCAAAGATGTTTCATCTGTAGGAGGCAAGTAGATTATAAGCCCTTTTCCCAAGGAACAATCTGTTTCTGCCAGCAGAAATGAACTTTTGCCAAACCAACTCTCTTCTGACAACTCATCTGAAATACTTGTCTACAATGCAATCTGCTAGAAGAACTGCTCTGCTAACCATGATCTGCAGGCAGAAAAGCCCTAAAGGGGCAGGGGCATGGGATCCCTCAAATTAATCTTAATCTAAATCTCCTTTGGCCCAAGAACACAGCCATATTTTTGACTGAAAGTCAGGGCAGGCTGGAGCAAGAAGTAATTTTCAGCATCTCCAGGCTTTTAGGGATTTGGATTCAGTATAGGACTGTGATCTCAGCTAACAAGATGGATACTCCTAAGGCATAGTCACGTGTGACTTGAAATATAAAAGGAGCATAGAGGGAATGCTCTCTGCACTCCCTAAGTGCTGACTTTGATCCTAATTCATAGCAGTCTCTTTGAAAACACGGTACTAGCCTGTTGTTGAAAAACTATGATAATTGCTTTGTGTTTAGATGAGAAGTGGTTGGCAGATGGGGGGAAAAAAGAGCCAGATTCTAGGATTTTCCCTTGCTTGGTATCTCTTTGTGAACAGTACTGAATACAAAAGGTAACCCTGTATACCATCTTGACTACTGACATTGATTTTGTCACTTTTCATGTTGTCTTATTGCACAGCAGTTGGACCATTTCCTGGTGTTTTGAGAGTGGATACAGAAGCACAATATCCCACATTCATAAACTGGAGGTTTTTTATGGTAGCAGAAATGAATTTCCTGTCTTTTTAAAAAGGGAGTTTTGCACTAAAAAATTTCAAATTGTAATTTTCCTTAGGTTGTTGTCTGCTGCTACTCGTATTCGAGCACACATTTTCCCTGGAGGTCATTATCTCAGCTGGTGGATGTGTCTCTGGTGACTCCACAAACCAATCCTGGCACGGAACATGTGGCCACACACAGTACACTGAATAGATGGTGAAGGACGTGGTTGGGTTTGACAAAGCTTCCATGCTTATTGCTTAGCCTCTTCATGTATGTGGCATTCCCCTTTGAAGTAATCAGTAGCAGCAGAGATGGTTTGGCACCAAAGTGGGTGATTTTAGGCCATTGTTTCCCAAGTTTGTGAGTTTATACCTGACACCTTCATGGTTTGTTTCAGCTGGTCCTTATAGAGCTTCAAAGGAGCTCCACGAGGTCTTGTACTGGAGGTAAGTTCCCCGTAAAGAATTTGTTGAAGAAGCCTGGAAGCATCCATATGGCGAACATGCCCTGTCCATCTAAGACGATGGCCTATGATGGAAGCTTTGATGCTGTTTACATTTGCTCTCTCAAGAACTGCAATACTGGTGACATAGTCATCCAACTTGATGTTCAGGATGGATTTTAGCTTCTGTTGGTGAACGTGCTCAAGCTTTTTGATGTCTAGGCAACAGAGGGTCCATGTTTCACAGCCATACAATAATGTTGAGATAACAACAGCCTGATATACCATGACTTTAGTCTGGATTGCTAAACCTTTGTTCATGAAGACCCAATGTGATAGATGACCAAAGGCAAAATGGGTGACACCAATTCTCTTCACCACATCCTGTTCGCTGGTGCAGTTTTTGGACAGGATGCTACCAAGGTAAGAAAACTGATCTACCAGTTCCAGTGTTGAATCTGAGATGGTGGCCACAAGTCCTTTGTGCCAAAATATTATTCATTCATTCATTCATTCATTCATTCATTCCATTTTATACCAACCATCTGGGATGTTTCCCACTTTGGAAGGCTGTTTTCCATTTCAGGAATGCAAAAATTTGATGAACTTGGCAAAACAAAGGTGTAAAGGGGTGATGGGAAGAAACATACATACCTTTTCATCTCTCAAAGTGGTAGCAGTATTAGTCTATGCAAGCATTTCAAAAAAGAACAAAAAAAAGCGAAAACAAAAATAAGAAAATAAAGAAGACAAAAAGATTTTGGCATATTATAGGCCAACTGCTATTTTAATGTGAACTTTCATGGATGAAGTCCACTCCTTCAGCTGCTGCTGCCAAAATCTTTTTGTCGTCTTCATTTTTTTTCTTTGCTTTTGTTTGGTTCTTGTCTGAGAAGTATACTTATGTTCTTGTTACTGCTGATACTGTTCTGCTTTGTTCACAAGTGAAAGGTTTTCTCCACCCTAATTTGTCTCTAGCTTTTCATACCAAATAATGAAACAAATATAAACCTCAATTATTCCCAGTTTGACCAAGGTATACCTGGTGGTGGACGGCATTTCACAAAAACTGAGATAAAATAAAATTGCTACCTTTTTCAGGGGACACAAGATTGTGGTGTGTGTGTGTGTTTGCACCTTAGAGCGATATCTGATTTCATTCTAAAAAACCAGAATGTAGACATTTCAGATAAAATTACTTTTTTGTCTTGAAGTTTGTTCCCAGCATGATGGGGAGTTTCAATATAATGCCATCAATTCACTTGGCACACTGTGAGCAGAATGGACCTCTTCAAAATGAAAATGAAAATGTTACTTTGATGCTTGTGAGGACAGCCAAACAGATGTTCCAGCAAGAAATAATCCCTGAACTCAAACATGTCCATCATTTAAAACATGGCCAGCTTGAGAGGTGGGACAGAGGTAGGTACCCTCATTCCATCTGCTCTTATCTCTCTTGAGCAGAAGTAGGCAGTTGTTCTCATCAGTCCCCATCAGCCCCAGTCAGCAAAGTTAAAAGTAAGGAATTATAGGAGTTGGTTTTGTAGAGACAGAGTTCTGTACCCACTCCATAGTACTGTATACAGACTAGATAGCTACCCTACAATTTGCAAACCTTTTTCTTGGTATAGCAACATGGGGAAGAAAAGCTATTCAAAGATCATCTAACAAGGGCTGCGGTGGCTTAGTGATTAAGAAGCTTGCCTTGTCAGCTGGAAGGCTGGCAAGTCAGCAGTTCGAGTTCCAGCTCCTGCCAACTTAGCAATTTGAAAGCAAGAAATGGCAAGTAGGTAAATAGGGACCACTTTGGTGAGAAAAGTTCTTAGGGACATGAAAAGACCCTCATCTGGGTATCTCCTGAGTGGAGTTACTCCAGCAAAAATCCTTTCAACCCAGAATAATTACTGACATGAAATAATAATAATAATAATAATAATAATAATAATAATAATAATAATAATAATAATAATAATAATAATAATAATAATAATAATAATAATCATCATCATCATCATCATCATCATCATCATCATCATCATCATCATCATCATCATCATCATCATCATCATCATCAATCTAAGCATCTTCTCTCCCAAGAAAAAAAGGAAGACTTTCCCAGCTTGCCATGAATTGAATCGGAGTTCTTCCTCATCTCAGTTTGCCGTTGGGCCCAATATGATGGTATCTAGTGGCATTTCCTCCACTGAGAGGACCCCCACCCCTCCTAAAGGTGCTCATCCACCTGTAGACATTGGCCTCTTTAGAGTATGGGCAGTATAATAAATAAAATAAAAATATATGAGTGCTATTTCTCTTTCTATTGCTAGCTACATCTGTGTGTCCCTTCCAATGGTTGCATCTCATCAGTAAAGAACTTCAGTATTAGGTGAAGCCAGATACATTTCTATCGTGCAGTCTCACAATTATGAACATGCCAGGACCAATTTTAATTTGCCTGAAATATAGAAAAGCAGATGCTGTAATTAATAATCTTTTAAGATAATAATACTGTTTTACATTTTTCTTTATTATTTGACCCCTCCCCCAATGGCCACCTATTTCTGCATGTGTGTGTGTGTGTGTGGGGGGGGCAACTGTGCTATTGCACAACTATAATTAAGCAATTGAGGATGACTCTGTAGTATATTTGAGGAATAATTTTTACAAGAACAGAGAACAAATGCACAAGTTTTCTTTCATAAAGCTGTCCGAATGAATGCAGAAGGATGCTGAGCCTTAAATCCTAAATCCATTCTTGTGATAATTTCCAAGTTGTAATCTTACATTCATCCGCAAATACCATACCTGGGTGCGTGGTAATTCCCTTAAATTCTGCAAGGCATATCTCAGCTACATGGTTTAGACTGGATTCAGCAAGACTGATATTGCTTTGGATTAAGTGGCAAATCCTCAGCTCTGCTAATAGAATGTTCAGTTTGTGCCAGTTGGAAAGCAGTCGATAAAAGATTGGGAATTTGCTGCACTGTCGCTTCTCTTTACCAGCTTTTAATGCTAGCGATGGTGGTGAAAATGGAGTAAGATCAATGTATCTGTGGAACATTTTGGAACCATGATAAGTGCTGGTAGCATTGCTGCTATTTCACTGTTGTTTCTATTTCTATTGCTAATCCTATGACTTTAATAGCAGGCTGACATGCATAAATTGAGCAGGTCAGGAGATGCCTCACCCATCCAGCATGGAGATAAGATAAAAAGATTCCTGCATTGTTGTGAACACTGGTGTATGCACAATTTTAAACAACTGGAAACTCAAATGCTTGTTCCAGAATGTTCTAGAGCACTGGTTCCCAACCTTTTTTTTTTTTTTTTTTGCAATGACCCAAACTAAGGCCCGGGGGCTGGATGCAGGCCCCGACGCCAATTCATCCGGCCCACGAAGCCCTCGTCATTCCTAGAAGCAGAAGTAAAACACGCCCGTAAGTAAAACATTTCCAGGAGCAACGAGGGCTTTGTGGGCCGGATGAATTGGCATTGGGGCCTACACCCACCCCCCGGGCCTTACTGACTGGCTTCCTGAACCACATGATCGGCCCACGGCCCAAAAAGTTTGGGCATCCCTGTTGTAAAGCATCAAAGGGGCAACAGGAGTGGATTCCAACAAAGAAGCCAGTAAAAGAAGGGACTGTTTTGATACCAAGTATAGCTTGCTATAAAACTGAATCAATCTACTTTCCTTTCAGATAAAAGCATTAGATTTTAGTGAGCCCTGCTGTTTCTTCAACACAATTGATTAAATGATAAATAACTTAATATGATCACTCAGTTGCTACCAATCACAGATAAATCAGGAAGCAAATGGAACATAATGTGGAATGTGTTAGAAACAGCACAGTATATACTGAACTTTATGGATGCAGTGTACTCTAGGGGAAAAAAGGACAATTAATTTAAGATTTGTTTCCTGATATAGGAAGGCAGGAGGAAGGCAACATACCTGGCTGATATTGTACAATGATTTTTTTTTTAAAAAAAAGAAGCAACATGGAAGACAAATATTGTATCACTGTTGGAGGAGCTATCTTGTTCACAGGTTTTGACACATTCAGAGGAAAGTGAGAAGAAACAGTGGTACTGTCATTCTCATGCCATTGGATTCTGCAAAGTGAGTAACTGACCATCACTGTGGGCTTTTGTATCACTAACATGCTTTTGTCACTGGTGTGGATAAAATGATGTTTTTAGTATCTGAAAGTGAGGATGTCAAGATATCTCAACAGGGTCTCATTTCTCATTGAGACAGGTTGTCTTGACATGGTGAAACAGGGTGTCAAGGATTATTTTACCCTGCAAGCGTTCTTAAGACCAATGCAAGTGCAAAATCACACAGTCTTTTCTCTAAGCACCCAAACAGATAGCAACCAAAAAAGGATTAGCTGATTGATCAAAATGACATATGCTACCTGTCTAATGCTGGTTCTTGCAAGAAATGTACATCTCCCCCAGAAATGAGCAAAATCCATCTTGCAGAGGCTCAAATGAAGGAAAAAACCCAACAACTCTAGTTCGTTCATGGTGAGGGGGAAAATTATGTCAATTTCTCATTTCCAAACAAGAATCAGGTCAGGATTTACATTTCTACCAGGTATAGAAGTCTGCTGTTTATGTGTAATGCATTGAGAAGTGAGGAGAGAGAAATGCGTCAATTTCATTGAGAATTGTTGAAAGACACAACACTTTGCATCCAGACAGAGGGGAAAAGAAATTACATCTGGAGTCCTGAAGCACCTTAGCAAAGATCAGCTTCAGGGAACTGCAATGGTCTAATGTAATATGGGGATCAGCCACCCAACATGGGACCTCGTATTACTGGAGCCTCACACCTGCCCTGCCAGCCAGGTTTTTAGGCCCTTCTGAAAGGGCAGTAGCTCTGCCTGTAGATGAAACTCAGTTGGCAGGAGGTTCCAAAGGGCCGGGGCGGACACGGAGAAGGCCCTCCTTCTGGTGCTAGGGAGATGCACCTCTCTAGCTGATGGAATGATAAGAGAGCCTCTCCGATCCGCCCTGGTGGGACGGACAGATGTTCTTGGGGTGACACGGTCTCTTAAGTATCTCTTAAGATATTTACATGATGATAACAATTTGAAAATTCATAAAGAAAACTTACCACATTAAAGAAAAAAATGGACCAGATTTCTGGATCCATGGATTCTGCATTAGCTTCTCCCAAGACTTTTAAAGCAACATCTGCATTGAGACTTTAAAACTGTATTGAGTTTGATTACCCCCACCCCTTTAATGTGTGCTTCACTGATGTAACTTTAAAATTTGTTGTGGTTTTAATCTTTTAAAGCAGGAGGAAATGAATAAATGTTAACAGAGATCTACTTTTGTGTCAGCTAATGCTTTAATCATTAGTTTTGCAGGCATTTTTTCTTTTGTTTGATATCACACTCCTTAACATGTTTCTCCTCTTAGAATGCAAGTTAATCCTTTGTGCTAAACAACAAAAGAAGCTTAAATATAGGTGATAATTATTATTACTATTTTAATACTTTTGTTCTGGAAGCAAAAAAAGTGATAGACATACAAGAAATTTCAGCACCATGGTGTTGAACAGCCTTGCATGTTTACCATTCCTCTCTCTCTTCTGCAGAGCTTGTAAGTTAGAGCCATTTTAGGACCAAGAGTACAATCTTACACTCTTTGGATCCACAGCTGTAGGTGCAACTAGTGTTCTTCCATCTAGAGAGAATTTACTATGCCAAGAATCCTATTGGATTGAATTGCCTAATTGCAGAGGTGTTGGCATATGCCACAGTCACCTCGACAAACTATGCCAAATTAAATACATCTTACAGAAAATAGAATAGAGTTCTAGCCAATAACTCTATCACTTGTGAGGGGTCATTTTCTCAGATCCTAACGCTGAAATTACCGTATATACTTGACTATAAGTTTTCCTGAATATAAGTCGAGGTACAGTAATACCTCGGATAACGTTTACCTCGGATAACGCTAAAATCGCATAACGTTAAGTAATCTGGGGAGGAGAATTGGATCGAATAATGTTAAGGTCCTATGGGATGGATCGGATAACAATTGCTAAAGCCTGTGTGGTTACAATGTATCTCTATGGAGATTTAACGTTATCCGATGCATTCCATAGGATTTTAACATGCATCCGATAACACTAAAAAACTGATAACACCAAGACTTGTGGAACCAAGTCTTAGCATTATCTGAGGTATTACTGTACCTTATTTGGACCTCTAAAACTAGAAAAATAGCTGCTAGTGAGTTTCAATAATTAAAATACATGAAAATAAGGTAAATTAACTAATTTAGACATTTGTGTGGGTATGTTTTTCAGCACCATGTTTTTGCGCGTTTACATTGACCTGAGTATAAGTCGAGTCCCATTTTGGGACCTCATTTTGGGGGCTAAAAAACCTGACTTATACTTGAGTATATATGGTAACTGAGATCCTAATGCTACAATAGTTAGTTATTTTGGTTTTTGAACTTTTCTGTATTTCCTCCACCCTCTGATGCTCTTCAGTGGCCAGTCTCAAACAGGACTATGCTCTACTCAAAAGCTTCTCTGTTTTCAACATTTTATTGACCTCAGAAAGGTTTTTTTTAATCCTTTCCAGATTTTGTGGAAAGACCACAGAGCTTTTGGGGGGAGGGCACATTGTTTCTTTGGAATGGGCGCCTGAGGAGATTAATTAATATTTTTTGTTCTTAGTTTTGTGAGAAATTTCTAAGGCAAGACTATTTGGATAATATTCTTTAGATGAGAGAGCGCTGTCAACTGACCATGGGCCATGCCAGGGAGGAAATACTTCGTTTTTCTTAAGTATCATTAAGTTGCTTCCAACTTATACTGAACCTGACGGTGTTTTTGAGGTATGTGGGATGCTCAAGGAGCATTGTCACTTTTCAAGTAAGTTTCTACAGGTGAGCAAGGTTTCGAACCCAGGTGACCTGAGTGCCAGTCTGACACTCCATTCACTATATTAAACTGGCTCTCACTCTTCACCAATACACGGGTGCAGTGCCTGTCAAGTCCTATATTTTTTAGTTCAGGATGGTATTGAGAAAACACAGCTCTCTAAAATGAGACATACACGTGTGTATTCAAATAGATACAGGAAAGTAATGATACCCTTTCTAGGTCACTTTAAAAATTCAAAACTTAGCAAACTTTCGTAGTTCATGACTTCTTCTTTGGGCTAATGTGGCATGGAGTATGTAATCCAGCCAGGCTCATCATTCTTATATGGAAAATGGGAAAACAGCAGGGACAAGCAGGAGCTTATATCTTTTTTGCAATTTAGAAGAAGAAAACCAGGATTTGCATATTTCCCTCCCCCAAAATGGCTCTATCCGGAGCTCAGAGCTCTCCATGTGGCTGAGGAGGAGGATGCAACACAAAAATCAGTCCTCCAGGACTGTGCAACAAATTTACCCACTAGGCATGTCAAATTAGTCGAGATCAGTCCAAATTAAAGTCCAAATTAAAGTCAGTTGTGAATATTACCTAGTGAGGGCAGTTCCTTTTGTGTGTGTGTGGTGTGTGTCTGATGTTTACAAGTCCAGAATGCTTGGCAACACTGCCAGTGCCATCAAACACGTGATGACAATTTGGTGGTACTCAAACAATGAATGAGACATTATACTGACACATATGGGAAGATGTTCTTTGGACAGTCCCCTGTGCTGCTGCACACAAAACAAAGTCACAATGCTTCACCTCCCCCTGTACTTGAGGCAGCAATGCAACTGCAAAAAGTCCTGTGACACTCTTGAGGCTGGTCTGGTTCCATTGTGAGGCAAACCTGCTTAGGTGACGGGACTGGGAGAATGGCAGATCACCTCCTTCTGTTTCTGGTAGCATCTCTTCCCTTCTGAATATAGCCAGCCATATAGCCCCTCGGAAGAGGTCCTTCAGAGATGATACAAAGCCCATCCTACTACAAAGATGATGGTTAAATAAGCACTTTTGATATGGAGAATGGATAGCAAAGGCAACCATAATCAATATTTTTCAAAAAAAAAAAAAATCCTCCTGCAGGTCCCTGCATATGGCATATGGCATGGATTTTGGAAAGCAGAGTTATCAGTTTTAACTCTCTATTGAATAGAGAATGAATATGGCTACAATTCAACTCAGTTTTTTGTATCTATGTAGAAATAGTCATGTTGTGGGCAAAATATTGGGAGCTTCCAGAAATTAAAGAGACATTATAAATACCATAGATCATTTCCCACTCATTTGGCTACATCAGCACAGAAAATAGACACCCTGGGACATCTGCTGGGAACACATAACCTTACAGAAGAAACCTCATTTAATAGAATCACAGAGATTTCACATGCAGACATCATAAGCTTCAGTTCTGCATTTGCACTGACCAAAGGCACTTGGACTGATGGCCAAACCATTCTCTCTCCTTTTAGACACATTCTGACTCAATCCCTGGCTGGAGCTGTGATGATATTCATGTGTTTGAGTTCTCTGTGGAAAGCCCCATTCCCTGTACTTGGGGAAAAACAAATGGAAAGGCAAGCCATAGATCTAATAGTACAGAAAGGACAAAAAAGGTAGCAGCAGCAACAATCTTGTAGAGTCGAGCACTCTGTTTTATTTTCAATATTATTTTTCCAGACACTCATAGAAAGTCCCGATCTCATCAGAGAGCAGAGTGGCTTCCTAAAGCAGCTCTAGGGAAGGGAATGAGTCTAAAAGAACAATGAGCATACATCTCCTTGATTCCTTCATAAAAGGGAAATACAAGGAATCAGCATTTCTTTAACATTCTACTCTGTCTGTCTCCCTCTGTCCTTCCTCTTCTCTAGATGTGAAATTAGTGCTGTTGCTGTCACATAACAGAGTTTGATTGTTTAACCCAGGGGTGCCCAACCTACATCCCATGGGCTGGATCTGCCCTCCGATGCCAATTCATCTGTCCCACAAATCTCTCATCATTCCCGGAAGCAGAAGTAAAGCACATCCATATGGCCACATTTTACTTCCACTTCCAGGAGCGATGAGAGGTTCACAGGGTGGATGAATTGGGATTGGGGGCCAGATTTGGCCCACAGGCCATAGTGACTGCCCTCTGAACCACATGACAGGCCCACAGCCTGAAAAGTTTGGGTACCCCTGGTTTAACCAATGACTTTGGTATAGGAGAGGTAAGGAAGTTTAATTTCTAAAGTCAAGGAATGGTCTTCTCCATTAATGAGCTGAGCTGTGCATCTTCCTCAGTCCTTGTTTTTCTTTACCCACTTCCATTTGTAACACATGAACACCAGCTGTAACATGAAGGATACATGGGGACCTTGTTCTATGATGTTAAAGCCTCTTTGCCTTGTGGTTGCCCAGGAAACACACAAATACTCCAGAGCTGGTTCATATTTGTACATTTGTTTGAAGAGAGTATTAATTGCTAGCTTCAATCCAGATGTAATTCCTATGCTTTAAAGGTGGCGGTGACATACCCACATGCAGATACAGCTGCCCCAACTAGGAATGGCAAGATATGGGATAATAGATGATTTGGACATCCCCTCCTTCCCAGGTAGAGCAAATGTTTTTTAGACAGATTTCTCTGCAATGTTACATTACTCCATTTGGTTCAACCAAAACTCCATAGTAATATAAGAATGGTGAGTATGGCTTTCACAGTTCATTCAGAACATGCAGTAAAACACCAGATAACGATTGGATCGGATAATGCTAAAATCACATAACGTTAAGTAATGGGGGGGGGGGAGAATTGCATCAAATAACGTTAAGGTCCTATGGGATGGATTGGATAACAACCACTAAAGTCTGTGTGGTTACAGTGTATCTCTATGGAGCTTTAACATTATCCGATCCATCTCATAGGATTCTAACATGGATCAGATAACACTAAAAATCGGATAACACCAAGACTTGTGGAACCAAGTCTTAGCATTATCCGGTGTTTTACTGTAAATAAAAAGGTCTACCATTGCTCTTCTGGCATTTCTGAAGCCTTCCAGTTCAGTGAGAGGTTAGTTATATCCAAAAGCAACATTGTTGCTCTGGAAAGCTTTGGGAATGATATATACAGAGTAAATTACCACATTGCTGAAGGAACTTAGGACATGTCACATGAGTTTAGCGAAGGGACACATCATGCAGAGAGCCCATGTTGTCTGAGGCAATAACACATCTCACCTTACCTGCATTTGAGCTTCCAGAGCTGGGACAGGTTGTGCCAGAAAGCACTGAATATTAGGTCTGCTGAGAAAAAGTAACTATTTCCACTAGAAGCAGTGGTCCTGGTTCAGATTATAGTCACAGCAGAATTCCAGCTCTTCCATAAACTGATGTGAAAACCAAATTTGCATCCCATGTCTTACAATTTGGTTGCATGACAGGGGCCAGGAATTCCATGTTCCACTGTGTTTTACCAAGTGATGCTGCACTGGTTTCACTAAAGGTAACTGGAAAAAGCTAACGAGAGTGGAAGAGGGGGGAAAGGAAATGGAGAGTAGTGAGAATGAAAGGGAGAGAAAACAAGAGTGGAAGCTCAAGGGAGTTATTGAGAGGTACTTCATTGCCACTCTTTCTCTAGGATTCACAGAAAAAACATAATTAGAACAAATTAGGCTGTCAGTAAAAGTGAAAAATAAAGATTAACATAGCAGGTTACTCTTAATTTTTTTTGAGAACTCCAGCTTCTTGCTGAATCCAGAATGGCTGTGTGTGGCAAACAACTGTCCCCTCCCCACATTACTCAGTAAGCACCAGATATGATGGATTGGAACTCTGATTCTTCAGCTCTGAACACACGCTTCTAACACTTGACCTAAAATAGAAATCCATTATCCAGCACTTAATGTTCAGAATTTGTCAGAGCAGAAGTGGAGTGGAGTGTTTAAGTCCATCAAGCCTGTGCCCTTGAGATACACCCAACTCTCATCAACATCCATGTGTTTACAGTGAGTGGCTGACTTGTGATTCATATAGCATTCCCTTCTGTTGTGTTATAATTCATAAATTAGGTACTTTATATATATAGTGAAGACTGTTTTGAACCAAATTCAATTCTTAATTATTACATATGTGTTTTTATTTCTAATTATGGGGGGATGACATAGTAATTATCCTTATCATTCCTCTTTCATGTCCCGATCAAGACCTTGTCTGCGACAATGAAGCCACCTTTTTTGGCTTTGTCATTGGCCAAATTTAAGTCCCCATCCTTATCATGAAAACTAAGAACTAAACAAAAGAGTTACAGCCATATAGAGTGAACACATCAACTTCTAACCACAAATTTTATTGTCTGTAGGTGGAACAAAAAACCAAAAGGTAAATACAGTCAAACCTTGCATAAAGAGCGCCTTGCTTAAAGAGCAGGATTTTCTCTGAATGTTCACTTCGCTTAACAAATAAAACCACCAAAAACTCGCTTAACAAATAAATCGGGGTTCGCAATCCCTTCCCACAACTGGTCACTTTCAATGGTGTTTCACTTAAAGAGCAAACTCGTTTAAAGAGTAATCCTGTGGAACACATTATGCTCTTTAAGTGAGGTACAACTGTATAGATTATTAACATTTCTGTTAAAAATATGAATGGGAGTTATAAGCACTTTTTGCACATCATAAGGAATACATTGCGACCTGCCATGTCTGCAGCTTAATGCTCTGTTTTATAGGTGTAGAGATGGAAAATGTTCACTTTTTGGAGTATGTCTCTTAGAATCACACAGAATAGCCACCAGCCATTAGGACTGGGATATTCTGGGATATGTACTTGTCTTCTGTTTGATGCCCAGGGGGACACATCATTTTAATGGACTTACAGAGAGCAAAGCCAGCTGCCTGATTTAGCCTCAGCTCCATGCAGATTGAATCAAAATTACAGATTTAGTTTATTTCTGTTTTCTCTGACAAACATCTGGATTGACATAATCTATAGGGAAGGTTGGAGAGAGAAAAGTCTGCTTCCAAAGGAATGTGCTAAGGGGTTTAAAAGATGAGGCATATTTAGGCCTTCCTGTACTATCCCACCTCCTGTTTAAACACTTGAATGGAACATCGCCTCTGACAGCCATCTAAAATCTGTTTCTTGGTCTTCGAGAGTTGTTGCCTGAGGCATCTTTGCTTCCTCTTAGAATCAAGAACTATGTAAACCCTGTTCTTTACCCTGTGATGATGGGAAGCTCTATAATCTTTCCTGCTCCAGATGTGAAGAGTGATGATTTGAAAAGAAGAGCTTATGCTATATATAGAAGCTCTTGATATGGAGGCATGGGATTGGGTGCGGAGTTTCCAGATGCAGAGAAACTTTTCCTTTTCAGTGTATCACTTACCCTTCTTCATAGACTTAGTTGAAGTAGATTTCACATGAGTAATTGGACTATACTTGGAATCTGCAATCAAGTGAAGGAGGGATGTAAGAGGCCCATGCAATGCCATTTTGTCATGAACCTTGCACAAGGACATAAGATACACAAAAGATGCAGATTTTTGGTAAAATAGCATTCTGATTTTCCAGGTTCTATGATTACACAGGAGTCCTCCAGAGACTGGCAAAATGCAGGTTTACATATATGTGAGTGAAGCACATGATAAGTTGCACACATTGAAGCTAGAAGCCAGGATAGTTCAGGTTGTCCTTTTCCATGCATCTCTCTGCTCTTCAGTATAAAGTGTGGAAAATGCTTCTGAAAACAAGATTAAGACTATTTTGTGGCATAAATCAGTTTGACTTTATCAGAAGGCGTGTGTGAACAGGATTTAAAAGCAGCAAAGTTATTTATTTATTTATTATTAGTTCAAATTTATATTGCTGCCCACTCACCGTGGTGACTCAGGGAAGCTTACAAATAATACATCACATTACAATACAATATGTTGGTGTGGGCATAGGATTTCTTTGGGAAAAAAAAACTAGATGAAGAATTATGTCCCTCCCTTCTGATTCTTTGGGCTAAATATTTTGGAGAATTGCTCAAGGCAAGATTTGAGACTGGGGAGCAAACTTCTTAGATTCAACATAAATCTGAGTTAATCTGAATGATAATTTTGTGCAATGATCACAAAGTTTTACTGCGAAGGGAGACACACACCTCTCCCCTGGATCTTTCAATATCCTAACTAAACAGCCTACCACATTGCATGTTGTCAAGTCAGTTCTGATTTATGGCAACTCTTTGTACTTTTTTTTTTTTAACTCAGACGATCTTTACCATCATTCTCTTCTGGGGACACCTTGGGAATGTACAGTTTGCTCAAGATCACATAGGCCAATTCTTCTCACAGGAGGTTCAATGAGGAATTGAACTCCCAACCTCTGGTTCTGCTGCCAGATACTTAAACTCCAGAGCCATCCACCAACCCACACCCAAAGCTCCTTTGGGTGACTTTCTACGACAGCTTGCTGAGACTTCACAGTAGACAAGGGGTGCAATTCTGTCAGCCACAGAGTGATTTTGGGATATTTTGGCAGCCTCTTCTGCCAGGAAATATGTTGGCTTGATTCACAACATATTTTGTGCTTCTGTTCAGATTAGGTGACCAGACAGAGACAGCGGATTGTTTTGGTGCCAGCATCCACACTGGCACTCAGTCTGGTGTAGCTGATCCACAGCTCACATCATCCCTTCCTTTGAGTCCAACCACTACCAATCCTCAGCTCTCTGTTTAAGCTTCATTGTAAATCTGGTGGACTGTTTAAAGTGTTCCACAGTGATTTTATTTATTTATTTATTTATTTATTTTATTTCTGTACTGCCCTACTCAGTGGGACTGACTCAGGGCGGTTCGCAACACATGTAAAATTACAAGTTCATACCCAATAAATCAATACACAATGACTAAAAGTGCCTCATGACTATCAATACACAACATAGCCTTTTCTGTTCTTCATAATGTACAAACAGATATGCAAATATTTAAAAAAATTATCTGCAAAAACAAGGCTAAAAAGTACTCATATCTAAAAAAGTCTGGGTTTTTTAAAAGATCTGTTTTAAATTAGGAATTGCATTGATTTCCCACCCCATCCATCACTTCTTCCGTATCTAGGCCAGATATGAAACTGCCAAAATGGAGGTACCTTTTGGTGACTTCATTCTTCAATTCCTTTCGCCCAACCTAGTGTGAGAAAGATTAACCAGCAACACAAGGTTGCTATTTACCAGGATATACCTGATTGTGTTCAAAATACAGTCAAATCTCACATAACGAACGTTTCGCTTAGCGAAAAACTCGCATAACAAGCAAGCTTTTCGCTAAGCAGTCTGACTCGCATAATGAATTTTTCACTATGGGAGTCGGACTTTTCCCTATGGAAAAACTCGCATAAAGAGCGTTTCTATGGGGAAAACTCGCATAACGATTTTTTTCGCTATGTGAGTTTTCCTCATAGAAACGCTCATCATGCGAGTTTTTCCATAGGGAAAAGTCCGACTCGCATAGCGAAAAATTCGTTATGCGAGTCAGACTTGCATAGTGAATTTTTCGCATAGCGAGCAACCTCGCAGAACAAATTAAATTCGTTATGCAAGGTATGACTGTACCACAATCTTCGAGGAGGATCTTTCTGTGTACCCATCCACCACAAGAAGTTGTTAAGCAGGTTTTGCAACTTTTTACCAAAGTTTATCTTTTGCTTTTTTAAAAAAATAAAACTTGTAAAATTCATTCTGGTGTTTGGATTTGGATTTAGTTAATGGAAATCTTGTATCATTTCTAGTCCTTGACCCTTTGGGCTGCAATCTACCAGGACAAAGTTTGGTTATGAAATGTTTTTGCTTTTGGTAAGATAAAGGAGGTGATGGGAACAGATTTTAGAAAAAGAATCCATTCTTAGCTTGTTGATAGTCTTAGCCTTTCCATGTATCATCTGAACACTTCTTCAAATGCAAGGTGAGGGAATGTAGATAGATGGGACAGGTATTGGATAATCAGGTTAGTTGGTGGGTTTCATGACACAGGCCATCTTGACATGACAAGAAAACCTGTAGAGGATTCTCCAGGCCCTATGACGGTTACAATCTCTGGAGAAAGACTAAGATAATTAAGCCCTTCCTTTCTGATCATGTTTTCCACAATTTGTGCAAACCGCCTCTGCATAGAACTATTCCCCCCTTTCTATAGCTAAGCATACACATACAGCAAAAACACAGGGTGATTAATCAAGCAGACACAAACAACTCATGCTACTACTCTTCAATTGTCCGTGTGGCTAACAACATAGATAACAAGATAACATACAATACAGTCTTATGATCTCAAATATACAGGGTGCGGCAGCATAACTTCCTTTTTTAAAATGTGCGCAATTCAGTCAGCTGATGTCGTCGTAGTGGAGCGCTAGTGGTCTCGTTCGAAAGACGGGACTATAAAGTTTTGTCCTGACACAGTTCAGTCACCATCATACGTTGGAATAGTGTGGAGCATGCATTTGCCATTGAGGCCTACTTTTCGAGTGGTTGTTCAGTGATCACAACCCAGCATACAGCCTGCTATGCTGGAAAGAGTCATGACAAACGCCAGAAATCGGTTTACTCAGTGTATGGAGAATGGGGGATGTCACCTACCTGATTTGATCTTCAAAACTGTGTAAAACAAACTTTAAGTATGCGCCTACATTATAAAAAACACACAAAAAAAATTCTGATTCATACAACGGGTTTTATTAAGTTTTGAAAACAGGAAGTTATGCTGCCGCACCCTGTAGGTGCAACAGCATAATATAAAGATGGCACATAATGTAACACAATACAGTCAATAAATCTAACTGTACAGTTAATAAATCTAAGATAAAAAAAGATGAAAATACAATGCAGTCAGCAAATACAATCCCTATAACAATATACCCTTTTTAAACAGTCAACTCCCTCCTGTTGAGAAAAGTTATTACCAGTACTAGCACAGATATATAATACAATAGCAAAATAATAATAACAACAATAACAACAATAAAAATTATTATAAAATACACTAGCACAAAAAATTATATATAATACAATACAATCAGGAGGGTCAAAAGAGTCCTTATCTTATCCCAGCAAGGGAGGGTGTAGCTGTAGAACAGCTGTGGTGGCAGCACAGGTGTTCTCATTGCTGTTCCTCAGCCAGACTGGCCTGAGAAACCTCACACGGAGAAAGCATTACGATATTAAATATAAATACATTACAGCAACATAAACTTTAACATATCATCATCAAAAATCATCTCAAATCAGAATATCAGTCACAATATCAAGAGTATTACAAAAACAGAAGGGGGGAAACCCTCACTTGAGAAGTCCCACATAAAGTCTGACAGCAAAAGAAACAACTAAACAGCAACAAGAACAAAGTCCAAAGTCACCATTCTTGTCCTCCTCCTGGGTGGGGCTCCTTTATCCCCCTGGCCGATGGATGGGCCGGAAGGGCGTGGCAGTGCGAAGGTGTCTTTGAGCCTCCCATGGCCAGGGGACTCCTTTATCCTCCCAGCTAATGGATGGGCTGGAAGGGCGCAGCGGTGCGAAGGCATCTTCAAGCCTCCCATGGCCAGGGGGCTCCTTTATCCTCCCGGCTGATGTAGCAAGACAAGTGTTATTGTAGCAGTACAACTTATACATTTAAATCCATAAAAATCCATCCAGAACATGCATAAATCTCTCTTGCACTACCTCCAGCCCCAAATCTCACTGCCTCTAAAATACTCTATTGTCTCATTTTCCATGTGACAAAGAACCACATAGGGATTTACAGTCTACATTATATGTATGGAAGAGACACTGCTAAAATTCCAGTCTCCCTCAGTCCTTAACTCTCCTACATTGAGAGGAAAATCTGGAGAGGCCTGTGCCCATGTCTGAGCATCTTGTTTTTAAAAAGACCCCTCCCCATTTCATTTGGAAGCAAGGTATACAAGGAAGCATGCACCTTTCTTTAAAATAATAAAAAGCCTTATCTCTGTATTGTCACTGTCATAGTAGCAACACATAAAGCAACAATGGCAGCAGAAATGTCTACCAATGAGTATGCAAGGTGATTATTCCACCCATTCTAACATTTTGGCTACTCTTGATACTTGGAAGGGGCAGGTTGATAATTTCTGGTCATTACAGAATAAGGCAGAATGCTGGAAGTGTAAGAGAGTATTTGGAAACCTGTTGTTACATAAGTTTTTCAGTGGAGTTCTTAGTCTTTGTTCAAGATTTGAACAATTTCATTCTGGTTTCTCTGGTTCCCCATCCCCCTATCCAATAGTGCCCCATGCTCATCAGGCATGTCCACTTCTCATAGTACTGTTTGGGGCAAAGCTTCCTATCACCACTATTAGTTTTTCTCCTAAAACTAGTTCTGCAAAATGCAAGGTATCCTGAAGGCTATATTGGGTGCTGCTGCTTTGACTACATAAGCAACAGCCTTCATGCCCTAAATGTCGGAAACGGAAGAAGTGATACATCATTTGTCTTCTGTGAAGACTGTGTGGGCCACCTCCTTGGGAAGCATTTTTCTCCTCAGTAAATCCACACTGGAATAATAACATTAATTGAAAGCAAAGCACTCTGCCTCTGACCCTTCCCAACCTCATCAATGCCTGTTTGGTAATAATGGAGATAGACAGTGTTTGATGAATTCTCCAATGTTTGAGAAAGACAGAAAGTCAATGTAATGCTCTGCCTCCCAATTTTACAAGATAAGAATTAGTGCTAATGGTATGTGATCTGTTTCCTGGTACAGGGCTTTATGTTGGCCATCAGGAAGAACCTAGCAGAGATGAAAGGAAAAGAATTAGTCAAGTATCTCATAAATCAAAATACTACAACAACAACAACAACAACAACAACAACAACAACAACAACAACAACAACAACAACAACAACAACAACAACAACAACACTGAAGAGTCAAACACATAGTTCTGCAACCATGATAGTAAGTAAAGACTGAATTTGCTTTTGTTAAGAATTTGGATGTGATCAGGGTTGTTTCAAAGCAAGGTTGTTTCAAAGACCACAAGAACTAGAAACAATGGAAAGGACCAAAACAGTTCATATGCACAAAACTCATTGAATCAAAGGTTAGCTGGTGGCAAATACATAAGTTTTGAGCAACATTGTTTCATTCCTCTGGGATTGGGTCTTGACCAGAGCATTACAGCAGAGGTGGGGAAAGTGTGGCTTTCCAGTTGGCTTGGGACAACAGCAGTGAGGAAGGCTAGGAAGTGGCAGTCCACGAACAACTGAAGGAGCACTCTGCCGACAACATAGGTCTTGCACACTCAGAGCAGCACTTTCCAAAATGCTTATCACACTGAAACCCCATCCACAGTCATGCCCCCACTTTACAAGAACAAATCAAGTGAACACATGGGAAATAGTCTGCTTATATTATTCTGGACTGAAAAAAGTAGACACCTCCAGCAATAAAGAAGAAAAGGCCATGTTAAAAACAAAAAGGGTGGGACCAATTCAATCCAGCCTTTGTGTCATCTGATCAGAAAAAAAATACCTTAAATGGACCTATACTATAACCACAATTCCCATGATATTTGATCATGTAGTCACAGACTAGGAAACCTATAATTTCCAGTCCATTAAAACAGCCTGTTGTTATACAATGTAATTGAGCAGGTGAGGCTTAAACCTAATGCTTAAGAAGTGGCAAAATAAATGTTATGAATGAAATATTACCTTAATATTCCTGGAGTGCTTAATCATGGTTGGGGTATAATTGTTCCCAGGTGTATTACAAGATGTAATGAATATTTCTTGCCCCGGTGATCCTGGCCCTAAAACAGGGGTTAAGTTGCAATGTGGGAATAGGAAAGGCAACAGGTAGAAATGTTGTAACTGGAGGACAGGATTTCATATATGCACTGATACTTATTTGCCTTGTGGGTGTACCTCTGGGCTCTGTTTTTGCACAGATGAGTGGTCAAGAGACAGTAATTAATTACAAAGAATTTCTGTGATGTTAATTCATCCCTGACAAACCACCTGCCTTGTCAAATTAAATAAGAATTACAATCCTGAACTATATGCAAAGTGGAGTTTGTTTGCAGGTAACACAGGAAGACTATTTAGTGAACTCTCCGAATGTTTTTGCTTTTATTATACAATATTGTTGTCTCAGCTATTAGTTCTCTATTTCCTATATTGCTTCCTTCTTTGCCTCATGAAGGATTTCTACGTCAGGACATGTTTGTCTCAATTCAGGTTTTCAACTTTTTCTCAAATGAATTGGAAACTTCTTTTTTTTTATGCCATTGGTACATGGTTCCTTTCCCCCACCACCCTGTTATGTCTTTCTGTATGTACTATATATGCAGAGGGAAATGCTGTGGATATAGCATGCCTTGATTTTAACAAGGATTTTAACAAAAAAAAATACCTTGGCATTCTCATGGATTGGTATACCCACAAAGTGTCATGAGATAAGAGCATGAGCTAGGGGTGATGCTACCATTTGGTGGATTTGTAGATGGATGGCAGGCCATAGCCAAAGAGTACTCACCAATGGTCCTTGTCATCCTGGAGAGAAGTTCCGTCATGATTACTACATTTGGTACTGTATAAATTAGGTATCTGAAGGACTAGTGTTTTGTATTGTACATTACTGAATCGATTACTGTATGGTTATTTTCTTTGTATTAGATATGAATTGTATTGTGATTATGGACTGTATTTTGATCATATTGTGTTTACATTTATGTTGTTGTACTATGCTGTGATTTTGTATTGTTGATCTGTTATATTGTATTGTATTCGATTTTATGATGTAAGCCGCCCTGAGTTGGTTTTCACTAAGTTGGGCGGCATATAAATCGAAATAACAACAACAACAACAACAACAACAACAACAACAACAACAACAACAACTACTACTACTACTACTACTACTACTACTACTACTACTACTACTACTACTACTACTACTAGGGAGATGCTCAGGTGTCAACAAATGGGAAGGGAAAATTAATATTTGAGAGGACAGAATTGGAATTTGAGATAACCCTAAAAGATTAGAGAATGTGGCTAAAATGAACATATTGAGTTTCAACTGGGAAGGATATAAAGTCCTAAGCCAGTGGGAAGATTCAGAAAAATGAATGTAGGATGGGAGGTGACCAGCCTTGTAACAGTACATGTGAAAACAATTCAGGGTAGTGATGGTGAACCTTGGCACTCCAGGTATTCTTGGACTTCAATTACCAGAAGCCCAAGTCAACACTCCTTCTCACCAGGGCTTCTGGGAATTGAAATTCAAGAATACCTGGAGTGCCAAGATTAGCCATCACTTATCTAGGGATTGTAGTACACCACAGGACGAACATCAGTTAACAATGTGAAGATAAAGATCACCCTTGCTTGAAACCCAGTCATATTCGACTCTAGGATTCAGTGCTCATCTCTGTTTATTGCCAAAGAGCCAAAGCTGTCTGTTTTTGTAGACATTTCTGTGGACAAGTGGCAGGCATGCCTAGACACCGAAATGAATGGAATGCTGTTTATCTTCCTACTGAAGTGGTACCTATTTATCTACTTGCAATTTCTTCCTTTCAAACTGCTAGGTTGGCAGGATCTGGGACGGAGATGGGCATTCATTCTGTCATGCAGTACTCAGGTTTTGAACTACTGACCTTCCACTTCCCAGTCAATGTCTTAACCACTTGAGTCACTGTATATGGTGTCAAAAACAAAAGCCAATGAAGTTCACCAGCAGAAGCATTTCAATATGAACTTAAGTTCATTTAGTTGCAAAAGACATTTGAGGAATTTCCCCTGGAAAGTTTAGCCTCTACTCTCAGCTGAGGTTTTCATTACAAGTATATCAGTCAAGTTAGATGCATTTATACTATATGGGGGAAAGTGCAATCTAGGGGACCTCAGATGTCCAGAAGCCTAGAGAGGCAGAATCTTATGTATTAATGGAGCTTCCAAGGCAGAATTTTCCAGGATGCTTTGTTCTAGTTAATTTTCTATAAGCTGACTCAGAATGGATGAATTCTTACAAAATAACCTTCTGATGACACCTTCAGATGACAAACACACTCTGTTCATTTTGCTTCCATTTTTTTTAAAAAAAGGTCTAAGTCCAATAGTATTTGCTTTACTTCTGACTGCATCGGTTATGAATTCCATCCTTAGTTCTGCTTCAGAATCAATAGACAATTTGGAAGGTGCCTGCAATTTACTCATCGGGCATTTCAAGCATATCAAAAGCACATTGCACCAGGGAAGAAAAACCGTGTATCAGTATTGATCCATATTTTGTAATGCTATCCAGCCTATTAAAAAATGACCCAACACAGAATCTTTGAAAACAAACTCATTGTAGAAGCAATGGGAGAAAAAAATCAACTCCTAATGAACCTGATAGGAATAGGATTCAGTGAAAATATTTAGTTGTAGTTTATAAAAAGCATTCTTTAGGCTACTAAATATTAACAAATAGTTCCAAATATCAAAGAACATTTATTGTATAATCTATCTGATCTCTGATCAACTTCTTTGATGTTGAGAATAAAGATCAAAAACAATATTATGAATTCCCCCCATCCCCTGTAGCTGATTAAAAAGTCTGTGATTGGCTGAACATAGCCTCCTTCAGAAAGAAGGAAAGTTTGTTCCATGTGTTAGGTTGCATCTCATAAGCATTGTAAGATATGAGGAACAGTACCTCACTCTCTTCCTCAGCTCTCACTTTGGAAGATGTCAATTGTTCCTGCAATCATACTATGTTACTGATGTAGCCAAGTTGGCTTAGGAACATGATAGAACAAAAGGGGCAAGGGGAAAGTCTAGTTTTGAGCAAACATGGTTGTACTACACTGTAAGTATTGGCTGTTTTATAGAGCAAACCAGCCTGGCCAGGTTATCTTGCTATGGTACTAGATTAGACCATACTTCCAGCAACTCAACGTCAGTTATCAGGCAGTGGTTAACTAACCTGACAAACCTGAGGACTAATGGCCTTGGGTGCTGAAGTTCACAGGGAAGGGTGATGGTCGCCAAGTGGATTAAATTCCATTTGAATCCATTTTGATGACGGGCACCAGCTTCATCAATAGTGGCCTGGGGATGAGGAGGACTTTGTATGCCAAAAAAACACAGGACGAGAAAGTGGCTCACAGAACTGAATCAGTGGCACAGGTGTCATGCTGCAATGTAGAAGGCAGATGAAAGGCCACTGAATTATATTCTCAGGACAGTCTTCATGGCTGATTGCCATGAGGATCGGCAATATTTGGATTCAGATATAAAGAAGAAGAAGAAGACAGTAAAAGAAGTGGCTCCCTCAGACCCCAAATACTAGGAGGTAGAACAAGGTGTTGGATTTGAGTACTATATGCTGTTTGGCCTGTTTTTTTGCCCTCTAAGCTTAGCTGCATGTTTCAGTTCCATAGAAGACATTGTCTCTTTTTACTGATGGAAAACTCAACTGCAACACATTGGGTTTTTGTAAAATGGTAATAGCTGGGAGGCTGCCTTAGTCTTTTCTTCAAGCATAAAAATGAATTGGGTTGGATCTGTCTTTATATAGGGAGGTTATTTCCCATGTGCCCCAGGCTCACAAAGACCTACCTTCACACTTATAATAAAAAAAAAATGACTCTGCATTGTGTAATGCTTATCAACAATGCAATGGAACCTGAATAAATATCACCATGGACACCATGACTACTCTCTGGGCAACAACATAGAGCTGGCCAATCCTTCAGATCCAGAAGCTTTGCACTGTAAACCATAGAGATGAAGAACCACATTAATCTCTGGCTTGTAAGCATACATCTGTCTTATGGGATCAAGATGAATGTGTGTTAATGAGATCTGCAAGATTTAATTTGTCCAGTAAGTAGTTTAATCAACTGAGGCTTAGGCGGATTAATTGATGGCTGAAAGATTTAATTGAAGGAGACATATTTTAATCATAGAGCATAAATGCTGATTTTAACATGTTTGCTTTTTGAAGTATGTTACAGGAATAGGGAATCAAAAAAGAAAATATCAAATATGGCTGAGTTCTTCAATAATTAGCAGTGCTCCTGAAATTTTCTTCTTCCAAGTTTTCACATGGATTACATGTGAAACTTGGACTTGCCTGAAGAGTCAAACGAACACACTTGCTGCTCTCAGTTCTGAATTTTGGACACAATGTTTTTGCAATTTGCAAGAATATTCAATTCCCTCAGTTCATTTGTGTCTTTTCTTTAGTTCTTTACCTATTCATAAAACACAAGCATATTCATAAAACATAAGCAAACTTAGAGTAATCATAAATGTAATTGCATCAAGATTAAGATTGGTGGTATTCTATCAAAGCACATGCACATGAATATAATAAAATGGCACAAACAGTGATGTAGTGAACCCAGGGCTTTCAGGCTTGAAACTCCAGGCTTTCTGGGTAGCATAAATTATGACATCATCTGCCAGGTTTCTCAGTTCTTTATAAGCTTAGCTGAAATACTCACACAGAAATGGACTTTCCCAGGAATGGTATATTATTGCATGTTATCCTGTCTGTAATGCAAAATATCTGAGATGTTGGTCTTGGATGTGCCATTAAGAGCCATTAAATTTACCAAAAGACTTGCTCTTCAACTGTAAATATGGACAAATCCACCTGTCTAAAGTTTTGGACTCTTCTTATGCAGTGAGGTGACTACAGAAACTGTTGTGATGAGAACCTGTATTTTTAAGTTTATTACTATATCACCAGCCATAAGAAAACAAGCCTAAGGACACAGTATATATAGACCAGGGGTGCCCAAACTACAGTTTGCAGGCTGTAGTTTGGGCACCCTTGGTTTAAGCAGAGAAAATGCCATCTTAAAAATCTACCTCATGCTGTTGCAAAACAGATTGCAAGGTGTGTTTTATTTCTGCTTCCATCCATGTGCATGTGCTTTGACCAGCCTGCTAAACCACATGATTGGTCCATGGCCTAAAAAAGTTTGGGCACCCCTAGTAAAGACAATATTCTGTTTGGGGGAAAGGATGAAAATCATGTAGTACATGAACTGCATATATCCAAGGGCCTTTTTTTCCTGTTTGGAGTCCTCCATTGCCTTCTCAATGCAGTTCCTAGTTTTTTTTTGTGGCTAGAGAGATTGAGAATTGTTCTCTCAGAAGCCTTGATGTGTGTGTGTGTGTGTGTGTGTGTGTGTGTGTGTGTGTGTGTGTGTGTGTGTGTGTGTGTGTGTGTGTGTAATCCTTTACTAAAACAAAACTCCCATCTGCATCCTGTTTCAGCGGAAAAGTGAACAAATTCCCTCACTTAAAAAAACAAACAAACAAGGAAGTCTCCCTCTGAAATCACCTATTCCTAATTAAGTTAATTATGTTTTATGTATAAAAAAATAGACTACATAGACAAAATGCGACATGAAACAGCTTAATGTAACTGTACATTTAAAAAAGTACTTCTTTGCAGCATTTGAGAAGGTCTTTAAGAAGGCAGTAAAACTGGAGTTTTTAAAGGAGGCTTTTAAACAATTCTTCCCTCCAATAGGGCTGTCTAATATGAGTTGTTAATTAGGTTTGATACAAGCATAAATTGATGTGAGCATAGCAAACTGTCAAGCAAGTGAGCCTAGTTTGTTTCCTGACCATCTTACTGAGACCTAGTGACTGTCTAGCCAAGTTATCCTGCTATGGTAATAGAGTAGACCAGTGATGGTGAACCTTGACACTCCATGTGCTCTTGGACTTCAATTACCAGAAGCACAAGTAAGAACTCTTGATGATCAGGGCATCTTGGATTTGAAGTTCCAGAATATCCAAGGTTTGCCATCACTGGAGTAGTCCATACTGCCAGCGACTCAGTGCTGAGTGTCAGGTGGAAGTTAACTAACCTGACAATCCTGAAGACTAACAGCCTTGGTTGCTGAAGTTCACAGGGAAGGGTGATGGTTCTCAACTGGATTACGGTAAATCCCTCTTGAATCCATTTTGATGCAGGACAGCAACTTCATCGATACCAGCCTGGGGATGAGGAGGACTTAGTGTGCCAAAAGGACTCAGGAACAGAAAGTGACTCACAGAACTGGGTCAGTGGTATGGGGCTCATGCTGTGATGCTAAAGGCAGATGAAGGGCCACTGCATTACATTCTCATGACAGTCTTCATAGTATGGGTGAACAGAAAGAGCCTCCTCAAAGATTGTGTTATTTCTGAACCACAATCAGGCATACCTTGGTAATGGTAAACTTGTGTTGCTGACTAATCTTTCTCACACTAGGTCAGCCAAAAGAACTCCAGAATGGACTCACCAAAAAATGGCTTCATTTTGATAGTTTCATGTTTGGCCTGAAGAAGAAGAAGAAGAAGAAGAAGAAGAAGAAGAAGAAGAAGAAGAAGAAGAAGAAGAAGAAGAAGAAGAAGAAGAAGAGGCGGCGGCGGCGGCGGCGGTGGCGGCGGCGGCGGCGGCGGCAGCTATACTAGGACTCAAGCCTGAAATTCCTCATTGACCAGGGTAACCTGGTGATTGGTGAATCTACACCATAAATCTCTCATGTACTTTGACTAACCTACTAGGATTGCATAAGTCAATCCTTAAATACTTTATGGTATTTAACCAAACAGTATAAAGCTGCTTTGTTGATTCCCAGAGACCATGGTATATTGCACCCTAAAAAATTAGTTGATTAATCAATTAAGCAAAAACTATTATTGACCAATAACTACAGAACTGATACATAAGATTCCTCCACTTCTTCCTCTCTCACCCCTTGTTTTGCCATTGTTTTTTAACAATTCTAAGGGCCTAATCATTCATTTAAGATCGAAAGACATGTGATCCTTGTAATGATTTGTGCTTCAGAAAGGTTAAATTATATTTTTATCTGCTTAGCCAATTAGCTCTATGGAAGAACTGACAATAATGACCTTCTCCTAAATTTTTGCCCCTCTCTAGCCAATTAAAAGAACACTATCTTAAAAGGTTTTTATCTAGGGCATCAGGACATCACAGAGCAAACTTCCAATGGAAAGAGGATTGTTAGCAGTTCTGCCATGTCACCCACATAATAGAAATACAGAGTTCTTTGGATTTACCATAAAATCTCAGATGCTAATGAAATGAAGGGTGTGTGTGTGTGAGCGTGTTCCTTTTTTCTGTAATCTCCAGTTGTAATACTTGTGCACATAATTGTTCCTTCAGTTGTTATACTTCTGTTTCTCACTTTCCAATAATTTCCAGTCATGTTACCTTGTAGAATATAATGGCCACAATTCAAAAAGTCAAATCAAGAGCATTTCAATATGTGCTGGCACAACCTCTTCCAAAAAAAAAAAAAATGTTTTCCCCAAAGTCAATAAGTGATGATATTTACCAATTAGCAAGATGGGCACCCCCTGCTGAGGTGCACAACTGCTAGGCAGTGGATCTTTGCCACCCCTTCCCGGATATCCTGACAGTGGGAGGGCCCCAATTGGGGGCTTGTTATTGGGCCAGAGGGGGAGAAAGAGAAAGCCTTAAAGGCTGCTCCTTCCTGCTTTCCAGGCTCTTTCCCTCACTTCCTTATGTGAGACTAGCTGGTCGTTTCAGGCCCAGATAGGAATTTTGCTTCTGCTCCTCATTAACCTGTGATTTTTGCCTATCCCACACTGTTTTTTCCATTATGGCTGTATGGGCTAAGCATTAGAGTAATCATAAATAGGTCAAAACTGGAGGATAGTGCTGGAGGATTGTAGCATCAGTGGGGTCCAAGGATACTCTGGGAGCTGGTCCCAGGGTCCCCAACATCCAGGGAACTAGGAACCTGAGGTTCAGTCCCAGGATGGGGGTGTACTGGTGGCCAGCTGATGGCACTGCCCACCTAAAGTACTAAGGCTTGGATGGTGGTGATTGGTCAAGTTTAACCTGAGTTGGCCAGCTGGGACCAGGCTGTTCTTGGACAGCACACCCTCGGGGGTTCAGACATGTTCAAAGAGGGAGCAGGAGGAGGTGTATGGTGGAATCCCTTGGCTCCACCCAGGACCCCACAATACATAGGCCCCACGGCAGAAAAGGGTGGTTAGAAATTAACAATTAATACAGTTGTATGCCCTCATTCAACTTCAAAATCTGGTGTCTGTGTCTTTGTTCAGGGATGGGGGTGGTGGTTGGGTGAGGGCAAAAGTCATGCTGTGGAGCTTGAGGTTGAGAGTTCAGTTCCTCATTGGGCTTCCTTGACAGGGACTGGACTCAATAATCCATAGGGTCCCTTCCACTCTTCAGTTCTATTATTCAAACATAAAAAAACATAGTCAAAATAAATATATATAAACATTGTTGGTATTACGTAACAGATAAGTTTTATTAAAAAAAACTGAAGGATCAGGTAAAGAGTGGTGTGATGCATATGCTGTCTCAATATCACCATCTTTTGCAGCTCTGATAGCTTTATTTCAAAGATTTACAGTTGGTTGTAATATTTTATGAATCTCCATGGTATTGTTACCAGTGCCCTAACGACCATAGGGATCACTGAGGTTTGTTCCATTCATAATAAAGTTATTTCTATTGCCAAGTCTCTGTATTTTTAATCTTTTCCGGTTCTTTATCTTTGGTTAGGAAACTCTGGAATTGCAGTATTAGTTGTCCAGACATTTCTTTGTTCTATGATTGTTACATCTTGTGTATTATACTCAAGGTGTCTGTTAGTTTGAATCTGAAAATCCCAGAAGATCTTAACTTGTTCTAACACAGTGATGGTGAACCTTGGCACTCCAGGTGTTCTTGAACTTCATTTCCCAGAAGCACTGATCAACAGGAGTCGTGACTTGGGCTTCTGGTAATTGAAGTCCAAAAATAACTGGAGTGCCAAGGTTCACCATCAGGATTCTAACACTTACTCTACTTGAATTCTATATGCTTTCTTAGGTGCTGGCAAATTATATTTATTACACAATGGCTAGTGTATTACTTTTGCAGCTCAATAGAGTTTTGCTTTGCAGTCTGTCTATACAATCGTTGAACATTCACAGATGAAGTGTGACAGTTTCATCTATTTCTTGACAGAGAGTACAGTTACATATGTAGAAAAAAATGAGATTTATGTCAAAAATTTTAAACCAATGTGAACTTGATTTCAGTCACATACATTATATATTAATACATGGGTTCACATGAGCCATGTATCAATCTACTCCATTTTTTAAAAAATATTTCTTTGAAGTGGCATATTGCAAATTCATAAAATGATTGTTGTGGATCAGATGAGAAAGGACCCAGTGTATCCATGGCAAAGCATCCTCATGGAGGAACTGGAGCCTTATTGTGGTCCGGAATGGAAATTTTGATTTTTCAATGCACTCCTATGGAAAAAAGCATTTCGCATTACGAACTTTGTGCAGAATGAAAGGTCCTATGGAACACATTGATTTCATTATCCGAGGTTTTATTGTACGGCTTACTCTTTCTAAATACCTGAGAGGGGAGGAAAAAAATAGAAGACATGGGAATAAGACATTGTAACCACAAAACATTGCAGAGCTCTGTATCTGTTTCCGTGACTGATCTCCATCTTTCTGTCTTGCTTTCTCTCTCTGTTGCTCCCTACTTGGTGGCTCCCTCATCTATCTGTTCCTCCTCCTCTTCTCTTCCCCACATACACGTCTCTTCCTCCCTGCCTCTTTCTACCTCCTTATTCTGCTCTTTTCTCTTCCTCCCACCCAACATTTTCCATTGCTTCCCCTTTCACTTCTCTCCTTTTTTTCTCTTTCTCTGTGGCTTCTCTTTCTCTCTTTAGCCCTGTTGCTTCTAAGTAATTTTTTCACATATCAAGCAGGGAGGGCTTTATATTCAACCCAATTTCAACTAGCCTAGTATATGCTGAATTGGCCTTTAACCATTCTGGCTATTTAGGATTCCACTCTAAAACCTTTATTTCTATGGTAATGAGCTATTATCATTTGAAATTTAGATGATTCCATATAAACTCATTATTACCTCTCAAATTTTCCAAGTCATTTTAGGTACTTTTAACAGTGTGTATCTGCGTGATTGTGTTGTTGGTTATCTGTTGTTTAAAGCTTTTACTTCAGTGGATTGATTCAGTTATCTACTTATAGGATTTGTTTTTCCTTCAGCTATGCTGCATTAGTTAATACAGTGGATAAGCTTTGCATGTATGTTTTAGCATATTTATACTGCATGGTTTGCGTCTTACATGGAATTCATTTTATACAAATGGAGATAGTCTGCCTATTTTAATAGCAGCTCAGATATAGCAAATGCAATCTATCAGCTAAGGATGGTGAAATTTCTGTGATTTCCTGCCTCTAGAAATGAAGCCACATATTCATTGCATATAAGTGGGCTGAAAAAGTGGCATAATTTAAAGACAAAAGCTTTCCCTTGTTATTCCCTCCTTGTGATCCATTATCACAGTATTCTACATCCCAGATGAGAAGCGAGTTTGTGATGCCACTCCAACGCCCACAACCAACAATACTATTGTCTTTGAGTTACAAGAATAATAATATACTGCCTTGATCTAGAAACCATAGGAAATATGTGTTATTCTTCGTGGGAGGGGGCGTGAACATATATTTTCTTCTTTCTGTTTTTTTCCTGCTTAGAAGTTGAGACAACTTCTGTGTGTTGTTGAGTTTTTATAGAAATATAGGTGGTACTCAGTTATATACAAAACACACTTTTAGTAATTGTTAATTATTATTAGCAATTAAAAGTAAAGGTAAAGGTAAAGGTTTCCCTTGCTCAAAAGCCAGTCATATCTGACTCTAGGGTTCAGTGCTGATCTCTGTTTCAAAGCTGAAGAGCCAGCGCTGTCTAGACACCGGAGTGCATGGAACTGTTTACCTTCTCATTGAAGTGGTACCTATTTTTCTACATGGAATTTCTTGCTTTCAAACAGCTAGGTTGGCAGGAGCTGGGACAAAAACAGGGGCTCATTCCATCCTGCAGTACTCAGGAATCAAACTGCTGACCTCCTGCCATCCAGTCAGCATCTTAGCCACTTTGACAATTGACATAAGTAAGCTCTGGTTTTGACTCTCTTGAGAAATGCATAGATTTTTTTAAAGTACACATAAAGTGCACTTCTAATGTTAACCCTGAAATATGTACAGTCCTCTTGGAAGCTGCAGAAGGACCAGCTATCTGTTATTTCTGACTTCTTTGTGAAGTCCCACATAGCACTTTGCAAAAAGGTGGTCTTTGGTTTTGATCTGGGTCTTTTTTCCTTTTTGCAGTAAGAGTGGCCAAACGTTACATTCCATTTTGAATGCCAATAATGGATGAGCATTGAGCAACTCTGTACTGTCTAAGCAGCAACTGAGACCAATGAAGAATGGAACTTACCCACGGTGCTCAATCTTAATGGGATGGTCACCTAAGTGGACTAGCAATGTTTCAGTCCCAGGTGGAAGAAGACAAAGATCTGTTTGGTGAAAGCAGTTGTTCAGCTGATTCAATGTGTCAGTCTAAACTGGGGAAAGGATAGGGAAATGGCAGGTATCTAAACTTTCTTTATTCATGTCAGAGGCACCACCACCATATAATAATATACAAAGTAAAAATTAACATCTAAAACAAAAAGGAATTAAAAGGACTAGATGACATCTGCCCAATATCAGGCATTTCCTCTTGCCAACATAAGGTTCTCCTCAGTGCACATTGAAGGGCATCATGAGCATTGTATCAGATGGGGAATTGTTTGTTCTTCTCTGCATTCACACAGGCTACCATCTACAGGGAAACCCCGCTTTCTCAGATTAGTCCTTGATCTTCCTACCCTGGCATACAGTCTATTTAAAGCTTTCCACATGGACCATGGTTGTTCATGGCCAGGTGGTAGAGAATATTGTGGTTATGCCCAGTTATCTAGCAGTTACTTGCTTACCTTCCAAAGTGCTAGGGCAGTCTGTGTGGGCTGGTTGTTTGGGGGAGCAGAAGTTATGAGGAAACTGTGCCTTGACTTCAGTCTCTGCTTTGGTGGTTGGTGATCAAATAGGTGTTTTTCCGAGGATCTTCCTTTAACCGGCTCTTTCTGAGCAGCACTTTCTCAGCAAAATGTTGGTGGAGGGATGCCTGCTAAGCAATGCTCTTTTTTGTATTGGGGTTGGTTTAAGGCATCCTGTGACCAATCTCGCTGTTTCATTTAGGGCCACATCCACCCTGCAAAACTGGAAAAAGATGAGACTTATCAGAAGATGCAGAGAGAATGATACCTGAACATAAGAAATAGGACAGGTGATCCACAAGTAAAAGGGCAGGAAATTCACAAGAAATAGGGCAGGAAATTATCAATAAGAGTCCCAAAAGTTTATGGCATGATACTGTGCCAAGTTTTGTTTCTTAGAGAAGAGTTGTGAGTGGGTGAATCACAAGAAATGTGGGACTGCAGTGGTTCAAGTGGCTAAGACACTGACTGGAAGGCAGGAGGTCAGCAGTTTGATTCCCAAGTACTGCAAGACTGAATGAGCTCCTGTCTTTGTCCCAGTTCCTGCCAACCTAGCTGTTCAAAAGCAAGAAATTGCAAGTAGATAAATAGGGATGACTTCAGTGGGAAGGTAAATAGAGTTCTGTGTGCTCCAGTGTCTAGTCATGCCTGCCACATGACCACGGAAACGTCTGCAGAAGCAGACAGCACTGGTTCTTTGGGTTTGAAACACAGATGAGCACTGAACCCTAGAGTTGGATACAACTGGCTTTCGAGCAAGGGAAATTGGTGAGACATTCATGCTTGACCAAATGCCAAACACCCCACACCCTAGCTTGGGAATGTATAATGAAATGTGACTTGTTCATGGCTAACACAATCTCCACTTATGCTGTCCCAAGCACAAAACACAATGTTTATTGAGCCTTGCCCTTACTGGCATGCATCATGTATACTTCCTTTGACAAATGATGGATTATTATGGCCATCTTTTTTGCGTAGGTGAGTTCAACCATTCCTCTGAAAACAATAAGTTTTTAAAATCCTAAAAATGATGTGGTATCAGTCCCCAAAAGAATTAAGGCAGTCATACAGTGGTGGGCTCAAAAAAATTTTACTATCACACTGTGGGCATGGTATGGTGGGCATGGCCAGGAGGAAAGCCCTGCATTGCACCCAAATTAGGACAACTTTATTTCAAAACTTGAATGGTCTGAGCCAGCCAGAATTTCTGCTACTGGTTGGGAAATACTGGGTTAAAAAGAAGAGTTGTTGGGAAAGAGACAGTGAAAAGAATGAATCAAAGCGGGTTAATGAGTCACAGAGATGAACTTTTTGACGAAAACCTGCTACAGCTCTGTAGCCAGCTTTCTTTGCTATGTGGGGCACCTCTATTTCTAAGCCGGGGTGGTGGTGGATTATAACACCAAAAAATTCCTGGCCTATCATCCTGGTGAAGGAAATGTCAGAACCGGCTCAGGAGAAATAATAGGCAGGTATCACCTTCTTCTTTCTTCCTCTCTGCAAAGATGGTGCTAACATCCATAAAGGGCTTTACAAACACTGTATTAAATGAAAATTTAATACGAACACCCGGAATTAAATGGTTGGCATATTTTTCATTTCATATGAGAAAAAGTTGTTAAGGATATGCCAATATATATAGAACAAACAAAAATTGTTCATTATGACTAGGAATGTTAACATTTGCTTGGAACTTGTTTTCTTAAAAATTGTAAGTTTTATCTGGCACCAGAACAATGTCAATATAAAAAGAGTCGTAGGCAGAGTAAAATGATGTTCCAAGTGGACCGTGGCAAAATATTTGTGTAGAGGGATGCTGAGCTGAAGGGGATGTCAAGTTGAGCTGAGGGAGATGTCAACAAGAAGCCTTTTTTTTAAAGTATATATGCTGTTTGTAATGGTCTACTAAAAGATAGGAGCTTTAAAGTATTAAGAGTAAAACCTGTGGTATTTCTGGTGTGTTGCATAATGCATTGCCACTTCTCAAAATGTGGCTTTTGTGCTTTGACTTGCACCAACTGTCATATACACTGGCTAAGAAATGAAGCTTTCAAGAAATTGCTGTTCTTGATGGCTAGTCATCTGTTGAGAACCACCCACGCTACATGACAGAGACTTCACTGGGATCCTAGAACAGGAGCAAGAATGCTATAAGAACCAAGCAGCAAATAAGAAGCAGCTCACTCGGATCCCTTTTCATAGTTGCTTCTGTCTAAGAATGCCTGGGAGTGGCAGCACTATTAACACCACTATATCTTCCACAAGGGGGTTGTGTTATGAGGGGTTGATCTATTGTGTATTGACTTATTGTGTATTGATTTATTGTGTGTATTGATCTATTATATGCTAATTACAGTACTTATTGCTCTGTTATGTTTTATCCTAGTGTTTTTTTTAAATTGTAACTTTGATATTGGTGGATTCTGTAAGCCGCCCTGAGTTGGTTTTTACCAAGTAGGGTGGCATAGAAATCTATAATAATAATAATAATAATAATAATAATAATAATAATAATAATAATAATAATAATAATAATAATAATAATAATAATAATAATAATAATAATAATAATTTATGCAACCAGGGGTAACAGTGCAAAGCTGCAGGGTTGGCTGGGGAGGTGGGCAAAGGAAAGGCTACCCTGTGTCCCTTTTAGGGTCACCATGTCATCAGTGTACATGGAGATTTTAAGACAACATCTGACTTTAGGAAGTGGACCCTTCTGATGTCACAGATGTGGGGATGCTGGGGTTGGAAAGGGAGTCAGAACTGTTTCTGGGACACTTAGAACTAGAAAATGGGAAAATCTGGGTTACAATATGATATATTTTCTATGTATGTATGTATGGTATGTATGTATGTATGTATGTATGTATGTATGTATGTATGTATGGATGGATGGATGGATGGATGGATGGATGGATGGATGGATGGATGGATGGATGGATGGATGGATGGAATCTTCTGTGTGTCAAAATGTATCCAAGAGCTGCAACGTAGTCCCCATTTGTGTTCACATCCTGCCTGGCATGATGTATGCCACACTTAACATATGCAGTGTTTTCCCAAGCTCACTCCCCTGCTGGATGTCTTAGACAGAGTTCCCATGTTATGTAAACTGAGCACAATAATTGTTGACTTGCTTTCCCATGAATGTATTTTTTGCTTTACCATCATTTATACAGTTGTCTGAAAGAACCTTTACAGTGCAATGATTAGAGAGCTAGCTTTGAACAAAGAGACCCAGGTTAAAATCTCATCTTAGTCACAAAGCATACTTGGCATCCTTCAATCAATCGGAGGCCATTCTACTTTACAGAGTTGCTTTTAAATAACATAAGGAATTATGTGAAATAGCCATGCACACTGCTGGTGCCTTTACATAAAGATACAATTATATTTTGCATAGCACAGTGGTTTCATCATTCCTTGACAAAAGAAAACAAATAACAATTCTGTTGCCCAGGAAAGCCTTTGGACAGAACTACTCATATGCTTCATAAGCTACATCTGTCACCTCCCATATGATTGTTGTTTATTTTGGTTCATGATTTGTCTATTGTGTTTTGATTGATTTATCTGTGGTTTATGATGTTTCATGCCTTTCACTATTTTCACTGCCCAGAGGAGCCTTTGTGCTAGATGGGCAGTATAGAAGCTCAATCAATCAATCAATCAATCAATCAATCAATCAATCAATCAATCAATCAATCAATATTTTCTCATACTGGTGATGTTTGCCCCATGTGTGATACACTGTCATCTAATTTGGAAGGGGAAATGTAACAGAAAGTGACAGCAAACTGTAGAAATCAAGAAAGGGTCATTTCTTTAGATATATTCAACTTCTCTGACTGCCTCTCTGCCTCTAAGTAAATGACAATTCAATGTGGCATCTCCAAAATTTGGCATTTATATCTCAATATACAATATACAACCATCTTAACCCCCCATCCATGCCACCAATGTTTTGTTTCATGCAGTTAGCTGTTTTCTAGTAGGGAATGAGACTACACCATCCTATCAGGGTACAGGTAAGGTATTCAAAAATCCATACCATATTGTCAAGACAAATACATGTAAAATTAGTTCTTTGAAAAATATAATATTGTTTCCTTATCACAAGCTGAAAAGCCTTTCCACAAATTTAAGTTTCTCAATTGTAACTCTAACAAGCTTAATGATACTTTATCAACCGCTGCTGCTACCTTTTCCCTTTCCTCTCATTTTCTCCTGTTCTTCTTTTCTTCAAAGTGGTCTCTAGCTAAGCTTCTAACTAAGCTCCAAGAAGTCTGTGGATGATAAAATGAAATCTGATTTCCCTAGAAGCTGAGGAAGATGGATATCAGAAACCAGAAAAGTTTCTTTTTCAAACTAGCCGTCACAGACTCTCTCAAAGAAAAAAATGCTTCATTTATTTCCCTATGCTATTTGTACATCAGCTAGTACAGAGCATTCTCACAATTGGATCATGTATCCATCGATTGGGAGGGGAAGAGTCTTTGCTTTACATATTATAAGATGTCAAACTGTGGATGGGTTTGCTCATCCGCTAAGCATACGCAGAGGCTTGCCCCCCCCAAAAAAGGGACTATTTGTTTTGTCTTGTATATGATTTACATGACTAGAACTTTATTTTTGAATGAAGGCTTGGAGCAGATGATAGGCTAAAGATGAGATAGGTGTCATGTCTAAAGTTTGGGTAAAATGTAGCCAGACAAGTAATATGATGACCTTGCTTTTGTAATACTCATGGCTAGACCATCTGTACCGCCCCCTCCATGCCCAGAACCATTATTGCCAGAACCTGTGGAACAAGAAGTCTCATGAGTCAAAGCGTGGTGCTTCATGTATTGGCTTGCTCCATATAGCATGTTGGGCCAAAGTAGAGCATCCATGTCTTCTCCATCCAATCTTATCTCCTTTTTTCACCTCAAGATTTGTTTCCATTTGGAGACCTGGGAAATACAGCAATTTCCTGAGACTTCCACCAGTGTCCTGAGACTTGGAAATGAATTCAGTCTGGTAAAGAACAGGAGATGTGCTTTATTTTTATTCCTTTGGTCAAGCTCAAGCTTTCTGCTACACATATCCTTTGGAGGTTTGAAGACCTGGTGAGACCTGATTATTAGCTATACAGTACATGTAACCCACTGGGAAATTTAATTTAATCACAGTAAGGCAACATTAAACACAGTAAGGTTGGAGGGCAAAAGAAGGGGGCGGCCAAAAATGAGATGGCTAGATGGTATTGTAGACACAATGGGCACAAAGCTGAGCGAGTTGAAGAGGATGGTGGAGGACAGAAGTGCCTGGCAGACAGTAGTCCATGGGGTCACAAAAGGTCAGAATTGACTGTGCGACTGAACAACAAAAGGCAACATTATAGCAAGAATATTTGTCAGACATGCCAAATACTGGTAGCTCTGATTACAGAACCTCTTCTTTATGTTGGAATTTTTAAACTTCCCCTGTCCCTCCACAGAGCTAAGGAAGTGATTAGCTGGCCAATATGTTGAATTGCAGGAGTTAATATTTAAGGTGCCACAATGTTTTTTGTCTTTTTGTTGTTGTTTTGCTTAGTCTCTGACATGCTTACACAGACTACCATGGCTGCAACTTCAAAACTTTCATACTAGAACTAACTTACAGCTTGTCTACACAGCTAGGCTGGAACAGGCTGGAGGGTGCAATAGGGTCAGTGAGAAATATGGTCTACCAGTTGGTGTGATCCTTGTATCCAAATGACATACAAATCACAAACAATCCTATTTGTTCTACACTCAGAGCTATTCCTTTCCCTAACCCAATTATACTTGGTTTGTGTTAGGTTGAATTTCCTTGGTGTCTGCACTACTAGTTCTTAATGATCAAAAAGGTCAGCTAAAGCAAGTGTATCTTATATGAGATGTAAGGCATGGCATTGCTGCCTGTTCCAGAACCACCACCATCACCCTGACTGACTTTTTGCTTTTTCTACCATTGTAGACATTTGCTGAATGTTAAAAAAAAAGAATAGTCAGCAAATAAACAAGAGAACCAATTGCAGCTCTTTCAGCTGCAAAATGTACATGGCTCCAGAGACAATTCAAGATTCAGCCTTGCTCCCAGTGGAGCCATGAAACCTGCCTGCTGTTTTGGATTTGTTTCCTCAGGGGAACAAATCCTGGCAGCTGTTTTTAACATGCTGAGGGGGAAAAGCTTTCCCCTTCTTTGATTGCCAAGAGTGCATATTTGGGGATTTGGAATGCTCAGCTATACACAAAAATGATAAAATAAGGGATTTCAAGTCTTTGGAATCATTCCTAGATTTTTCCTTTCCAAAGTAGAAGAATTGTGGTGCCACCTAAGGTTATGCAGTTTCAGTCAGTAGTGTAGCGTGGGTTTCGCCTGTTTTGAAAATTTAACAGTGAACTCTTAGAGGTTAAACCCAGTTTCCCTAGTAGTTTTTTCAAATTACTTTCACTAAATACTACGGTATGTAGTTTTAGTTTTCTGTTACCTTCTGTGAAGTTGTAGTGGGTGGTACAAATTTTGAGTCAACATATCAGTCAGTCAGCCCATTATCTGATCAATGAACATTTTTATTCTTCTCTTTGTTTTTATTGTTTTAATTTCTAAGTTGCTATTTAACTTGCCTCTTCAGTCATGAACTATCAAAGGTCTTGAGGCATTATTTGCACTTTGCAGCTATTTTACATAAATTTTCAGGAGAGGAGGAAAGGAAGACAGAAAGGAAGAGGGAGGACAAGAGAGAGGGATCAAATATTCTTCTTTATGCCAATCAGCAATGACTCAGGATCAGCAAATGTGTTGACATATGACTCGCCATTTAACACAATAAGAAGTGAGGCCCAGCTTTATGACAGTCTGGTGATTATAGATGCAAGATAGTTACTGTGCAACAGAGCAAATCAACATTCTACAAAGCAATTTAAAAATCAGGCAGCTGAAACAAACATTTATAAGTTTTAACCTGGGTTTCACATTGGTACTGAATTTGGTACATCTATATCAGATTACCTGCTTTTGTTCTGTTCCAAATTTGGGGATATTTGGACAAAAGAGTTTCATGCTACCTTCTTTAAAAAGTAAAGCACTTTTTAAAATCCCAGAAGCTGATTCCTTTTTTCATGAGTTAACCACTTCTCACCCAAAAGCAAAGCAAAAGAAGGTATCATCTAGACTCGAGCATATCGACTTCTGTCATTGGTGTTGTCAGCATTCAAGCTGCATTTTGCTATGTAAAGCTTGGCATCCTTTTCCCTGCTGGCAATGTGGGTACAATATTGTACAACAATAGTGGGCCATTTCTTGGAGTATTGAATTGTGCAAACAGAAGCACAATATCCCCCCAAACCAGAGGTTTTTGAAAAATTGAATATCTGTGAAGAAGAATGTCAGAGATCATCTAAATCATCATTTCTCACCCTAGAGTAGTTGCCCTGGAAATTTTGCAATGCTTGTGTAGGCCATAATCATATTGTTCTCTTGACTGACACTGTGTCTTAGCTCCCACTACAAATTAGTGCTAAGGCTAGACCTACTTAGCCAGCTTTATTCATGTGTTGAAAAATAGCCATACCAAAGAAGCATGTGCGGCAGCATGCTAGTTGTACTTTAAGGCCTTTAAATCATATACTTAGCCCACCACAATTAATTTCTGTAAGTGCTGAATCAGCTAACACATGAGTTAGCCATTCTATTAATGTAATGATTACTCTTTTGGTAGTCGTTGTAAGAAGAGTAAAAATCAACTTTAAACATTATATATAACTAGACTTTTTGCAGTTATCTAAAGGAATGTTACACAAGCACTTTATAATTGTTTTGTACAGTGCTCTTTAGAAATACACTTGAAAAGTGGTTGATCTGCATGAACTGGTAACTTGAAGAGAGGTGCAGATGACTCACTATCCTGACAAGTGAATTTAGGCAGTATAGAAACATCTTCAGTAACAGTTTGAATAGGACTTTAGCTCTTGGAGGAAAAAAGCAAGAATTCGATCAGCAGTCCTTCTATCCAGCAATGATTCACATAGTAGAATGCCTGTCTCCCCTACCAGATGGAATTTTTTTAAATTTGTATCTTTGAGTACCTGGCACTAAAACTTTGAATACCACGTGAGCAGTGGTGGGATGTCAAAAATTTTAATACCCCACCGTGACATCATCACAGTGTGGGCGGAGCTAATGTCATGATGTCATGATGTGGGTGGGGCCAAATAATGTTTTTTTAAAAAATAAAATAAAATAAAAATAAGCACACACACACACCCCTCATCCCACCCACCCACAACAAAACCCCATAAATAAAAAAAATAAAAATTACATTAAAATACACCCACCCACCCACCCCAAACATAGACCTGTATTTATGGTACTGTGGTAGTATGTCAATATAGGTAAAGGTATTAAATATACATTAAAATACACACAGACACACCACATCGAAAGGTGAGTCACTTACCCTGGGGAGCAGGCTATAGGGAGCTTCAGGCTAGCAGCTTCTCTTCCTCCTCCCCACTTGGGAGGACAGCAAGGAGGCCGTGCATATGTCCCAAACACATGAGTAGTGGGGGAACCAGTGAAAATGTAAGCCTTGAAGGTGGTTCCCCCCAAAAGCTCCTACCGGTTCTCCGGGACACTGGGAAAAGTTACTACCGGTTCTAGCGAACTGGTGAGAACCTGCTACATCCCATCACTGCACGTGAGCCAAATGCTGCCTTAGCACATTGAGACACTGTGTATATTTGCCTATCTGCAGTTAGGCTGGGTTGAAAAACACCAGACTCTGCACTGTTTCTCTGATTTGTTTCAAGAAGAAGAGAGGAAAATGGCTGCATGCAGACAATATACTTAGCCACTTCTGCTATAAGTGTCTCACTCATACCTGCTTTGCAACATAGAGAGAGCAACATCAGTAAACTCAAAGCACCCACTTGTACTTGCCTTGTCCTACCAAATAATATTAATTTTGTGTAATAAATTATTCTGGGTTGAAAGGATTTTTGCTGGAGAAACTCCACGCAGGGGATGAATGAGGCTCCTTTCATGTCCCCAAGATCATTTCCCATGGCAGTAGTCCCTATTGATCTACTTGCAATTTCTTGCTTTCGACCTGCTATGTTGGCAGGAGTTGGGAGAGAAATGGGCACTCAATCTGTCATGCAGTACCTGGGTCTTGAAATGTTGACTTGCTAGCCTTCCAGATAACAAGGTGGCGTCTTAACCACTGAGCCACTGCGGCCCCTTAGGGATGTTGATACTCTATGGCAAAATGTTCCCTCTGTACATTTGGCTGCAATGCAGCCTGGATGAAGGAAGAACTTTAGCCCCTTCTGGTTGAAGGGTCAGGAAGTAGCCTGGGATGGCCCTGCCATAATTGGGCCTCTTTACCTGTTTTCAATGTCCTACCCACCCACTCTGTGCCTAGAGTTTAGGATTGCCTTCAAGGGCTGGATGGACATTTTTTAAGCTCATCTTCTTGGATTGGCATGTGAAAAAGGAAAAAAATTCACCTATCACATTCTAGACTACAGGGCAAATATGGCTTAGGGATGCAGTCACTTAAATAGGTTACATTTAGACGGGTAGTGCTGAGTTAGGATGGTAGCTATGAATCCCTCAGGGCTTCTATTCTAAAAATTGTTTCTGGTATATCCCCAAGTACTGCATCAATACATATGAATAAATGTTGACTCCCCAAACACTGTTGAGAATTATCCGTGCATTTCAACCATGTTAGTGCTTCAATGATGTCCAGTGAGTTGAACTAAAAAGCAAGGGAAAAGAGTGAATGATTAAAAACTCAAGCAGATAATGAATATACTTTCATAATAAAGTGCCATTAAAAACACCACTCTTCTCTAACTACCTCTCTTGTATCCTTCTTCTAATTTAATTCCAGTATTAAACATGGCTGAGGTAGTGATGAGGAAGTAAGTAAACTAGAGACACATCTATTTATCCATTTTCAACTGCATCAATTTAGAGGAAAATTATCTCACTGCATTTATAAATGAAGTAATTAGAACTCTAATGAGTATAATTGTGGACACAAATAACTGTGCATCATAGTAATTAAATGTGCTGGGCCTAGTTCTGAGTTGTTTCAATTAGCAAAAGTTCTATTTTATGCAGCCAACTGCCGTAAAAGCTCCAGAATATACCCCTCCCAAACATCAAATTGTATACAGTTGCAACATTTCACTACAGGATTTTTCTTACCCCTGAGCTTTCTCAGATTATGTTTACATTACCTGAATAATTAAATCAGCATTACGGAATTACTTCCACTCGACACTTTCCTTGCAGCAATGTGTTTAAAAATATAAACCCTGTGGAGATTAATGTGGTGAACACTTTCTAGCAAATACAGAAATTAGCTTTTAAAAATACTACTTCCTGCCAGCAACTGGCCTTTCCTTGTGTTTATCCTAAACTTTTCCAATGGAGAGGGACTTGTTGTAGACGCATAGCACTACAGGAATCCTGGCCTGTTAATTTTATGTACTGTGTTTGCCTGACATATACAGCTCCCTCTTTCTCCTGTAACAAATCAGAGAACACATCTACATCTTGATTTTCATCTGTTTCTTTGGTGTGTAGGGAGATCAGGAAAAATAACAACAGGGAGGGGTAAAACTCTCTCTCTCTTTTATCTATACCTCTCTCTCTCTCTATATATATATATATATATAGATAGATAGATAGATAGATAGATAGATATAGATATAGATATAGATATAGATATATCTATAGATATAGATATAGATATAGATATAGATATAGATATAGATATAGATATAGATATAGATATAGATATAGATATAGATAGATAGATAGATAGATAGATAGATAGATAGATAGATATAGATATAGATATAGATATAGATATAGATATACAAAGTTAAATTTATTTCTTACAAATAAACATCATAAACAAAAATAAAATGCATAGAACAAATTGTAAGACAGAGCTAACTATAGCAGAAAATTCATACATTAAACCAGGGGTTCTCAACCTTTTCAAGTTGAAGGCTGGGTCATGCTCCCTCAAAACAGTTGGCTGGCTGGACTGGTGCTCCAGCCACTCCCACCTCCAGAATCAGGCTGCAGACTCATTTACGGCTGTCATAAACACACTTACAACAGCCGTAAATGAGTCAGTGGCTGTTATAAATGCGATTACAACAGCCGTAAAATAGTTGGGAGCTGTCATAAATGGATTTACACCAGCCATAAATGAGTCTGTGGCTGTCATAAATGCAATTACAACAGTTGTAAAATAGTTGGGGGCTGTCATAAACACATTTACAATGGGTCTAAATGACTCTGTGGCCAATTCTGGTGGTGGCAGCACCTGAAGCGAGTGTGGGGCTGGATTATTTGATGCTATGGGCTGGATCCAGCCCATTGACCATAGGTTGAGGACCCCTGCATTAAACCATTTCGAACTTATTTGGTTGCAATATGCAACAGAGGAGTAAAAAGACCCCTTGGCATGCCCCCAAAAGATGGGAAGATCCAATTGTGAAAAGTTTTGCTCACACCTGGAGAAGAAGAGTGTGGCTGTGAAAGGAATGGAAAGTGAGTTGTGACCAGCAGAAACACATCCCTTGATTTTCTGATCAATCAAGGAATCGAGGAAATTTAATTCTCAGTTTCCTGCCCTGCCAGATGAAATTAGCTAAATTCTTTTGTCATTTTTTGTAATTTTCCTCATTCAGTAGTATAAGTATTGTTTGGAAAAAGAATAAGATTTTTGGTAAGATGTTCATTTTGATTGCCGCTATCCTTCCAAGTAGAGCTAGATTTAGCTGTGTCAAAGAAGCAGACAATAAACAGGCAGAACTTTATAAGATCGTCTGCAGCATCACCTCAGCAGATCAGCCTCTGGGCCCATACCAAGATCAACATAAGTGTAAGGCTTTTGCTACCCACTTTAAATCTAAGGTTGAGACCATCCATCAGGACTTGATGCCACAATTGTCACAGTAGCTCAGGTGGAGATGTCCAGTGAGACTTCTGCTCGGGTCCTTTGGAAGCAGTTTCAGCTTGCGTCATATGAGAAGATGGACAAGATATTTCTTCATTGTAAACCCATGACCTCTTGTTTTGATCCTTGCCCATCATGCTTGACACCTTTCTCTACCAGTATTATCCTTTTTTCAAATAAGGTGATTTAAATACATAAATTTAATAGACAACAAAGAAAATGATGGGATGGCTCTTCATGATTTTAAACTATATTATGAAGCTTGTTGTATGGTATGGATAAAAGTTTGGATAGTTTTAAGAAATTGGGTTAAAATTCAGATGGCATGTGTACCTTTGGCATGATAAAATTATAGGGAAACTCTCTTTTAATGACATGATTTTAAAAAGCCCACAATAAACTTGAGAATTTTTTTAATTGATTGTTGGAGAAAGTGAAATTAGTAGATTCAGCTGTGCAGACAGAAAGCTGTGTTTATCTTAAACATCAAGCTTTGAACTCATGAGTATTCATCCATATATTCCTTGCTGTGATAGGGTTGACATTTCTTTTTTCTAAGAAGATGTTTATTACTGAAAGTTACATAATAGCCAGTCACATTGTAATCCTCTCGGTACTAAGAATGAATATATATATGTCTCCTCACCTTTAAAACCATATTAAATAATTTGAATACATGAAATAAACATAATCAAAATAGTCAAGGGGCAGAAAATGGAATATGTTCTATACAAATATTTTGGTTAGAGAGAAAGCAGCTGGAATAGGCTAGTGTTTTGACTGTAGTAAAAAAAAAGGGGGGGTTTAGAAAAATCAATACAGAGAAATTTTGCTTTTTGTCTTACAATGCATGGCCATATAATCTAACTGTCGGATGCTAGACTCACCACGGATAAAATGAAGTACCTTTTCTAATAAAAAACTGCTATTTAAGGGGAAATACCCATGGTGGCTTATAGAGCATTCAGTTTATAACAAAATCAAAGCAATGGCAAGAAAACAGCAGCAACAAAAATCCAGATACAACAGGCAATGCAGCAAAGGGGAGACATTTGTTTTGCTTGTTTTCATGTCTGGAAGAACATAAAGGCCAATTCCATGATGTACCTTTGAAAGCACAGCATAACAACAACAACATAACTTCTTTTTCCGTCCTGCAGCACCTGCGTGCTCTAGAAACCTGCTCCAGAGACTAGGAGAGGAGGTTCCAGCATTTTGGAAAACCACAGGGAGAGACAGAGAGGAAATTTGCTTTGGGAGCTGTACTGGTCTTTTGTGCATCTCTCATATAGAGTGATTAGGTTAGCATAATAGACTATTCACGGTTGTCATTAAAGATTGTCCAGAAACTGGAGTTAATCTAAAATACTGCTCTGAGATGGCCAATTGGAATCAGATGTTGCGACCATGTATGAACTGTCCTTAACATTCAAGGGGTCCTCTTGGCCCATTTTTATATTCAAATAAAAATGGTGTGCTGACAGTTCAAAGAATTTCATCTCTTAGGACCAGGGACCATTGGTGTCTCATATCAAACAGACTGTAAAGTTTTGCCAGATGCTCTTGTCTTTATGACATTACTCAGTGCAGAAGGAGTATAGTTGGTGGCAGTTGGGGGAGAGTCATATAACGGACCTTGAGTTCCAAAGCTGGGGTTCCCACATTTAGTGACAAAAGGACACTAATCGAACCTGCTTAGCTTTAACAAACAGTGTGTGTCCTTAGACCGGTGTTTCCAAACTATGTTCTGTGGAACACTGGTGGACTTCAATTCCAAGAAGCCTAAGTCAGTACATTGGCTGATCAGTGCTTTGGGGAATTGACTTAGGCTTCTGGGAATTGAAGTCCAAAAACCAAAGGTTGGGAAACTCTGCCTTAGATCATGCCCCAATGGCATCTCCAATTAAACACCAATAATACATCACCCGAGACAGCTGCATTTGAATATCTGCAAAACCACCCCCCCATCCACCACAGCTGGTGCTTATTTTAAGAGGTGGGCTAGTTTTGCTTCTTTGCATCCTACTTCAGTTTTGTAACCAAAGGCCTTATTAAGGGGCTTTGCGACTGAATCCCATTTTTCTATGAAGCCACCCTGCATTAACCAGTAGTCAACATGATGAAAGAAAATAAAATAGAAAATGACAATGAGGGAGAGAGAAAGACAGTTCCTTTAGTTACTTTGACTAGCCCAGTGAAAGGCCATAAAAGAGAGACATCCATCTCACATTCATATACATGCTCCATCCTCCTGTAATGAAGACACAGTATAGCTGCCTCAAAGAGGAAAAAAGTATGGAATGCAGTCAGTTTACTAAGTGATGCAGCATCCTTCATTTGTCATGCTGGGCTGAAAATGGCTCCCCAGTGGGATGGAAGGGAATACAGTAAAACCTCATATAACACTAAAACCTGGTTCCACAAGTCTTGGTGTTATATGATTTTTAGTGTTATCTGATCCATGTTAAAATCCTATGGGATCCATAGAGATACATTGTAACCACACAGGCTTTAGCGGTTGTTATCTGAAGCATCCCATAGGATCTTAATGTTATCTGATGCAATTCTTCCCCCCAGATTCCTTAATGTTATGCGATTTTAGTGTTATTCGATACTAATGTTATATGAGGTATTACTGTATGTAGACTCAGTCTAAACCACCCCAGGATCACAGCAACTAGCATTTCCAAAGGAGGTTTTGGCTTCATTGGTCTTCATCTCTTTGTCTGTTTCTGTTTTGGTTTTTCATTATTTTTTCCTTACAGCAATGACAACAGTTTTTTAAAATATTCAGCAATTCTAGCTTCCCAAATGCAAGGGCAAGCCGTGTGAAGCTTCTCCTGTTTGCCCTTTGTTGAATGCAACAGGGGCAACATTGGCAAAAATTGGCACCAATTAAACTATGTGGACGCAAATCTGACATTAAGAACAAAATACCATTTGCAGAACAATTCTATCCCCCCCAGGGGAGTCTGTTACAGATCTCAAAGTAACAGTTGTGAAGGGAAAACAATTACAAAGAAAGATGGAAGAGCGAGCAAGAGGTTTGAAATGGGCTATATTCAGAGACTCCAATATACATCAAAAAGAGCAAAAAGAAAGAATTTGAAAGGTTATGAAGGTTAATATTCAAAAGGCTATTGAATGCTTAGATATAAATATCTCAAATAATTTTGAAAGACTAAAAGAGGAAAATTTTAAAGTACTGTAACAACCCCAAAATCCTATCCCTAGTGACCATTACTGAAACTATTGTCATTTTAAAATTACTATATATTCTCACATTCTTTTTGCCAACCCACCCCATGTAACTGAAGAGGTAAAAATCCATGAAAGCTCACACTATAACAAATCTGTAATTGCTTTTGTTCCTATTTTGTTATCCACATTTTAAAAAAGTAAGTCCTTGAACAGACAGATTGTTGTCATCAGTACTGCTGTCCACTTGTGTGAGGCATACTTTCTCATTCCCTCTGGTAGCCATCTCTGATACTGCACCTTGAAAATTCTTAATAAGCCTGGGTACTAAATGATGGAATGAGCGTCCATCTCTGTCCCAGCTCCTGCCAACATAGCAGTTTGAAAGCAAGATATTGCAAGTAGATAAATAGGGACCACTTCAGTGGGAAAAGATCTTGGGGACATGAAAAGAGCCTCATTTGGGTGTCCCCTGTGTGGAGTTTCTCCAGCAAAAATCCTCTCAACTCACTGGCCATACCTGTGTAAAGTGGCTTTTAAAAATCCACTTGAAGTTGGAGGGAGGAAAAAAAAATGCTGTTTGGCAAGAGCCTTGCATCCAGACAACATTTTGCTTTTTCTATGGGGCCCTAGCAGCCCCTTAGCAACTGCTTTGCAGCTGATGGGAGCCCTTCCCCTATCATGTGCAAAGAAGCCATTTTCCCATCCTCAATATGAATTCAATCATTGGTGGTGGTGGAAAACTGCACTTTGCAGCTAACAAAGGAAGCCCTTCCCCCTTCAGCAACAAAGAGGTCATACCTTTTCCACCACAGGTCAGAGTCTGATCAGCAGTGGGGGTGTGAATGAACAGTGCTTTACTCATCAGCTGTAAAGTGGTTGTTTGACTTTTACCCTCATGCCTGCTGCTGAGTCCCAATCTCCAATTAGCTGTAACATAGCTTTTACCAAAATTTTCATGTAGTTTATGGGATTCAGTGGCAGGTGTGAGGGTAAACGCTGGGCTACAACTCTTCCCTTATCAGCTGTAATACAGCGTCACTCTATTTTCTCCCAGTCCCAGCATGCACATACACTGGGGATGAGATAATACACAAGTGAACAATTTAGTTGAGTCCCCAATAGGATGTCAACATCGAACAGATTAGGTCAGGTTGGTGCAGATTGGTCTGGCTAAGGTGTCCACATGAGTGGAAAAACTCACACCAACCCAGCTCAACCAATTGGGGTATAGTCCCAGATAGACAACCTGATAAAAAGCAAATACGATGAAACATTATACCCTTCCCACTTAAGACTGGTGACACTGACATAGCATTTGACAAATATCAATCAAAATGGGTATAAAATGCCTTAAAATAAGTTGAAAATCTACACCAAAAGTAACTGAAAAACATTACATTGGCCACAATCATATTGAGTTATGCTATCCTGTAAAGTAAAAGGCGAAGAAATGGAAGCAGTGACAGATTTTACCTTCTTGGTATCTAAGATCACTGCAGGCTGTGGCTTCTTCTTTTTGTGCCATATTCGATTCTGAATATCGGTAATCAGACACGAAAACTGTCCTGCGAATATAATGTCATGGCCTTTCATCTGCCTTACGCATTGCAGTGTGACACCCATACCACTGACCCAGCTCCACGAGTCACTTTCTGGTCCTGAGCCCTTCTGGCACACAAAGTCATCTTCAGCCTCAGGTGAGTATTGATGAAGCTGCTGCCCTCCATCAAGATGGATTCAAGTGGGATTTAATCTACTTAGGGACCATCACCCTTCCCTGTGGACTTTGCCAAGGCTACCAGTCCTCAGTGTTTTCAGGTTAGTTAGCTGCCGCCTGATGCTCAGTGTTGAGTCGATGGCAGTATGGTCTACGCTATTAACATAGGAGGATAACCTGGCCAGATGGTGACTGCAGCCATGAAATAAAAATATGCTTACTTCTTGGGAGGCAAGCTATGGCAAACCTAGGCAAGCTATGGCAAACCTAGGCAGCATGATAAAAGTAGAGACATCATTCTGCCAATAAAAGTCCACATAGTTAAAGCAATGGTCTTCCCAGTAGTAATGTATGGCTGTGAGAGCTGGACCATAAGGAAGGCTGAGCACAGAAAAATAGACGCTTTTGAACTGTGGTGCTGGAGAAGACTTTTGAGACTACCCTGGACTGCAAGGAGGTCAAATCAGTCATACATTACTACTGTTCCTTAGAAGAATGAATACAGAAGCTGAAGCTCAAGTACTTTGGCCACCAAAATTGAAGAGAGGTCTCACTGGAGAAGGCCCTGATGCTAGGAAATATTGCTGGCAGAAGTAGGGGGAGGCATAGGTTGAGATGATTAAATAGCATAGTTGATGCAGTGGACATAGATCTAAGTGGACTACGGAGGATGGCAGATGATAGTGGAGCCTGGTGTGCTGTGTTCCATGGGATCACAAAGGGTCAGACTCGACTGTGTGACTGAGCAACAACATATCCTGTAAGGGCAATCACTAAGACAATGGTTATGTTTTGTCAACTGTTCATTGGGCACCTGGTTGCACAATCTAGACTGCAAGTCAAGAAATAATGAACATCACTGCTGCCTTGGTGCACATTTTTGGCAATAGGTTTGGGCCACTACTGCTTTAATGTAATTTGATTTCACCTCAGCTATTCCTTATTCCCAAGGTGGCTAAATATAACTAACTGTATTACTTCTAACTAGTTACTTCCAAGTTTTGACTCTTCGTGTTGTTCACAATGATATACACAATCTGAAAAGAGATCTCAAAATATTATCTTGAAGGGATAAAAGTGAGATTATTTTTGAAAAATAAGAGACTGTCTTAGGTAGAATTTAGATTATTGTTTAATGACACTTTTTAAAGAACCCATGTTGGTTAGCTCAGTGAGTTAGCTTTTTGGCTATGGAGCCAGAGGTTGGGTGTTCAATTTCCCATGATACCTCCTGGGAGGAGAGCCAGCCTTTGCGACCTTAGGCAAGCTCCACAGTTCCAGAAGTGTCCCCAGAAGAAGAGAATGGTAAACTACTTCTGATCACACTCTACCCGGAAAGCACAGAAACAGAGTCACCATAAGTCAGAACTGGAGTTCTAAAGTGGAATGGCACAACTAACTTGAGTACACAATTATTTTAAATGACGCTTTATAGAGATTCATGTGGTTACAAAAAAATGCACCAATAACTAGTACAAATAATTGAGCAGAAAATACAATGTTGTGAACTGCATTCTCTCCAGAGGCGTAGCTAACGCCGTATCTGCCATATCAATTATACGGGGGCCCCGGGCCACGGGGGCCCCCAACGTGCGTAAGCAAAACAAATATTTACCCTTCCTAAGGGCCCCCAAACAAATTTTTATACGGGCCCCCGCCAAGGCACGCTACTCTTCTGATTCTCTCCTTTGATGTACTACGGTTCACAGCTTTGGAAATCAAAAGCCATTCTTCTGTTACTGGAATAAATGACTTCTCAATTTTTATTTTTATTTTTGCTGTGTCTTCTGTTTGTTTAATAGCAGAATCAATTTTCATATACTGGTTTTAACAGAAGTCTTAGGGGCTGTGTTGGCTCAGTGGTTAAGAAGCTTGCCTTGTTAACTAGAAAGACAGCAAGTCAGCCATTCAAAACCCGGGTACTGCAAGATGGTTTGAGCGTCTGTCTCTGTCCCAGCTCCTGCCAACCTAGCAGTTCAAAAGCAAGAAATTGCAAGTAGATAAATAGGGACCTCTTGGGTGGAAAAGATCTTGGGGACATGAAAGGAGCCTCATTTGGGTGTCCCCTGAGCAGAGTTTCTGCAGCAAATATCCTTCCAACCCAGAATAATTTCTGACACAAAATTGCTATTATTAACAGAAGTATTCACACAGAACTGGCTGAATGAAAAAGCAGGTGTTTTTTCTGTTATCCCACAACAGGTCCTCCCACTCACTCAACAAGGATTTGTCTGACCTAATACTTCTGTCTACTTTCTTCCTCAGAGACAGCAAGTCAGACCTTGCTTCCTCCCTCTCTTTCTGAACTTCTGACTCTGCTTAAATGTCTCATCTGGGAGTGATTGTCCCAATTAATTCTCTTTCCCAAAGGATAAGCTGTTCTACAAAGATACAGGTTAATGCTCTGTTATAGAACAGAGAAAATTAACACATGCGACCAGATCATCAACCAGTTTAAATTGCTCCTGCTTCATTGCTTTCAAAAGGGGCTTTCTGGTTTCATCAGCTGAAGATCTGGTCTCAAGATTCTGAATTTATTCATGTGCTTGTACCATATATTTTACATAGACTTAAAAAAACAACAACAGACAAACAGCAACTACAGGTGAGGAGCAGTGTATTTAGCTGATGAATTGGTAGTTCTTTGGAATGTAATTTATGTGTTTACATTGAGGGGCTGCAGTGGCTCAAGTGGCTAAGATGCTGACTGGAAGGCGGGAGGTCAGCAGTTTGATTCCTGAGTATTAGCTCCCGTCTTTGTCCCAGCTCCTGCCAACCTAGCAGTTTGAATGCAAGAAATTGCAAGTAGATAAAAAGGGACCACTTTGGTGGGAAGGTAAAAAGCATTCCAAGTGCTCCGGTGTCTAGTCATGCCTGCCACATGACCATGGAAACTTCTGCAAAAACAGACAGTGCTGGCTCTTCAGCTTTGAAACAGAGATGAGCAATGAAACCTAGAGCTGGATACAACTGGTTTTTAAGCAAGGGAAACATAAGAATTTGGAATTATTTTGAGTAGGGTTACTAATGAATTTTGCAAAACATAGTATTCTAATTTAGATAATTTATGCTAATGTGAAATTAGGTAAGTGAGGTGGCCAAAGATATTCTATGGCCTGAGAAAGTGAAAGGAAATGCTGCCTTCCATTGTCTGGCCAAATCAGTATTCTCAGTGACTGATGGAGAGAGGGTGCATGTAATTATCATTGCAGTATTGTTGGAAATTGCAAAGTTTTATTTTTGTTTTGTTTTTCCAATTCAGCAGGATTATTTCTAGGTTTAAAATTGATTACAAAAACAGCTTAGAAGCAGTAGCCTCTGTTAATGATTTCAAGTGGCTAAGACGCTGACTGGAAGGTGGGAGGTCAGCAGTTTGATTCCCGAGTACTGCAGGATGGAATGAGCTCCCGTCTTTGTCCCAGCTCCTGCCAACCTAGTAGTTTGAAAGCAAGAAACTGCAAGTAGATAAATGGGGACCACTTCAGTGGGAAGGTAAACAGCATTCCATGTGGTCCGGTATCTAGTCATGCCTGCCACATGACCACGTAAATGTCTGCAGAAACAGACAGTGCTAGTTCTTCGGCTTTGAAACAGAGATGAGCACTGAACCCTAAAGTCTGGTACAACTGGCTTTCAAGCAAGGGAGACCTTTATAACCTTTCAGTTTGTGAAAATGTGAGAAAAGAAGGGAGAAGCGTTGCCATTCAAATAAAGCAGGGACCAGTGATATGTGGTAGAGCTTTTTTACACAAGATTTTGACAATTTAGAAGTGAGGAACTGGCTTGCATTCCTGTGCCAAATTTGTCTCAACTTTTCAGTTTAAATGATGAGCATGTGGCACCTTTGTGAGAAATTTCATTAGTCTTTTTGAAACTCCTTTAGCTGCCATTAAAATTATTCAGTCCTGGTTGAGTGAATATGAGTGGCAGGTTGATTTAGAGGCTTGTTGGGATAAAATGCTAATTATCTTGAGAACTGCCCAGAGAGTGCACTAACTGCTATGGGGTGGTATATAAGTGAAGACTGGCTAGACAATTGAAGAAAGAAACCTCTGCTGGAAGTGAAATTTAGCTGAAGATGAATCATGGAGAAGAATAGATGGATGTGCATAGCCCCACCCTCACTAATTTGGGAGTCAAAGAAAAGTCTCCCAAAATGGGGCTGATAATCTCTGTTCCTCTTTGGAGACACTCTGATCCAGTCCTTCTCTGGGTCCAAGATGCACACAGAGTGCTGTTTACCTTCCCACCAAAGTGGTCCCTATTTATCTACTAGCATTTGTATTTGGTTTTCTGCACGTCTCTGAAGGCTCCACTTCTTCAAAAAGGAAACAGAAATGGCAAGGACATGTTATAAATTTGATTGTTCAGGAAAGTTATGTCATCATCAGCTCTCTGCACAGCAAGGTAACTTATTTTTATATTTCCCACTTTTTTCAACTACCAGGAGAAACTCCACCTTGGCTTGCTTAGGAAACTGCTAGGAAGGGCATGAGTGCAAAAATATTCAAGGGCAAAGAAAACAGTCACCTTTGATTTATTTTTAAAAGACAAATGCAGTGTGCTGATATGTCTACTCTGTTCCTGTCATATTGGCTCAGCCCACTTTTTCTGTTCCTTGGTTCTAAATCAGTGGTGCCACAGCCACAAACTTTGATGATTTATTCAATAATTAATAAGAATTTCGTGTCATAAATTATTCTGGGTTGAGAGGATTTTTGCTGGAGAAACTCCACTCAAGGGACACCCGAATGAGGCTCTGTTCATGTCCCCAAAATCTTTTCCCCACCAAAGTGGTCCCTATTTATCTGCTTGCAATTTCTTGCTTTTGATCTGCTAGGTTTTCAGGAGCTGGGACAGAGGTGGGCACTCAATCAGTCATGCAGTACCTGGGGTTTGAACTGCCAACTTGTCAGACTTCCAGCTAACAAAGTGAGCTTCATAACTACTGAGCCACTGCAGTCTTACCATTCAGTAATTAAAAGCAAATGAAGTTTATTTGCATGGTAAAGAACAGTTCTTTTTTATCTCACTTAGCCCCCCTCCCCATTTATAGTGCTGTGTGAATATTGTATTTTACACAACATATCTCTAGAGATGCTCTCCCACCTTGTTAATGTCACTGTTCTTCTTGCTGCTTCATGATCATGAACAGAATCCTGCAGATTGCATGCTTTCAGTTCCTAATGTTCTGAAGACAACTGAAAGAGGAGAAGGACCCAATATTTGTTTATTGATAATTTGTTTATGATAACCTTTCTTTAATCTAGATTGATATTTTCAGGGTTGCTAATGTAACTTCCTTCTTTTTCAGATTTCTTTGTTGGTACTCTCTGGGACAGAACGATTAAACATCTCAGTTTGTTGTGCAATGGTGAGGGGACAGCCATGCTTTCCTGAATTTCCATCTTAATTGGCTACAATATAGATTCCTAATGACTTTTAAAATCTCATTAATTTTCTTACAGTAGGAAATGTGAATGTGATTTCTTTCCAAAGGTGCACTATCTGCTTGGAAAAACCATTATAGTATTTAGGGGCTGAATGCCTAAGTTAATTTGCTTGCTAATGTTTGCTCTAGTTAACATCAGTACTAACAGATTATTGAAAAAGTTAACGGATAAGTGGTTTTGAACCGTTTATAGCAACTGAAACCAGACTGGAATTTGCAATACTTCCCCACCACCCAAAAAAAAAGGAAAAAAGGGGGAAAAAACCATGATCACAGGAAAATTGGGTGAAATGAAATCAGACATCATGGTGGAGTAACCAAATTGCCCAGTAACCCAGCTTCTCTCCCTCCTCAGCATCTAGGTCAGACGTGAAACTGGCAAGACAAAACAACTATTTTGTGAATTCATTCTGCAGTTTCTTTTGCCTGGCCTAGTGTGAGAAAGATTACTTGGGACAACAAGGTTGCCTTTGTCCAGGATATGCCCAATTGTGGTTCAAAAATACCACTATCTTCAAGGAGGCTCTTTCTGTGTACCCCAATTACAGTACCAGGTAAAAAAGAACGATGCCATCAACATTCTACCACTGAGTATCACTCCTTAATAGGAGAGAGCAAAACAGTCCAAACCCTCTTAACTCTTTTCTTCAAACTTGAGCAACTGGATAGAAACAGAAGAATTTTCCAATGACAATCAGAAAGTGACTCTTTAAATCACTTCCAAAATTCCTGAGAGCATTTTTTTTACTGTGACAGAAGCACTGAAAGAACCATTGACTTCCAGTACTTGCCATAAAAGCAGAACTTTCAAAGAAATAAGTATGATTTAGTTGTCAATAAGGAAGGTACGTGGCTCAAGTGGTTAAGATGCTGAACTCGCTGACTGGAAGGTTGGAGTTCGATTCCCAAATACTGCACAATGGAGTGAGCTCCCATCTCTGTCCCAGCTCCTGCCAAACTAGCAGTTTGAAAGCAAGAAATTGCAGGTAGATAAATAGGGACAGTGATGGGCAGCAACAGGCTCGCACCAGTTTGACAGAATCGGTTTGACAGAATCAGTTTAACTTTCCCCAGTGTCCCAGAGAACCGGCAGCAGCTTTTTTTGTGAGGGGGGGACCACCTTGGGGGCTTACCTTTTCAATGGTTTCCCCACTGCACATGTGCACCAAGCACTTGGCATGTATCCACTTGGTGCACATGCGTGACCTCCTTGCTGTCCTCCCAAGCGGGGAGGAGGAAGAGAAGCTGCTAGCCTGACGCTCCCTGTAGCCTGCAACCCAGGGTAAGTGACTCACCTTTGGATGTGGGGTAGGTGGGTGTGTTTTAATATGTATTTAATGTGTGTTTATTTTTAATGTGTATTTTTATGTGTTTTATGTGTATTTTATGTGTTTTTATGTATTTTTATGTCTATTTAATTTGTATTTTTATGTGTACTTATTTTTATAGGGTTTTTTATGTTGGCTCCGCCCATGACGTCATGACGTTGGCTCCACCCATGATGTCATGACATTGGCTCCACCTACGATGTTGGCTCTGCCCACAGTGTGGTAGTAAATTTTTTGGCTGCCCACCACTGAATAGGGACCACTTTGGTGGGAAGGTAAACAGCATTCTGTGCGCTCCGGTGTTGAGGAATGCCTGCCACATGTTGACGAAAATGTCTGTAGATGCAGACAGCACTGGCTCTTTGGCTATAAACAGAGATGAGCACTGAACCCTAGAGTTGGATATGACTGGCTTTTGGGCAAGGGCAACCTTTACCTAAGGAAGGTCCGAGAGCTGCTTTGGTATCCTTTGCTAACAAGCGGTCAGTCCAATGCACATCAAACTCGTGGGACAGTTGCATACTTCAAAAATAACACATTTGACTGGGAATTGACAATACTGTACTGAAATCTCTTCAAATTTACTTGTTTACACAGCACACCTATAATCTCACATTAAATGCCCATAACACGGGTTATTTGAAATAGTCTTGAGGGGGTTGTTTATTTTATACTGTTATTTGTGTTGCACTCAATTGTACTGATTTTGTGTGTGTCCAGGTGAGTTGGTTTATAATTCCCCTCAGTATATTTAGAAATTTATTCACTGATTAACAGGTTCATGCTTCAAAACTGGGGGCACATGTGATAGGTATAAAATGAAAATGAAGTGATTTATAAGACTTCCTCAATGGATGTTAGCATCAATTTATATTCCATATGATCATAAATCAATTTTTAAAAATATAGTTTTCAAACCAGTTTTGTCATCTAACTGTCTCAGAAGAGAAATAATACAAAGAGCCTCAGATGAGAGAGTATTAAAGACTCAGATGAGAGAGTATTAAAGCTAAAAATAGCTAATGCTTTCTGTGTAGTGGTGGTTCTCAATGGAAAGAGCAATGGCCCAAATCATAGGCAAACCAAAACAACAACAACAAAACCCCAAAACAACCAGAAACATAAAGATATATGTACAAATAGCTCTACAGTAATACCTCAGATAACGTTTGCTGCAGATAACACTAAAATTGGATAATGTCGGGGAATTTGAGGCAAACATTTGCATCACGCAACGTTAACATACGTTTGCCTCAATTTCCCCAACATTGATCTCTGCCCAAAGCCTGAGGGGCTGGAGACCAGCCCTACAGGCTTTGGGGAAAAGATCTACCGAGGCAAACATTGCTGGTTTTGTTGGGGGGGGGGAGGTCGGGCACGTGCCCAATCTCCCCCCCAACCAAACCAGTGCTACAAAATTTGCAGCAGTGGCATGAATGGAAGCAGAACGGGGGCCTCCCCGGTCGGCTTCCCAGCCACAATACCCTTGACAGCGGTAGCGCATTTGGGAAGCCGACCGGGGAACCCAAGTTCAGCTTCCCAAATGCACCGCTGATGCAATCAGCACTTGGGTTGGGTGTGCACACACCGGCTCTTTCCTTCAACCCAAGCGCTGATCACAGCGTGTGATGGCCGGTTGGGTGGGGGAGAGAACCTGGGGGCCGCCCTGTTCCTTCCCCAACTCAGCTGGCCATCACAGCGTGGATTGGATTGTAAAGGGGCTTAGGAAAGGGTCCCTAGCCTCTCTTCAGAATACCCCCCCCCCGGCTTCAATCGCTGAACCTCTTAGCAATCCAGGCAGGGGTTTTGAAGAAAGGCTAGGAAAAACTTTCCTAGCCTCTCTTTAGAACCCCGTAGATTGCTAAGGGGCTTTGCAATTGAGGGGAGGCTTCTGAAGAGAGGTTGGAGAAAGGGTCCCCAGCCTTCTTCAGAAGACCCCTACCGGGATCACTAAGCCCATTCTTTCCCCCAACCCCAGCGCTGATGCCAGCTTGGGATCAGCCCTGGGGTTGGACAGAAAGGAAACAGGGCTTTTTTAACGTCGTGCAATCAATGCATCACACAACATTAAAAACCAGATAACGTTATGACTTGTGGAACCAAGTCATAATGTTACCCAAGGTACTAGTGTATTTGAAAGTGATGTATACAGAAGGAACAAACCAATGTTCTGTGTGAATTTGGGAGGATTTAAATGTATATTTTCAGGAGGAAATGTTTTTGATCATCTAAAACAAAATAAAGGTGAATATATGGTACTTATGATGGCAGTGAATTAAATGTAGAATCATATGTATGCTGATGTATTTGCGTATCCCAGAAACAATGAATGGGGCTTTACTGGCAATCAAGTTACAAACAGAGGATATAAAGTCAAATTTGAACAAGATCAAGTTATGATAATACATAAAGCATATTATGTAGCTTCCCAAACAAAAGGCATATATGAAATGCAATGCAGAGATGAAAATCTAAATAGAATAAAAGGATGTTCCAGCAAGGTACTAAGATTGCAGATGTGGTCACAAAGACATTTCTAAATTAAAAGACCTACAAAAGGGGGAGTTATCCAAAGGCATACAAATTGCACCCTGGTGTGCATGATTCATTGGAGCCTGAGGTATCAGATGTACTTTTCAAAAGCACAGGGAATGGAAGACAAATTGTCCCTAGAGGTAATGAACAGTAATATTTGTGGTCCAATGCCAGTAGTATCACAAAGGATAAGGACATACTGTATACACTTAAATTTACATTTCTTCAGAGTAGTTTTCAAAGTGCTAGCTATGATAGTAGGCATATGGAACAAGAAATAAAACAAGGTTAAAAAAAGACAAAAATGTTGTGGCACCTTAAAGACTACTACACTTTAATGTGAGCTTTTGGTAAAGATTTAAGTGGACTTGGTCTACAAAAGATAACATTAGAATATAGCAGTTGGTCTTTAAGGTGCTAGAGGGACTGCAGTGGCTTAGTGGTTAAGATACTGAACTTGATGACTGGAAAGTTGGCAGATCAGCAGTTCTATGGAACACACTGCTGGGGGAACTGCATTTGATCAACTCCTTAGGGACCTTTAAGAAACAATGGAAAACCTTTCTGTTTGGGGAGGCTGCTAGAAGTCCAAAGAGCAGACCCTCCCATTGCCTTTCTGTCACAAGTGTATGGGGTCCTCGGTTTTGATTTTGATTAGGTGGGTAGGGTTGTTTTATTATCTTAATGGTGTTTGTTTTGCTTTTTTTAAAATAGTGTAAGTCACCCAGAGTGGGAGTCCATTCCAGATGGGCAGGGTATAAGCTCAATAAATAATTAAAATAAAAATAGTTCAAGATCTGAGTCCTGCACAACAGATAGAGCTCCCATCTCTGTTCCAGCTCCTGCCAACCTAGCAGTTCAAAAGCAAGAAATTGCAAGTAGATAAATAGGTACCAATTTGGTGGGAAGGTAAACAGCATTCCATGGACTCCGGTGTCTAGTCATGCCTGTCACATATCTCACTAATGATGTAAGAGACAAGAAACAAAACTAAAATACAAACAAAAAAATAAAAGAAGACAAAAACATTGTTCTCACTGAAGTGGTACCTGTTTATTTACTTGCAATTTCTTGCTTTTGAACTGTTAGGTTGGTAGGAGCTGAGACAGAGACAGTAGCTCACTCCATTGTACAGCACTCGGGTCTTGAACTGCTGATGTGCCAATCTTCAGTTGTCAAGTCCAATGTCTTTAACATTAAGCTACCACAGTCTCTAGCACCTATATTTACAAATCTGAAAAAAGAACAAACAATAATCATTAATTCTGAATTGTGGTATGAATGCATAGTCATCGTGGCTCGTATAAGGGTTTTTGTTTCAAAGGTTTAGAGCCAAAGTCCAGAACCAAAGAAGTTCAAGCTGAACAATACAAATAAATCAGAAATATTAGTAAGCTATTCAAAAGTGACAAAGGATACCAAGTTGTTGATCCATGTAGAAAGGAAATTGCAATCAGTATTGCTGTCTGCTTTAATGATGGTACAAAGATCTCTTTCATTGCTCCTGGTTTCTGCCTCCGACTGCCTGGTTCCTATTCCCAAAGTCTTTCTGCTCTATTTTCAGCTCCTATGGATTGTTGTGTTTCATCTGGACCCTCAAGCCTTTAATCTCATCCTTGCCCTGCTCTAGCTCCTGAAGGTACTCTGTCTTGCCTGCTTTCTTGGCCACCTGACATCTGACTTCTTTGGAATACACCCTGACATCTGAACTAACCCTGTATTTATTAATTATTATTTATTTATTAGTTCAAATTTATATTGCCGCCTACTCGCCGTGGCGACTCAGGGCGGCTTACAGACAATACATTACATTACATTACATTACAATATGTTGGGGTGGGCACAGGGGGAGGGGCGGCAAGGTTCTCATCCTGCCCTGGCTGCTTCTTCCCCTGGCAGTTGGTATAGGCACAGGGGGAGGGCGGCAAGGTCCTCATCCTGCCCTGGCTTCTTCTTCCCCTGGCAGTTGGTATAGGCACAGGGGGAGGGCGGCAAGGTCCTCATCCTGCCCTGGCTTCTTCTTCCCCTGGCAGTTGGTATAGGCACAGGGGGAGGGGCGGCAAGGTCCTCATCCTGCCCTGGCTTCTTCCTCCCCTGGCAGTTGGTATAGGCACAGGGGGAGGGCGGCAAGGTCCTCATCCTGCCCTGGCTTCTTCTTCCCCTGGCAGTTGGTATAGGCACAGGGGGAGGGGTGGCAAGGTCCTCATCCTGCCCTGGCTTCTTCCTCCCCTGGCAGTTGGTATAGGCACAGGGGGAGGGGCGGCAAGGTCCTCATCCTGCCCTGGCTGCTTCTTCCCCTGGCAGTTGGTATAGGCACAGGGGGAGGGGTGGCAAGGTCCTCATCCTGCCCTGGCTTCTTCCTCCCCTGGCAGTTGGTATAGGAACAGGGGGAGGGGCGGCAAGGTCCTCACCCTGCCCTGGCTTCTTCTTCCCCTGGCAGTTGGTATAGGCACAGGGGGAGGGGCGGCAAGGTCCTCATCCTGCCCTGGCTTCTTCTTCCCCTAGCAGTTGGTATAGGCACAGGGGGAGGGGCAGCAAGGTCCTCATCCTGCCCTGGCTTCTTCCTCCCCTGGCACTTGGATCCCTTTCCATCTTGGGTTTGATTTTGGACTTGGATTCTGGACTGTGATATGGTTACTGTTTGACCTGTTGCTTGGTTGCCCTGGGTCCTGGTGCTTGTGTTATCTGGCAGGTCCCCACATCCTGGACTCTGGCACTGAAATATGGATGATTTACCAAGTTTTACTCCTTCTCTTACCAAAGGAAGAACTATCAGTTTGGATGTTTCTTGGATAAAAGACTACCATCCCTTTTATTTACAATATATGTCTTGTTGATGCAGTGGTCATGTGAAGGTTTAAGCTTTAATTTATGAACTGCCCAGAGTAATGCTTCAACAATGGGGTGATGTATAAATATATTGATTTATTGACCAAACAACCAATATAAGCAATCAATTAAATCATCACATGTCTAACTCTAGAAAGAAGAAAAATGGAGGGAAAAGGAAAGGTGGCTAACAAAGGAAGGAATGGAATAGTGTTAAAGATTTTGAGGAGAGAAAAAATCTCTACGTGACAGATGCAGAGCATACTTCCATGAGATATGAGAGGTAACATGTGACACTGTTTTCTCAATAAAGATGAAGTCCAAAAATATCAAAGCAATACCAGTTTGCAAAAGCTATTAAAAATGATTAGCATTATGACAAGAACTTTACACCAGCACTCAAAATACGTTCCAATCAGGGCTCCTCTGAGTGTGGCTGTCCACAGAAGTGCCCCAATTTGAAAGACATGTGTATATGGTAGCTTATTTCTATTGTCTTTGTTGTTAATAGCTAGACTTCTTCCTCTGAACATGCATCATGCAACAAAGCTTGGAAAACTCTTTGTGGATTGGAGATTTTACTTCCTTTTAAAAATTCTATTGAATGTAACCATAGATGGCAACTGTAAGCAAAGATACATTTTTCTACTTTAAATGCTTCCAGCCTATTTTTACCATACGAACTGCTAGCAACAAAAAGCTGAGCAAAAACTTTTTCAGAATAGGGCTTCAACAAGGCAAAGCAGACCCATGCCTGTACACCAGAAAATGGATCGAGATTCCTTAGCATCCTGTACTTTTCAAGTCCTAACTGATCCCAAATATGTAGAAAATTATGTAAAATGTTACCTTCTAAATTGTACAATTTCATGTTCCATTGTTCTGTCAGTGTAGTCAGAAAGTAAAAGGATGGATGATCATATGGTATTCCATATGCACAGATGTGTGCATGTGTTTTTTTTTTAATTAGAGGGCTTATAAAAATTAGAAAGCATTATCTGGCCTCTGGGGCCAGATAGCAATTAAGCTGAAGGGTGAAGGGAATGCATTGCAATGTTTCCTGGTATTATTGGTGTCCTAGTATTAAGAATATTACCGGTGCAAATTCTCACTCCTTAACTTCAAGGAGTGAAGCTTTGCTGATGCAGTCATTAGCATAATGAGGAGTTAAGTAGTTCTGCATTAAAATCTATCCCTTGTACCCCTCCTGACCATCAGTTTACCACCTGCTTATCAAACAATTCGAAATTACATACTTCTAATACAATGCTATCATTTTAATTTAAGCAGGTGTGTGTTTATGTCTTAAGACATACTTAATTTTTTTGAATAACAAGTTGTTCATGAAATGAACTAGAGTGGATTCAACTATCATTGGGACCTATGAAGTGATTTACCATCAATTCAGTATGACTACAATTCTGATTTATGGTGACTCTTTCCAGGGTATTCTAGGTAGAGAATACTCAGAAGTGGTTTACTGTTTCTTTCTCCGGGGGTTACCCTGTAAATGTGCAGCTTGCCAAAGGTCATTCAGGTTGGTTCTTCTCCCAGGAGGCACAATGGGGAATTAAGCTCCCAGCCAGATGCCTAAACCACTGAGCTAACCACCCAACAAGTCTACTCTAACTAGGACTAAAAACTAGATTTATACCAAGAGCATACTCTATGTGATATAGGTTAACCCTAGGAGTCTTTGCAAACTAACATCAGACACGAAACATATACAATTGTACACGGGTACTATATACAAAAATGCTCAATTCAATCTCACTTTGTTTCATGAAACTGAAACACAGTCAAATAATCTTGTACAGGTACAGTATTTTTAAATGTACATGTGCAAGATCAATTTAATATTGATATCAGAAGTACAGGATTTGAAAACAATTTTAAAGACATGCCATGGAGAGATGAATCTTGCTAACAAAAAGAGTTTGTCCTGTACATGTTTATCTGATCTCAATACGCCAGTTTGAATGCAATGATGAGAACAAACAAACAAAAGCACCTTAGCAATTTATATAAACTATATTTGCTGAGTTGTTTCTGCTAGGACAGAGCCAGTTGTATTTACTGTCTTTTTGTTTGTTGTCAGCATCTTAGCACTCAACATGAACTTCACAGTTATGAAATGGTAATGCATACTTCTCTAACATGTTATTATTGAAAATAACAGATTTCAAATTCGTCACAGGATAATACACATATCTTTTTGTTTATTCAGCAAAGTGTGGGCTTCTCTTTTTTTAAAGGTTAGAATAAGTTTCATCCTCATGCTGTGGAAGATGTGGGTAATAATTAGGTTCACCACATAAACACATGCAGGGAGAAGAGCAAAGGGGCATCTAAAATATATCATGTACAAAATACTTGATGACCTGCATAGATTTGTTTCATATGAATTGCACAGAAAGCCAAAATCTATTTCAGAAATCTACCTCACATATTCATATTCTAGTGAATTTTCTCATTTTAGGACATAGTGACAAAGAGAAAAGAGAAAAATAAAGCATAGGTAAAGCATATTCCCAGTGAGCTTCATTAATTCCTTCTCAATTGCTTTTGTTGTTGTTCAGTCGCACAGTCGATTCCGACCCTTTGCAACCCTATGGACCACTGTCTGCCAGACACTTCTGTCCTCCACCATCCTCCTCAACTCACTCAGTTCTGTGCCTATTGTCTCTACAATACCATCTAGCCATCTCATTTTTGGCCACCCCCTTTTTCTTTTGCCCTCCACCTTTCCCAGCATCAAGGCTTTCTCAAGTGAATCCTCTCTTCTCATTTGATGTCCAAAGTACTTCAGCTTCATCTTTACTATTTTACTTTCTAAGGAGCAGTCAGGGTTGATTTCTTCTAAGATTGACCTATTTGTTCTCCTCGCTGTCCAAGGGACTCTCAAAACTCTCCTCCAGCACCAGATCTCAAAGGCATCTATTCTTCTGCGCTCAGCTTTCCTAATGGTTGAGCTCTCACAACCATTCATTGCCACCGGAAATACCATTGCTTTGACTAGACAAATTTTCTGATGTTATTTACCCATAGCTATTTTAGTCCTGATTTTGTTCAAACTGGGAGAAGGGAGAGGGTAAGAAAGAGATGCCAGAATCCAGTGGTTTGCTTGCTTTGGATGCACTGAAATTGACAAAAGCTGTTCCACTCTGCATCCCCCTGGATGCTCCAAAAACCTGTAAGAAGGGCTTTCTTTACTGTGCGAGACTGGAACAGGAGGGAGAAGAGAAGGATGTTCTTCTTCCACTGACTTTGGAAACCAAAAGACACTCTTGGCCAGTGTTGCGAAATCCCATACTTACTTCAACTGCTTCCTTCAATGCAAAGAAGGAAAAAAAGAGTCCAGTCTGAACCCTTCCCCTCCAACATGGTTAATTGTTATTGCAGTTATACTTTTAAAATAATTTTCTGATTATTATTCAAAGGTAATTTTATTGCTGTTTTAAACTGTCAGGAATATTATAAGTTGCTGTGGCATAAAACACACCAAAGTATTTAGTCCAGATAGACCAGTGGTTCCCAACCTTTTCAAGCCAGGGGCCAGGTCATGCTCTCTCAGTCAGCTTTGAGGGCCAGATGGCCATTTTGCCCTGCCTGCATGATGGGGGTGGTCATTTTGTCCCAACAGCCATAAAAGGGAGGGCATTTTGTTTCTCAAATGCACATGAAATGGTGCCATCGGCAAGATCTGGCCCATGTTCCTTAGTTTGTGAACCCCTGAGACAGACCATGCAACTCTAAAACTAAAAATATATAAAAATCAATTTAGTTATATTGAAAAATAATGCTTCTACTCATTTTTACATTACAATAACAAAATTACTCATTTATATCTCAGTTCTTGCAAAAGGATATTAATCACAAGTGACTCACTATTTCTAACAAGTTACTTCCAAGCTATTGGTTGTTGAATCAGTCCGATCTACTCTAACCTTGTTGTTCTGAACTATTTTTTTTGCAACATCATCCATCCATCCATCCATCCATCCACCTATCCATCCATTCATATCCCACCTTTCTAAAAAAAAAAAAAAAAAGGACTCAAGGCAGCTTACAGTATTAAAAGAAACAATAGAAGCTTTAAAAATTAAATTATTATAATATTAAAAATAATTAAACAAATATAATATTAAAAAACTAAATGCACATTTAAAACCAGCAAAGGACAAACAATCCCATTTTAACAAATCCCTTTCAAACTACCAGTCATTAAAGAAAAGACTGCCTCTGGAACAAGGTTATTGTGTGCTGCAGAAGGATAATCAAGGTAGGTGGTCCAGACTTACCTTTTGTGGGACAGAGTTCCACAGAAATAGAAAATACTTTCTTTTTGGTCCTCATCAAACACAATTATGAGATGGGTGGGAATAAAAGAAAGGTCTCTCATAATGATCAAAACACCCAGGCAGGCTCATAATGGGAAATGTGGTCTTTGTGTTAGCTTGGGCTCAAGCTGTTTTGGGTTTTTAAGGTAGCAGTCTGAATTGTGCCTGGAAACAGATCAGCAGCCAATGAAGTTATTGCAAGGGTATATGTGTGATTTCTGAAATGAGCCCCATTTAACCATCTGGCTGCATTGTTTTGGATCTGCTGAATTTTCCAAATAAAGACGGCTCTTTTACAGTAGTAGTACTGTAACAAGTTACAGTAATACAAGTGGAGTATAAGACATTGGGGACCGGCTCGGAGGTGGCTCAAGAGTTCATGGCTTCCATGGCAGCTATGGGCCTGACTCAGGTAATTCAGGGTCCTACCAGGAGCAGTGGCTACACCCCGGACTTAGTCTTTTTATCGGAGCTGTGGCAGAGTGATCTGAAAATACAGAAACTAGACATCACCCCTGTGCCATGGTCAGATCACTATCTGGTGACTTTAGACTTCCTGGGGACGAGACTTCACCATAGGGAGGCAGGGCCAATTAAATGGGCCCGACCCCGGCGACTAATGGATCCCGAAGGATTCCAGAGGGAACTGGGGTGTTGTCCTCTTGACCTGCAAAGCGGTTCGTCTGAGGCCCTTGTTGACGCTTGGAACGAGAGAGCGACGGCAGCTTTGGACGCAATCGCTCCACTACGGCCTCTCCGTGCCTGTGGGTATCGATCTGCCCCCTGGTTTACAGAAGATCTAAGGGAGCTTAAACGGGCAAAGAGACGCCGAGAGCGCCACTGGGTAAAGACTCGGAGCGAATCTGATCGAACACTGGTTAGAGCAGCCATTAAAGACTACCTGGTGGCAATGAGGGCGGTGAAACGACAATATTTCACCACCCTCATTGCCTCCGCTGATAATCGCCCAGCGACCTTGTTCCGGGTGACCAGGTCCCTCCTCGGTAGAGGGGGCTCGGGCCCTGGTTGGCAGGGATCGGCTGAGGCTTTTGCTGATTATCTGGCGGGGAAAGTCACTCAGATCCGCTCAAAGCTTAAGCCCAGCATGGAATGTATGGAACTGGGGTTGACCGAAGCACAGTCTAGCCATGTTATCTGGGATCGGTTCAATCCAGTTGGCCTGAGGAAGTGGAGAGGCTTCTTGGATCTGTCCGCGCCACAGGTTGTGTGCTGGACCCATGCCCTGCCTTTTTGGTCAAAGCTTCTGGGGCGGTGGCAGGTGGTTGGGTTGAGGCGATTATTAATTCATCTCTAAAGGAGGGGTCTTTTCCAGCACCTTTTAAACACGCTTTGGTGCACCCACTCCTAAAAAAGCCATCTCTCGACCCTACGGTACTTACTAACTACCGTCCAGTGTCCAACCTACCCTTCTTGGGTAAGGTTTTGGAAAAGGCTGTGGCGCGACACCTACAGGATGTCCTGGATGAAGCGGATTATCTGGACCCTTTTCAGTCAGGATTCAGGCCCGGATATGGTACGGAAACTGCACTAATCGTATTGGTGGATGATCTCTGGAGAGAGCGGGATGGAGGTCATCCGTCCGTTCTAGCTCTTCTCGATCTCTCAGCGGCCTTCGATACCGTCGATCATGGTATCCTTCTGGGAAGGCTCCAAGGATTGGAGATCCGGGGCACTGTGTTGTCCTGGTTTTCCTCATTTCTGAGGGGCAGGACCCAGTCGGTGTGGCTGGAGAAGGAGAAGTCCAGTCCTAGGCCCCTTCAATATGGGGTGCCTCAGGGCTCGGTACTCTCTCCTCTCCTATTCAACATCTACATGAAGCCACTGGGTGAGATCATCCGTTTCCACGGGGTGAGGTATCATCAATATGCAGATGATACCCAGTTGTACATCTTGGCTCGTGGGGACCCAAGCGGTGCAGTGGAAGTCCTCTCCAGGTGCCTGGAGGCTGTGAGGGTCTGGATGGGGGACAACGGGCTACAACTGAATCCTGGCAAGACTGAGTGGCTATGGGTGAGGGGTCCTGTGTTATCACGGGAGCTGCTAACTTTGGTTCTGGATGAGGCAGTCTTGCCCCAGAAGGACCCGGTACGTAATCTGGGGGTCCTCCTGGACTCACGACTACTGTTCGAAGAGCAGGTGGCAGCCGTGGCCAGGAGGGCTTTTGCATAACTTAGTGTAATACGCCAGTTACGCCCACTCCTAGACCGGGACGCCTTGCTCATGGTCACACATGCTTTGGTCACCTCCAGACTTGATTACTGTAATGCGCTCTACATGGGGCTGCCCTTGGTGACCATTCGGAGGCTGCAGCTAGTCCAGAATGCGGCAGCTCGGGTAGTGATGGGGTGCGGGCGTTATGCTCGGGCCTCACCACTGCCCCGGGAGCTGCAATGGTTGCCAGTATGCCTCCGGGTGCAATTCAAGGTGCTGGTCATTACCTTTAAAGCCCTATATGGTAGTGGGCCAGGATACTTAAGAGACCGCGTCACCCTAAGAACGTCTGCCCATCCCACCAGGGCAGATCGGAGGGGCTCTCTTGTTACTCCATCGGCTAGGGAGACTCGCCTCACGAGCACTAGGAAGAGGGCCTTCTCTGTGTTCGCCCCGGCCCTTTGGAACCTCCTCCCGACAGAGCTGCACCTTCAGATGGAGCTCCTGCCCTTTCGGAAGGGCTTAAACACCTGGCTGGCGGGTCAAGTGTGGGGACACAGTAACGCAGGTTCCCATCTAGGATGGCTGATTTAAGGGCAGCCATCCCCCCCACCTTGTATCTGTGTCTGTTTTTATCTGCTTTGCTGTTTTAATGTTTTAAATTTTTTATGCATTTTTATGAATTTTTAAGGTTTTATATATTGTTATGACTATAGATTACCTATGACAGTAATTTACGCTGTAAGCCACCCAGAGTCGGGTCTACCCGATTGGGGCAGGATACCAAATGTGAACAATAAATAAATAAATAAATAAATAATGACCAGATCAGGCATAGCTAAGGACACTAGTTTTAACTGTGGAAATGCATTCCTGGCCATCACTGAAACCATCACTGAAACCTGGCATCTAGGCTGCACATATGTGTTTTCAGGGTGAGTTTAACACCATCCAGCACAGACTGGATCTGTATTCCTTAATCTGTCTATCAATTGACCAGGAATACCTCTATTTTGTTTAAATTAAATTTCTGTTTATTGACCCTTATACAGCCCTTCACTGGCACCAGATCTAGAACTGAAGCAGCTTCCTTAGACTTAGATGTAAAGGAGAGACAGAGGTGGGTGTCATCTACACAGCAGTGACACAACCAAGCAACTCTGAAAATCTCTTTAAGTGGTTTCATGTAGATGTTAAATAGCCGTGGGAACAAAACAAAACCCCATGGAGCATCCCTGACCAATGGCCAGGATGGCCATCAGCACCAACTTCTGAGTTCTCCCCTCCAGGAGGGACCAGAAGCACCATAAAACAGTGACTCCAAGTCTCATCCCAGAGAGATGACACAGAAGGATTCCCATCGTTGGTGGTATTAAACCATTGAGAGATCCAACAGAACTATCAGGTAGACACTCTCCTTGTCCAGAAGCCTTTGTCTCATATTCAGGCCTGAATTCAGACTGAAATGCGTTTAGATCAGTGTTTCCCAACCTGTGGGCTGGTCACATGGTTCAGTGAGCCAGTCATGTGGCTCCTCCCACTGGAAATGGAAGTAAAACAGACCCATGCATGAACAGAATGCTGCCATAAATGCACCCGCAGCTGTCGTAAACACATTTATGACATCTGCGGGTGCATTTACGGCAGTGTTCCGTGCATGTGTGGGCACATTTTACTTCTGCTTCCAGGAGCAGTGAGGGCAGTATGGGCCAGATGAATTGGTGTCAGAGGCCAGATCTGGCCAATGGGCTGTAGTTTCTTCACCCCTGTTCTAGATAATCCATCTCATCCAGAAACCCCTGGAGAAGCCACAAACCATTCTAGTACTTCACCCAAGAACATAACATTCAAGGATGGCTTTTTTTTAAAGCAATAGTCATTCTTCTGCCTCCTTTAATCATGCTGGGATCAGACCTCGCTGCAAGAAGGCTTCACTCCTAACTCACTCAGCCATTCCCTTTCTGGCAGAAGGATAAGGGCACAACATACATGGGGTAGCTTTCTCCTCTCTAACAGTCCATATCACTGCCCAGAGTATGAACATTACCCAGATGGGTGGTATATAAATGTAATAAATAAATCATCAGGCTGCAAAAACTGGAATGTATCCATTAATACAGCAGTGGCCAAAGGTACATTCACAGGACCTGCATCATTTATAGAATCTGAATGAAAGAGGGTCCAAGGGATTTTGTTTGCAAAGTATATCAGAGAATTAACAAAACAAAAGACAAAGTTGTGGCACCTTAAATACTAACTGCTGTATTTCAATGTTAGCTTTCATGGATCAAGTCCATTTTATTACTACAGTACCTGCTTCTTGTTAAACCAAAGGGTCAGTTTGACTCTACATTGTGGGAGAGGATACTTGGGAATGGTCACATCAATTGCCCTGACCATTTTTATATCCTAGAGGTCAACCAGGACTTCAACAGGATCATCTGCCAAAACAACAGGAAACTCCTCAAGAACTGTAAGTCAATCTTAATCAGTTCTCCTCCCCTGCAGAAGCTCAGAATCCTAGCGAGTCTAAATCCCACAAAGTAATATAATCTGTCCATGACAATGGAACTGTAAAGAGTTCATCTACACCCAGATCAGCAACATCTAGGTAAAGGTAAAGGTTTCCCTTGCTCGAAAGCCAGTCGTATCCAACTCTAAGTCTTCAGTGCTCATCTCTGTTTCAAAGCCAAAAAGCCAGCACTGTCTGCTTCTGCAGACGTTTCCATGGTCATGTGGCAGGTATGACTAGACACCGGAGCACACAGAACTCTGTTTACCTTCCCACTGAAGTCGTCCCTATTTATCTACTTGCAATTTCTTGCTTTTGAACTGCTAGGTTGGCAGGAGCTGGGACAAAGACAGGAGCTCATTCTATTCTGCAGTACTGTACTTGGGAATTGAACTGCTGACGTCCTGCCTTCTAGTCAGCATCTTAGCTACTTGAGCCACCGTAGTCCCCAGCAACATCTGTCCCAGAAGATAAAACTGGATCTATGGTGTGACATATGGGTTCAGATACCATTTGGGACACATCGAAACTATTTAAATTAGGGGACAGTATACAGTAAAACCTCGGATAACGCTAAAACTTGGTTCCACAAGTCTTGGTGCTATTCGATTTTTAGTGTTATCCGATGCATGTTAAAATCCTATGGGATGCATTGGATAATGTTAAAGCTCCATAGAGATACATTGTAACTGCACAGGCTTTAGCAGTTGTTATCTGATGCATCCCATAGGATCTTAACGTTATTCGATCCAATTCTCTCTCCCCAGATTACTTAACGTTATACGATTTTAGCATTATCTGAGGTAAACGTTATCTGAGGTATTACTGTATGAGCAATTGATGCAGCTTTTCTTTCTCAAACAGGTTCTTGAATATGGTTCTAGAATTTTGGGGATGTTATGTGGCTTCTCCATCATTTTTGGAGAAATTTGTTAATTTACCTTACTTGGAAGTTGCTATTCTATGTTCTGTCTAAAGTCTGAGAATCCTTCCCTAACTTGATGCCTACCCATTTCTATTTATTTGAGACATGGAAGATTTAGGAATTGAAGAGTTAAAGAAAGTAATATTTGATGGGTTTGATTTCTAGTGTATTGTTTTAAGCTCTTCACACTCTTCATTTTTATTTTCAAGTGCCCTTTCTGACCTGTTCTGTTCCTTTCCAGATTTTGCCTAGACTGGAAAAATGTTTTTCTGTCTGTAACTGAAACCTTGAGTTCTTTCCTTCACCCCATGAAATAGCCTGTGGCCATGCTGCTAAGTTAATAGGGCAAGGGAGCTTCCCAAATGAGTTTGCAGACCATCCTTAGGCTCAGCTGTTAGGCAAGGTCCAAAGCACTAAGGTCAAGAATCAATGGTCTACTTTGTCTCTTTTCCCCTCCAGCTCCAACTGTGTGTGACACCAAAAGTCTGCTCCTGATGGATTTCTCAAGCTTTTGGGGCAGGTTGTTAAGAAAGCCAGGGGGTTACAGGAGAGGAGGGGGCACAGATTTTATCAGAAACAACAGGATTCACAATCCATATTACTGCAATGTTTTATTAGCCAAACTGAGATATTGCAAATACTGTGGATGCTATCACTATAATCAGCTCTTTCTTCAAGAAGGATCTTTAAAAGTCTCTGTGTGTGTGTGTTTGTGTGTGTAGCAGACTTTATGCTGAACTCATGAAGTCTACTTGATTAGAGTTTTAAAATTTAGTTAGCTATCTTCAAAGTGGTTAGACAGGCCATTTAGGCATATTTCAAGGATAATTAATTTTTCTTGAACTCATTAAATTATTAAGATGCTTCCAGCACTGTTGATGTAGAACCAATCCACCAGAGCTTGAGTTTTTTTTAAAGGAGTTAATTGTGTTACTCATCTCTTTTAAACAGACAGGCTTCTGTTACATTTGTCACATGTTCTCATGTATCAGGGGTTCCAATGTTTTCCTGCCAGGGGCCAGTTCCCAGCACCGTGCTCAGCTGTGGGGGCTGGAGTCATGGCTGTGTCCATAATTTATGCTTTCCTTGTCATCATCATCATCAGTGGTCATGGGAATTGTTTGGGTTTTGCTGTTTTGTGCACAGCATCCACCACTTCCCAGGGCAGCGGGAGCCTTTCTGGAGCATGTTTGCTCTGGTTTTGTAATTTCCTGATGCTTCTCTGCTGCACTTTGGCAGCTGGAGAGCAGCGATGGAGGGCTTCCTGGTACTGCACTGTGACCCCAGGTGCTGATGTAAGTTCTGCTTGGCACTGAAAGTTGACCAATGCCACTCTCCAGCTACTGAAGTGCAGTGGAGAAGGCTCAGAAAATTACTAAACCAGAGTGAACATGCTCTGAAAAGGCTCCCACAGCCCTGGGAAGCAGTGGTGGCTGTGCACAAAGACGCAAAAACTACACAATTCTTGCCATCATGGTAACTGATTTTTTTTTTTGTTTCTGGCAGTGGGGAGTGGGTTTAGAGGTGCCTAGGAGGCCATTGTGGGCCGAATTAATGATATGCATGAGCCAGATTATGCTCACAGGCTGGGGGTTTGGAACCCCTGCCATATATGAACAAAGTTCATTGCATTTCATGTTGTGTTGTTGTTACCAGCATATTAAAAAAATTATAAGTACAGTATAACCCTGGCATACGACTGCCCTGGGTTACGTTTGCTTCAGGTTATGACCTGACATTTAATTAAAAAAAAACCCCCAGTTTACAGTTGATTTTTGGGTTATGATTGTCCCCCACCCCCACAAAAGCAAGGGAGCACTCTCCTTACTTTTCCCATATTGTTTGGGGACCTTATCCGATGACAACAACAGCACTTCCGGAGTAGTAAACAATGCATTCTGAATTCAGGTGGAGAGGGGCCGGGGGCCATTTTGATTGCTGAAATAGTTGTGCTGGCCATTTTGTGGTTCAGGACTACAACTCCCAGAAATCTTGGCAATAGAAAATGGCCAGCACAACCATTTGAGAAAATAAAAATGGCCAACCCCCCCCCCTCCACCTGAAGTCAGAATGCAGTGTTTATTGCTCGGGAAATGTTGTTGTTGTCATTGGGTAAGGTCCCCAAATGGCGTGGAAAAGGTAGGGAGAGTGTTTACTTGCTTTTGTGGGGTGGGGGATGATTGCATCTGGGTTTTTTTTGTGTTTTGCATTTTTCTGGTCAAGACCTTTTTTATGTTTAATGAATTCCTATGGGAAAATGTGCTTCAGGTTATATTGGTGTTGGGTTACAATGGAGGCTGTTGGAATGGACCTCTGTCGTAACCTGAGGTTTTACTGTCAATAGCTTCCTTTTCTCAATAGTGTCCAGTTCCAATATTGCACCCTAAAAACAGTTAACAAAAAATAAATAAGACCCTTTTTGCCATTCAGAACTGATAATTGAATGGCATGAAACTTGATAAATTCCTGTCAAAATAGCAAAATATCACTTAAAATGCCTCTCAAAAGCAACTATTTATTTATTTATAATTCAGACTTGTATAGCCACCCCACTCTCCAGAGTGACTCTGGGCGGCTCACAAAATAGTTAGGACATTTTTCATTTGGGGGTATTGTACAAAGATTGCTGCCCAGTGGAATAGTACAACTTTAAGGCCCTCCATGTGTTCTGAACACAGGTGTACATAATAGAGCCTCAAACTGATTGCCAGGCTGTGCATGCTTGGTCCATGTGCTCCTGTAACAGCCCAGCTGTGGCTGATTAGAGAATCTGCCCAGCAACACTGGGGTATAACTGTGGCCCTCTGGGAAGGGTCTATGGAGGAGATTGTCATACTGGAGGAGATTATCTGTGAGGAGGTTGCTATTCTGAAGGAGTCTATATACTGAGAAGGACTGAGACACTGAAGGAGGTGATGCTGTTGAGAGCTTTTCTTCAACTGAGAAGAAAGAACTGCTAAAGGATCACCAGGACTCTTTTGAGTGCTCCTGGAGTTGGAGCCAACAGAGGAATCCAAGCTGTCTACCTACTGTGGGGCTTGGAGAGAGAGAGAGACTGTTGCATATAGTCCTGTGTATGTCTGTCTTCCCCTCACTGTAAGTAAAGCGCACCTTTCCACTGAAGGCATATGTGTGTGTGTTATTGCACTAAGGCTTCCGCTGCGTAAGAGCTTAAAAGTGCTACTCTGCTATCCAGCCACACATATCGCTAGGGGAATCCCTGATAAAAATTATAAACTCTAAAACTTTAAAAGATACAAAGTATCTTTGAAAGTAGCTAGAAATATCTCATTATACTCAAAATTATCTATGTAACTGCTTACTGCATTGTATTTGCAACATACAGTCAAACCTCGCATAAAGAGTGACTCGCTTAAAGAGCAGAATTTTCCCTGAATGTTTGCTTCGCTTATCAAATAAAACCAACCAAAAACTCGCTTAACAAATAAATCGGGGTTTGCATCCCCCCCCCCACAATTGGTCATTTACAATGGTGTTTCGCTTAAAGAGTAAACTTGCTTAAAGAGCAATCCTGTGGAACACATTATGCTCTTTAAGCAAGGTACAACTGTACTTGTTTTACATGTTTGTTACCCAGAAAAGTAACTAGGCACAGGTTGCTGTGTTTCTTGAATTAATTTCTTTGCACCAGGCTCAAGTCTAGGAAACCAATTTGGGATGACATGCCACAGTTTTATGACCTAGACCAGTGATGGCAAACCTTGGTACTCCACCTATTTTTGGACTTCAATTACCAGAAGCCCAAGTCAACATTCCTGCTGATCAGGGCTTCTGGGAATTGAAGTTCAAAAACAGCTGGAGTACCAAGATTCACCATCATTGACCTAGAAGAGCAAGGGTCTGCAAACTTGGCTCTCCAGATGTTCTTGGACTTCAGTTCCCAGAAGCACTGATCAGCAGGAGTGCTGACTTGGGCTTCTGGTAATTGAAGTCCAAGAACACCTGGAGAGCCAAGTTTGCAGATCCTGGACCTAGAGGAAGAATGGTGGTTAAAATGGGTAACCTTTAATAATCATAACCAGATAGATCATATAGATCTAACAAAAACCAATTCCAGGAATTCAGCTGACACCCAAAATATGGAACCATCTGAATAGAATCAGGACAGGACATGCTAGAATTAAAACAATGCTCTTCAAGTGGGCAATGGTCAAGAATCCACAATGTGACTGTGATGCACTGGAAAAATGGTAAAATATATAGGTTGTGAATGTCCTCTTAAGAAATTTCAAATTACTTTGGATGATCTCATCACCTCCACACCAGGAGCAGTTAGATGATTAACTCCTTTAGATATCAAATTGTAGCAACTATCCTTTTCTGGCAAGTTGACAGGGTAGCTTTCATTTATTTCATTTTGACTTCATTTGGATTCTCCAGCTGGGTGTTCCACAGGGGTTGATTCTAACCATTGTTGTTCAATATCTATGTGAAGCCCCTCAGAGGGGTCATCAGGAGATTTGGAGTTCGGTGTCATCAATATATGGAAAACATCAGTGGTGGCCATCAGCAGGTTTGCACCAGTTCGCCAGAACCGGTAGCAGAAAATCTGGCTGGCTCCGCCCAGCCAAGTTTTGAAATAAAGTAGTCCTAATTTGGGTGCAACGCAGAGCTATATCCCTCTTCCTCATCTTCTGCAGTGGATGCAGTTTGATGCTTTGACAACTGTCACGATCCAGCCGGCCCCCACACTTCTGGAAAACCCCTGGAAACCAAAATCAAAACAACCGAGGCGGGCTGGACAGCTAATTAGAACAGAGATACAACTCTCAGCTGCTTATCAGCTCTTAAGGGGTTTTTAATTGGTAGCGTGTTCAAAGATTTGTGTGTGTGAAAGGCAATGCTGCTCTTACCCTTTTAGTCCAATGAAGACACATTGTTCAGAAAAATGATGAAGATTTATTGATCAGTTTCATAAAGCATAAAAGTCAGTAGCACAGTTCAGTCCAATAAAGTCCACAGGCAATTTAGGTAACCATTTTTAAGGAGCAAAAATGCATAGCTCCTAGGCTAAAGAATGTTAGCTCATAGAGAACCAGAAACAAAAGCTCTCTAATCAAAAACAGGTCTTAATCCATGGAGAAGCAGAGACAAACTCTTTCCTCTCTCCAAAATGGAGAATTTGCAGTCAAGTGGTTTAGCTTAGCCAATCACGTAACAAAGAAAACTTTCTCACAACAATAGTTGTTTACATTTATGTAAAGACACAACATGGCTAGGTTCTGCTGGCTAGGCCGGCTAGAAAGATAACACGGGTACACTGACACTGAAAACATGGTTGAAAAACATGCTGTTACACAGCCTTGAGGCTCAGAGAGAAAAATGGATTTTTTCTGAGGCCTATTTCAAACTATTATTTAATCAAGCTTTGTGAGCATTAGGAAAATGATGCCATTTCCTGACACGCCCTCCCTTCTGGAAAGGCAAATGGGGTTTGACTTTACCAAAAGGCATTGTTTACTAATGTGAGCAAAGCAATTGAGCAAACAAGCTATCCCTTATATATGTAGGATAGTCAAGCGTTAAAGCTTCTTCCAGTTTTAGTTACTGGAGGTACACGTTACATAAGTTACATTCTGCATTGCAAGCAAACTCAGGTATAAAACCTTGCTGGAACAAAAGACTTGGGCATTTTCAGGTACCAAAGGTTTCCCCTTTCCAAAACACATTTTGCCCAAACAGAACAACCTTTGAATCAGAAAACAGGTCAGTAACACCACACATGTCACAGAAGCTGCTTGTACGAGCCTCTGGAAAAATAAACAGATGATTAGCAAGAAACAATAACATTTTCCCCCTTTCTTCGTCTTCTTCTTCGATGTTGCACCTGCAAACAGTTAAACAGCCAGTTGAACAAAGTCCACTCAGAGTTCCGTTATCAGCTTTTCTTTCAGATGACATGAACATGTGCATCTCCTAGTAAAACAAACTCAAGAAACAACCTTTAAGGTATTAATCAGAACCAAAAGTCCAAAGGAATCAATCAAACAACCCATCACCCTCATCCCTGTGAGGTTTGGGAACTAAACCTGGGAACGTGGGTTCCCACACCAAGTGGCTTACATAAGAACTGCCTCCCTGAGTTGGAATATGGGAATACTGATGTGTAGTCCTGCGTTGTCTTAATTCTGTGATGATTTTTTAATTCTGATGTTTTTAATTCTGATGTTTTTAATGATATTGAGTTGGGTTTTATTTCTGTTTTTATTGGGATGTAAGCCGCCCAGAGTCGGGTCCCCCCGATTGGGGCGGGGTATTAAATTTAATAAATAATAATAATAATAATAAACAGGCAACAGAATTGATGGCTTGACTAGCTTCTCAACTCAAGAACGCACAGGATAACATTCTCTCCTCAGTATGTCAGGATGTAGATCTGGATCTGGCTTCTGCTATTGCTGACACCGCTAGTTGGGCCGTCCCACAGCCATCTTTACTTATTCCCCACACTTCAGCTCTTGGCACTCCCACCTTGGCTTTCGAGGGCAATAAAACTAGGGAAAAACTGCATCCGGCAATTATTTCCCACTTCCCACTAGCTGACCAAAACAGCGTAGTGTAACAGCCTGTAGATAACACTTTTCAGAGTGGCAGGTCTTGCCCACACACTCTAGCAAACTTCTTCCTTAGACATGTGGAGGAGTCTGTTGGAGCTCTTCCACCTTTACGCTGGTATCTCAAACACAATGAGGCAATTTGCAACCTCTCCAGGTCTTCAAAGACCAAAACAGCACATGTAATCTCACTTGGAACTTCACTGCAGGAAAATAAATCTTATCTGAAGGGTTCCACTCCTTGGCGTTGGGGAAAATTAACTCAAGGAACTGCTTCTGAGTGAAAATAGGCACTCTGTGGAGTTTTGACTCCAATTCAACACAAAAGAGTCTTACTTAGGGCTTGGGGCTTGCTGGGCGTCTGGGGAAGTCTCAGAAGTCATCTGGACAAGCTTCACCCACCATCATCTGACTAAACATCATCTGGGCACCTTCTCCAAGATCCCATCTGGAATGGAGTCTGTCTTGGGGTGCTAACTGTGGTGAGGGGGTGCATTCATCAGCCACTGGCTTACCTTCCATCTTGTAGGCTTGGAAGACGTCTCGGTCCCTCTGGACTGCCAGCGCTGGAAACAGCCCTCGGCCCTCGGCCCTCAGGTCTGTGAGTCTGAGAATCCGACTCAAAACTCAAAACAGCAATCAAAGAAGCAAACAGCTGTGATCTTGCTTTCCTTTCAGCACCTTATCTCAGGAAAACACAAGCACTTTCAGTTTCAGCCGTCGCTGCTGCAAATGCACACACGCAGGCTGCTTCTTCTTGCTGGGCAGAGATGAGCATGCACACACACACACACACAAACTTCTTCAGGGCTCGTATATCCCACCGCTGCCACCATGTCACGATCCAGCCGGCCCCCACACTTCTGGAAAATCCCTGGAAACCAAAATCAAAACAACTGAGGCGGGCTGGATGGCTAATTAGAACAGAGATACAACTCTCAGCTGCTTATCAGCTCTTAAGGGGTTTTTAATTTGGTAGCGTGTTCAAAGATTTGTGTGTGTGAAAGGCAATGCTGCTCTTACCCTTTTAGTCCAATGAAGACACATTGTTCAGAAAAATGATGAAGATTTATTGATCAGTTTCATAAAGCATAAAAGTCAGTAGCACAGTTCAGTCCAATAAAGTCCACAGGCAATTTAGGTAACCATTTTTAAGGAGCAAAAATGCATAGCTCCTAGGCTAAAGAATGTTAGCTCATAGAGAACCAGAAACAAAAGCTCTCTAATCAAAAACAGGTCTTAATCCATGGAGAAGCAGAGACAAACTCTTTCCTCTCTCCAAAATGGAGAATTTGCAGTCAAGTGGTTTAGCTTAGCCAATCACGTAACAAAGAAAACTTTCTCACAACAATAGTTGTTTACATTTATGTAAAGACACAACATGGCTAGGTTCTGCTGGCTAGGCCGGCTAGAAAGATAACACGGGTACACTGACACTGAAAACATGGTTGAAAAACATGCTGTTACACAGCCTTGAGGCTCAGAGAGAAAAATGGATTTTTTCTGAGGCCTATTTCAAACTATTATTTAATCAAGCTTTGTGAGCATTAGGAAAATGATGCCATTTCCTGACAACAACTGTTATTGTAAATGTTATGAACTTAAGTTAATATGCTGATACTGAACTCTAACAAGATAGAGGTTCTGGTGCTGGAGAAACTGTCTGCCTGACTAGGTAGCCTAGTCCCTAAATGGGGTGGGATTGCTCTCAGCCCGAGGAATCAGGTATACAATTTAGGAGTTATTTCAGATCCATTTTGAGCCTGGAATCTCAAATTGTGGTGGTAAGTTAAGCTGCTTTTTTTCTTCACCATATACCACAATTGCACTCCTAGTTGGACAGATGGTCTCTTACAACACTAATCCACTTGTTGATGATCTCACATATTGATTATTGTAATGCACTCTACATGGGGCTGCCCTTGTCCTTGCTACGGAAACTTCCAACAGGTACAAAATGCAGCTGCTAGGCTGGTTACAGGAATAAAGAAATTTGAATATATTTATCTGGCATTGGCAAGTCTGCACTGGTTACCCGTTCCCTTCCATATCAGATACAAGGTGTTATTTTTGACATTCAAATCCTATATGGTCTAGAAAAGTGATTGTGAACCTTGGTGCTCCAGCTGTTCTTGAACTTCAGTTCCCAGCCCTGACCAGCAGGAGTGCTGACTTGGCCATCACTGGTCTAGGATCTTCTTATCCCATAGAATATTGGCCTGCATCACCTATTCCTCACAAACTGCACAGCTCCAGATGGCAACCCTGAGGAAGGCCGAGAAAGGTGGTGACAAGAAGAGCCTTAGCGGTGGCAGCACCAACATTCTAGAACTCATTACTTGTTGAACTGCACCAGGCCCCATCTCTGGACATATTTAGAAGACAATTGAAATATTTTCTCTTTAAAGAGGCATTTAGAAAATCCTCCCAATCGCTGAGGAACAGTTAATCAATTTAGAATATTGTTATACCTCAATGTCACCATTGTTTGATGTGTTATGCTTTATTTCATTGTTCATTGTTTAATGCTGATTGGTTATTACAGTTTTTGGGGGAGGGGGTTTGTTGATTTATGTATATTTGTAAAATTCCTAATTACTCTATTGTCCAGAGTGAAAGAATATTCCAGATGGGTTGTATATAAAAATAGTTTAATAAATATTTTGAATCCATGGTGTTGTATCATTGTCATTTTAATTTTCTTTTATCAAGTTTTAAAAATTGTTTTATTTTACTTTATCTATTGTTTCTTTTATATATTTTATATATAAGAATTTGTTGCTGTTTTATCTAAATGTATAGTTGTATATCTAGAATTGTCTAACCTCTGTAAATACCATATGCTAAATAAATAAACTTCTAAGTTCTTAACTCTATAATAGCACTAATGTAAGGAGAAAGTAAACACTCCTAGTCTTCCTTAAATAAATTCACCTCTATTCAGTAGTTCATTACATGGGCCAACCATCCACTGCAGATCAAAAGCTATTTACAGAGTTTCCATATAAATCTTTCCCCCCAAAAAATGTCATCAAACACAATATATTGAAATGCCATTAGTAGAAAGGTTTTGGTGCATGTGGAAGATATATATGTGAATCAGCCCTCTCTAATACAACAAACCCATTAATCAGTCTGCTTGTGAACAGTCATCAATAATATACTTGATGGAAACCAACTTTGTTTTTGGTCTAATTTTTAAATGTCACTCTACACCTCTGTCAGGCAAATACCTTACCCATATGACTAGTTGTTTTGCCCCCTGGCATTGCCGATGTCTTGGGAAACTGGGAGTTCATTAGAATCTCTGGTTTCCGGATTCAGTCTTCTGAGAATGGCCTCATTTTTCTGACGACTTCAGTGCCGAAAGGCATAGGCCAAAGGGCTAATATGCGAGAAAAGTGCTTGGCATTTCCAGCGTGATTCTAACAATAGTGAAATTCCCCTGAAGCATCATGTTTGAGGGGTAAGTACTCTAGCTAATTAAACTGAATTGGTTGAATCTAGTTTGGGCTGTCATAATATTTGGTTTACCCCAATGCTCAAGCCTCAGGGTGTGTGTATTTCTGGATGTATCATTCAAAATTGGCATGGAGGGATTATGGAGGGGAAAATCAGCTAATTGTCAAGGAACTGTTACAGTACAACAAGTGTCTAAGTAAGGCTGGGGTCATGGGAAAGTTGCACCTGAAGACCATTTTTAAACCCAGCTTAAATCTCTTGCAAAACAAGCAAAAGCATACTGTATGAGAGGGAGATGGTGAGGCAAGTTCATACCAATCCTGACTCTTGAGAGAAAAGACACCCAAGGATGTACGGATCCTGGCGGGAATAGTGAAGCAATCAATGTTGTTCTTGTTCTATTCTTTAGGACCCTACTGGCATTTTTGTTTTTGTTCTGTATTTTGCAAGGTTCCCCCCCCCCTGCAGAAATTCAAGGGTAACTTAGTGCACATTATTTCAAAATGTACACATTTTTGTATTTGATTTTTATATTTCAAAATTTGTGTTTATTTTCCTCAGTAGCTGAGGGATCTTTACACATCATGCCAGAAATGTTTTAGTTTTGTGTGCATGTTTTCTGCAAAGTTCACCAAAAGCCAGAATTATTTTTTGTGGATTTCAGAAGCAAGATCTCCATTCCTTTGCCACTCTCAGAAGGTATGTCTCTGTATAAAAAAAAAACACAACAAATTTCTTCTCCTTCTCCAGTCACAGTGAAACTAGGACTCTAGGTTAAGCACCACATTTTAACACAATTAGTTTTGTTCAGATGGACCCTGACAATCCTAGTCCATGCATTGGTAGTCTCAAGAACTGACTGCTGTAATGCTCTCTACATGCAGCTGCCCTTGTTCTTGATACAGAGATTGTAGTGAGTCTAGAACGCTGCAGTTAGGTTGATTTCTGAGGTGAAGATGTTCAATCATATCACTTCATCTTTGGCCCAGCAACACTGGCTCACCATTGCTCGCTGTATCAGACCCAAGGTGTTAGCATTAACATACAAAGCCCAAAATGGGTTGGAACCATGTTATCCTACGGGAAGTCAAAGATTGCCTGTCCGCATTATCCTGACTGTACCAAACTACTGTATGCAGTTTCAGATGCTGACATCAAGACTGGCAAAGAAGCTGTCAACTAAATTAAAAAGCCTTTTTGGTGGGAGCACCTGCATTGTGGGTCATGTACCTTCCCTCAATATATTTAAAATGAATCTTAGGTATTTATTTTTCCCCAGGGTGGATATTCCATTAATGGAGAGTTTAAAATGTACTTTTATTTGCAGTATTTTGTCACCTTAGTTGGATAGTGGGTTATCTTAATGTTGTTTAATTTTTATGCCCGTGTTTGATGACTGTAAACTGCCCAGAGTGGAAGTATGTCCAATATGGGCAGCATATAAATAAAATAAAATATACTGTGGAGTGTGTTTTCTTAAGGAAATTGAGGCTATGGAAGAGTAAGTCCCTTTACTGTTTCTGCTTCTCTCCTTGCTGTACACTTGATGTTGTCACCATGTCTTGCATAGTGTATAATTCGAAGGTGGGCAAGTGAATCAGATGCATGGGGTAGTCTGTAGTCCATGACAGCTTATGCCAAATAAAACTATGACCCATCCATAAAGAGGTTCTGCAGAACTGCCTAACCTACTTTTTTTTACATCATCCAACCTGTTGAACACCTGAAGGGGTCCCAGTCTTTTTTTCTCTCCTCCCACCCCAGGCAAAACACATCTGTCAAGAGGTTCATCTTTTTCAGCATAATTCCATATATTATTATTATTATTATTATTATTATTATTATTATTATTATTATTATTATTATTATTATTATTATTATTATTATTATTATTATTATTATTATTATTATTATTATTATTATTATTATTATTATTATTATTATTATTATTATATTTCAATTTCTATACCGCCCTACTTGACAGAGCCAACTCAGGGCGGTTTACAACACATACAAAATTACAGTTACAAGTTCCTAGACACAACATATCAATAAATCATAATAGTCGATATCAACATTACAGAGTATCAAAACATAAATATCAATTACAGTAACAAAAATTCAATAAACAGTAACAAAAAAAATTCAATGAACATCAATATCAAGTAGTTAAAAATTTCCACATCTCACTCAAATTACACAAAGAAACAGAATTAAACAAAAATTAAACAAAGCACCACGACAGGTAACAAGCCTCTCCGTCCACCGCACAGTGTCTCTTAAAGCCCCCCAGCAGGGCGCGGTCCTGGGGCAGGTGGAACGAGTCCCGAGGCTGAAACGCCAAGGCTGAACGCCACCGCAGCCACTCATCTCGGCTATGGGTGTTACTGTGCGGCGGCGACCCGCACAGCGTCTTTTGGCTGAGTCTCCTGCCATCGGTCCTTTACAAACCCACCCTCCAGACAGATGCTACGAGTCCGCGGGAGAGGGCAGAGACGGCCACGGCTGCCTGCCGCCTGGGTCCCGCAGCTGTTGCTCCTCGAGGCCTGCTGGCCGAGGGAGAGACCGGCGAGGGTGGCGGCGGCAGCGGAGGTCTTTATCATCCGTTCCCACGGGGTAAGGTATCATCAATATGCAGATGATACCCAGTTATACATCTCCGCCCGTGGGGACCCAAGCAGTGCGGTGGAAGTCCTTTCCAGGTGTCTGAAGGCTGTTAAGGTCTGGATGGGGGACAACGGGCTACAGCTGAATCCCGGCAAGACTGAGTGGCTGTGGGTAAGGGGTCCCGTGTTAACAAAGGAGCTTCCACCTTTGGTTCTGGATGGGGCAGCCCTGCCCCAAACAGACCCGGTGCGTAATCTGGGGGTCCTCCTGGACTCACGGCTACTGTTCGAAGAGCAGGTGGCAGCCGTGGCCAGGAGGGCTTTTGCACAACTTCGTGTAATACGCCAGTTACGCCCACTCCTGGACCGGGATGCTCTGCTTATGGTCACACATGCGTTGGTCACCTCCAGACTTGATTACAGCAATGCGCTCTACATGGGGCTGCCCCTGATGACCATCCGGAGACTCCAGCTGGTTCAAAATGCAGCAGCCCGGGTAGTGGTGGGGTGTGGGCGTTATGCTCATGCCTCACCGCTGCTCCGGGAGCTGCATTGGCTGCCAGTATGTCTCCGGGTGCAATTCAAGGTGCTGGTTATTACCTTTAAAGCCCTATATGGTAGTGGGCCAGGATACCTAAGAGACCGCGTCACCCCAAGAACATCTGCCCGTCCCACCAGGGCGGATCGGAGAGGCTCCCTCGTTGTTCCTTCGGCGAGAATGGCGCATCTCGCCTGTACCAGGAGAAGAGCCTTCTCCGTGTCCGCCCCGGCCCTCTGGAACCTCCTGCCCACTGAACTGCGCCTTCAGACAGAGCTCCTGCCCTTCCGGAAGGGTGTGAAAACCTGGCTGGCTGGACAGGTTTGGGGACCTGGGAATACGAGTTCCCTTACCAGGTGGCTTATTTAAAGGACTGCCAACCTGGGTCTGGAAGTGGGACTGTGTACTGTTTTTAATTTTTGTGGTAATATTTTGATGACCTTTTAACTGATGTTTTATTGGAGTAAACTGTTTCTTATGCTTTTACTTTTATTTTTAGTGTTTTGTAAGCCGCTCAGAGTCGGGTTCTCCCGATTGGGGTGGGGTATCAAGTGTAATAAATAAATAAATAAATAAATAAATAAAATAAATCGCCGCCCGGGTCCCTCAGGTGTTGCTCCTCGAGGCCGGCTGGCCGAGCGAGAGACCAGTGAAGGTGGTGGCGGAGGAGGAGGTCTTTATCGCCGCCCGGGTCCCGCAGGTGTTGCTCCTCGAGGCCATTCTTGGCAACTATGGAAGGTGAGAACAGCATATAAACAAGTTGCTTCAGCATATCTGATTTGGGAAAATGCACCCTAATCATCTGCGAATGGTCAGGGGAAGTAAAATATTTTTTATGTCTGTAAATCTTTGCAGAGGTGATGTATCACTTTGTTTACAATAGGTTTTCCCCTTTGTTTGTTGACGTATTGCTGATCAAAACTGTGGCTACAAATATGTTCTCAGTCAGCAACACACAGACAATCACAGACAATCAGGAAAGAATTGCTTTCCATTCGGATGCAAGGAGTGCACCAAATGGAATAACACTCCTCCTGCCAACTGTGACACTTCTACAGCCAATCTAGCCTGAATGGCCAGTCCGGACAGGCCCCTTGATAGCCTTTAAGATGCCATAAGACTCTCTCTTTTGCATTCATTTTTGTACACTGCCACAACACACTCACACAATTTCAAAAAATGTGTATTTCAAGCAAAGTCTGGTAAAGAACATGATGTATTTCTCATGCTTGCAGCTCATCAGTGATGTTTCAGCTGCAAGTGATGCACAGATATGTAAACTTACCTCCAGGTTCAGACTCTCATGTAGGTTTATGAGAGAGTAAACAAAATAAAACAGCAAAAAAGACAAAAAATGTTGTGGCACCTTGAAGACTAACTCTTGTATTTAAATGTGAGCTTTTGTGGACCAAGTCCACTTCATCAGACATAAGAGTGAGGTCTCATGGGATCAATCTATACATACATCAGGTACACTGGTACACAATAATTGGCCAGTTTAATGGAATAGTAACATTGTAGGTTTTTTTTTACAACTGACAATAATGGAAAAGTTTTGGTTGTTATTCAAACTTGCTGCAAAGCCTGGCCCTATTACAAATGGTTGCAAAACAAACTGATCCCACACCACACCCCCTGATCCCACACCAACATCTGGGAAAGAAGAAGCCAGGGCAGGTTGAGGACTTTGCCGCCCCTCCTCTTGAGCATACAGCAATGGCTGGGAAAGAAGAAGCCAGGGCAGGTTGAGGACTTCTCCGCACCTCCCCCTGAGCCCCTGTCAATATATTATATTGTAATGTAATGTATTGTTTGTAAGCTGCCCTGAGTTGCTACGGTGAGTGGGCAGCAATATAAATTTGAACTAATAAACAAACAAACTAACTAACTAACTTCTCTTGCAATTCATCCAAAGGATAAATGTAACAAATATTGTGGCATTACACATTTGCCAATGAGTTAGCATCTATTGAAAATGGTTTGAGTGACCCAGAAAAAAATTGATAATTAATTTATTTATTAGTTCAAATTTATATTGCCACCTATTCGCCGTGGCGATTCAGGGCGGCTTACAGACAATACATTACATTACAATACAATATGTTGGGGAGGGCACAGGGTGAGGGGCAGCAAGGTCCTCAACCTGCCCTAGCTTCTTCTTCCCCTGGCAGTTGGTATAGGCATAGGGGGAGGGGCGGCAAGGTCCTCATCCTGCCCTGGCTGCTTCTTCCCCTGGTAGTTAGTATGTCCCAGAAACCCTTGTCCAGAATATGCATGTACTTAATCTCTGCTGTCTCTCTCTGTAGTCTAGTATTGAAATTCCTCTGTATAAGAATAGCAACCTTCAAGTCTGTGGCTGAGTGTCAAGGTAGATTAAAGTGGTTTGAAACAGGATTTTGTTTATTTATTTTATTTTATTTATTTTGTTTTCTGGTATGCCTGAACCACAGACTAACATGGCTACTATTCCCAAAAAAATGTTTATTTCCAGACTTTGATACACTAGTACCTTGTATAACTTTAAGACTTGGTTCCACATTCCACATTGATCATACAACAATTATTTTTTTTTTTTAAAAAATCCCTGTTCCCTTTCTGAAGAGGAAATGGAACAGGGGGGCAATCCGCCTGCCTCTTTGGAAAGGGCAGAGGGGATTCCATGCATGGAATCCCGCTGCCCTTTCCAAAGAGACAGATGGCTCGAGGCATGCGCTGGCTGGGTTGGGGAGAGAATGGGCACAGTGCCAGGGAGACCTGCCTTCCTTTTGCAGAGAGGCAGCCTCAGTCTGCCTGCCTTCTGTGAAATGGAGGGTGGGATCTGAAGATTGGATACTCCTTCCCTTGCTCAGAAGGCATGCAGACCCTGGGGGTACCTTCTGCGAAAGGGAGGGGTGGCTCTGAGCTTCGGATCCACCTGTCCCTTGTGTAGAAGGCACCCCCAGAGGGCTGCCTGCCTTCTGAGCAAGGGAGGGGGGATCTGAGCTATGGATCTCCCCCTCCCTTGCACAGAAGGCAGGCAGCCCCCCCCAGGGGTGCCTTCTGTGAAAAGGAGGGTGGGATCTGAGCTTTGGATCCACCCCTCCCTTGCGCAGAAGGAACCCCCAGAGGACTGCCTGCCTTCTGAGCAAGGGAGGAGTGGATCCAAGCTTTGGATCTCCCCCTCCATTACGCAGAAGGCAGGCAGCTCCCCGGGGTGCCATTTGTGAAAGGGAGGGGTGGCTCTGAGCTTCGGATCTCTCCCTCCCTTTCACAGAAGGCAGGCAATTCCCCCCTCCCAGTGGCTTCTGTGAAAGAGAGGGTGGAATCCGAAGCTCTGATCTTCCCTCCTTTTCACAGAAGGCAGCTGGGGGAGTCTCTGTCATCAGAGCAGCGGTTCAGCTGGGAGAAGAATGGGCGTGCATACCCCTTCCCCCCAAAACCAAACCGCCGCTCTGAGTGGAGATCTCTGCTCCAAAGCTCCCAGGGCTGGTTTCCAGCCCTGCAAGCTTTGGGGAAGAAATCAATGTTGGGAAATTTGAGGCAAACATGTGCATCGCACAACGTTATCTTAACATTGTGTGATGCAAATGTTTGCCTCAAATTCCCCAACGTTATCCGGTTTTAACGTTGTCTGAGACAAGTGCTAATCGAGGTATTACTGTATATGGTTTGTATCACATGATATTGCAAACCCCAAGATTTTATATCAAGGAAATTATAACTTCCTTGATATAAAAAAGTAGGAAACCCTGTTTTTAAAATGAAATATCAATTGCTGAGCACAAACTATGTTTCCTGACTGCACCAGTGCACACATCCTTAGAAGTAATTCCAGCAACGTTTGATGGGGGAGAAACCTCGAGATCTGTCAATCCATTCAGGTAAAGACAAACCTAAAGCAGAAGAGGCAATACTAACTCTGCAAGTGTATATTTTTTGTTTCAGTGCAGCTTCAGAAAAAATGATTATTATATAATTGTGTGTCTTTAAAGAATCCACAATGACGTTAGTCTAATTTTAGAATATACAGTACACTGAAACAGTGTTGTTGGCATTTGCCCTATGGTAAGTATAACTGAATGTATGGCAGACATTTAGAATTGAAATCCATATTGCAGTGCAGCTTTGGCTGGCAGGCCAGTGAGAAGCTATTAACTCCCCTCCTCTCCTATGCCCAGAAAAATCTGCCATGCCAGTTCTTCATAACAGCACCATTCACCAGGTATGCTGTTTCACATAGTCTTTCAGAGCTCAATTGTGCAGAAGTCTCCATAATCAGCCATATGTGAAGGCTTCATTTGTTTATCAAGAGTAAGATGAGAATGGGTGATCTCAGTTTTAAGTAAGCATATGCTGTGAGGCAACAGTGATTAACTTTCTTACTCAAGTGACAATATTTTAGTGATGCTTTCTCAAGATGTTTTTTGTGTTTTCTTATTTCAGCAGCAGGTACATTTAGAACCTGGTATAACAATAACTTTCAGACTATTTAATGGTCATGTGTTCCATGTAGGACAGTGGCCATAGTTCTCCTTTGTTGATAACAAGAGCATCACAAAACCACGATGCTCAATTATCTATGGTCAGGTCTGGCATTTCATCCAGGCTTACAAAATCTAAATTAAATAGAAAGAAGTGACAATTCATATCTTTCTCAGAGCAATTCCCTGCATCACCTGGTCATCACAGTCAGTGCAGCTCCAGATGCCAACCCCGAGGATGACTCAAAAGTCTTTAACCAGAAATAGAGCCTTCTTGATGGTGGCAATAATTCCACATGTTCATGTTGTAACAGACATTCTGGCATTGAATGTAAGTACTGTAGACAGTGATGGGATGTAACAGGTTCTCACCAGTTCTCCAGAACCAGAAGTAACTTTTCCCAGTGTCCCAGAGAACCAGTAGCAGCTTTTGGAGGGAACTACTTTCAGGGCTTACCTTTTCACTGGTTACCCACTGCGCATACGCACCAAGCACTTGGTGTACATGCACGCCTACAATGCTTGGCACATATGCATGGCCTCCTTGCTGTCCTCCCAAGTGGGGAGGAGGAAGAGAAGTTGCTAGCCTGAAGTTCCCTATAGCCTGCTCCCCAGGATAAGTGACTCACCTTTGGATGTGGTGTGTCTGTGTGTATTTTAATGTGTATTTAATACCTATACCTATATTGACGTAGTACCACAGTTCCTAAAAAGGCCTGGTGGCCTGGCTTGGGGTTTTTAAGTAAAGTCTTGGAGTTACCTCATCAATAAGCTACACCTGTGCTGTTCCAATTGGAGAACCTTTAAGGAGGTACAGTTATTTTACATTTACATTAAGGCATATTATCCTAGAGAACTGGTTAGGAAAAGACTTAGTACCTAACTTTTTTAACTGTTGAAAAGTTGAAAAGTGCCAAAATGAAGCCATCTTGTGGTGAGTTCATTCTGTAGTTCTTTCCATCTGACCTAGTGTGAGAAAGATTAGCCAGAATAAGCTCTGGTTTAAAAGCTCTGGTAGTTTTGTGTTTGGCGTGGGTGGGTGTTTGGGTGGGTGGGTGTATTTTTATGTATTTTTATTTAAGTTATTTATGTAATTTATTTATTTAATTTATTTACGGGTTTGTGTCGTGGGTTGGTGGGTTGAGGTGTGTGTGTGTGTGTGTGTGTGTGTGTGTGTGTGTGTGTGTGTGTGTGTGCTTATTTTTATTTTATTTATTATTTATTTTTCTTTGGCCCCGCCCACATCATGACATCATGACGTTAGCTCTGCCCACACTATGACATCACAGTGGGGTAGTAAACTTTTTGACATCCCACCACTGACTGTAGAGCTTTTCTTTGTTAGTTGCTAAATCAATTGACCACATGATAAAACATCTCTCACAAGACGAGTTTGTCACTGTGCTTCTGTGTTGGTGAGATGTGACTGAATGTGACTGTTGACAACATTGTACTGTTGTTATCCATTGAGCAAATATTAACATTCTGAATCCACAGTGTACTATAGTGACCATGCATTTATTTAAAACAGTGGCTCTCAATCTTTTTGTACATGGAAGCCACATTAGACAGCCCAATGCCTAAAGAGGGTTTGTCTTAAATCAAAGTGTAACAAAATTAGTAACCTACTAATTTAGATCAAAATTAAACATTTAGAGGAAAGTACCTGAGCTTTGCTGGCTAGCAAAACAGCCAGAATGGCTAAAATGCTAATATCAGTGATGGTCAGCCAAAAATTTTACTACCACACTCTGGGTGGAGCCAAATCATGGGCAGAGCCAAATTCGTGGGTGGAGCCAAAGTTGTGGACAATCTAGTCATGCCTGCCATATGGGTATATATACACCTGCAAACACAGGCAGCACTGGCTCTTTGGCTGTAAATGGAGATGAGTACTGCACCCTATAGTTGGACATGACTGGCTTTTGAGCAAGGGAGACCTTGAACCACTTGCAGGGACAAAACCTGACTTCAAATTTGAATACAAGTTAGGGATCTTCTGTTATTAGGTAAAGGTTGCCCTTGTTCGAAAGCCAGTCGTTACCAACTCTAAGGTTCAGTGCTCATCTCTGTTTATAGCCAAAGAGCCAGTGGACTTGATCCACAAAAGCTCACATTAAAATATACATAAAATGCAAATTAAATACACATTAAAACACATAAAATACACATAATATATATATCAGAACTTTTAATGTCTATCTTTATGTGTATTTTTATGTGTTTTAATTTAAAACACATAAAAATACACATTAAATACACATTCCACCTACCCACCCAACCCACACCAAAGGCGAGTCACTTACCCTGGGGAGCAGGCAGAAGGGCACTCACTTGGGCTGATGCTGGAGAGCAGCAGTGCGACCATGCTGGGCCCAGCTGCGCTTCCTCCTCCTCCCAGCATGGTGGTTCATGGTATAAGGCTGTGCAGGGTGGTGCGGGGTTTGGGGCAGCATGTGGCTCGTGACAGTTCATGGCAGTGGGGGGCAACTTGAGTGAGGGCCTCAGCTGCCACCCCACCTTGCCTCTGAAGGTCTCAGGGCCTCAGCTATGAGGAAGCCACCGCCGCCACCTTTGCCATCACTGCCTTCACTGCAGGCCTCAACAGCCGCCACTGGAGGCCTTTGCACATCCGATGCTGGTGAAGACCAAGCACAAAATGGCTGCGTTTTTTAAGATATCAATTGGCACATGCACGCTGATCACTGGAGGCTTGCATGCATCAATTGGTATCTTAACACGCATGCATGCTGACCAAACATCCATTTTTGTTGCAGTGTTGGGCAGCTGGAGATGCGGCTGAACTGGCCGCCTCAAGAAAACACATAACAACCCCAGGTGGTCTCCTGGAAAAGTTACTACCTCTCCCCAGGAGACCACCCGGGATTGTTACTACCAGTTTGGGCCAACCGGGGCCAACTGACCCATTCCTACTACTGGCTAATATGGATGATCAGACCAGTAGGGTCTGGCAAAAGGAACCATAGAGACCAGAAGAAATAATGTTGCTATTGTTGTTGTGATTTTTTTTTTTTGGAAGAAAGTGACATGACAAACAGCAGTAGATGGTGCCATTTGAGGCACAAAGAACAGTGTGTGGGAATTGCCTTGAGGGTGACTTCATTAACAAGTGGGTTGGAGGGCCTCATACAAAGAACTCAGTGATTAGGAGCAGTCTGGAGAACCTTAATTTAAAGGATTTGTTTGTTGCTTTTTTTCCCAACTAGGGTTCCAAAAGTAATGTCTAGCAAAACAGACAAAAACATTATTTTACAAACATAGATAAACATTCTTCCAAGCCAATTGTTAAAATCCAAAAATGTACTACAAAGTATAGTTTTGGCATGGAAAACTCAACATAAACATAATTCAACTTATTCCCAAAGTTGGCAGTTCCATGGTTGGAGTGCTGCTACAGAGAAATTCATGTACAGTATCACTATTCTTTTCTCCTCATATGTCTGATTCAGCAACCAAAGATGAGAAAAGACACTCTTTTGGTCTTCCCAGAGCTATGGTCTGTGAAGAACACTCTTCAGCTATGAAATCCAGAGGCGTGCAACCCTTTCAGAACGATATATATTCCTAAACCTGGACCGGCTTTCTGTATTTTTTCTATTGCATTTGCAAAAGTATTCCATAATTATTTAGAAAATATTATTAGAGTTATTTGAACCTTGATGCATTTTAAGAGGAGCTTGCAACCAAAAGGAGTAAATAAAAATTCGGCTTAGCAGAAAGAAAAATTGCTTGGTTAGCAGTCCAAATAATTTAATGAACATTTTTACAATAGTTTACATGATCCCTCATCAATTGATGTCGACTGCAGCTGGAAAAATGCATCTTCAGCAAACTTCAGCTTCAGTCTAACACATTAATAAAATGAATTTCAGAATTCATCATCAACCTCTCTGTTAGGTTTTGCTGCTCATATAGACATAAACAGAAATAATCAGGAACACATTCCAAAACAGAGTTTTCTGAGTTTCAACCATCCTGGCATCAATTCAGGCATTAAGAGAAATATATATTCTCTGTGATTAGCCAATTCTTCTTACTACAAAATGATTTTCTCACAGAATTATTCTCCAATAACGGAATCACAGCTTCCTGCTGTCTAATCTAGTTAAACCCTGGGAGAGACCATTTGAAGGCATTTCTTCAAGTCACTTACAATTTACAGTAATCCTATGAATTAGCAACCTTCAAAATGGACCTCTCATTACTAGCACATCTCTGGTCATGTAAAGTACTATATAGGACAGGGATTCTCAAACTGTGGCCCATGGGCTGGGTGTGGCCCACGGTACCATTTCATGTGGCCTCCCACTTCCTCCACCACACCAGGAAGTGCCATATGGTATAGGTCAGGCAAAATATCCATCTGGCCCCCGAAGTTGTCTGAGGAAGTGTGGCCCGGCCCCTGGCTTTAAAAGGTTGAGAACTCCTGGTATAGGGGATGTCCTGTTTTATTGATTCAATATCTTATGTTGAGTTTTCATTCTTTCTTCATTGCCTTCAACTTTTTCTACCATTACTATCATTTCCAATGAGTCTTGTCTTGTCAAATATATGTCCAAAGTAAAATAGCCTCAAAGAGACTTGAGACTTGATTTAATATAACACCAATTTATGTTTTTTTTTCTGACAAACCATAGCATCTCTAAAGATCTCTTCTGACACCACAATTAGAATAAATTGATTCCCCTCATTCACTTTCTTCACTGCTGAGCTTTCACATCTGTACAAATCAAATGGAAAATACTATAGTACAGATGATCTTGGTCTTTGTATCTAGTGGCACATCGCTGCTCTTAAGGATCTTTTATAGTTCATTTGGCATCTCAGATTTCTGATTCTTAATTTCCCCCCTACAGTTCCATTTAGACTACTAATGAACCAAAGTGTATATCTTTAATTATTTTGATTTCAGCCTTGTCAAGATGCAAGTTATAGACCTCTTCTGTAGTCAAGATTTTTCGCACCTTAAATGTTTTACTCTAACCCTGCTATTGCACCTTCTTCTATCAGCTTCATCAGAATCTTTTCAAATCAGCCATTTTCACATCAGTATTACAGTATCATTTACATATCATAAATTATTGATGCTTCTTTTATTAGTTTCCTTTTTTTTTTCATTTGACTGTGATCCAACTTTTCATGAGACATGTTCTGGGTACAGATTGGATTGATGGGGAAATAAAATATACCCTGCACATTCAGAATTGAACCTGGTATTCCTCAAAAGATCTCCAGACTGAAATCTAATTGATGTATTAATTCAGATCTGGTCATTGTTTGTCCTAGATTCCAGAATGTTGGGGGTTAATTGTTTGTTGATGGTACCAGGTTCAGTTTTGGCATCTCCAGACAGGGAAACATATGGTGGGGAAAACACCAGTATAGTAGGTACCCAGAGGTCCAGAGGAGACGTTGCCATACTGTATCCCATTATTATGAATAAGGAATGAACTGTAGGTCATACTTGATGAGACTGAGATGTGGGATTGTGTAATATAGGGGAGTTCTTGAACCAGGTTTCCATAAATAATGTTTGGGTCCTGTCATTGCAATCTAGTGGAAGAAAACAAAGTGGGATAAGTGATCACGGATCTAAAGATATTCTTTGATTTCTGTTATCCATACACAAGACTTTTGCCACTTGCGAGGTCACCAAAAAGATTCCTCTCCTGAGATCCATGTTCCATTTGCCCTCATTACATAACTATCTAACCTAGAAGCCATTCCAACCTCCTACCCAGCTACTGTATGTCTCTGCCTTCTGGTCTCATGTTTTGACTTGAAATCTTAGGCTGTGGCATGCTGTCAACCTAGTAACCCTAACTGTTGAGGCATTAAAAAAAGAAGGGGAGTTGGTTTTGCAGACAGTGCAAATGAGTGGAGCACCAGGGTTAGGAATAGCATTGTCAGACTTTATGATGTTATGAGATCCGGGATGACATTCAGTGGTTGAAAGTAAGTTGATTTTATGGACAAGAACAGGTTTCCCAAGGTGAATTCTCAATTTGGTCAAGGAATACATGCCAATCACTAGAAAATATATAATATATGAAAATTTATTATGTCAGTCTCAAATATTGTCAGATACCAACTATAAATATCAATCAAATACCGACATCAAATATTGCCAGCTAATCATACTGAACATCAAATATTTGTTCAATAGGTACACATCGCTGGAATATTCAGCGTTTATTTGCTATCAGCATTTGCATAAAAGAAATATTTGAGGCAATATTGTTTCAGCTATCTAGGTAATGTTGTCCAATGTTGATTTTGTTAGTAGAATCACCATCAAATATCATTATAGACAGCTGGCAGAGCACCAGCTCCTTCAAAATAATTACCTCAGAGTTTCAATGAAATGAACTTTTGCTTAATGGAGTGGGAATACATATATGGTCAGCATAGTAAACTGTGTGGCACTACCCAATCTTTGTCTACTGTTGTCCATTCTGAATGGTGCCAGATTCCCAGCATTTCAGCCTGATATCTTTTTCACTCCCTAAGCTTTTGACAAGAGTGGGCACTATCCATATATTTAATAGATATATTGCTATTTTTACCAACATAATAAAAATGTAAAAGGTGCAAGAGCATAAATGTTAGGTAGGGACACTTTGTCCAGTGCAAGCTAGGAAGTGTATTGATGTCTAGTAATTTAATTCTTTCCATCAGATCCTTACTCATAGTTTGTTCTAATTTGCCTGCAACAGAATTGTTTTATTAATCAATTCAGAAGTTCATTAGAATCTTTGTATCACACCACAAAGAAAACTTTGCTGGCATGAATGTAACTCTAGCAGTTGTGTCTCTCTCTGTCCTTTGGCCTGTGGGAGAGAACACAAAACTGAACCTTTTAAAAAAATAAAATAAAGGATCTTACAAGTTATTCTGATTAAGCTTTCAACCAGTCATGCTATTATGTTTGATGCCAAAATGAGAGTTCCTAAACTGGTATAAATTACTGTTGTTTAGAAATTGTGCTAAATCTACTTAGATACAAATCTAAGTAAATAAAATAAAATAAAATAAATAAATAAATCTTGATGACTTTCCAAAAAAATCTTTGCAGACATATACAGTATCTAGAACATGTAAGTTCTTGTGCCATGTTTTCATTGAGGTTAGTGTCAGGAAAAGCTTCACATTCTATATTGTTGTGTGTCAAGCAAATGTTAATCACAAAGTTAATAAATGCTAGCAGACGAACTAGTTCCAGAAAACCACAAGAGGCCTAAGATTACCATTATGCCCCATAACGGCAGTAAAAAGAAAGAAGTGAGAACTAGACTAGGTCATATACATTGCCATTTTTCTTTGGCAGTCTCTATTAATAACAAGACAAGTGAGACCAGCAGCACAGTCTTTTCCGAGATTCCCACATTGGAACCTGAAAGGCCTGCCCTTGAGATGTCATAGTAGGTAAAAGTCTGCTAAGGTTTGGTTCCTAGAGTTTGTTGAAAGAGATTTACGATTGGAAGGCTAAAACACACAGTAGAAAGCAAGAATATTACTAAAAAGAAAAGGAACATTGTTTTTTAAACCAAAAGTGAGGTGGCAGCAGCAGCTGTTCTTTTTGTTCTTTGTCTAGGTCAGACAGGAAACTATCAAAATGAAGGCACCTTTTGGTGAGTTCATTGTACAGTTCATTTTGCTTGACCTAGTGTGAGAAAGATTAGCCCGCAAAACAAGGTTACCATTACCAGGTTATGCCCAATTGTGGTTCAAAAATACAACAATCTTTGAGGAGACTCTTCCTGTGTGGCCTGAGACAACAGTTGATTTGAAAGAACTCCTGTATCCCTAGGTAATCTGCAGTATGCCAAGATGGACACCCCCCCCCCCCAAAAAAAAAAAAACAGATCAGAATTGCCAGGTCAGTACCTTCCTATTCTTCTAGACTTGATAAATGAATCCCAAAGTGTGGATCTCACGGCCAAAGGTTAAGACCTGACCACCCTAGATCTGTTCTTCTTGTTACAGGGAATCTCCAAATGGTGGACTATAAAAGGTGAATGCAGTTACTCATTGTATTGATATTTCACAACACTTAGGATGAGAAACTGCTTGAATAGGATATTCGGTGTGTACACCCTTTGTAACAGAATATAGTTTCTGTTATACTGTTTCTAGTCCTTCTTTTGTAAGCTTTCTTCCCACATGTATTATTCACCATTCCTTCTCCCCCAATTAAGTATCTTTTTTTTTTTGGCTATTTTTCTTTCAAGCTTCAGCTTTCTTCACCTACTTTCTCTCCTGTTCATTTGTCTGTCAACTGCTGGCTTTGGATGCAACTACACAGCAAAGGAACATGAATTAACATGCATTATATTACTGTGATTTGGTTCTCTTCCATTTAAGTGACACACAAGCAAAGAAGAAAAATCTCTTTAAATTGCAGTTCTAATTAAAGTACCTGCCAATGACATGGTTCAAAAGAAATGCCTTAAGATAACTGATCTATTCTTTCCTTGGCCACTGATTTCCTTACCTTATCTTGCCTGCGGTAAGTTAAATGTTGTTCTTGTTCAAAAACCAGTCATATTCGACTCTAGGATGTGGTGCTCATCTCCGTTTGCAGTCAAAGAGCCAACACTGTCTATGTCTGCAGACATTTCTGTGGCCATGTGGCAGGCATGATTAGACGCTGAAGTTCACAGAATGCTGTTACCTTCTCACCAGAGCAGTACCTTGCAATGTCTTGCTTTCAAATTGCTAGGTTGGCAGGAGCTGGGACAGAGATGGGAGCTCATTCTTTCATGCAGCACTCAGGTATTGAATTGCTGACCTGTCAGCCTTTCAGTCTCAAGTTAATTTTCCCCATTGATCTTAATCCCCCTAGCTTGTGGTAGAATTCATTAAACTATATAAAATAAAATAAACAAGATGTGTCCATGTTAAGCCATTTTTAAAAAGGGAAATTTCTTGAAAGAGAGGCTTTGCAGAGTGAATGAATGTTTATTAACTGAGTAGTCTTACGACCTTATCAATAACATAGCAGAAGAATTAAAATCTGTGCAATATAGTAGAGTGCAGTGAAATACAATAAAAATACACTACATACATACCTGAGCTACTTTTAAAAGGAATGTAAACTGGAGAAGGTGCCTTAATACAATTAATACATGCATATCCATAGTCAGATAAGTAAATCTCCCTTGCAGGGTACCTCAATTTGATTGATATATTGGATTCTTTTATCTGATGCCTTAATTATAAACTTGGCAGTTCTACATACAATGTGCATGTTAGAACCCAGGAGGAGATAGGACAGTTTGTGTTTAGAGTCCCAAAAATTTGTTTTTTCTAAAAGGGATGCAAGGTATTAAAATCTAATATCAGTGTATAACTAGCAATCGAATAACATATGAGATATATTTTTAATATTTGAAGAACCACATATGCACGTTTTTCATGATATGGTAAGTGGTAAAAACACCCATATTTATTCATGGTGCTTTGTAGCGTGAAGCGAATGTTTTCACTGCTTGTGTTTGTATGTTCTCTCCTAGTTCTCCATTATGAGGCAGGAGTTGAGGGGGAAAGTGCTTTTCCAAAGCATCACATGCTTTGAATTGAAGTTAAAATCTTCAAATTGCTGAAGAGTCTCCGATGGGGAGGAATAACTATGGGTTAAAGCTGTGCAACTTTGGGGTGATACACATTTCCCACTGCATGATATAATCAGTGGGAAATATGCATCCCATCCCATGGGAAGGGCTTTTCCAAAGATGGGGGCCACAACCCAAAAGACCTTTTCCCCCTTTGTGTTTAACAACTCAGTAATGGGTTTGTGGGAAGGTATTCAGAAAGCAAAATTAGGTTGATAGAACTACAGACTGACCTTCAAATAACTCACTTTCAAATAACCTTAACTTATGCAGGTTAAAAGAGTCTATAAATTCATCTGATTCTAGGTCATATGCACATTAATACAAACACATTGATTGGGTACTTCCCTAGAAAGTAAACATTGCACACACAAAAAGCTTTGAAAGGGTAGCATCCTCTAATCAAGACAACAAACTCTGTTGTTGATATTGTTATTGTTTAGTTGTTAACCTTTCAAAGAAAACAATTGAGTAACAGATTCTGCTTGAGAAGGGAGTATAAGACTGTGCAAATATAGTTTCTCAAGGCGGTTGAAATTGATTAAGCCTTAGTTAGGGATAGAAGCAAAATTCATTTGGTTTATATTTCCATATAGCTTGTACTTTGTGAACTAGCTGTGCAAATTTGAAGGCAATTACCTTTCATTTTTCATACTTCTCTGAATGTTGGTCTCAAGTAATTCTCTGATCCTTTTTTTTAATATGCAGCAACAGAAAAAATTGCTTACCAAAGTATGTCCATAAAATGTCATTCACAAAATCATGTGCAGATCTTTTTTAATATTGGAAATAGGCACAGAAATGGGGTGGAACAACACTATGAATGAAATAAACATGAACATCATAGAAACTGTCAGATTTGCCCACTCATAGCCTCTGTGTGTTGTGTGTGATTGCATGTGTGTGCTTAAGTAGTCATTAGTGGCCTGTGAAAGCATGGGGATTACAATACGAGTGTCTCTTCATTCACAGAGAAACTGTTAGAGGCTGAAGGGTATGTTTTCGCTCCAGATGAAATGATGTCCTACTTTCCCAAGGGAATATGTCCCACTGAAATTAATTAGACTGACTCCCTGAGAAAATGTGTTTAGAATAATTCTACACATCACTTGGCTGCTTTGGCATGCAGTAAAACCACTGGATCATTAACAATATTGTATCTTTAAGTAGCTTCTCAAAATGTCTCATAGGAATTTCTGCTCTTTCTTAATCTGCACTTTCGTCTGTGCCATCTCATAAATCACACATTCATCTTTAAAATTTCACAAAGACAGGCTCCAATCCAGTGGGAAGATAAACAGAAAGCTGCACACCACAAACAATTTAATTTTTGGTCCAGAAAAAAATATTCTATGCTTGATAGCAATAATAGAGCTCTTCCAGTGTAACTATCATACACTTTGTGTATATATACCATATAACCCCGATTTATGTAAAAAGTCCGTTCTGTAGCTTTTTACATAGTATGTTTTTTTAAATATAAATTGTGGCATTCCCATAGGGATGCATGGGGAGAGGGGAAATGGTCCCAACTGGATATAAATAAATAAATAAATAAATAATGAGCATAAAGGAAATTTAAAAGGAGCAATCTCCCTACATTTTGCATGCATGCATGCCGCTTCCTCCTGAGCTGTTTGTCTGGCCATCAGAGGAGCGGGAACCACCACCACCAGCACTGCCACTGCTGCCCCCACCCCTGCTGCTTCTACCGGCACTGATAGAGTGCATGGGGCATATCCGTTCAGTTCTGTTCTTTGTCCGAGGCCCCCCTGCAGTGTGCTTTTGCTGGGAATGTGCATTGGATGAAAACTGTTCCATTCCCCTCTTTGTCCAACTTCTGCTCCAGCCCTATGGAAACGCCTTCCAATAGAATTACGCATGCAGATGGAGTGAAAACCTGGCTGGCAGGACAGGTTTGGGTGATGGGTGGAACAATATCCCCAGCCAGTTGGATGATTTGACCCCCCCCCCCGGTGCCTCTCAGCTGTAACTCCTATTTTTAATCTTTTAGTCTTCTTTTTAACTTTTAATCGGTTTTAAACTGTTTGATTGTTATTGATGACATGTTGTAAATCGCCCTGAGTCACTTCAGGGAGGAGGGTGATAAACAAGTGTGAATAATAAATAAATTAAATAATAAATAAAATAAACATGCATTCCCAGCTAAATATATCTATTTAAAAAGAAAATAAGTTTTATATCTGCAGAAAAAGCCACCTTTTATGTCTCCAGAATTTAAAGAGAGAATAAACTGAAAAAAACCTGTTCTTGCTTAACTTGAAGAAGAATGGTAGGATCCTCCAGCATTTTTTATTTAGAAGAAATATCTTTAGCAGAGACTGAAGTACTGATCCTTTAAAAATCCTCTCAAAAGGGTAAAACAGTGACTATTATAAACTGTGCTGCAGAGGATAGCTAGTAAGACATTTCCAGTGTATAGATACATTGTTACAAGTTATCTGAGCTCTGGGGCTATCTGAAAATTTGATCCTGCCAGTCAGGACTTAATTAGCAGATATCAAGAAGGAAAACATTTAAAAACCTTCCTAGCCAAGCAGGTGTTAAACATTCTCTTTCTGGTTGTAAAAATATTTTAAAAGATATTTTAAAAATATAGAGACAAATATTTAGAAGCTCAGTCATTCAAACTTGTCTTGTGGCTGGGGATGGTCTTACTTGATGGTAGAACTTTGGTGCCTATTCCACCCATATTTTCATTATATATATATATATTTGTACATGTGCCAAAAATTACTTCTGATGTGTGGGATAATATTAGTTGATGAGCTCCAAAATGCCCTGGTATGGATGATTTTGAAATAGTATAGATGATTTTGACCTTGCTCTCTAGTGGCAATCTTGCTTAACTCCAAGGTCTCTCTTTTTTATTTCAAAAATCAAAGGGACATATTTTGGAAAATGTGCACACAATATTTCTGTAATGCTTTTGGTGTGATAAAACTTTTATTTTCTCAGGGTAAGTAGCCAAAGGAAAGATTTTAGAAACTGAAAGATTGTTTTCTAGTCTACATTCTGCAGAGTGAGCCCATAAACTTTAGTTTACCTGAGATGTTACATCTGCTTCTCTGTTGTACTTACTGACATCTTTCTTTCACAATTTCATTAAGTACAAAGATAAAGATAAAGGTCACCCTTGCTCGAAAGCCAGTCATATCCAACTTCAAGGTTCAGTGCTCATCTTTGTTTATAGCCAAAGAGCCAGTGCTGTCTGTGTTTGCAGGCATTTGCGTTTACATATGGCATGTATGCCTCAACACCAGAGTGCATGAAACACTGTTTACCTTCACACCAAAGTGGTCCCTATTTATCTACTTGCAATTTCTTGCTTTCAAACTGCTAGGTTGGCAGGAGCTGGGACAGAAATGGGAGCTCACTCTGTTGTGCAGTACTCAGGAATTGAACTCCAACCTTCCAGTCATTGAGTTCAGAGTCATAACCACTTGAGCCACTGCAGTCTCTAAGTACAAAACAGCCCTTTAATTATTGTTATTACCTTGCCACAGAGGACTACAGCCACACCCCAACTTTCCTTGCTTCTGCCCTCTCCTAGTTAACCATAGTATAAATCCTGAGCTTATCTTCTGGATTCCTCTAGTACTGGGTAATTCTACATGAGGGAAGTTTCTGTTGGAATTTGTTTCTACTTTTCAATTTCCATTTTAAAAAGCCAGGAAACTCAATTCATGAAAAGACCTCTGGTTAATGAATGGGATATTGTGTGTCTGTATCCCTGATTCAAAATGCTAGGAAATATCATGCCTGAATTGCCAGCAGGGAAAAGGATGCCGACGCTTGATATAGCAAAGGACAACCTGGCTACTGACAGCACCAACAACAGTAAAGATTGTCTACATTCACATAGACAATAGTTGAATTTTTTCACATAGTACCATTCAGATAGAGACATCATGGAAGGATAATTCCAGGAGCAGATTCCATTTTTAAAAATCAGTTAACCCCTCTTCATTAAAACAAAATACAATTTTTATGAGTATTTTTTGAAAAGTATGGATTGTAGGCATTCTGTAGACCATCTTGATGCTGGCATATTGTTCTCAACATTCAGACTGCCCTTTGCTATGTAAAAGTTTGGCATCCAAGAGGAGGAAAAAATTAAAAAAAGTATAGGATACAAGTTAAAAATAAATTTAGATACTTGGGGGTAATAATATCTAATAAATTTGGGGAACTTAAAGGGTTAAATTATGGAAAACAAAAGAAAGATATTGAAAAGAAGATAACACAATATAACAAACTTAATTTATCATGGTTTGGTCGGGTAGCAATTAGTAAAATGATGTTGCTACCCAAATTAAATTTCCTATTTGATGTCTTACCGATAAAACAGTCGGATAAAGAATTAAAAGAATATCAAAACATTATAAATAAATTTTGTAATGGTAAACGCGGAGCTAGGATAGTCAAAAAATTGTGGTATTTACATCAAAAAGAAAGTGGCCTGGGTATACCAAATATACAAAATTACTATAAAGCTTTTCAAATAAGAAATATAATTAAATTGTTAAATAGGGAAGAACCAATATGGGCAAAAATTGAAAGAAGGGAATTTTCAAAAATGGCAAAGCAATTTTTTAAGGTGAAGAAAAAGAAAAAGGGGAAAAGAAAGTAAAGTGTAAGTTGATGAAAACAACTATAGATGAATGGAACAGAGTAAAGAAAGATTTTATCCCAGGTATTTCACCCATTATAGAAGTAGAGGATTTTAACAATTTCCCAATAAAGATAGACAGAGAGATCAAGAGTACTTTAGTAGAAAAAGGGGTGTTGTTATTGAAAGATTGGGTCAAAACTTGTAGAGATCAAGGAAAAAACGGAGCTGTTTTTGCAATTGAGACTAGGATGGTTTAAGACTCTCCAGATGGATAATTGGAACAAAAAATACTTATTTGATGATGGTCTAAACAGAGAGGTTACAACATTTGAAATACTTTGACCAAATTAAGGAAAGGGGACATAGGAATTAAAGGAATAGTAAGTAAGATTTATAAAATTTTGAATAAAGGTGGTAAAATACAAGAAGTTTTAAAAAATAAATGGGAACAAGATTTGAATGTGACAATTACAGAAGAAAATTGGCAGAGAAAGTGGAGGAGAAGGATTATGAGAACTGTTGAGTAAACTAGCCTCAACAATTGACGCTGAAGAAATTGAGTAAAAAAGTCTTTATTAGGTTCTCCACGTCTGGAGAAAACCTACAAAGTGTCTGCTGTGATCTGTGTGCTAGCTAGCTGTCTGTTCATTCTGCAGACTGCTCTTTTGCAGACTCTCCTCATAACTCTGATACAGTCACACACACAAAGAGATTCCTAGCCAGAAGAAGAAAGGGGGGGAAGGTGGGGGAAGCAGGGAGGAGAGGGGGTGTGAGCCAGGAGAAAAAGGGAGGGGGGAAAGAGGAGAAAAACACAACTATATATTGTTCTTATAAATGACTGGAGAGGGGTTCTTATCTCTGAAGCTAACCAGAGCTAGCATTCAAGGACATGCATACATTCCTTTCAAGAGGCCCAGTTGTATTTTTCCAGTACAGTAATGAAATCTAGCATTAAAAAAAACTATGATCTATAACACAAGTATATAAAGGCTACAATCTTGATTAAGCTATAAATGAATCCCAACAGAGAACTATGTCCGTTAGAGTGAAAGAACACAATTATAAACTAATATGGCAGTGGTATAGGATTCCAATTGGGCTGCACCAGATGGATAGAAGGATGAATGATAAATGTTGGAGATGTAAACATGCGGTAGGAACATATGTACACATGTGATGGAGCTGTGATTGTTTAAGAAAATTTTGGGAAAAATAGAAAGCGAAATTAATAATATACTGGATATGCAGCTTAAATTGGGGCCAGATACAATTTTGCTAACAGAGGTGGATAAGTTCAAAATGAGTAATGATAACAAAGAATTAATGTATGTGATGTTGTCAGCAGCTAGACAATGTATTGCGAAGAATTGGAAAAATGATGTATTGTTAAAAATACAGGACTGGTATAAAGAAATGTGGGAGCTGGCACTCAATGATAAACTTACATGGGAGTTAAACATTAGAAAAGGCAGACTACGAGTTAATAAATTTTGGAGAGTCTGGAAACCATTTGTTGAGTATGCAATGGTTAAAAAGCAAGGTGTCACTCCTGTATCGGATCAAAGTGATTTTTGGAAATTATAGGCTGTCACAATCCCTCGGACAATGTAAATAACACAAGGGTGATAACAAAAGAGTGAATTATAGTAGAAAAGGGAAACAAATGTATCAGACAATTAGTTAAAAAAGTTGTTATCAGCTGAGAACTATGAACGCTTATTCACATATGACTTTCTTTAGATTTTTGATTTTGTATACATCATGTGTATTGTACTCATCGCAGAACATGTGAATGGATTGTTTCCTTTATGTATGAGTTTACTTTTTATGTATATATTTCTTTCTTTTTCTTTTGATTGTATCTTTTTTTTCCTTCTTCTTATAAACCTATAAATAAAATATATTTTTTTAAAAAAGTTTGGCATCTTTTTTTTCTGCTGGCAACAGAACTATTGGTCATTTCCTAGAGTTTTGAAATGTGGATACTGAAGCTCATTTTCATAAACCGGAGTGATTTTTAAAAAAACAACAACATAATAATTGAATTCTTTCTTAGTAGTAACAGCAATGGTAAGATAACAATTACTTTTGATCCTTCTGCTGACAAAATATTGAATTGATACCTTTGGATTTCTACCGGAGTTGTGAGGAAATTCGAAAATTTATATGAGGAAATACTGAGGTTCTGTTTAAAGTTATGTCTCTAGTTTAATTGTTACTAACTGGATTCTGGTTAGAAGCAGCAAAACACACACACAGAACACACACAGAGAGAGACACAGACACACTCTTACATGCTAACAATTGCTTCCACTATAAGGTTAGCACCGATAAGCCAATGTGCTGACTTAGGCTTCTGGGAATTGAAGTACCCCTGTGGGGCATGGCAACTGATGGTGATTTTTTTTTTTTGGCGGAATCTGCACCTGCAACCTTGAGAGCCACACATGTGCCGGCAGTGCAGCTTATGTGGCTTGCAGACAAAGAGAAGCAGCCAGGTTCTTGTTGAAAAGAACAAAAGCCTCTTTACTCATGAGGAGTGCAATATATTTACAGTGCATGTAGAAAACGAAACTAGTTTGGCTTCAGCAATATGTACAAAGTTCATCACACACAGTCTTTCTTTCTTGCCAAGGTCGAGCACACAGCTCAGTGGCGTCGCGCAGTCTTCAGCCGCCGGGGGCGAAGAACAAACTCGCCGCCGCCCCCCAGCTCGCCGCTGCCGCCGCCCCCTCCCCCCGACCCAGGCAGAAGGCGCCCCCCAGGCAGAAGGCGATCGCTCGCGCGCGCGATCCGTCCGCTCGCGCGCGCGACCGCGCAACCCGTCCGCTCGCGCGCGCGACCGCGCGACCCGTCCTCTCGCTCGCTGGCAGCGGCTTTCAGGGGGCGCGGCAAACTGTCCCCTCCCCACCCTTTTGCTGGCGAGAGCCCGGCTTGCGCTTCGCCGCTTCCAGGCGAGGAGGAGAAAAAGTGTTTTTATTTTAAGCGGACAATTCAAGGAGGGGCCCGGCTGGCCATCGGGGGCTGTCCTGGCGTGCACGCTGCCCACCTCCTCCTGCCCAGCCAGCCACCAGGGGCTCCCCGCCATGGCGCCACCCACCCCCAACGAGCGCCCCGTCTCACGGCAAGTTGGGTGGGTGAGTGGGCGGGCGGAGGCGAGCAGCGTGCGCGCGCACGCGGGCCGCCGCCAGGACAGCCCCCGACGGCCAGCCGGGCGGGCGGACGGGCTCCTCCTTGAATTGTCCGCCTTTAAAAAAACCCTTTTTCTCCTCCTCGCCTGCAAGCGGCGAAGCGCACGTGGGGCGCTCACCAGCAAAAGGGTGGGGAGGGGACATTTTGCCGCCCCCTGAAAGCCGCTGCCCGGGGCATTTGCCCCCCCCCCCGCCCCCCCCACGCTACGCCACTGACACAGCTCTCTGCTCTGCTTACCCAAATACCACCAACACAGGTGGGAAGCAGACTTCATTGGTTTACAAACAGTTCCACAGTTGAGAGTAGCTGGAAGAAGCTGTTAAGCAATTCTCCTTGTACCTCAGTGGTCTTCAGCTGTTCCAATGCAGTTTGGCCTTGAGTTGAATACTTTATACAGTCAGGCATAAATCTTGGCAGTTGAATGCACACAGCAGCATGTGAGGCCATGAGGCAGGCAAAAATGCAAGGCCAAAGTCTGCAATCAATGTGCCTCTTAATATGCTCAGAGGCTGTGCTGATTTGGGCTGATTCAGAGCACCTGGCCATTCTCTGCATATAGCCTTAAAGCTACAATGGCCATATCCAGCTTGCAACATAGTAGGACAGTGCTGCCCAGGCACTTATACCAACAGTAACCACTATTCTAGAGTATGATGGAATCCTGGCATCTGACTTTACCACTGAAGGTTAACTTATTTGGTGATAGTACAGACTTCTATTCTGTGTCACCAATGTAGGAGAAGGGCAGTTTCCCACTAAAAGTGTTTCCCTCTTTCCTTTTGAACTAGTAATTTAGTTGGTCTCAGTGGGGGATTCTGCCATAGCTTATATGAGTCCCATAGTAGTACATTGCAAATTTAGTCGCAAATTGAATCAGGAGCTAGGCTGTGTTAATGGCTGTATTTCTTTCATGAGGGCTCAAATTAATGGGTGCAAACTAAATCTGTGAGAGAAATGAAAGCTGAAACTACAGCTAAGTGAGTTCTAATAGTCCTAAGAAGAACAACATTTTGAAAAGTCTGCAATGTAATTAAGAATTATAGCTGCTTGACTGGCTGTAGGTAATTGTTTCTTCTTCCCCTGGCAGAAGATGCAAAAGCTGTCCTAGTTCCAGAGAAAATTACATCTGCCTGCCCACGTTTTAGGGCATGGTTACATTTCTTGGCATTCCATAAATGTAAATTGCCACTTCATAAAACATATTTTCGGAGGATTGCAGATCATCCAATGATACACGCACCATGCGATAATGGCCTTGCTGTTTAATGTTTTAATGAAGAATATTCTTAGTAGACAGGATTTCTCTTTGGGAGGTCCATAACTCAGTAGCAGAGCACATCGTTCGCATGCCAGAAGTCCTAGATTAATTCCTCACTGTCTCCAGATAACTGTGGAAAAGGTTTCTGATGTAAACCCTGGTTATCTGTTGCCAGTCAATATAGAAAACACTGAGTCAGATAGAAATGGGTACTTCTGGCTTTTCAGACACTAGCATTTCAAGTCCTAAAATCCCCAGCCATTATGGCAGGCAATGGTAATGGTATTCTGCCTTTTGAGCCAAAAAGGGTCCAGGTGAGTCACGTGGGAGATGGAGAAAATGCAGCATCAGCCACCATGACCACCTTCTAGCAGATGCCATGGTGTTGCTGTGATATGAGGGTCCAGTGCTTGGTCTTGGGCCAGTTTGGGACTTCATGTATAAATTAAAATGCTGTGTTTATTGACATGGTGCATCTTTGACAGAACCCCCACCCCCCACCCCCTACCCCCCACCCCCCCACCCCCCAAAAAAACCTCCTACTACTCAATGTATTGTTACAATTGCTCTGGGGAAGCAGCACTGTTAAAAACTCTCAATTTTGCCTTCTGTGTTCAGGAGTCACGAGTGTATAACACAAACTCTATATTCAGTGTTGCAACCCATACATGGCATTTGCTGCAGCCAAAAATTAAGTCAATGTGAATGAAAAAAGAAACATCCTGTGTGCCGAGCTTATGTTTTTAGCACAATAAAATGCAATTTGGTGTGTGTGGGGGGGAAAATAACTTATCTTTGGTACCTTGATTGAAGGTTTTATGAAAGCCATTAAAACTCCCCCTTTCTTTTTGCTGTGCAAAGCTCAAGCAATGAAGTTTTCTTCTGTGTAAAGAAAAGTGGTGGGGGAGGAAAGAGAAGTTTTTTTGGGGAAAATTCATGGGGCTAGAATCTGCAGACTGGAGGGTTTGATGGACAGGTAAAAGAGAAGAATTGGAAGGTAGTAGAAGAGAATATATTAAGTACCAGGAGGCGGTAGGGGAGACTATGAAGGACATATAATGGAAAAAAGAATGAAATGTTCCGTGCAGCAACTTTGTGACTGGAACAAAGACAAATGCCTAGTGTTTAATAATAAGAAAGTTCACTTCAAAATTAGCTTTGCTTACTTACAAGCCTGGGAAAAGGGCAACATTGAATTGCTTCTATATTCGAAGCAGAGGGTTGAAACTTTTCCTCTTGGCAGCTGGTGGTAGTTGTTGTTATAATATTTAATTTGAGAAAGCCTTTGCCTGTAGTGCTCAGGAAAGCAACAAGAACATTCCGTATTTTAAGAGAGAGAGAGCAGGGGAGATGTTTATAGGTTGGTACAGGTATTTTAAATTGCCATCCAACACCCTGCCATTCCTTTCCACCCATAATCAGTTTTGTTTGCTTTATATATTCTGTTGAATAATTAACTTGCAGCAGAGGTGGAGAATGTGTGACCTTTCGGAGGTGACCGGGCTACACGTTCCATCAGCCATTGGCAGAATAAACAATGGATAGGATAATGGGTCTGAAATCTCAAAATATCTGGAAAGCTGCAAGTTCCCAGTTCGTCAAGTACATTTTTTTGAAATCAATCGGTAAGGGCCAATTTAATAGGTGAAAGTGCAGACTAAGGACACATTTCATCAGTTGTGGTGTTATACTGTAAGGCAGGGTTGCCCAAACTTTTTGGGCTATAGGCTGGTCATGTAGTTCAGTGGGCCAGTCACATGGTACAGTGGGCCAGTCACATGGCTCCTCCCACCGGAAGTGGAGCTAAAACACACCTTGCAATCGGTTTTGCAACAGGATGAGATAGAATTTGGGCTGCCGTGTTCTCTGCTTAAACCAGGGGTACCCAAACTACAGCCTGCAGGCTGGATCTGGCCCCCAACACCAATTCATCCATCCCACGCTACCTTTGCTTAGGCTGGATTAATTGATGTCAGGAGCTGGATCTGACCCACTGGTCATAGTTTGGGCACCTCTGCTGTAAGGGAAAGAATGACAAAAAATATCCACAATTAAACTGTAGTATTTCTTATTAACGGTGTTGTAGAAAATGGGCAAATCACAGTTCATGTTGCTGAGGGTACTGAAAATAATTTATTGCACCAAAATTAGGGGAGGAAAAAAGGCTTTTATTTAAAAATACTTTTGCAAAAGGGTTCCTTCCATCCTTCCTCAAGAGTGGGTAGGGAAAAGAAAGAGACAAAGAACCCAAGGGCTTAAGCACTTTTATATCTTAAAAGAAAAGGCAGGTCTAGAAAAGGCAGGTCCATGGGGTCGCAGAGGGTCGGAATCGACTGTGCGACTGAACAACAACAAAGAAACTATATGTTCTATTGCAGGGGTCAGCAACCTACTGGATTCAGCCCATGAAGCCAAATCATCTGGCCCACACCCTTGCTCCAGCTGCCACAGCCACTGCCACCGGAATCAGCTGCAGACACATTTATAACAACAGTAAGCATGTTTACGACAGCTGTGGATGCGTTTATGGCAGCCATAAATTGAGGGGGTAGCCCAATCTGGCCCCCTCTGAGGGAGCATGACCTGGTCCCCGACTTAAAAAGATCAGCAACTCCGGTCTATTGTCACCTTATCCATAGTGCCACCCTCTGTAGTCAGCCAAATGGCAGGGCCATTTCCTTTGAAACAGGAATCAATGGAAATTTCCAAAAATGACTTGGGAGTCAGGTGATGGTAGAAGTGACTCCTAGCATGTACGCAGAAGCGTGGCATGGGGGAAGGATTGAAGGGAAACATTTTACTTAGTTTTAGCTACAACAGTGTGTTTGACTTTTGTTTATATTATTTCATACTTTCTTGGTATATCAGAAAGATATGTATTTATTTTAGTATAATAATTATAATAAATTATTACAACAAATTCACATATTTCTCACCTCCTCAGATGCATACCCAAATGAAGGTTGACTCAGAATTAGCCGTGCCTACTAACCACCTAAAAAACCAATGCCAATTGCTGTTGTTTTTATTTGCCATCAACTCACATCTAACTGATGGCAAATATAATAGGGGTTTTGAGAGATGTGAGATATTTGAGCAATGATTTTACCAGTTCCATTCCACTTCTTAGTTGATCTAATGAAAATTTCAACCCATGTCTCTTGAGTCCTACACCCCACTGACACTCAGAAGGAGTATAAGAGGGACAAACCTGGAAATTACATTGCATGTCACACACCTTAGGTGCATCCAGGAAAGGCACTGCTGTCTTGGTGGCAACAAAATGACTTATTAGTTCATGTTTGCTTCTGAATATGCTCTGAAATGGTTACTATAGGTTTAGGAAATACAGTTGTCCCTCGCTTAAAGAGCATAATGCGTTACACAGGATTGCTCTTTAAGCGAGTTTGCTCTTTAAGTAAAACACCATTGTAAGTGACCAATTGTGTGTGTGGGGGGGGATTGCGAATCGGATTTATTTGTTAAGTGAGTTTTTGGTTTGTTTTATTTGTTAAGCGAAGCGAACATACAGAGAAAATTCTGCTGTTTAAGCGAGTTACTCTTTAAGTGAGGCACTCTTTATGCGAGGTTTGACTGTACCTAAAAATGATTATTGTTGCTGGTGAAAGGGTAGGAAGTCATTGCTTATACTCTTGGTTTATTTTCACATGTTCAAAATGTCCACTGTTATTTATGAGAACTGAAACTTAAGATATTTAGAGGGATGTTTTTTTCTTGGTCCTATTGCCATGACAGGAACAAGAGATGGCCTTCTCTGTGGCTGTTCCCAGGCTGTGGAATGCTTTCCTTCAGGAGTTTAGGTTGTTCCCTCCATCCTATCCTTCTGCTGAGAGTTAAAAACCTACCCCTTTAGGCATCTCTTGTTCCTGTCATGGCAATAGGACCAAGAAAAAAACATCCCTCTAAATATCTTAAGTTTCAGTTCTCATAAATAACAGTGCACATTTATGAGAACTGAAACTTAAGATATTTAGAGGGATGTTTTTTTCTTGGTCCTATTGCCATGACAGGAACAAGAGATGGCCTTCTCTGTGGCTGTTCCCAGGCTGTGGAATGCTTTCCTTCAGGAGTTTAGGTTGTTCCCTCCATCCTATCCTTCTGCTGAGAGTTAAAAACCTACCCCTTTAGGCAGTGGTGGGCAGCAAAAAATTTCGGTACCACACCATGGGTGGAGCCTATGTCATGGGCGATCTAGTCATGCCTGCCATATGGCAATGTATACATCTGCAAACACAGGCAGCACTGGCTCTTTGACTGGAAATGGAGATGAGCACTGCACCCTAGAGTCAGATATGACTGGCTTTTCAGCAAGGGAGACCTTGAACCACTTACAGTGACAAAACCTGACCAGGCAGGGCAGGGAGGTGGGCATGGCCACCCAATTTTGCTACCCCTCCTGCCCGAAGGCCACTCAAATTCGCCACCTCCATGCCCAGAGGCCACCCAGTTTTGCTACCCCCCTCCTGGGTGTGTGTGCAAACCTGCTGCTGCCCGCCACTGCTTTTAGGCACCATATTAACAAATACAATTTTGTCCCTGTATTCTTCTGTTTTTCTGTTTGTTCTTTTACTTGTCTTTTTGATCGTTTTCATTAAAATATTATTGTGCAATTAATTATTGGAGTTTAATTATAATTTTATGTTTAACTATGCAATTTAGTTTGCCTTTAATATGTCTTGTTTTAATATTGAGAAATGCCTTGTTTTTCTTCCCTCAGGGAAAGCCAGTCTAGCAAAACAAACAAAATTTCCTCTCCAAATCAGATTTTTGTGGAATAGGGTGCTGGTTTTACACCTGGTGAAGCTAGTTTGTAATTTATTTATTTATTTATTTTGTCAGATTTATATTCCGCTCTACCCACACAAGCGACTCAGGGCGGAGCACAACAGACATAAAACAAACCCCTAACAACACAAAAAGAACAAAGTAAAATTAAAATTAAAACCCCTTTAAAAACTTCTCATTCCCTGACCTACACTAACCCACCGAATATAGGAATGAGGGTAGGAATGGGGAGGGGGGAGAGAGATACAGGATGTTAAATAAGCCAGGGTGTGTGTGTGTGTCAGTAAACCCTCATTACCCCACACTATTCCTGCCAAACCAGGTTTTCAGGTCCTTTCTAAAAGGCAATAACACTGTCTGAAGGCTCAGCTCCAGAGGCAGGTGGTTAATGGGCTGAACTGGGACTGGAGAGAGCTTGCATCCTCATTTTGGCAGGACACTTGCAAGGTTAACTTGAGCCAATTACACTCTCTCAGCCTGCCCTATATCACAGGGTTCTTGTGAAAATAATATCAGTTTAAGGGGTGCTACGGACATTGTGTCCAGCTCACTGGGTGAAAGTTATATAAAAACATAAGAACAAGAAATAAAAATAACATTTTAAACAGGATTCATTTGCTGGCAATCCAGCAAATGATTCCATTCAGTTTCATTCATGGTAGAAATAATATTCTGAATTGGACTGTTTTATTCTTGGGCTTGCAATTTAAATATAAATATGAGTAATCGTATGATGTCTGCCTTTGTAGTATTAAACAGGCTGCAAAGATGGGCCTCAGATTTTTCCTCAGTCTTTTTCTTGAAAAGGAATTTGCATTCTAAAAATGGTTTCTAGCAATTCTAGTACATGGATAGAGAACTTCCAGAAGTACAAGCTGGGTTCAAAAGAGGCAGGGGAACTAGAAACCAATTTTCCAACATTCGTTGGGTCTTGGAAAAAGCAAAGGAGTACCAGAAAAACGTCTGCTTCTGCTTCATTGACTACACAAAGGCCTTTGATTCTGCGGATCACAATAAACTGTGGCAGATCATTAAAGAGATGGGAGTACCAGATTACCTTGCCTGTATTTCTGAAAAACTTCTATGTGAGTCAAGAAGCAACAGTTAGGACAGGATACAGAACTAATGACTGGTTTAGAATAGAAAAAGGAGTGTGACAAGGATGGATATTGTCACCCTACTTATTTAACTTATGTGCAGAGTACATCATGTGTAATGCAGGGCTGGAAGAGACACAAGATGGAATTAAGATTGCAGGGAGAAATATCAACAACCTGACATATGCAGATGACACTACTCTAATGGCAAAAAATGAAGATGATGTAAAGAGCCTCTTGATGACGGTGAAAGAGGAGAGTGGAAAAGTTGTCCTAAAACTCAACATCAAATACCGGTGGAAGAAATGTGAGTAAATTTATTTATTTATCAATTATTTATCATCATACTTCTATGCTCTCCTCCTCACGAATGACTCAGGACGGCTGACAACAAATAAAACATACCAATTATACAATCCCACAATATAACCCTACCTATCACAAACAATAATAAAAAGTTAAAATTTAAAAACAGTAAAAATTAAAAAGCAAAAAGCAACAATTAAAATAAACAAACAATTGCAGATGACAGGGGAACCTGGCATGTGGTAGTCCATGGGGTTGCAAAGGGACAGACTCGACTGTGTGACTGAACAACAACAATCCCAGTTACATTATAGTTTTGGCTTTCATGAAATATATCACCTTTCATTCTTCTCTACTTTAGTTTAGGCACTGTCTTCACTAAGAGTTGGGTACTCAAAGCAGTGTCCAGATGTTTTGCATGTGTATGTGTGTGTCATCAGATTAATTTGTGGTACTTCAAGAACCCCCAGCCCTAACCTTAACCCTTGTCAGCAGAATTAATTTGTATAATGAATTTGAATGAATTAATACTGTAAAGAAGTTACAGATGTGTTAGAATGGTTTAAGTTAATCATTCTGTTTGAGTTTTGAAGAGATGAAACTTCATTGACTTGCATTGTATTTAGAATTCTCCATAGAGAAGCATTAGGTGTCAGCAAGATAGCTGCTTCTAGTGGCACCTTTTAATTATCAAGGGAAGAATTTACCCATCAGGATCCTCACAGGTTCATACAGTTTAACCTGCAGACTTCAAATACCCAAAGAGAAGAGGGAGGAAGAAACCTCTACTGGCATCTTGTCAAGATCTGGCCCATCTTGATAAGAAAGCCCACAACAGATGAGGATATGCCCTTGAATGAGGATGAAGGGTGTCCTTGAATGTGCGGAAAGGTAAACCACAAAGAGATAAAGATCTGGTCACAAGGACACCTAGTGACCTTGAGAAAGTTGACATTCTTAAGGAGGGGGTGAGTTACATTTTAAAGTATAAAATGACCCCCAGAAAGCCCAAAAGAGAGAGATCGGCTGGAGGACCTGAAAGACATTGGAGAAAGTATGAGGACGTTCTTGAGATTTTGCATCGCAGCAGAAAGATGAAGTTTTGAAGAATATGCGGCTGGACTTAGCTATTTCCCCAGCTACTGGACTTAGCCAATTTTCCAGCTTTGATTAGAATAATTTTCAACTATAGTCTTGAAGTGACACTTAGAAAATATTGCATTTTATTTTCTAGCGTTTAAGTATTAGGCAGGATTGTGTGCCTGCGGAGAAATTAGCTAGGGAGAGCTACTTTTAGAGTTTTGTTTTGTTTTTTTGCTTAGAAGCAGAACCCTGGAAAGGGACATTTTACTTTGGATATGTTGAACCTTATTTGCTGTTTAGCCATCGCTATGCTTTGCTTACAGAAGCAACAATTTGTTTTATGGACTTTGTTTTTCTTTTTATTCAAATAAACTCAGAGGCTGTACAGGTCTATTTTCCAAAGAGGTTTGGAGGTGTTGTGTCCAAGTTTTGGTTCAGTCCTGAGACACAGAGCTTTGGCATCATTCATTCCTGCTTACAACTGCTTATTCATGCTACTGCAAATCTTCCACGACTTGTCTTTGAGGTGTGACCCAAGGGGGGACAGTGGAAGCCAACTCAGAGCAACAAGCAGAGAGTTGTGGGAGTCAGGAAATGCCCTGAGCCTGAGGAAAAAGTTTTCGGTGGGACTTTGACCCAAACGTCCTCCCCACTCTGCGGTTGAGACAATTTGTACCTACAATTGGTCTTGCTGGAACTGTTTTTCTGGTAACAACAGCAATATGTATTTAAGTTTTTATCATCAATTTTTCTTAGTATTGTCTCTTAATAAATGTTCTGACCAGGCACAGGAGATAGTGTATGTCAATAAACCACCTAATGCCAGGCAGTAATTAAAATACCATAAAGAAGCAGATTAGTTTGAAAGATTATAGTTCAGATTATGCTAATACTCCTGAATCTTAGATTAGTCCCTTGAAATTGTATGGTTATATATGGAGGGGACTAACTAACAATTGATAAAATGCTTCATTCCCTCACTGAACTCCCAAATTGCAGAAGAATCAGAATCATTGCTATGTTTGATTAAAGCAAGTCTGAGCTGGCTGGATGTTGTCACTCTAAACCAGGGATTCTTAACCTGTGGACCGTGAGCTGGATGTGGCCCATGACACGATTTCATGTGCCCCCCACCGCCTCCACCACACCAGGAAGTGCCATGTGGTGAAGGAAGTGTAAAATGGCTGTCCAGCCCCCAAAGCTGTCTGAGAGAGTGTGACCCAACCCCTGGCTTTAAAAGGTTGAGAAGTCCTGTTCTAAACTATAAGTGTCTAAGAGAGGCTGAAAATTTGATGGAATTTATTTTGCTGCGCTCTTCATCCTTATTATCATATGTTCTTGTTACATATGCTGAAATTTGGTCTGTATTTGATGACAAAAATAAGAAGATATTTTACCATAAAAGACTGAAAGACAATTTCTCATTTAGATGGCAGAAGCAAAACTTAAAGCTCACTATAGAAGGCATGGCCTTTAATCTCCAAGACTAGATACAACAAGTACCGATAGGACCTTTTGGAGATAATTAGTTGGAAACAATTTTATAGTGCATAACAACAAATATAAATTTACTTACCACTAAAAGTAGGTAACTACTCAGTTGAAATGTACTTTACCTGCATTTTCAGAGTAATGTCAGCATATTTTAAATTAAGACAATATTGTGTATCAAATTTTTAACTGTGAGATTTTGTTTGTCTACTGTAGTAATTACACTGTTTCTTGTGATATGTTATATTGTTCTGACCTTAGATTCTAGTTACTTAGCAACACAACTTTTTTTAACCTTTTGCTTATATAACAGATTTCTTAAACTGAAACACAGAATACAATTATTGCATTTTGAAGAGTATAATATGTTTCACTATGTAGTTTTCATGTAAACCCCCCCCCACACACACACATACACACACAAACTAGAACTAAATAAGACATCACAGCAAGGTTATGTTCAGATCCTTCAATCAGGGCTTCAGCAGTACATGGATCAAGAACAATGGGGGAGCTAGAGACCAAATTGCCAAAATTCACTGAATGATGGAGAAAGCAAGTGAATACTAGAAAAATGTCTGTTTCTCCTTCATTGACTATGCCAAAGCCTTTGAATGTGTGGCTCATAACAAATTGTGGCAAGTTTTTAAAGAGATGGTAGTACCAGACCACCTTACTTGTCTTCTGAGAACACTGTATGCAGGCCAAGAAGTGACAGTTAGAACCAGATATGCAACAATTATTGGTTTAGAATAGAAAAATGAGTATATTGTTACACAGTTTATTTAACCTATATACAGAGCACAATATGCATAAGGCAGGACTCGATGAATCACAAGATGAAATTAAGATTGCTAGAAAAACAACCACCTCAGATATGCAGATAATACCACCCTAATGGCAGTAAGTGAAGAAGAACCTCCCACCCACTCCTCAGCATACTTTTTTTTTACATCTTGAAAGAAGGCAGTTGAAGGAAGGTAAAATGACCCATCCCCATTCACCTATTCCACTTTCCATTGAGGATGGGTGAAAGAGGAAAGTACAAAAGTTGGCTTGAAATTCAACATAAAAAACCCAATATCATGGCATCTGGCCTCACCACTCCCTGGAAAACAGAAGGAGAAGAAATGGAAGAAGTGACAGACTTTACTTTCTTGGGATCTAAGATCACTGCAGACAGTAATTGCAGCTATTAAATAAAAAGACACTCACTCATTGAGAGGCAAGCTATGGTAAATCTAGGCAGAATAATAAAAAGTAGAGACATCACCCTGCTGACAAATGTCTACAAAGTTAAAGCAATAGTCTTCCCATTAGTAATGTATGGACCATAAAGAAAGTGGAGTGCAGAAGAACAGACTCTTTTGAACTGTGGTATTGGAGAAGACTTTTGAGAGTCTCCTGAACTGAAAGGAGATCAAAGCAGTCAATCTAAAAGTAAATCAACACTTATTACTCCTTGGAAGCATGGATACTGAAGCTAAAGCTCAAATGCTTTGGCCACCAAATGAGAAGAGAGGATTTGCTGCAGAAGGCCCTGATGCCAGAAAATATTAACAGCAAATGGAGGAGGAGGTGGCCAAGGAGGAGATGGCAAGACAGTAATGTTGACATTGTGGGAATGGATCTAAGTGGCTTCCAGAGGATGGCAGAAGACAGAGGAGCCTGTGGTCCATGGGGTTGCTAAGGGTCAGACTTGAACGTTGAACTGAAAAACAACAACTGGTAGACCTGTTAAGTCACGTTCTATGATGTCTTTCTTTTTCTATCTCTAAGTCCTTTTCATTCTGATTTCATGCAAATTTGGAAGTTTTATTACATATAAAATTGATTGAGAAACTGCTTCACACAAAAGCAAAAAAAGTTTTTTTAATTTAATCTAAGTGATTCATCACAAGAGCAATGGTCTAGTAGATGCAAAAAAAGATGTAATAATTTTACTCCATCTGCCCCTCCACAGAAGAGCATGGGAAATGCTCAATTTGCTGATATCCTGAAGTGGCTCATTTATCAATCTGCTTCATGATACTAGAAATTCAAACTGGAAGTGGCCTCAGCAGCTATGCAGCTGCTAGATTTGATTTTAGTCAATTCCTGGTAATGGCACATATAGTGAATGGACTATGGTAGAGTGCACCACCCCACACCAAAAAAAGAGTATAAAGAAGTGTATAAAAAAGAAGTGTAATAAAGAGTATAAAGAAGTGTGGTGGGGCACCCTAGGGACAATACAAATTGGTATATACAAGGTGTTACATCACCAGAAAAAGAAGCAGCCCAATCTGCCCTCACAGTGCACCAAACACTGTGCACTGTATATGCTTCTAATTCATGGGAGCATATAAAGTGTGATTTATTGTGGATACATCTTTCATAATGTTTAATACAAAACATGCAATCTTACAAAGATATTTTGAATGGGAATTGGTGGAGAGGAGCAACAATGATTAATCCAACAGGTGTATTTAGTACAAACTAGGACAGTCTGAAACATGCACTCTTAATTTTTGCCTTCCTGAAAAGTGACATGTTTTGGAACATCTACCTGCAAAAGTGAATGTATAATGTTTGTAACAACAGGATTTTAAAAGTCATTTTCTTCTGCTTCCCGGGATATGCTTCCAGTCGAGCTGTTGCTGTTACTGCAGGCTGGTCTGGTCTATTGCTTATGGCTGGTGCTTATTGGTTGCCCAGCAAGAAGATTATTATTTATCTACTTCCTTCTTACTTCATGCAGCTGGTTTTAATGAGAAATATAATTTCAGAATAAGATACCATAACTCTAGAAGAAGCTTCCTGGATGGGATCTTTCACTACTCTCCTGAAACCACTTGAACTATTCAGAACACCTAGTGGCTGTGAGTACAGTACTGTATATGGCTTCTGCTTCAAGAATAAAGTCTCTCAAGTTTACTGTAGCAGCCAAACTGTTGACAGCAAAGGCTCTCGGACTAGGGTTTATGATGCTGTTATATCAAGAGGCTGCAGATGGCACCAATGAGCTGAAAGGCGTAAGTCTATAATTTAGCATTGATCGCTTCCTAAAAGCAAGAGAGGCTTTAAGATAAAAAGATGATTGTGTTTAAGGCACTGTAAATGGTATTCATAATTCCCACCTCATCACTAATTCATTTGTATTCATTATAACCTAATACATTCATTTGCTATTCATGAGAATGTCACAGCACAGGTATCTCTCTCTGCCCACAATCAGCAGGTTGGTGTAAGGGTATCATTAATTTAATACAGATTCCATGAATGAAAATGGGCAAAGCAAGGCTTTTAACTGCAAAAGATGAGACTTGGTTTCTGTGGATTTTTTTTTCTTACTTTAAACACGGAGAGCTGTACATCACATTGATTCCGGCACTAAGCCTTCTTAATGCTGCATGTATGCTTCTTTTACCATCTCTTGGCTTCTTCAACTGATTTGTACTGACAGAAGGTGGTTTCTGTCCCTAATGCAATGCAGCTAATACCATAAAAATGCTCAAAATATATTATGGAGCTTCCTGGTCTGTAATGGTGATGCCATTATTCCTTCTAGAGTCCCATCAAAGTACAGTTGTACCTCGCTTAAAGAGCACAATGCGTTCCACAGGATTGCTCTTTAAGCAAGTTTGCTCTTTAAGTGAAACACCATTGTAAGAGACCAATTGTGACTTCTGGTGAGGGAGATCAAGAACCCGGATTTATTTGTTAAGCAAATTTTTTGGTTGGTTTTATTTGTTAAGCAAAGCAAATATTCAGAGAAAATCCTGCTCTTTAAGAGAGTTACTCTCTAAGCAAGGTGCTCTTTATGCGAGGTTTGACTGTAATTGCATGCCATCTAACCTCCCCCATCCCCCATTATACATTTCTTGCATCTTGGAAGAAGGCAAAAATGATCCATCCCCATTCTGCTGTTCAAGAAATCTACGTTTAAACACATACATATGCACATAGGCAATGTTTCAGATTTTACATGAAGTATTTAATCCTGTACCAAGTTAAGCAACTTTGTCTTGGAAATTAAACAGAACAGAGGGATGGTAAAAGAAGCACACATGCATCGTTAAAGAGGTTTAATGCTGGAATGGATCTATAGACGCCCATGCTGGCAGAACATGGGAGCTCTGTTTTCTGAGTGCTGAGACTGTTAATGCATTTCATAAGTAAAAAAATTATAGTCCTAGGAAAAGCTTTAAAATGTTTACCTTCAGTATAGTTCCTGTACCACAGTGTCATAACTCCTATTAATGGAGACACAGTGCAGTTTTGCAAAGCCTCCAGGATTCTCCCTTCTCCTTATTGCCCATCAGAGCTAAGGGATCTCCAGTGTGTGAAATCTTTAAAAACAATAAGTGCTGTGCAAAATAAATAAGAATAGTTTCCTAACCTTGTGAATTATTTGTCATGGGAAGACAACTAAACCCAGTTCTGTAGTTTCCGAATATTTTAATAAGAAGCTCTTGCTGGTCTAATAATAATTTCATGTCAATAATTTCATCCTTTCTGGTTGAAATGATTTTTTCAGGAGAAACTCCACTCAGGGAACATCCAAATGAGGCTCCTTTCATGTCCCCAAGAGCTTGGACAGAGACGGCCGCTTAATCCATCATGCAGTACTTGGTTTCAAACTGCTGACTTGCCAGCCTTCCCATCAACAAGGTGATCTTCTTAACCATTGAGCCACCACAGTCCCTGCTCTTGCTTGTTAATAGTAGCCTTTGAAGAAGAAGATGAGAGGAGCCCATTATGGAGCCTCAAATCAGAATTCCAGGGAGCATGCCTTGTTTATGGAGCAGTACTTAGAAGTACACTAGTCCTTTGAATAATGATGACACTTGGTTCTACAAGTCTCATAGTTATCCAGTTTTTAAAGTTGTGCAATGCATTGATTGCACAATGTTAAAAAAAGCCCTATTTCCTTTCAGAAGAGGAAAGGGAACAGGGGGGCGAACCACCTGCCTCTTTGGAAAGGGCAGTGGGGATTCCATGAGTGGAATCCCTACTGCCCTTTCCAAAGGGACAGGTAGATCACAGCATGGGATCAGCTGCTTGGGTTGGGGATTGAACTGGGCGCACATCCGTTCAACCCCCCCCAACCCAAGTGCCTATCATACCCTGTGATCGTAGCACCTGGGGAGGTCTGGGGAGGTTGGGAACAGCGCAGATTGAGTCCCCTGACCTCCCCAGAGGCATCAGGGGCTACAAAGAGCCTGAAATGGGTGGGAAAACATGGGAAAGAACCCTGACGTTTTGCCTTACAGCACCGGCCGGGTAGATCTGTAGACTGCGTTCCCTTCACAAGCAATGGCTATCCGACACTGGGATAACCCTTTGTTTGTGAAGGGAACCCATGCAGGGGCAGGGTGGCTGGGAAGCTGACGGGGGACTCAGCTTCCATCAGCTTCCTGCCCCCCCCAGCTGTGGGTAGGGCAGGGAGGTGGGTGGGGTGGGGCAGGGAGGTGGGTGGGGCAGGGCAGAAACATGGGCATTGCCATCCAATGTTACCACAACCCCACCCGAAGGCCACACAATTTTACCACCACCCCGCCTGGACTGATGCGGACTGGTCACTGCCCACCACTGTCTATATACAGTACTTATCAGTGTGTTTCTGCAATACAACCGTCTATTGCTATCTATTCAGTGTTCATCTGCAGAACACAGAAAACGGAACTATGTTTATAGATCCACATGGAAGTAATTTCCTGTCATTATAACTCAACATCCAGTTCACAGATCCATCTGTATATAAAAGGTGATGAGGTGTATGTTGGAAGTAAGGTAACTGTGGAACAGAATTCTTCTTCCATGTCTAGGACAGGCATTGAGCTGCCAAAATGAAGCCACTTTTTACTGAATTCATTCTGTAGTTCCTTTCGCCTGGCTTAGTGTGAGAAGAACTAGTCTTGTTCTCTTGCACAAGAACAGGAAATGGCAAATGTTTTCTCCTTTCCTGCAAAATGGGGAAGTTTTCTACCCTCCCACTGCCATTATTGGTGAGAATTCTTCAATTTATGATAATTGTTTCTGCACAAATTTCGCCAAACCAGAGAGAACTACAATATCTGTTGCCTTATTGCATAACTTTTAAAAATAAGAATGGGTTGGTTTTTGTTGGTCTCAATAATCAGGTGGGCTTTCTGTGCTTGCTGTGCACACATGATTTGCTTTACAAAGGGAAAAAATATAAAGTTAAGGCAGAAATGCATTTTGTGCAAAATTGTTGAAACCTCATTTTTTGAAAAAATCCTTGTTTACCACCATGTTGAAGGGAAGATGCTTTGGAGGACACGGCAAAAAATGTATTGAAGTCTGCTTCATTAGAGAAAGTGTAATTGGTTGAGAACTCTTCACATTCCTATTGTGGACAGTGGACATGCTAGCTGTGGATGGTAGAGGAAGACAGAGGGGTAATGAAGAAGATCACCAGAGATATCGTGTCACACATCCATAAGCAGTCTCTATAGATTATAAAGTGATCTCCTTTGCTTTAACTTCTTCACTTTTTCTAAGCAGCTCTTCTTGGTAATTAAAGTCCTCACCCAAGCTGGAAAGTTCAACTTCCTGACCCTTCATGATTAGACTATTGAACTGGGATAGGGGAATAGAAGTTCTAGATACCCATCTGGTTATGAAGCTCAGTGGCTGGCCTTGTGAAGATACTATTTGGAGCCTAATCAATCTCACAAGGTTTCTGCAAGGATGCCATGCCTACAAATTAGCTCTTTGGGGGGCTACAGCAGGATATATTTATTTCATTTCATTTCTATACTAGATTGCCACTTTGGGTGGTGAACATACAAATATAAATAACAGACTTATACAATAAATCAAACTGACCCTGTTAACTTCATCACTCCTAATATCAAACCCATTATGTTTTTAAATAATGAAGGCAAAGGTAAAATATAAGCAAATGCAGCATAAAATCAACTAAGGGGCAGGAGGTCAACAATATGCTTTTAAAAATATAAATGTAACAAGCAAGCCAAAAGTGGATCAAATGAACACTTAAGAAAAATGGAATGAGAATGCAAAAGGCATGGAGAAAACAATGATTTAGAAGTAAAGCAATAGGAAATCTTGTGAATGAATTAGGGGAAAAAAAGCACATGAGATCAGTGTCAGAGAAACGAGTGTTAATATGAAATGACTTGTATTCTGGGAATCTGTGGAAGCTATTGGAAAGTTAATAGGTTGTTTCCATTAGTGGTAAATAGGAGAAACAGGGACAACATTTGTGGACATTCTGTTGTTCTCCCTTTGTCACAACTCTTCTGCAAGCATGTTATCCAAAAGAATTTCAGCCAAAAGATGCTAATTTGAGACTTGCACAGAGGCGTAGCTACCGCCGTATCTGCCGTATCAATTATACGGGGGCCCCGGGCCACGGGGGCCCCCAACGTGCGTAAGCAAAACAAATCTTTACCCTTCCTAAGGGCCCCCAAACAAATTTTTATACGGGGCCCCGCCAAGGCACGCTACTCTTCTGGACTTGCATGATTATTTAAAGCAATGGTATGCATTGAATTCTGATAGCCATGTGCCATCAAGTTAATTCCAATTTATGACAAAACTTTCTAGGGTTTTCTAGGCATAGAAAACACAGAAGTGATTTATCATTCCCTTCATCTGGGAGTGTGTTTCTTGCCCAAAGCTGCACAGGCTGGCTCTTCTCTCAGGAGACACAGTGGGGAATCAAACTCCCAACATCTGCCTCTGCAGCCAGATACCCAAATCAATTTATTTTCTCCTGTAGTAAAACTTAATTTGGCTACTAAACATATCCTTCATAGTTTGGTAGAGGCTGAGGGATTTGTTTATCAGCTAGGTCTACAGTCTAGCTGTAAGGGAGCCTAAATCTATCAAGGTAAGATGCATTCTTTGAAATCAATCCTGACTGCTCCTTGGAAGGACAAATACTGAAGATGATGCTAAAGTAATTTGGCCACCAAATGAGAAGATAGGACTCACTCGAGAAGGCCATGATGAAGATCAAAGGCAAAAGGAGAAGGAGGGAGCAGAGGATGAGATGGCTAGATGGCATTGTTGACGCAATGGGTGTAGAGCTGAGTGGGCTGTGGAGAAAGGTGGAGGATAGGGTTGCCTGATGTCCATGGGGTCGCAAAGGGTCAGACTTGACTATGCAACTGAACAACAACAGTAGAAGAATTAAGATTTGTGAACCAGGCTCACCAGTTACATTCATTGTAAGGGAGAAGTTAAAAAGCTTAAAGTTTTAAGGAGAGATTAGGTGGTAGAGCCAGTAGATTGCTCTTGCCACAGAAAGAACTTCAGGTGAATGCACAGATGGACACAAAAGAAGTAAAGAGGGCAAAGAGTGTACAAATGAGAAAATGCCACCTAAGAATTTTTGACAAGGTGCCACTGTAATTTTCTGTGCCAATTACCATGAAAACATTTCCATGCTGTTTTTCATTTTTTTTTCGCCACATTTTTTGTGGTGTTTTGGTGCTAAAACTTGTCATTTTTGGCACTTTCAGTGATGTTGGGACACTTCTGGAGTTGGCAGCAATTCAGCTTGTGTGCTGTAGGTTGGGAACCTCTGGTGTATATCTTTCTTGGGACTGTGGTGACTCAAGTGCTTATGGCACTGAACTCGATGACTGGAAGGTCACAGTTCAATTCCTGGATACTGCATGACAGTGTGAGCTCCCATCTCTGTCCTAGCTCCTGCCAACCTAGCAGTTCAAAAGCAAGAAATTGCAAGTAGATAAATAGGGATCACTTCAGTGGGAAGGTAAATAGCATTCTGACCACTCAGGTGTTGAGGCCTGCCTGCCACGTGTCCATGGAAACATCTGCAGATGCAGACATCTCTGGTTCTTTGACTATAAACAGAGATGAGCACTGAACCCTAGAGTTGGATATGACTGGCTTTCAAGCAAGGGCGACCTTTACCTTTATCTATACTGTATCTTACTTTTGCCCACAGAAAGAACAGATGCTCTACATTCATTTCTCTTTGTGTTCCTTTTTCTACGTTATTTCTTTGCCTTTGTGCTGTGAAATTTTTGTTAGTGCTGGACATTAATTCTCTGGTTTAGCTTCTCCCCATCCCTTTTTAGTTATTTACTGGATTTTTAAGTAGCCTGCTATAGCTTAAGAATATCCTGAGCAAGCAGCCTGGAAATTCAGTAAACAAATGGGAGAAAATTGCAGATAAGCAGCTGAAATATTCAGCAGAAATAAGGCAGCACAAGAGAGGAAATGGAACAAAATACTTGGTAGCATGGATTTTGCACAGTGTACAAAATATTTACTTCCTACATTGGCTGTGTATATGTTTGGCTAGATCTATTATTTTCATAACAATCTCACAATCAGAATACAGTAATACCTCATATAACATTAGTATCGAATAACACGAAAATCGCATAACATCAAGGAATCTGGGGGGAAGAATTGCATCAGATAACATTAAGATCCTATGGGATGCTTCAGATAACAACCGCGAAAGCCTGTGTGGTTACAATGTATCTCTATGGATCCCATAGAGGATCAGATAACACTAAAAATCATATAACACGAAGACTTGTGGAACCAGGTTTTAGTGTTATATGAGGTTTTACTGTAATGCTGTGCAAAATGTAGCTATCCAAAGGAAAATAAACCTACAGCTAAACACCATTTATCATTGGCCATAAACTTGCTATCATTATATGTTGTACTAATAGGAGTTTACTTCATACTTATTACTTTCTGTTCCTATATGTTACTTGCAAGGCTTCACAAGGGCATTTCCATCTTTGCATTAAGGGGCACACTCAGCTGGTGTCTGACAACATAATGACGAGACTGATGTTGAGTAGTCAAATGAAGAAGGCTTTTAAATAGTAGTTTACTTCTACAGGAAAAGAAAGGCTGAAATACCATTTTTTTTTAAATTTGGAACTCAATGGGGATGCACCAACTGTGAACTTAAACTTCTCATCAGGCAATCTTCTGTTGCTCAGGCTGGAAACCTGTGGTCTTTTAACTGTTTTTGAACTGCTGCTGAGAATATCCACCACTGTTGGCTATGCTGGCAGAGGCTAATGGGAACTGAATTCTTACAGTATCTGGAAGGGGATAGGTTTCCCTTCTTTGTCTATTGCTATAATCCTATGAATGTAAAAATCATTACTTTAGGAAATGTATCAAAGGAAGGAAAAGTACCCTTAAACCAGGGGTTCCCAACCTAAGGCCTGTGGGATGGATCCAGCCTGAGGAACCATTTCATGTGCCCCCCTCCAAGAGCATTCAAGAAACAAAATGGTCACTCCTTTGAACCTGTTGGGGCAAAATGGCTGCCCCCATCGTGCAAGCAGGGCAAATTGGCTGTCCGGCCCTTGAAACTGACTGAGAGGGTGTGACCCGGCCCCTGCCTTAAACTCTGCAGCTGCATTCCTGTCTACAGTTATGCAGATGCAAATTCTACTAACGCCAGTAGGCTAAGTTCACATGTAAACTGTGTATTCAAGTGCAGACTATGCATTTAAACATTGTTATAAGTGTGATTAATTTGACACTCTTTGAGCATAAAACCTTCATTAGTAAATGGCTCACAGTGTCAAAGCAGTTTATTTTTGCACATACATAAAGTGCAGCCATGTAATTCTGAAGCAGAGAAAGTTATATTAGTGGCTGTATCATGCATTTAAAAAACCCTCTGTAGCTTATTTTCCCAATTACTCATTAGGAGACACAGTTCTCTAATGCGAAAAAAAAAACCCCTCTAAGCTAGTAAACTGCTTCTTCAGCAATTTGCATTCACATCTGAATCTAGTTGTGGCAATGAGATAAATTACATACAGAAACTTCCAGGGAGCACAACATAAAGTAGGATTAGAATTTCCTTTCCAATATCACACTGTTGTTGTATAATTATACTTCTTGTGCAAGTCTTTTTGCATCAAGATGGTTCGGGATACACTTCACCTGGGGTCCATCCTTCTGAAGACTGCTTGAAATGAATGGAAATCATGTAATTGCAAGTTAGTTGTCAAGGTCCAAAGATAACTTATTTAAAATAGTTTCTTACTTGAAAATAGTTCCTTTTCCCACAGACACTATGACTTTAGGTACAATGAGGGACAACAACTTCACTTCTTTTGCAGCACAAGCATAAATTTTAGACATGTATGTAGTTGGGGTGAAGCGCCATTTCTTCTTGATGCCTTGTGTTCTACTGTGGATATCAATGTGATAATGAGATGGACAGCAACAGGGTGTATTTTGTGTAACAGGGCAGCATTGTAGCATATCCTGTTTTATGTAATCATATTTTATCTAATGTATTTTATTTTATTTTAACCTGATATAGTCAGATGACTAATCAGTTAAAAAAGAAATAGGAAATTGAAGAATTACTTTTAAACTGTACTTTAACAAATTACTTTTACAAAGTAACTCCCCATGTTTTGTCTAAGACTGTGTTATATAGCACAGCACAGCACAGCACAGTATATACGTGTACATTCATTTATCTAGATCAGGGGTCAGCAAACTTGGCTCTCCAGGTGTTCTTGACTTCTATTACTGAAACCCAAGTAAGCACACCTGCTGATCAGGCCTTCTGGGAATTGAAATCCAAAACATCTGGCGAACCAAGTTTGCTGGCTCCTGATCTAGATAATGGAAATTTGTCCCGAATTTAAACAAAGTTTAAAGGAGCTGCCTTTCCATATAGTACTATATCTGGTCCTGGATTATGCCTAAACATGTAGTGCACTCCCCTGTGTACTATTTATTGATTTTTATCTATCAATATTTAATATAAATCACTCATGTTACATTTCATCTCATTTTACCCAGTGGTTTAATATCTCCATATTAACAGTGTTTCACTCCTATTTTACAGATATCATACATCAGTCATCCTGTCGCAAGGGCCCTCCCTTTTGGGCTCCTGGGCACACTGCCCATTTAACTGGAGCTTAACCCTTGCCTCACCACCGCTGGGAGAACCGAGGAGATTAGAAAGGAACTCTTACTATGCTCAGGCAGTAAGGCAGTTGAGCATAGGGCAAAACAAGGGAGGCTTCTTCTTAGTAGTGTAGCGCAGGTGTGTGTGTGCTAATCAAAGAACAATGATCTTCAAAGAGAAACAGCTGCTTTATTCTTCAGGTTCGTGTAACAAAGTCCATGGAAAAATCATAGATTAAAAGGTCAGTAAACATAAGATCAGTCCAGTAAACAGTCCAGGTTCATTAGGTAATCATTTTGAAAAGAAAGGAGAAAAAACAGTTCCATAAGCCAAACCGAGGTCTTAGTCCATTGAGAAACAAAAACGAACTAACTAACTTCTTTGCAAAATGGAGAATCTGTGGTCAGGTGGGTTAGTCTTAGCCAATCAGGTAACAGAGAAAAATATTCTCAAAACAATGGATTGTTGACATACATGTGGAGACAAAACATGAAACTCAGCTAGCTAGAAAGATAACACGGGAACACGGTTGAAAAACAAGCTGTCTCGTGACATGAGTCCATGAGACAGAGAGGGACAAAGGATTTCTGAGGCCTCTTTATGAGGCCTAGCTAAAGACTACAATTTCAAGCCTTGGGAAACATGAGGAAATGTGTCGTTTCCTGACACAGATGTCATTGAGTTAAACACAGAAGAATTGCGTTTCCATGCCATTGCTAGGCTTTTTCAATAGGTGAAGTTGCCTTCACAGAGGTGCTTCATCAAAAGTAATTTAAAACTATGTGATGAGCTCTAGCTCAGTGATAGAGCTACATGGTGTGCATACAGATGGCCACATACAGTAAAGAATGGGAATGGCTTTTTATCTGAAATTCTGGACAGATATTGCCATGAAGTGTATATTCTGTTCATTTGTGAGTTTATACCCTGCCCCATTGGTAGAACACCACTCTGGGTGGTGGTAAAAACATAACCATTCTAAGTTCTTGGGCAAAGCTATGCATTTCTCATTTCTCCAACCACCAGTTTGTTTCTAGCAGCATTTTTATCAGTCTGCAAAATGCAGCAAAATTAATCCCACAGAAATCTCCATGCAATTTGCCCACATCAGAGCTTGTTCTTTTCTTAGGTCAGTAGTGGGCAGCAACAGGTTCACACACCCCCATGAGGGGGGTAGCAAAATTGGGTGGCCTCTGGGCAGGGTGGTGAAATTGGGTGGACTTCAGGCAGGGGTGGTGGTGGAAGCGAAATGGGTGGCCATGCCCACTTCCATTCCCTGCCCCATCAGGTTTTGTCTCTGCAAGTAGTTCAAAGTCTCCCTTGCTCAAAAACCAGTCATATCTGACTCTAGGGTGCAGTGTTCATCTCCATTTACACCCAAAGGGCCAGTGCTGCCTATGTTTGGAGATGTATACATGGCCATGGAAGGCATGACTACATCGCCCAAGATGTAGGCTCCACCCGTGATGTAGGCTCTGCCCATGACATAGGCTCCAACCACAACATAAGCTCCGCCCACAGTGTGGTAGTGAAAATATTTGCTGCCCACTACTGTCTTAGGTTATACATTTTTGTGAGTTCTTCAGTGCTTCTTCATTGTCAAAAAAATAAATGATTAACATATTGGTCAGATGAAGTAAGACTCTTTAAATGCTCAGAGGAAAATTGAAACACTAATTACCGTGGAATGCCTCATCTAGGTGCTATCTGGCAGAGGTCTAAATGTGTGTCCCCTGTAAATTGGAAAGACTAGAAAGGTGGTAACAACGGAGAGCTACCTAGAATTTACTCATGTCAGTCCCTTAGATATTTCTTAGATAAAGAGAATTTCAAGAATTTGAGTATTATAGAATCATAGCATCACTGAGTTGTAAGGGCCTTATAATATATACATTTTGTGTATATTGTTTGAGTTTGAAGTCAGCTACAATGCCATGAGATGCATGGGTTGTGGCATATCCATTTTGGTTTCATTAAAAATTTTGAATGTCTGAGCTGGATACGTCTGAGCTGGAGAGATTCACAGAAAGAGTCAGACAAAAGTTTCTCCTACATTGCTACTTGGTTCTTTCTACTAAGTCTTTTAGAACTGGAAAAGAGTTCTGCAGTTACCAGACTAAAACAGCAGTATTTGCTGTGCTTGAAATTATATGATATGTTACTTAATTAATGAAATCCCACTGCAAAATGCTACAAATAGTACAATAATGTGAGGGTGACCCGACTGTGACATCTGTCACCCAATTGATTGCAAAACTCTATCTATTTGAAGACTAAGCTCTAATTCGTCCTTTTCTCCCTCACCTCTTGACATACATCTCTGTGATGACCACATTCCCCTGCTAAAACATCAGTGCAATTAAGGTTCACTAGAATACACAGTAGTGAAAACCTCTGACTAGTAAATTACTAATTCTAACTGAAATAAAGAAATAACTAAATATGTAATATAAGAAAAATCATCCTTTTACTTTTGATAGTGTGTATTGGTACTGCAGAGTGAAGTAGTCATGTGATCAATGCTGTCAGATTTTATTATTACTGTGACAGAGACTAATAAAAAGATAATTTTTCATTCATTGGGAGTTAAGTCTTGAACACATATCACTATTCAAACTGATAAATCATTCTTCAAAATGGGTAAGAGGACGTACAGATTTCAAAATACAGGTTGTATGAAACATCTTACAAACCATACAAATCTTCACCCTCTATAAAAGTATCTTGGAGTGGTTTTTTTTTTTTTGAGAGAGATAGGTTTTCCAGAAAATAGCATATTAAACCTAGTCATGCCCAAATGGTGAGCATATTTGTGACCTGAGATGTAATATACACATTTGATAGATGGATTCAGTGGGATTTACCTCTTAGTAGACATTTTTAGTAGTTCGAGAGAGATCTCTTGTTAAAACCGATGAAGCAAAAAGTTCAATCGAGAAGACTTATTATTTTGATGCGGCTCTTAAAAGGTGGTGCTGTTGTAGGATTGTAATACCTGTCAGCTTTAGTAAGCAGGTCAGTGGTGAGGAATGGTGATCCAAACAATATTTGGAGGGGTGAACCTTCCAGCACAGATAAAGAAGGAGGAAGAAAGAGAAGGAAAGAGGCTTCAAGCATCATGTTTATAAGGTGAATGCCTAGAAGTAGAAAGAATGAGTGGGACAAACAAGCAGTTGAAAATGTTCAAGTCATAATGTGCTGGCACTGAAACAAATACAAAACTGTGCTATAAGAAAATCATCAGTGACTGCCTGTAAATGAACAGGGTCAAGCCAGAGCATATTGCTGTGAAATTCCAAGGCCTAGCAGGTGGCTGAGAACATCGCCCCCTCCTGTGGGCCCACAACAATGGCCTGAGGGAGAAGATTCCAAGGCCTAGCAGGTGGCTGAGAACATCGCCCCCTCCTGTGGGCCCACAACATCAGCAAGAGGGAGAAGATTCCAAGGCCTAGCAGGTGGCTGAGAACATCGCCCTCTTCTCTGGGCCCACAGCAACGGCCTGAAGGAGAAGATTCCAAGGCCTAGCAGGTGGCTGAGAACATTGCCCTCTCCTCTGGGCCCACAACAATGGCATGAGGGAGAAGATTCCAAGGCCTAGCAGGTGACTGAGAACATTGTCCCCTCATCTGGGCCCACAACAACGGCCTGAGGGAGAAGATTCCAAGGCCTAGCAGGTGGCTGAGAACATTGCCCCCTCCTCTGGGCCCACAACAATGGCCTGATGGGAGTTAGTCTGTGTTCTGCTTTGGTTGTTTTGTGAGGTTGTATTTTATAATTGTTACTGTACTGTTGCTGTTTTGACTGTAATCTGCCCTGAGTCGCCTCGGCGAGTGGGTGGCAATATAAATCTGAATAAAGAAATAAATAGGGAAATAGAGTTAATAAAACAACTTCTGTACCTGAAAAATCCTGATGGAGAATCGAAAACAGAACATACTTAATATGCCAGGAAAGGAAAATCTTTGGCTAATATTTGAAGAGCTTCATATACTTTGTTACTAAACTGAGATCCAGAGTCGGCAATAGTCAGGGGATCACTAGAAAGGGAGCTTCCTGAAGTGACAGAAAACATCCAATTGTCTTGCTGTGAGCTTGCCTCAACTTGCAGTTCACAAATTGGTGTGTTTGGTCACTGAGATTTCAGAAGCATTGGCAAACCTAGAAAGTATTGAGTGCCTGGAGGCAAAATGTGATCAGGAAATATGCTTCCCTCTAACATGTAATTTGATTCTGATCCAAAGCATTATGCTAGTTCTGCACCTTGTCTCTCAAATCTGGAAAGAAAAACAAGCAAATCTCCAGTGTGTATTTTATACTCCGTCACCCAGATCACATCACTTATTCTCTCTCCCCCACCCAAGCGCTTTCCTTTTCCTACTTCACTTTCGACCCATCCATCTTTACGGTAGTAAGAAATATAATTTCTAATTGTTTGCTCTCCCCTACATGGATGGAAAAATGGGGTCTCTTCCAGTGGGCCCACCACAGCATGCCATGTGTTCTTGTGATGTGATGCCTGAAATCTGTGCTTATAATTAATTGCACAATAATATTTTAATGAAAACGTTCCAAAAGACAAGTAAAAGAACAAACAGAAAAACAGAAGAATACAGGGACAAAATTGTATTTGTTAATATGGTGCTTAAAGGCAGTGGTGGGCAGCAACAGGTTTGCACACACACCCGGGAGGGGGGTAGCAAAATTGGATGGCCTCTGGGCAGGGTGGTGGTAAAATTGGGTGGCCTCTGGGCAGGATTATTTTTTTTTAGCAAAATTGGGTGGCCATGCCCACCTCCCTGCCCTGCCCCATCAGGTTTTGTCCCTGAAAGAGGTTCAAGGTCCCCCTTGCTCAAAAGCCAGTTATATCTGACTCTAGGGTGCAATGCTCATCTCCATTTACAGTCAAAGAGCCAGTGCTGTCTGTGTTTGCAGATGTATACATGGCCATATGGCAGGCATGACTAGATCGCCCACGACATAGGTTCTGCCCACGGCGTAGGCTCTACCCACAGTGTGATAGTGAACATTTTTGCTGCCCATCACTGGGTATGATCAATTGTCTGAGAAACAAAGTAAAGTTGCACAGCCTCTTTCTTCAGAAACTGTCCATGAAATAAAATGGTACAAAGAGGGATAGGATCAGAACAACTTTCCTACAATGGCTGTGAATACTGAAAATTCAGATACAGGTCACAGATTTAACATTCATGAAAATTAATGTGATGCTAGTTGTTTTAGCTCTGCCCTAGTTATGAAAAAAGGCATATGGTGCATTTCATGTAAATTTTGAACACCTACTATGGACAGCTGATTGTATGGGGCCAAAACCAACAAACATTTGCTATAGGCTGCACTAATGCTAGCTTGTGCTTCTACCATCTGCCTTTGGATAAAATTAATTTACACCAAAGCTTTCATCATAATGGATCTGTGCGTATTATGTATCCAAACACATTTTATAGACTTCTAACAATCTGTTTTCATAATTAGCTCTCCCAGTGCAGTAGCTGTGAGCTGACAATTCTCTTTTTTGCGCACACAGCATTCTTCTTCCTCTCTTTTTTCTCCCTCTCATTTTCAAAGAAGGTTGTGAATAGAGGGTAGAATGTCAAATAATTTAACATAAGGAGAGGTTTTCTGTGTTCGGTGTCACAACGGCACTGCTAAATTTAAACACAGGAGGGTTGCACTTAATTATAGATGGGGCAAAATTCTTTGACAGTTTTAATGGATTTCCTTTTTTTCTCATTTGAATATCAGCACTCGGAATAATACTCTCAAAATGATCCTAAAAACCAAGCAGGCTTCTTTTTATATGCCTAATAGCTACCTTTGAAGAAGAATACACCATGTTGAGCTTTTAAAAATTAACAATATTTATTTAAACCACAAAAGAGCTTATGTAGCTTTGTGATTATGGACAGGAAAGAATATTAGAAAAGGAAAAGTTAGGATGGTGTGAGGGGGAGGAGGAAAAAAACTTCAAAGTAAGCAAAAAATACATGTCAGTCACAGACATTAAAGCTGGCTGTTCTTAAATTCCAGCAGCTAAGCCATGGGCAGGAAACAAGAAAATGATGAGGCAAGGAGAATGAAATCGGTATGGATGCTAATGTTAGCAACCTTTTCTTGAGTTAAAAAACACAAATGATTGCTTTAAATGAAAAAAAGAAGGGAAAGCTGGAAATGAATTAGAAGCCTGAATATGCTGAATTCCATGCACATGAGAGTAAAACGCATCTAAACCCAGACACCTTTTAATATTTAAATCTGTTTTAAAGTGTGTGGTTATAGATATAAATATATAAATGCATATTTAATACTTATCTTTGCATACAACACTGAAACAGTTATGTTGTTTTTGCTGTTTGGCCAAAAGCCGGTAGAATGGATCATTGAGTAAGTTGTGGCAGTTTTGTTGTACATGCTTTGGTCACCTCCAGACTTGATTACTGTAATGCGCTCTACATGGGGCTGCCCTTGGTGACCATTCGGAGGCTTCAGCTGGTCCAGAATGCGGCAGCCCGGGTAGTGATGGGGTGCGGGCGTTATGCTCGGGCCTCACCACTGCTCCGGGAGCTGCACTGGTTGCCAGTTTGCCTCCGGGTGCAATTCAAGGTGCTGGTCATTACCTTTAAAGCCCTACATGGTAGTGGGCCAGGATACCTAAGAGACCGCGTCACTCTAAGAATGTCTGCCCGTCCCACCAGAGCGGACCGGAGGGGCTCTCTTGTTACTCCATCGGCTAGGGAGGCTCGCCTCACGAGCACCAGGAAGAGAGCCTTCTCTGTGTTCGCCCCGGCCCTTTGGAACCTCCTTCCGACAGAGCTGCGCCTGCAGGCGGAGCTTCTGCCCTTTCGAAAGGGCCTGAAGACATGGCTGGCGGGTCAAGTGTGGGGACATAGCAATGTAGGTTCCCATCCAGGATGGCTAATTTAAGAGCAGCCATCCGCCCCCATCTGGTAGCTGTTATTATGGGTTTTTATCCGTTTTCACTGTTCAATGTTTTAAATTTTTTATGAATTTTATGAATTTTAAGGCCATATATATTATGAGCCATGCTGTAAGCCGCCCAGAGTCGGGTTCGCCCGATTGGGGCGGGATATTAAATGCAAATAAATAATAATAATAATAAATAACAGAAAAGCTTTACTGCCCTCTGTGCAAAATTATGGCAGATATTCTCTGGCAGGTAATTAACTTCCTGTCCTCGGTAAACTCTAGAGATGAGCTAGTATGGTTTGAACACCCCTCTTGCTGAATATTGCTGTGGTAGCAGTTGACTGACAATCCTCATTATTAAGAAATCATTATTACAGTGTCCTGCATAAGCTTAATTTGGGAGGAAAAGTCTTCAGTTTTGGCTGAATAGAATTAAAGTGAATGGAGATTGCTTCTGTGAGGAAAAAAAATTGCCAGCTACTTGATCCCAAAAGGGCTTATGCTGAAACAAGTGAGTTTGCAAAGGTAGTCTTACAGCCTAATCCCCCACGTGTTTACATGGAAGTATTTCCCCATAAATTCAATTAGATGTGCAACTCAATCCTGTATGATGTAGCTATTGCCCTTTGGGATTGTTATATTAATTTGAAATCCAATAACTACTGAATCCAAAAACGGAATGAAAGTTTGCTCCCACAATGAATTTCAAAAGGTAAGTTTACATTACAATAATGCATTTATAGTTGGACTGTGGTGGCTTAGTGGTTAAGATGCCGAACTTGATGAATGAAAGGTTGACAGGTCAAGACCCAAGTGCTGCAAGACGTGGTGAGCTCCTGTCTCTGTCCCAGCTCCTGCCAACCCAGCCGTTTGAAAGCAAGAAATTGCATGTAGATAAATAGGTACCACTTTGGCGGGAAGGTAAACAGTGTTCTGTGAACTCTGGTGTCTAGTCATGACTGCCACATGTCCACGGAAACGTCTACAAATGCAGACAGTGCTGGCTCTTTGCCTATAAATGGAGATGAGCACCAAACCCTATAGTCAGATACAACTGCCTTTCGAGCAAGGACGTCCTTTACCTTTAATGAACTTAAGAGTGTTAAAAAAAACCCCTAGCCTCTCTTGTTTCATGTGGCTTACCCACAAGAAGAAATATACAAACTTTAATTTTATTTTTTTGTATAAGTCTCATATTGGCATGTTGTCTGATTGTGGATGAACTGTGGATAATCTTAACTATAATAATTGTATGCAGTCAAACCAATTCCTAGCTATGGCAACTCTCTCCAGGGGTTTCTAGGTAGAGAATACACAAAGTGGCTTACAGCTCCCTTGTTCTGATGAGGTGCCTACCTTTGGATTGTGCAGCTTGCCCCATGATTTACATAGGCTGGCTCTTCTCTGAGGAGGTGCAGTGGAGAATAGAATTCCCAACCTCTGGCTCCTCTACCAGATACTAAGCCACAGAGCTACCCTGTCAGCTGATCTCAACTATGGTCAGTGCGGAAAGTTTATACAGCTGTCTTTACATTAATGCTAAAGGAAAAATAATGAAAATGCTTTCCTCCAAGTGGGAATATGACAAACAGTCCTATGTTTGTTGCCTCAGGGTCCCTGTAATTTCTGCCTACGCTGTTTCTCCAAAACTCATGTCCTTTCTCTTTCAGGGAACAAAGCGCACAAAGGAAGGACAAAACAGTTGGTTGATTCCTTATAAACACCCAAGAATTTCACATTCTTTTAATCCTTAAAGCCTATAGAATAAGCAGCCATTGTTATTTTGTACCACTTGTATTATTTATGCTAAAGTATTATAGTTATTGTATTAAAGTATTATTCATACAGCTTTGCTTATTTTGAACACAATTTAGTTCTCATTTCCCTTGTCAGGAGTCCCACAAAATGCTACTTCCTCTAAATGGGGTGAAATAATAATTGTGTGGTTTCTCATTCTTGTATTGGAAATATAACTAGGGCAAAGGAACGGGGTTTTAACCCAGTATCCCAAAATGCATAGAATACAAAATATGATACCAGAAGGTTATGAGCAAACTTATTGATATTTGTCACTGGAAAGGCACATACTCACCACCCTGAGCAAGTGAACTATCTCCTATTTCTTCTCCTTGAGTAGAAGGAAACATAAAACAAGTGAGCTCACTGCAAGTGAGCAATGATGCTTTTGCATGTTCAAAGCCTGCATCACTTTCCATTTTCCATCTTCCCTTTGTATGTTTCAGTCTCATGTGACTCAAGCTAAACCAACAGGCAGCAAAGCCCCAGGTGCCAAAAATGCTAGTTCCAGTTCTGCATCAAGTATCAGAATAAGAAAAGTGATGCTTTACATCAGTATTTCCCAACCTTTGTTTTTCAAATTTCAATTCCCAGAAGTATAAGTCAATTCCCAAAAGCACTGATCAGCCAATGTACTGACTTAGGCTTCTGGGAATTGAAGTTCCCCTGTGGGTTGTGGGTCTCATGTTGGGAGACACTGCTCTGCATCCTTAGTTAAGTCAAACTACAGTTTAGGGTTTGGATGACATGTTTCCTGTGTGGGTTTTTAAAATTATCTGTAGTTCTGTCCTTTTCCTACATGCTAGATCTTTCTTTATATTCATTCTTTACACATGAGACAAGAAATGAAACAAAACAAAAACAAAAAGTACAGAAGATGACTAATTGCTATATTTTACTGTGAGCTTTCATGAATCAAATCCACTTCTTCAGACATAAGACATCATTACATGATTAATGTTATGCCAGTCAAATAATGAATCAGGCCTTTATGTGCCAGATATGAAATCACTAACATCACTCTGTGTCTTTGGAATGCAATGTGAAACATCCATTAGGATAGACCAGATTGAATGAGAAATGTGCCCCTTGTCTAGAACTCTGATTGTTTTCTTAACACAGCAACAAACTGGATTGTAGCCAAATATTACATCATACAAGCCCCTGAAACTGGTGGTGTGAAAACTGATGTAAGTCTGATTTTTTTTTTTTTTTGGAATAGTAGCCATGTTAGTCTGTGGTTCAGGCATATAAGAAAACAAAACAAAATAAACAAAACAAAATAAAAAACACTGTAGCACTTTACATACTGCTATATTTTTATTGTTATCTTTCGTGGATCAAGTCCACTTCTTCAGACAAGGAGTGAAACTTACAGGCACGGTTTTTATGCACTAAATTCAGGGGTCAAAGGGAGAAGGGTGTGTTCAAGCAAAATGACAGACAAGCAAGCACAACAATACAGCTTCCCACAGCCATCAGCAACAATAGATTATTCAGATTAACTCTAAGTGTCTCCATTTCAATCTCAAAGTCTGAGAAAGCCCATTCTGGTCTCTGATCAACCTTTCACCTGCAAACAAAAACACTGTACCTGGTTACTTCCTGTTTTGCTAAAGAGAATTGGCAGGAATATAGCGGCCAACCGTCACGGATTCTCCGGGACAGTCCCGATTTGAGAGGGGGAATCCCGAGTTACCATTTTTAGGAAAATGGTCACGGAATTCCCCCATGACGTCCCGGCTGTCCCGATTTCTCTTCGGCAGCAGGCATTTTTTTTAAAAAAAAGGAGCAAAAAATGGCTCCAAAAATTCAGCGATGTGATTGGCTATGTCAGCTGACACAGAGAGCCAATCACATCGCTGAATAGGGGAAACACCTATTCAGCGATGTGATTGGCTCTCTATGTCAGCTGACATAGAGAGCCAATCACATCGCTGAATAGGGGAAACACCTATTCAGCAATGTGATTGGCTCTCTATGTCAGCTGACATAGAGAGCCAATCACATCGCTGAATAGGGGAAACACCTATTCAGCGATGTGATTGGCTCTCTATGTCAGCTGACATAGAGAGCCAATCAAATCGCTGAATTTTTCCCCCTTCCCTACCGGAGTTTTAAAAAAAGCCTCTTTAGTCTCATCAGCTGTTAGTCGGGAGAGAAAATAAGCAGAGCTTCAAGGTAAGCAGAGTTGGGGGGTGTATTCTCTGTGTCCGAGCAGGCTGCCTGCTTATTTTCGGGGGGTGGCTTATATTTCTATATACTGAGTATATAGAAATATAAGCCACCCCCCAAAAATAAGCCATAAGGCCATTTTTGGCCATTTTTTGGGGGAAAAAAGAATATAAGCCATGCCATGGCTTATATTCTTTTTTCCCCCCCAAAATGGCCAAAAATGGCCTGATGGCTTATTTTCGGGGGGTGGCTTATATTTTTAGAGCCCCCCGAAAATCGGCACATGGCTTATTTTCCAATAAACTGTGCATGCGCAGAAACTCAATCTGATGCATGCGCAATGCATCAGATTGAGTTTCTGCGCATGCACAGTTTATTGGAGCCATTTTTTGCTCCTTTATTTTTTGGCCCCGCCCATGACGTCGTGACGTTGGCCCCGCCCATGACGTCATGACGTTGGCCCCGCCCCACTATCCCGGATTCAGTTTTGTAAGGTGTTGGACGACTTAGGCAGGAAGGTTGTAATATAATATATAAAATATCTGGCAACATAATGCAATCTGTGTATCAAATTTGATAATGTCCCAGAAACCCTTCGCTAATATTTAATCCCCTGCAATGGGTGTCTAACAGATGGATGTATTTGATTTATGCTGTTTCCCTTTCAATCCTAGTTCTGTAGTTTCTCTGTTCCAGAAATGTAACTTTCAGGTCTTGGATAGAGTGTCCAGTTAGACTGAAGTGGTTTGAGACAGGTTTCTTTGTGTTGCCATTCCGGATATCTGATTTGTGTCCATTAATTCTTTTGCATAAAAATTGTCCTGTTTGTCCTACATAAAGTGCAGGTGGACATTTTTGACAAGAGATGGCATAAATCACATTGGCAGAAGCACAAGTAAAACTGACTTTAATGTTGTGTGTGGTGCCATTGGGTCCAGTAATACTGTTTCCAGAGCAAATGTGGGGGCATAGTTGACATCTGGATTTGCAGCAGGGTCTAGTCCCCATGTCTGCTCCACTTCTGTGTAGTGTGTTGTGTGTTAATAGTTGTTTGAGATTGGAGGCTTGTCTATAAGCAAGTAGGGGTCTGTCACCAAGGGCTTTGGAAAATGAAGCACTCTTGTCCAAGATGGATTGGAGATCCCTCATTATGCGTGTGAGGAGTTTAAGTTGAGGGCTGAAGGTGCAGCCAGCTGCATTGGCTACTGGTGTGCCTCCGGGTGCAATTCAAGGTGCTGGTTATCGCCTTTAAAGCCCTATATGGTAGTGGGCCAGGTTACTTGAATACCTGGTTGGCCCAGTGGGAGCGGTGTGCCACAATGGGAGCACACACACACACACCCCGGTTTATAGGACTACTCTAAATAACTTGCCATCTGGGGACTTCAGTTTAACTGTCTACGGATGTTTTTAATAAGCGGTATTGTATGTTGACTGTAAGCCGCCCTGAGTTGCTGTGGTGAGCAGGTGGTGATATAAGTCTAAACAAACAAACAAACAAACATGCCCCTTTCTATGCTCTTTCCAAAGATGTAGCTACTTTGTACCATTATTGTCCATAGAGAATTATCCTGCAAAATTCAAAGGAAAAAAGGCATTTGTGTTTCAATGTGTGTAACAGTTTGAGAAATATGAAACAAATTGGCTGATTAGACAATGGAAGCCAAATAAATTATGCTCTGTCCATCAAACTGCCCACGTTGTGCCCCCTGTAACATGTATAGAAAAAGTGGGTCTTGCTAACCCACTTTTTCTGTAAATGGAAGACATTTATGACAATGTTGGTCTTTTTCCCGATTCTGTGGCAGCTGCAGGTCATAGTTCTACAAATCTTGGCAGAACTGCAGTGCCTGGAAAGAGTATTTTTAGTTTGTGACATATGTGTATTGTGGCAGCTTTTCCACACTCTACCCTAACACACCTAATTGCATGTGACAGTGACATCATCTCTGTGTTAGAACATGGGTTCGGTCAAATATAGATGTAGCTGGTAGGCAAGCAGGCCTTGTTGTATCCTTCCATCCCCAAGGTTTTCTCCTGAAAATCATTGACAAACTGCTTTTCTCCTTATGGAGATTACTTCCAGTCTTTGAACTTCAACAGAAAAAAAAGCACTGGGAATGGGTTTGCAAGCATTAAGCAACTTGTCTATCTACACACTGGGTCTTTAGCCATCATGTATGTTTAGATCTTAAGAAGTGGTAAATCCAAGGACAGTTCAGGTTTCAATGAAGTTCTGAAACACTTCCTATCACAATACTTGAAAACTTAGGGAGATAAAACTAATACAAGGTTTTGAATGAAACCAAGCTATAGAATTCAATTAAATTTGAAAGGCAGAGATATGGACAGTGATGGGATGTAATAGGTTCGCACCAGTTAGCCAGAACCGGTAGTAACTTTTCCCAGTGTCCTGGAGAACCAGTAGCAGCTTTTGGGGGGAACCACCTTTGGGGCTTACCTTTTCACTGGTTCCCCCACTGCACATGCACGCCAAGCACTTGGTGTGCATGAATGCCTACAGTGCTTGATGTGTATGCATGGCCTCCTTGCTGTCCTCCCAAGCGGGGAAGAGGAAGAGAAGCTGCTAGCATGAAGCTCCCTATAGCCTACTCCCCAGGGTAAGTGACTCACCTTTGGATGTGGTGTGTCTTTGTGTATTTTAATGTGTATTTAATACCTTTACTTATATTGACGTACTACCACAGTTCCTAAAAAGGCCTGGAGGCCTGGCTTGGGGGTTTTAAGCAAAGTCTTGGAGTTACCTCATTAATAAGCTACACCTGTGCTGTTCCAATTGCTGTTCCAATTGGAGAACCCTTACGGAGGTACAGCTGTTTTACATTTACATTAAGGCATATTATCCTAGAGAACTGGTTAGGCAAAGACTTAGTACCTAACTTTTTTAACTGTTGTAAAGTTGAAAAGTGTCAAAATGAAGCCATCGTGTGGTGAGTTCATTCTGTAGTTCCTTCCATCTGACCTAGTGTGAGAAAGATTAGCCAGAATAAGCTTTAAGCTCTGGTTTAAAAGCTCTGGTTGATATGTGATTGGGGTGGGTTGTATTTTAACGTATTTTTTATTTTTTTTATTTGTATTTTTATTTATTTATTTAATTTATTTACGGGTTTGTGTTGTGGGTGAGTGGGTGGGTTGAGGTGTGTGTGTGTGTGCTTATTTTTATTTTTATTATTATTAATTTTTCTTTGGCCCTGCCCACAACATCATTATGTCATGACATTGGCCCATGATGTCATGATCTCATGACATTAGCTCCACCCACACTGTGATGATGTCATGGTGGGGTAGTAAAATTTTTGACATCCCACCACTGGATATGGAACATTCTAATGCAAACAAATGGCCCTAATCTAGGGAGAGCCAACCTTGGTGCTCCAGATGTTTATGAACTTCATTTCCCAAGAGCCCTGATTAGCAGGTGTGCTGATTTTGGGCTTCTGGTAATTGAAGTCCAAGAACACCTGGAGCACCAAGGTTGGTCATCCTTGCCCTAATCCATTGGAATTTTATTAGATGTTTTAAAAGGCTATTCTCTCCCTGCCACTTGTAAGAATTTAGCCTTACAATGAAATTATATATTCCAAGTGCATGTTATTGCCATGGTATTCGTTCAGGTGCTTTTTATGAATGTATACCTCCTCTGCTTGCTCTGTGAACAACCTTAGCCCAATTGTCTGGCACAACAGTACTAAGGTGGGGATGGCTTTAATTTCACTAAGTACATGGGGATGCACCTGAATCCTATTCCTAGTGTCCATCACACCTTCTCGAACCTAGGGCAAACTGCATAGGAGGGACCAGTTTGTTCCTTTATGTCACCTCCTTATTAAGTAATATGATTATAGGACAGAATCACAGCATTGGGCTTGCTCCTGTAGCTCTTTTATATGTACCCAGAGCAGCATCCTTTCCAGAAGGCAGAAATGGCTTTCTTACTGCATACATTCATTTTGTCCCCACCCTACAGAGAACTGTGCTTTTATTTATTTCCCAAATCCACATGTTCTCTTGAGATATATGAGGTATCCAGTGATAGGATGTCAAAAATTTTACTACCCCACCATGATGTCATCACAGTGGGAGCGGAGTAAACGTCATGACATCATGACATTGTGGGTGGAGCCAACGTCATGACATCATGATGTTGTGGGCAGGGCCAAATTTTTTTTTAAAAAAATTATTTTACACACTCACCTCAACCCACTCACCCACCCAAACAATCACAATACAAACCCATAAATAAATTAAATAAAGAAAGAAATAAAATAAAATAAAATAAAAATACACCCACCCAAACATCTACCCACCCCAAACACAAATAAACCCCAAAACACAAACCCCTCACTTACCAAAGCAGCAGAGGCTGCAAACCGCAGCGGGGGCAAACCGCAGCGGCAGCAAACCGAGGTGGTGGCAAACCGCAGCAGTGGCAAACTCCTGCAACGGTGCTGCATCCTTGCAGAGTGGTGGGGCCAGGCGCAGAAAGGCCGCCACTGCGTCTACAGGAGCTCCCTGCGCCCTTCTTTTCCCGGCAGCCAAAATGGCTACCAGGAACTGTGCATGCGTCAAATTTTCATTTGACGTATGCACAGTAAAAAAAATAGAACTGCACATGCGTCAAATGAAGGTTTGACACATGCGCAGCACCCGGTGAGCCATCCAAACTGGACGCCTAAAAAAATTAATCCTGGGAATGTTGCTACTGGTTCGGGTGAACCAGTGCGAACCAGGAACATCCCGTCACTAGGGGTATCTAACAAACAAGAGGACAATCCAGATGAAACAAACAAAAGAAACCATTTTGAAACTCTAAAGATCACCTTAGTAGTTAAAAGCTTTCCAAATGCATTTATTTGATAGGATGTCTGATTTAGGGAGCTGGGATAGTCATTATGAAAATGATCAAGCAGATATCTGGTTGTTATTTATGTTTATCTGAAAAACAACAACATTCTGTTGCCACTCATAGTGCCTTAAAGCAGAGGCTGCAGCAGGTGGCCCACGTATGGCTCCAAGGGCTATTTGTGTAGCTCTGGCCACACCATTTCTAGAATGTAGCTTTCCTGTTCTGGAACATTATGGGGCTAGACAGCTAGTCATCACAGCAGGAGTAGACCACTTCCAGAGAACACACATGATCGCCCCTGGATTAGCACCTGCGCCTAATCCTTGGAAACTTTTTTGTTATACAGATGTTTTTTTTAAATGGAAAAAGGGCCCACATCCTCTCTAGTGACCAAATCTATATATTTTGGAGGAAAACGACGACACTGAAACAGATGAGTGGGTTGGGGTCCCCATGGGTGTGGGAAAGTCACATCATGACTGTATCAGTCTCACTCCCTCAGAATTTTTTGAACAAAATTTATTATTGCCAGAAAAGGGAAAGGATATGTGGGAGATCACACCCCTGGCATGCTTTTTCTATCCTTGGAAAGAGCAATGTGGTCAGAAGAGAGGTAGTCAACAGATGGAGAAGAATACACATTTCTCATTAGTTGAGCTATTATTAAGTGCCTTCTTCTTCTTCTGTTTGTGAACATGAGGACACTTATTGGGTGATCAAATGCCTCCAGTGAGTTCAGTTTGTTGCTACATTCAGTGCTTCTTCACAAGGGACTTGAATATTATTCAAATCTTCTCTAAAAATTGCTCTCCATATTTTCTTTGGTCTCCTGGTTTCCCTTTACTCCCAGTGCTGGTCAACTATGCAAAATTAAAACCATCTCTTCCCTTGTTCCTCTCAGTATACAGAAATGGGAAGGGAGAAATAGGGTCACAGTAGAATTGGGAACCTTTTACCTAAAGGGGAATCAAAACAACCAATAATTATTATGTCCAGAAATAATGGGAGACCTGAAAAAGTCTACTGAAGATGCTATTGCCTTCAGAATCTTTAGAATGTGTATGCTATTAACAGCCACTTCCTGTTGCAAATTCACCACCTTTATGCCTGCTTTTAGTCAAGACATGCATAATATATTTCCCAATTTCCCCCCTGATAAATGTGGAGAAAAACAGATTAACACATCTATTCTCATGATCTCCTGTTAAATGATGCAGTGGACCTGTACACTATGCATTCTCTTCTGAATAAGTGAAAGATGCTTCTTTATATCAGATGAGCCACATTAATGACTTTCTGTGGCATCTAAGAATTATGGTTGCAATGCTATTCCTTTAATAGCACACATATATAAAATTCATTAATTGGCTAGCATAATGACTAATATGAAACGGACATAGCTAATACAACTCATATCTCATTGCATTGTTCTGTTCTTCTGTCACTTTAATAGTGACTTCTATTACATTATTCAGCAGAGTAGTTACTAATTATTTGCATCTCCTCGTATAATGTTTTTGTGATGTCAACCTTCTATTTTTTTCCCCTCCTAGTATACTTTTTTAAAGCAGGAAACCTTGTTGAATTTTTGATGCCTATAGAAATGTTAATAAGTAAATGATTACCTTATTATTTGGCTTCCTTTATGAAATGAGTTGCTATAAAAATATTCAAGGAGGTGGCAGACTTCATTTTTAAAACATTCTTTTGGAAGTTGCTCCTGCTGGTGCAAAACTTTATATGTAAATGGATTCCTTGAAAGATGTTATTATTTTCTTTGCATTTTTATGTTATAAGTGATACTCTGGCACTTGGGTTTGCCAAGGTAGGAGTTACATTTAAAATTAACCTTCTCTTTTAAGATACAAAATTATCATAATCAGTAATACTGCTTTCCCAGATGCATACAGCACTTCACTTTACAATCTCTGTGCATTGAATGGGTAGACGTGCTTCTGGGTAAATCTCTAGTAAATATTTGCTATGAGGGCTGTGAAAGTTGTGCATAGCTCTGATGACACAGAGGGTGTCTGCTTGCTGTAGCATCCCAGGTGAACAAATTAAGATCAAGTAGTTGCCTCCAGAGCTATTTCCATGAGTAGTAGGTTTCAAATCTAGTAGCAAAGGAAGCCCCTGCAGCTGATGGACCTTGATATTTCTTTTTCTTTTTTGAAAAACAGAAATCCAAAACCTGTAATCTTTGTCCCATCCCACAACAGAAACACGGGTTGCTTACCTGTAACTTTGGTTCTTCAAGTGGTCACCTGTGAATTCACACACATGGGTTTCTGTGCATGCACAAAGCCTCCTTCAGAATCTTCCAAAGCTTAAAAGAAGTTGTAAATGTTAATACTGCCTCCATCCTAATTGCAGTGGTAGGCATCAGCAGGTTCACACCAGTTCACTAGAACTGGTAGCAGTAATTCTGGTTGGCCCCGCCCATCCAAATTTTGGAATAAAGTAGTCCTAATTTGGATGGAATGCAGGGCTTTCCCCTTGGCCATGCCCACCATACCATGCCCACAGTGTGGTAGTAAATTTTTTGGAGCCCACCACTGCCTAATTGTAGTAAGATAAGAGCACCTTAGAGTTGGATACAACTGCCTTTAGAACAAGGGTGAACTTTACAGCAGCGTAGTGTGGGTTTAAGGCGGCCGGTGAAGATGCCAAATTCGCTGCCCCCCAAAAGTGCCTTGGGGTTGGCCGTCCCCCTACCCACCTTAGCTATGTCACACCACTGCAACTACCCACCCCGTTCAGGTCCTTCTTGCAGAGGCGACAGCCAGGATGCCCCAATTCGAGCATGGGAGGGGAGGGAAAACAGTGCGCGCACATGCACCCACCAGGAACTTTGTTGGCTTCCCTCTGCCTGCAAAGCCCCGGGGCGAAGCTTGGTGCCAGGCAAGGAGACAGCGTGTGAGAAACCAGAGAGGCGGTGGCGTTGCTGCTGCTGCTGCTGCTAAACCGAGCCTGCTGCCGGGGAACTTCCTTTGCCTCCCTAAGAAGGAAAAGGGGGTGGGAGCAGAGGGAGGAGGAAGAAAAGGCGTTCTAAGTAAGTCCTCCTGGGCCAGCTTCAAGCTCCACGGAGTGACCGGGGTGGGGGCACATCATCAGTTTAAGACTCGAGTACTGCATGACAGATTGAGTGCCCGTCTCTGTCCCTGCTCTTGGGGAAATAAAAGGAGCCTCATTCAGGCGTCCCCTGAGCAGAGTTTCTCCAGCAAAAATCCTTTGAAGGCAGGATAATTTCTGACACAAAATTATTACCTCCCCACCAACACACATGGACTTTTGCTGCTCAGCCCTGAGAGAGAGAGAGAGAGAGAGAGAGAGAGAAAGGCAGATATTTGCCAAAATCTTATTAAAACCTGCCAGAGACGGTCAGGCAGCCTTTTCTCCCTCCAGGCTACCCCGTGGCTTCCGTGCCCTCCCACACCTCCTTCTCCACCGGAGGCTTGAAGAGAGCAGCCAACCGTCCTGAGGGCTCTGAGGGAATGAAAGCCCGGCCAAAGCCTCCTCCCCCTCCGCTCATACTTATGTCCCACTCTTGCTTCATAGACGGTTTTTTCCTTCAGCCCTTGGGAAGTTTCTTCCCAGCTGCTGGGAAGTGGCTGACCCTCCACAAGGACATGCTCATAAACAGCACCAGCCCTACAGAGCAAAGCAGCCCAGGCCAAGCCACCCCCGCCCCTCAGCGCCTGAGGCCTCCTCGCTCAGCCCTGCCCGAACGGGAAACCCAGCAAGAGCTGTAAAGCTCATGCAACTCAAAACTGCCTGGGAGGAAACAGAAGCCCGCCCCGCCTTCCTTGCACCCTGTTGCCATGGAAACCACACCTCTCCTGATTGTGGTGGGTTGGGTTGGGTGGGGAAGCCTGCTCCGCCCGCTCGGCTCCTGGGCAAATAGATTAAACCAGAACCTTGCAGACCCGGGACAGAGCACCCTTTTTGCTGCCCCCTGGAGAGTGCCACCTGGGGCATGCCCCCCCCCAGCACCCCCATGCTACGCCTCTTTAAGAGAGATATTTAAAAAGCAATTTTCGCCAGATCTACATCCCCGGTGAGCTTCCATGCCTGAGTGGGGAATTAACCGCAGGTCTCCTGAGTCCCAGTCTGTCACTCTATCTATTATTCCACCTGGGTATCCCCAGGACTCAACCATACTGATTGTAATTGGATAGTAATGACACAGCTTTCCCTCCAATGTCTGCAATTTGTGCCTGAGCAATCAGAATTGCAAATGAAACCTGTGCTTTCCTTCCAATGATGAACACCAAGCAAAGAAAGGTAATTTGCAGGCATGAGAAAACCTAAGGTTAGGATAATCAGATTTTTAAATAAAAATTTAACTTATTTAACAATTTAAAATAACACCCTTTCTTTCATACTTTACAAAATTGTACTGCCTTTAGGGTATCTTTCTGTCTTCTATAAACAAAGTGAGCTGTGTGATCTATGTATAAAACATATGAAGAAGTGAAAGGTGATACCTTTTCTGGATCACTAAATAAAAAAATCATTGTGAGCTTTCATGACTCATGATCACTTCTTCAGACATGCATTTAAATGTTCATGGCGTGGTAGTCTGCCAGGTTATGTTCTTAAAAGCAGAAGGTTATTTGATGCTGCACCCCCATTTTTCAAACACAGGAAACCAGGCCTCTGTTTTTTGTTCTCCCCAAATGGCTCTATTGAAGCTGTAGGCCCCTCTCTGGCCAGGTTAAAACAATGCAAGTTCCAGTGACCTCCATCAGGGAGAGGGCGGGATTTTGTGTACACACTAGGTTTTACAATTTTAGCCAATTCAAAGGCAATTTAAAATATTACCTAGTGGGTCAATTTGTAGTGCTCCTGTCCTGATGTTACAGGAGAGTAGTCGCTTCATCACTACTGGCCTGGGGCCGAGGAGGACTTTGTGTGCCAAAAGTGCTCAGGACCAGAAAGTAACTCATGGGACTGGTGATACAGTGGTACAGGTGACATGCTGGTGGTACATGTGACATGCTGCGATGCAGGAGGAAATTGGAAGGCCACTGCATGATATTCTCAGGACAATTTTCATGGCTGATCGCCATGACGATTACCAATATTCAGAACCAAATATGGCACTTGAAAAAGAGGAAGAAGAGCCATGAAAACGCTCTGGGAGAGTGGCAATGTTAAACCATTCCTTGATCCTCTGAGATATTTAGAAAACTCTATTAGGACTGACACATATTAAAAGTGAACTGGCAACACATAGCAATGAGAAGACACTATCCAATGCCAGCTAGGAGATTACTGAGCCAGGTATGCTCTGGATTGGCCAAAAAGTGCTTCCAAAATGGAGATTTGTAGTGTTACTCAATCATTGTCTTTTCACTGAAAGATGCATGAAGAAACATGATTGAATTTCCACACTTGGAGAAGCATAATGCATTTTGCGTAAGTTGATCTAGCTACACGCCATTGTAGTGAGTGTCCTGATGTAGTGAGTGTGGGAATGATGAAGCCATGTTGGTGGGGAAGGAATCTTTCTTCCATTTTAGACCATTCAATCATGCTTTTAAAAATAGACTTCTCAATGTGAACAAACTGTCTTTTCATTTTGGTTTTATTATGCAATGACTTTAATGGTTGCTTGTTATTAAGAGGGACAAAATATTGACGACGACAACAACAAAGGTAATATTATGATAAAAAGAGATACATTAGGTTTTAAAAATTAATATTAAAGTTACACTAAAATGCTGGTCTGTTATTTGATGTCATATAACTGTCCAAAAAAGCATACATGCACAGAACATGGTCATTCTTCAGTAAACACTTACCGTATTTGCTGGTGTATAAGATGACTTTTTCACCCTGAAAAACATGCCTCCAAGGGGGGGGGGGTCGCCTTATACACTGGGTGCACTTCAGCTGGGATAGACATAGCTACCCATAGTGGCCTCCTGATGCTCGCCCACCTCATTCTACATACCATCCAGATGAAGAAAGAAGTTCTACATTACAATTGTGTCTCCCTTTCAAACTGGTGGGGAAAAAGAAAGGGTTTCATTTACTGGTACCTTCTGCCCTGCTCTGCCCAAAATGGAGGGAAAAGCCATGCTTCTTCCTTACAGGGGAAACAAGAGGTTAGGCTAGAGCAACACTCCCTGCCTCAGTGCAATTGACCTGCCCACCCACTTTACCTGCAGCGCCACCACTGGTGGCTGGTGCAAGTACAGTTCTAAAAAATCAATAAAATAATTAATATTACTGTATTTTAATTACTGAAACTCACTAGCAGTTGCTACATTTCCCACTCTTGGCTTATACTCAGGTCAATCTATTTTCCTGGATTTCAAGGTCAAAATTAGGTACCTTGGGGTTATATTCGGGTCGGCTTATATTCATGTATATATGGTAGATAAATAAGTACCACTTTGCACTTGCACTGTTTTATGTTTACTATACATGTTTGATAACATACAGCCTTGTGACAGTTTTTCTGCATGTCATAAGCATTTGCATATAAATTAACATGTTGAAATCAAATCTGATGTTCTTTTACGTTTTATTTGGTATGTGGAAGGTGTGCGGAAGAGGGGGTAGTCTTATACGGCGAGTATATAACAAACTCTATATTTTGAGTGGAAATGTTGGGGGGGTCATCTTATACACCCAGTTGTCTTGTACACCGGCATATACGGTAATGGTGAAGTACTCCAGTTCATGTCAAGCAAGAGCTTTTTTACACCTCGTTCAGGCATAACCAATATCCCAGTCTTCCCCGCACCCTTCCAAATTGCTTGCATGTTGCTTCCTGGTGAAAACATTTTGGTACACTTCAGGAGGCATCAGAAATGCTGAGATGGTGAACTGTATGATCTACATCACTGCACATAAAAGATCACATAAAGTGTAGTTCAAGCACATGCTGCCTAGAGAAGAAACAATTATTCCAGAGCTCCCTAAAACTTCCTACTTTACATTCTCACTGCACATGGAGAAAAAGATTAGGGTCATTTAAGCTATTGTCAGATTCCCTTTATATCTTCAGGTTTGGTTTTAGAAAGCTTTGAGCAAACAAAGGTAAGACATCTTGGAATAAATTAATGAGTATGAAGAAGACAAATGGGACAGTTAAATGGTTCTCATCCATGGGGATGTAGGGCAGAGATGAAAAGCTCGTCATCAGCAATGGTACTTAGTCCCATTGTTCTGTGTATAGGTCAGCTCACTTCCTATTGTTTATGTAGAACATTCATTTTGCAATCATCAAAGTTCTTTTGCAGTGTCTTTTCTTTTGTTTCCATGTCTAACACAGAATTAATTTAAGGCACAATGGCTTTCTATCCTATATCCTTTATTTCAAAGGATATTGTCTACAGTATTCCTCAGTGACAGCAAGAATACATTTAGACAATTCAGCCCTTGCAGCTGAAGCTGACAATAAGAACTTGTTAGGGGCAGCTCCAGGGGCTGTTTCTGGACAATTTTTTTCCTTGAAGCCACAACAAGTTAAGGGTGAATAGAGATTTTGCCCCAAGCTGAGATTTTTCAGTGTCTCAGGGAGCCCAAAGAAAGGATTTGTCTCCAGGTCAAGATTAAAAACAAATACTTCACAGTTGCTGAAAGAAGGGTCTCCACTGCAATCCCCTTCAAGGGTCTGAAATACAGACATATGGATTCTACAATGAATTCCCAGCAACCACAAAAGAACAAAACTTTCAGATGACCTAGATTATTCTATCACATCCAATTCGATATCTGAGAACCAAGCTTCAATGTTAGTGGAACTCATGTGTACCTTTTGCCTCAGGCAGAAGCTTAATTTCAAATGGCACATGAACTGTATCATCTAATTTGATCCTAAAAGCAATAGGAAACAGCAACTTATTCCTCGCTGAACAAGTTGGAAAGGTGGTTTCTAGGTAAAAATATCCAGTTGCCAATTTTTTTGGATTTTCTTCTTTCTCCACAGCCTTGCTTTATTATTTATTTATTTATTTATTTATTGCATTTATATGCTGCCAGTCTGGTAAATATACCATTTTGGACAGTTTACAACTAAATATAACAAATAGTAACACATAATAAATACAAACTAAGAACAACACAATTTTAAAATCCAATAAAAATACAACTAGCAGCAGCAATTCCAGTAATTATGGATCATAATTAACAGATAAAGGAGACCAAAGAACAAACACACACAGGGTCATGATATTAAATAGCAAAGTATCTTTCCACCATTTTACTTTATTTCTGCTGTGGTTCAAATAATCTCTCCCACTACTTTGCTGAGTAAGGATCTGACATCTTTTTGGATTCAGCCTGTGTGGTACTGAAATAAGTCAGAAACAAGGATGGTTGCTTAAATGCTGTGGCAAGGACTTCTGGGGCAGGAGGGGAGCAATTATTTGCTTTCAATTTCCCAATAATTCTATTAAAAGGGAAAAATTCAGAAGGAAGCAAAATGGGCCAGCCAAAAATTTAATCGGTGACTACTACATACTTGTGGCTTATGGTTAAGTACATGTGAATATGTAAAAATAAAGCAAAAAAAAATCTAATAAGAATTTCTTTCATGTCCAGGTCAAACTTTGAATTGCCAAAAGGAAGCAACATTATTGGCTTTGTTGGCCCAACTTAAATCCTCATTGGTACATGTTTTCGATAGTAATTGGCAGACCAACAAATGAGCCAGATATTGTATCTATCCACATTCACAGCATGTTGTTGTCTGCCAGCAGTCTCCACTTGAGCATTTTGGTCTTACATTTAGCACTCTGACCTTCAGACCATTCAGAGTCCTCCAAGGTGACATATGGGAGGTCAGGTTCCTCAGCCATATCCTCCTTTAATATCCCTTCTCCAGTGAGCTCCTTCCTCAATCTTCTGATTTGATTTTGTTCTCGCGTACCATCAAGAAGGTTTGCTCTTGCCATAAAGTTCCTCCTGGATTTGAGTTGGCAGATGTGAGGCACATATCTGTTCAGAGAATGACCCTTGTCATCCTCTTGTTAGTTCTCTTAGCATCCTTATCTTATGGATACCACCAGGAGGATATATTTTCTCAACTGGTGTAGATTTGAGACATCTGATCATTATACATATTGTTTCATTAAGTTATGCCACTTGTTTCACATGTGCACATATGCTCCATACTAGAACAGCATACTCTGCTGCAGAGGTGCCTAGGGTCAAAGCTGATGTATACAGCCTGGATGGTTTAGCTCCCCGTGTATAGTTTGACAGTTTCTTGATGATATTGTTTCTTGTACTAACTTTAGCTTTGGTTTTTAGTCAGTGCTGCTTAAAGGAGAGTGTCCTGTCAAATGTCATGCCCAGGTACTTCAGTGCTGAAGAATGCTGTGATCGGTTTCCTTGCCACATAACATCTAACCTTAAACCCCGTCTCTTGGTTTTGAAAGTGGAAAGCACACACTTGAGTCTTTCTTGTTTGGCTTCAAGCGGTTGATGGTGTAATACTGTCCTAATTCTTGAAGTGTCCCAGTAACCTTTCCAGCTATGTCATCAAAATGTGACAAGAACTGATAACATGTCAGTTTGCTGTCATATCAGATTGTTGAGGAAGGAACTGCAGGAGAAGAAATAAACTGAAAAACAGAGAGAATCACATCCAATAGTAACATCAATGGAAGGAATTTGTGGTGGAAGGATTCATGGTATAAGATTCAAATCTTCCCTCCCTCCCTTGTTCTTATACAGGGGTCCTGAAGACAACATTGGGCTGAATCTTCATTCCATCCTAAACAAAGAAGAAGCAAGAGAAAATATGTAGCCCTTGGATTTCTCCCCACTTGCTTCATCTATCTAACTGCCCTGGTCTTTCTCATTTCCACACACACCTCAACTTCTTTGCTCTTTTACTTTATTCAGCCTTTTGGTACCTCATACATCATCTTTGAACAATGAAGGCTTAGGGACTGATTAGATAGCATAGTTGATGGTAGGGAAAAAAGCTTATATGGTAAGTTACTAGGCACTTTATAATTCTTGTTTAGGTGGTCTTTTAGGGTGAACATAGAGTAATGATGAGATAGCATTCATGTGCAGACTGCTCCAAGAGTTTGTGTCTGAAGCCTAAGACCTATAAACATGGATTAGAGATAGAGCCATTCATCAGGATGCTCTGTGGTCATCTTCTCTGCAGTACCATAGAGTGTGTGGCCCAGTTTATGATAGATTCTGTACTTTTTGGTTAAAGCTTAGATGGGCACAGCAGTTTGGAAACTATCTTATAACTCTGTCCCACATTTCACCATTTCATGAATCTTCAAATAACAACAACAAAACACACATCACAACAAAATTTGATTCTGTAGAACAAGTGGAAAGGAAACTCAGAAATTACTAGGCACCCTAGCTAGGAAGTCAGCATTTGAAGAAGGCTAGCCAAACAATCTTATTTTCTGTGATTTGGACTGTCTCATAGCAAAGAGAGACATCAACCATACTCACCCAGACTTCCAAAATTGCTCACCTCTGGTGTGAGAGTGAGACATAGAGTGCATATTTTCTCAGCAAAGCTTCTGCAGTTCATGCCACAGCAGTGGTGGGCTGGCCCATCAGGCTACTGGGACTCAGCTTGGGGTGCCCCAAGACCCCCAGTATCATGGCGCCTCCCCTTGGGTGCCAATCCAAAGAGCCGAGGCGAGCTGTGATGCCCAGAACAATCGAGCAAATGTGTGGGGCACTGTTTTCCTCTGTCTGCCTTCTCCTCCTTTACCACCAAAGATAAGATTACAAAACCAGCCCCATTTACAGTGTATCTGCTGTGGCTTTGAGGTTGTAATTTTTCCTTGTAAGCAAGAGGTTGTTGTTTCAAATCCCCAGAGAGGAGTTGAAACTAGAAGGCAAGTAGGAACATATATATTTTGTTAGGGTTAAATGCTCTCATTACTCCCTGTCCAGCACCATTTTAGCAGAGCCAGCACACCCCTGTGCCACAGTACTTGCCATTTCCAATGCAAGGCACGTGTACACATAGTACAGAACAGTAAACATATCCACGAATTCCTGTGTCAAATTCAGCCAAATTCAGATATGAGCAATCTTTCCCCTCAGGACCATGTGCTGGACCAAGATCTAAGCCAGTATTTGCCTTCAGAATCTGGATTTCCAAAGAAGGCTACTCTGAAACAAAGACAAGAAATACACAAGAAAGCAGTAGGGTGCAAGAAAGAGTTGATAGAAGATGATAAGGAGATTGTGTGACTGTTCTACAATGTTAATAACTGTCTAAATCTATAAAAAATGGGATGGTGACAAAAAAACCCATACATTTTATATAGATCCACACCAAGGACAAACCTTGTCAGAACTTTGCAGACCATATATATACATGAGGAACATGACAGTACCTTAAACCAATAATAAAAACTGTCCTGAAGTCAATGTAACAGAGATCTCTGAGGTACTTGGCAATCCACCAGAAACAACAGAAAATAGAGAAATTTTGCAAAAAGTATTAAAAATATTCTATAGCAACCTTGTGAGATTTGAATGAACCTCCACAAACTACAAACCTCATCTCCCTGAAATATATACTAACAACTCTTTTTAGAACATAATTTCATTTTTTTAATTCCTAGTTGACAAAATATGTGACATAAGATGCAACACATTATTCTACTCAATTCAGTAGGGTGCAAGATTTTAAGTGCATACTATACTTTGTACTGCTCCAGTCAGTAAGTAGGAGCGAATAGCAGAGGTGTGACTACCAGACTTTAAATCTAGACCAGTGTGATGTGAGATACCTCAATGGTCATACCATTATTGATCTTATAAGACATTTATAAAGTGTATCATCAATCAAGAGAGCTAGAGGGGCTAACAAGTTTATGAAAAAGGAGTGACAATATTGATTAAAATGGTGTATGGTGGAAAAATAAGGAAGAAGGTACGATTGTAACATATTTTATAGATGGCTCCTCCACACCACTAGATCATAACTCATACGTAGAACTTTACAGGCCTCTAGTGCAGATTAGAGAGCCTAGTTCTGTAACTATTCATAGTACCCATGAAATATGAGTAGAAATGAATCAATGACTTCTATTCTGAGGGAGTATTGTAAAAAGAAAAACATGTTCTCTATATAAAAACTTCAACATTCAATATAGTAAAGGCATAATAACCCCTTGCTGTTAATAACATAGCACTCCAGACATTTAAAAATGTTCCCATACAACTATACATTATTATTACAGTATTATTATTATTTCCAAGTTCAATGGGGAGATCAGAGATACAAAAAAAAATTTTTACTACCCCACCATGATGTCATCACAGTGTGGGCGGAGCTAACATCATGACATCATGGGCGGGGCCAAATAAATAAATAAATGATAAAATAAAATAAAAATAAGCCGCATGCACATACACACCCCTCAACCCACCCACAACACAAACCCATAAATAAATTAAATAAATAAATAAATAAATAAAATAAAAATTACATTACATTAAAACCCAAACCCATCAGTTACCTGTTAGTATAAGTGCCTGGGCAGCACCATGTTGCAAGATGGATATGGTCATTGTACCGGTTCTCTAGGATAATATGTCTTAATGTAAATGTAAAACAGCTGCATCTCCTTAAGGGTTCTCTAATTGGAACAGCAATTGGAACAGCAGAGGTGTAGCTTATTGATGAGGTAACTCTAAGACTTTGCTTTAAAAACCCCTGGCCACCAGGCCTTTTTAGGAACTGTGGTAGTACGTCAATATAGGTAAAGATATTAAATACACATTAAAATAAACACAGACACACCACATCCAAAGGTGAGTCACTTACCCTGGGAAGCAGGCTATAGGGAGCTTCAGGCTAGCAGCTTCTCTTCCTCCTCCCCACTTGGGAGGACAGCAAGGAGGCTGTGCATACGCGCCAAGCACTGTAGGCGTGCATGCACACCAAGTGCTTGGCACGCATGCCCAGTGGGGGAACCAGTGAAAAGGTAAGCCCCGAAGGTGGTTCCCCCCATAAGCTGCTACTGGTTCTCCGGGACACTGGGAAAAGTTACTCCCGGTTCTGGCGACCTGGTGCGAGCCTGTTGCATCCCATCACTGCCTCCACCCCTTCAGCATAACTATTTCACGCTCATTCCTATTCTATCAGTGCATAGAAAGGTGGAGGGCAAAAGAAGAAGGGGGCAGCCAAAGATGAGATGGTTAGATGGTATTGCAGACACAATGGGCACAGAGCTGGGTGGGTTGAGGAGGATGGTGGAGGACAGAGGTGCCGGGAGGACAATGGTCCATAGGGTCACAAAGGGTTGGAATTGACTGTGCGACTGAACAACAACAAAATGTATTAGAACTGCCAGGTCTCTGGAGGATGGAGTATGAGGAGATAGTTGTGCTTCTGCAGTTCTCCAGGAAGGGAGATAAGTTACAGTGTGAGTAACTCTTCAGTAGGCACTTTAATTCTTGCAATGTGAATTGGTATTAAAGTCTGGAATCTATCTACTGTAATGAATGTCAGACCGTTTTCCTAAGAAAATCTTGGTCTGGGATCATACCAAACCAGGACGCATTTTAACTGCAAAGTCTAGTCTGGATTTTTCTTAACACCAGATAAACCCTGGGATCTTCATTAGCTCAATCCTGGCCTGCTTTGACAAAGTACAGCCTGCCCTCTTCCCGCGGTTGGCTAATAACCAGCCTTTCAGCCTAATCTTGGTAGTGTGTGGCTAAAAAGTAACAAACTCCCTTTACAGATGTGAGGAAACACAAGGGCTTGAATTTTTAAAAGGTTTATTTAACACAACTGAGGTATTTACAAACATCAACAGCTCAGATTTCAAAAACAGGGAAAACAAAAAGCAGCTTCATTAAAATGTTAACAACACACTTCTGGCAACAGATCAGCCCTTAACCCACTGCTAGGCCAAAATAACAAGCCTCTCTTACTATTCTAGGGAAAACCTTTTTATCCCTACTTAGCTGGATGGTTCCTGGACAGCAGTAAGTTTAAAAGCCCCTTCATTTTCCTTTCTTTAATTCTCCTCAGTTGGATCATCTCTTCTTTGTGACACCAGTTCGTATTTAACCTCAGAGTTCTCTAGAACCTCCCCCATCAATCATTTTATTTTTATTTATTTATTTTAATAAATTTATATACCACCGTAATCCAGTGGACTCTCCTGCATGGTGTACATAGGCCAGTGAGCACATCACTGACCATACAATAGAACAGGTTAAAACCAATATAAAACCAATTAAAAAGCCCTTAAAAATTGCCCAATATTGTGCCATTATCTAAAAACAAATATAAAATCAACAGAACAGGAAAAGATTCAATATAGCAAGAAAAGATTCCATATGCTCATAGCTGACATGATACATTGCTGTCACATGTTATGGTGGTCCCACAGCATTTCAGATAGTTTCCATTTTGTGCCTCTGAGACTTGGCTCTTAATAAACAAATTCCATGGCTACAGGTTGACCCCAAACATCACTGTATTCAGAATATTCAGCTTTCTTCCTGAGGTGTTTCTTCATCCTCTTCTTCATGTAAGATTAACCTCTCAATCCTAAATTGTTCATTTTAGCCTAAAGACAATTTCACTTTTAGTGAAACTTCAATCTGTAAGTTGCTTTAGACTGTAGCTTAATAGCCGCTCTTTCCCCAGAATTAAATTCTTAGTATATAATGAAGCAGAAGTGGGCAAGTTACCTACTCAAATGCTGTGGTTCTGCAACCACCTTTGAGTTTTGCCATCCTAATCAATGGAGAGAGATGCCGGGAGCTGCATTTAAGTGCCAGAAGCTGCCCAATCCTGTCATTCACTCTTAACCAATACCAGTCCATCATGCAAATTAGCTCTTCTCAACATTCTGTCTCTACCCACTGCTGTTAATCTTCCCTGTCTTTGCCTGCATTATTTTTTACCAAGGCTACTTTCTATCCATTCTTACCCAACATTTTGCACGTGCTCTCATTCATCCATCTATTCTAAATACATTCATTAATTATGCCTACCCAGTCCTAGTTGGCTCCATAACATACTGGTTCAATGTGAACATGTGTGTGTGTGTGTGTGTGTGTGTACACGCACGGATGTGGGTGCACATATGTGTGTGTGTTCATCCACCTGCATGCATATTGTCCTAAATGACACAATGACTTCAAATGTATATACACTTCAGCAACTGATCCAGTCTCTCCACTTCTTCCAAAACAGCATGTCCCAACCTATGTCCTGTGGGCCAGATCTGGCCCTTGGGCCAAATTCATCCAGACCCTGGGCCAAATTGCCACCAATACTGGAAGTGACCCGATGTTACTGTAGGTGCTGAAATTGCTGCATTTTCACACCAATACACTGCAAAAATGCACTGCTGGGAAGAACCATGTGACCAGCCCCTCAGCTGACTGAAGGGGTGTGGTCAGGCCCCTGGTAGGGAAAGGTTGGGAACCCCTGTTTTAGAGAACCTACATGGACTCTCTCTATCATTTGGAAAAGTGAGTGAGTAGAGCACTGTTGCAATGACTTACTATATTTCTTGGTGTTTAAGATATGACAGCAACTGCTAACTGAGAACACCTTTTTCTGGCCTATGGTTTTAGGTTTTGGACTTGGAATCTCAGGGAGCAGAATGTAGCTCACCTCACAAAACCAGCATGCATGATTGTGCACCAGATCAAATGAGTTACAAAGAATTGCTGCAAGGAACTTAACTGCTGAAACTATTTATTGCACAGGTCAGATGACTAATCAGTTAATGGTTAGATGGCTAATCAATTAAGAACGGATCCATAAAATGGATATATATTGTACAGGCAAAAGTTTTAACCTAATCAGTGTATTGAATCAGTTCTTAGAAGCTTTGATTACTAGCAGGAAAGTCTAGTACTGTTAATAGGAAATTCTTACAATGTGTTAGGCTCTCAAGGTGAAGACCCAAGAATGAAAATTGTGCTTAATTTTCAAATAGCACGTAAGAATAGATTTTACCCAGTGCTTGGGCTTAAAGACAGCATTGCTCCTGGAAGGATGTCATTGTAGGTTCAGCAGAGTTGGGTCACGGTAGTGATTTTGGTAAATGGTGGTTTTAATCTGTGCCTTGTCCATGCTTAATTTCCCTTGGACAGAAGGAAGGGGAGTAGTCGGTTGGTGGCCAACACCTTAATGGGTAGGGTCCGGGGTGGGTAGGGTGGGGATGCCTTTTTGTAACATTTTTTTTCTTTGTAAGATTGTGTAATGTTCCTATGTTTTTTGTAATATTTTTGTAACTTTATGACGTATATTGGGGTTTTATCTTACTGTATTGTATTTTATGATATTCTATTGTTTGAATTATTGATGTATATTTCACTATATTGTGACATTGTGTTGTTCTATTGAATTGTTACATTGTATTTGATTGTATGTTGTGAACCGCCCTGAGTCGGTTTTCACCGAGTAGGGCAGCATATAACCAAAGAGCCAGCACTGTCAAGGCATTGAACCTTGTTGCACAGTGGGTGGAGTTTTGGATAATGGTAGAGATTTCTCTTTTTTTTTCTTCTTTAAGTGCCATATCCGATTCCGAATATTGGCTATCCTCATGGTGATCAGCCATGAAGATTGTCCTAGGAGCAATATCACACAGTGGCCTTCCATTTGTCTTCTGCATTGCAGCATGACATCCATATCACTAATCCAGCTCTGCAAGTCACTTTCTGGTCCTGAACCCTCTTGGTACACAAAGTCCTCATTGGTCCCAGGGATTTTGTCCACTTGGGGACCATCACCTTTCCTTGTGGACTTTGGGACCCAAGGCCGTTAGTCATCAGAGTTGTCAGGTTAGTTAACCACTGCCTGATGATCAGCACTGAGTCATTGGCAGCATGGACTACTCTAGAAGGATAACCTGGCCAGACTGTTACTTCTCTTCTTTGCTTCCTATATTACTCCTTTGGGTGGTGAGGGTGGCGTAAGATTCTTGCTCTGGCCCTTATAGTGGCTTCTCTGCCACTGCTTTGGCAGCTGCATTGGCTGCCAGTATGTCTCCGGGTGCAATTCAAGGTGCTGGTCATTACCTTTAAAGCCCTATATGGTAGTGGGCCAGGATACCTCAGAGACCGTGTCACCCCAAGAACGTCTGTCCGTCCCACCAGGGCGGATCGGAGAGGCTCTCTTGTAATGCCATCAGCTAGAGAGGCTCGCCTCTCTAGCACCAGAAGGAGGGCCTTCTCCGTGACCGCCCCGGCCCTGTGGAACCTCCTGTCTATTGATTTACGTCAACAGACAGAGCTCCTGCCCTTCCGGAAGGGCCTTAAAACCTGGCTGGCAGGACAAGTTTGGGGATCCAAAAACACCGGATCTCATGTTGGGTGGCTTATCAGATGAGTCAGCCACCCTTGTTCTTACCTCCTCACCCGGTCCTTGTTTTTAATAACCTTTGTAATTTTATATCTTGGAAATAACTGGGAATTGTTTAATCTTTTTTAGCTTAATTCTGTTAACATTGTACTAATTTATATTTTTAATCTATTAAGAGGATACTGTATACTGAGTTGTTTTCTTTAATTATGTATTTCTTAAATTTGTTTATGTAAGCCGCCCAGAGTTGGGTTTTGACCTGATTGGGGCGAGATAACAAGTTGGAAAAAAAATAAAATAAAATTATTTATAGGTAATCAGAGACATGGGTTCAAATTTTGCTCATCCACAAACCTTTGCTCTGGATTGTGGGCCAGCTATTTTATATCAACTTTATCTACCTCTAGGTTCGTCATCAGAATAAAAGGGAATATAACCCAGATGTATACTGCTGTGAAACTGCTTGCAGCATTACTGAGGCAGAAAGAAAATAAACGGAATTAACATGAACTGCCTTGCATCTTTATTGAGTAGGTGACATGCAAGCAAATGAATAAATATAAATCTTTTCCACATCTGCTAGCACTATTCTCCCACCATTTCAATTAGCACCCAGTAGGACTGCACAATATGCTTAAGGAAGACACCTTGTCAACCTCTCTCTTTTCATTTCACCATAACTCATTCCATCGCAATAATGCCTGGGGAGGGGGAGTGTGGGAGGGCAACCATGAAGGTCATGTCGACTGTCTTTCCAGTAAATATCACTGGGATGTTTACTGTTGAATGCCAATAGTAGCCAGCCCTTCCAGTGCCAGTTGTAGTGTATTAGCTGAATCTAAGGCTTAGGTCAGGAGTGGTCAAACTATGGCCCATGGAACCATTTCATGCGGCCTGCTGCTGCCCTCGCTGCTACCAGAAGTGGAAGCAGATGCATAAATGCACCCCGCCTGCTGTAAATGCTGCTGTGAATGCAGCCATGGCTGTTGTAAATGCATTCACGACAACTGTGGATGCGTTTTATGGCAGCGTTTAATGGGAGGAGGAACCATGTGAGTGGCCAACTCAGCAGTCCAGGGAGCATGGTCTGGCCCATGGCACAAAAGTCTGGGAACCCCTAACTTAGGTCATCTGGTCATCATAATTTTACTTCATAATTTGCCTTCTTTTAACCATAGTTAAGCTGTGTGCCCTCAGACACAGATGGCATATAAATCTAACACCCTTCCTCTCACACTCATGTTCCATTCTTGCATCCATTATATATTATGAATGCTATATGTAGTTATTTTTCAGCAGTCTGATGTATAAGTTGTGTGTGTGTGTGTGTGTGTGTGTGTGTGTGTGTGTGTGTGTGTGTGTGTGTGTGTGTGTGTGTGTGTGTGTGTGTGTGTGTGTGTGTGTGTGTGTGTGTCCCACCTGCATTATGGGAAACTAACAGCTTTTATTTGTTTCATTTCCAGCCTGTGTCAGGCAAAAGGTTGTGTCTGCTTGCACCCACCTTACTGTGTTGAACAAGAAGGTCTGTTTGAATCCTCTAGATCAGGGGTGGCCAAACTTTTTGGGCCATGGGCCGATCATGTGGTTCAAGGAGCCGGTCACTAAGGCCCAGGGGCCGGGTGCAGGCCCTGATGCCAATTCATCCAGCCCACGAAGCCCTGGTCGCTCCTGGAAGCAGAAGTAAAACGCGCCTGTATGGGCACGTTTTACTTCCACTTCCAGGAGCGAAGAGGGCTTTGTGGGCTGGATGAATTGGCATTGGGGGCCGCACCCGGCCCCCGGCCCTTAGTTTGGGCACCACTGCTCTAGATCATGCTTCTGTTCAGACTTTGCCACTCAAATTTGGGCAGATTTACCACTTCAAGGAAGGAGGTAAAGAAAATTTGTGTGGCTCTGTGCCTGTTCAGAGAGTTTTGAAATATCTACAGATAAAGAGTTCCTAGTCATTTTCCCGTAATAATGATAATATAACTTAGGAACATTCCTGTGTAAATGTAACTTACAATTTACTTTTACAGTTATGAGGATGTGGTCTTACTAAATGTTTGAGTAGGAATATCACATGTCTCAAGCAGTGGCTTATGGCAGTGTTTCCGAAGCTTTGGTTTTTGGACTTCAATTCCCAGAAGCTTAAGTCAATTCCCCAAAGCACTGATCAGCCAATGTACTGACTTAAGCTTTTGGAAATTGAAGTCTAAGGAACATAGTACGCATTAGGCAAGTGCATGAAAACTGTAGATTTTTAAAAGAAAAAGTAACTGAAAATGTGACTATCTGAGAAATGAGAAAGTAAAGGGAATTTTTTTTAAAAAAATGCTAATTATAATAACAGCTAATCACAGGGTGGGATTTGGACTGTGACTATTATTTGTGACTATTATTTGTGACTGCAGTGGCTCAGTGGTTAAGAAGCTCACCTTGTTAACTGGAAGGTCAGCAATTCAAGACCTGAGTACTGCATGACGGAATGAGCGCCAGACTCTGTCCCAGATCTTGCCAACCTAGCAGTTCGAAAGCAAGAAATTACAAGTAGATAAATAGGGACCACTTTGGTGGGGAACGTTCCTGGGGACATGAAAGGAGCCTCATTTGGGTGTCCCCTGAGCAGAGTTTCTCCAGCAAAAATCCTTTCAATCCATAATAATTTCTGACACAAAATTAGTAGTAATAGTAGTAATTGTTGAAGCTCAATGGCAAAACAATGCATTTTTAGATGCATAGATATGCACTTGTAGAGACAAGTGGAATCTTCCATACTCTTAGACCAGGGGCTCCCAACCTAAGGTCTGCTGGCTGGATCTGGCCCATGACACCTCCTGGACTTGCGACTACTGCTCAAAGAGCAGGTGGCAGTTGTGGCCAGGAGGGCCTTTGCACAACTTCATGTGATTCGCTAGTTATGGCCGTTCCTAGACTGGGACTCCGGGCTCATGGTCACACATGCCTTAGTCACCTCCAGACTTGATTGTTGTAATGAGCTCTACATGGGGCTGCCCTTGGTGACCATTCGGAGGCTACAGCTGGTCCAGAATGCAGCTGCACGAGTAGTGATGCGGCTGCACAAGTAGTGATGGGATGTGGGCATTATGCCCTTGCCTCACCGTTGCTGAGGGAGCTGCACTGGCTCCCAGTTTGTGTCCGGGTGTAATTCAAGGTACTGGTTATTACCTTTAAAGTCCTATATGGTAGTGGTTCAGGATACTTAAGAGACTGCCTCACCCCAAGAACATCTGTCCATCCCAACAGAGTGGACCGCAGAGGCTCTCTGGTTGTGCCATCAGCCAGAGAGGTGCACCTCTCTGGCACTAGAATGAGGGCCTTCTCTGTGTCCGCCCTGGCCCTATGGAACCTCCTCCCAATAGAACTACGCATGCAGATAGAGCTGCTGTCCTTTAGGAAAGGAGTAAAAACCTGGCTGGGAGGTTAGGTCTGGGGAATGGACGGATCAATATCCCCAGCTAGGGCTGGATAATTTGACCCCCAGTGCCTTTTAGCTGGAACGCTTAGTTTTTAATTTTTAAGCTTCTTTTAATCTTTTAATTTTTTAGTCTTTTAATTGATTTTAAATTGTTGCAGTTGATATGTTATGCTTTAAATTGCCCTGAGTCCCTTCAGGGAGGAGGGCGATGAACAAGTACAACTAAATAAATAAATAAATGCTTCCCACCCCTCCAAGGGCATTCAAGAAACAAAATGGCCACCCCTTTGAAGCTCTTGGGACAAAATGGCCACCCCCATAGTACAGGCAGGGCAAAATGGCCATCTGGCTCTCAAAGCTGATTGAGAGAGTGTGACCCAACCCCCCTTGAAAAGGTTGGAAACCTCTGCCTTAGACTATTTATGGAAATCTGACCAAGGAATCTGAACCTGAAGGATCCCAACTTCACTGTGCCAATACAAACACATTTTTAAAATGTCACCTTCACATCTCTGCACTTGCCCCTGCCTCCACTTGTCCCCCAGAGTTAAAGCAATACAAGGGACAAAGAGGAAGAACAATTAAGCAGCCTGTCCCTGGTTATGGAAATCACTGGAGCATCTGCAGCAGGAGGAATTTTTAGATTCAGAAAATCTGCATGGGATATCTATTTGAATTTTCAGCCTTCTCAATCTTTAGCATCTCAAGTTACACATGGATTATTGCTTTCTTTTGTTTCTCTTTGTAGATTATAGCTTGTAAGATTTTGTTAATATTAATCAAATGTATCTGATTCCTTTTGCCCTACTTAGTTCATAATGTTCTGTATTTTTATTGTTAGACACCAAGTTTGCTTTTGCCTTCTTATTACGTACCATTCATTTTTAATGCCACACACCAAATTATCTTTTAGATTATCTTCTTTATCTTTTGATTCTTTATATTAAGTGACAGACACAATTGTCTGAATTCCCTTTACCCCTCTAGAAACCTGTCACTATTCTGTACTTAGCTGTTTTGAATTAACTTTCATCTTTCCTCATTTGAATTGCCTAAGCCCCCTTGTATCTCTCTGTCTTGTTCGTTCTTATTTACCTTGACAATCTTCTCAGCCTCATCTCTATCTGCTTTTAAATAAAAGTTTGCTCTTTGTTGTTAATCTTTTGTGTCACATTTACACTCATGTAAACTTTTCATTATTGAAGTGAACTTCAGAGGAGAACCTTCCTGTTAATAGCCCTCACAAACATAGCCAAAACCAGGGGTTCTCAACCTTTTCAAGCCAAGGGCTGAGTCATGCTCCCTCAGACAGATTTGGGAGCTGGACAGCCATTTTGCCCTGTCTGCCACACATGGCACTTCTGGGTGTGGTGGAGGTGGTGGTGATGGGGGGCACATGAAATGGTGTCATGGGCCACATCTGGTCCCCAGGCCATAGATTGAGAACCCCTAGCCTAAAGCTTTACACCTGGAGTGGAAACTGTTTTATGACCAAGATGATTGCATTACACACTCTTGCCTTCCCAGCAAGCAGTGCGGCCAGACTTCAAGTACTCTCTTGTTCAATGTAGGTTGCCGACATGGTGAAGGATAATGAGACAGCCTGATGATCAGCTTGATTTTCTTTTTACAGGAGGCAGTGAAAAGATGTGTATCATTTACATGTACTAGATAGTGGATACCGGACAGAATTTCAAAACATTTTCTTCTTCTTCACAGTTCTCAGCTTGTTTGAGGCCTCCTCAGTTTTCTATTAAGCTCTATGACTTGTTTTGCTTAAAAAAATTGATGGGTTTTTAAAAAGTCGCTATTGTCAACAATAACTGCCAGAAATCTATTAGTCTGAAAATGAATGTATCCCCTTCTCAAGTGCCCCCCCTTCTTCCTGCTGTGATGCATCTCCTTTGACAGGGACTGTCAGCACATTATCTGCTGTAATAGAGGAAAGTTCATGATTTCATTGCATTATTAGAAGTCTCTAGGATGACATGAAACAGTACAATTGTGTGATGAGTTTGCAGGAAGGAAGAATGGTTTCATTGCTATACAGTTAAAAGCATATCTAGGCCATCCTCCTACCAGTCAGCTAGGTGAGGTGAAGCACTGAATATTTTAATAAGTAAAAGCATGATCTGCAAACTTATTGTGTTGCACTGACACCTCCATGGAGTCTTCAGCTTTTCAGTCCTCAGATCCTCCTTGGTTCCAAATTGTTGCAAAGTTTTGAATATATGGTGAAATTTCCTTTAGCTGCACAGTAAATGTACTGAGAGCCACAGAGGAGAATAGCTAAAAATCTCCTGGAGTCCACTCCTTTCTCATTAATTGGTACTCCAAGTCTCAATTACTCGCTCTCACACATTTGTGGGAGAAGGAATAAAAATGTTTTCTTTACTGACAGTGATTTGGAATTACATTTGCATGCTGCTTCCTTTGCAAAACAACTGACACCAACTGACAAAAGATAGAGAAAGAACACAGAACAGAGAGAGGCAGGGTTCTCTTTGAATGTAGAAGGAAAACTTGGTGAATGCTGGATAGACAGTCACCCCAGCTCAGAAAAGTCCTACCTAGTCATTTCATCTACAGACCCCATGCAAAGTTGTAAAACAAACTCTAACACAAACTCACAGTGAAGGGGTTGCTCAATAGTTGTGTGCATGTAGTCCGTAATTGTGTGGCTCCTTGCCCTGGCACAGCTTCTATGTTACCCTATCAGTCACTAAGGCTTCAGATGATCTTGGCTGGCCCTTTTGACAGGACCACAGTACACCAGGCTCCTCTGTCATCTTCTAGAGTCCACCCACATCCATGCCCAACGTATGATGCTGCTTAACTATCTCAACCTCCGCCACCTACTTCTCCTTTTGTCCTCAATCTTTCCCATCATCAGTGAATGGTCTCTTCTAATTTGTGGCCAAAGTATTCAAGCTTGACTGAGAAGATTGTGGGGATGATTCAGAGTAATCAAGGCCAATTCTCCTGAACAAAAGGTTTGTGAAGCAGCCTAGTTTTCTGTGACTATGAAGTCCCTCCCTAACCCTTTTGGTTTTATTACTTAATCCTTTTTCATTCAATCCCCCAATCCCATTCTGCCTATAGAGGATCTGTTACAGTTCGTATTTCCTTTCTCCGTATGTGTGTTTAAATGTTCATCTGTTGAGGCTGAATGTGCATTTGCAAAAGTGGGTTACTGTGAACTCTTCTGCTATGCTAAATAACTCCTACTGTTCTTCAAAATGCCACAGGACTCTTTGTTGCCTTGAATGTATAATCTCCAGTGACCTCCTTCTAGAAACCAAATGTTGGTAAGTGTTGTCCGCTTTGAACTTCTCAGAGCTCAGAAAAAGAATAACTTTCTCTACCTATATGCATCTCTCTTGCTCTCTCATGGACACTCTCACTCCCTCTCTGCAAAATAATGAAATAAGGTAGAAGATAATGATATCAAAGAGCTAAAAATCATGCAAGAAAAAGGGATAGAAAGGTAGGAAGAAGAATGCCATTGCGTATTGTACCTCTCAAAGAGAAAACAAATAAGTCAGTGGCACTTAGAAAACTTCCAGATAACATGTCGCAGAAGCAATTAATTTAAGGAACATAAATGGAAGGAAATTAATGACAGAAGTGAAATAAATGCAATTTCAGAACAAAATTCTAACAGCATTATATAAGTTCAACAAAGGGAAAGGCAACCATTTTGAAAGTTTTTTTATGATAAAATGCAAGAAAGAGAAATTTGAAAAGATGAAAAGCAGGAGAAGGTGGGAGAGTGATCAAGGATTTAGGTTTTCACTAAAAAGCAAAAATGGAAGCATGAACTGAAACTATATTCAATTCATTTTGAGGCTGTTTTGCCCACTTCTGAGACTTTTCCTTGAAACTTGTTTGACTGCAACTTTTTTTACATGAGCCAAACATTTGTCCACTTTGGATTCATCAACACTTTGGGAGTGGGTGGGTATCACAAGCATGTGGTTTTAACTGCTATGGTGAAATTACAAACTGCATCGAATAAAAATGTATTGCCTCTTTTCCTTCAATTCCGTTGAGAAACTTTTAGAAAGGAATATCCTGTAATTTCTTTTAGAAAACGAGTTAATGTTCATGTGATATGAGGACATACTTGAGAATGTTTTTACAAAGTCCAAATGGACTCAGGAAGAGAAGATGTACAGTTAATAGAATGAGATCTAATGAATCTATGTCAATGCATATGTTCTCTAAAAATACATTCTTAACACATCTTGACTAGAGTAAAATACGTTGATATTGTAAAGTACAAGACAGAAAAATAAGGGAAATTATATTCTTTATTTAGCGGTTTATGTTCCCAATGAAATATCCATATCTATTTATGGAACATCGCTGGTTTCAGCCATGACCGCTACCAAGACAGGGCCCCAAAAGAACACCTTTGAGGGCTTGTGACCCTTGTCATAAAAAAAAAAGTGGTTTCCTGGTCCCTCATTTTATATGGTAAATTTGAGGTTTAATTTTTGCATTGTCTTTTTGAAACTGAAATTTAAACATTTCTGAGAGCCTTTCCTATACCCTGTAGAATAGGATATAGATAAAATCAGTTAAGGAAGTAAGTATTTATGCACATTGTCCCACTGGTTTCAGTGTGGCTAAATTCATTTGCCTTAATCTGGACACAACATGTAGAAAGCTGTTTCATACCAACATATATGAGTGTGCTCTATGGTGATATAATAGAATATGCAATAAAAGTAGGACTCTCTGTGTAAAGCATGAACTCTGACAATGGGTATAGTAGCAATTTTGGACATTCCATGTTGGGCTCGGCTGCAAAGCAGTTGAAAAAAGTTTACAACATCAATACGAGATGTATGTATGTAGCTCAACTGGTTGCCTATATGTTTCTGGGTGCAATTCAAGGTGCTGGTTTTGACCTTTAAAGCCCTATATGGTAGTGGGGCAGGATACTTAAGAGACCGCCTCACCCCAAGAACATCTGCCCGCCCCACTAGGCTCTCTAGTTGTTCCATCAGCCAGAGAAGCGTGTCTCTCTGGCACAAGACGGAGGGCCTTCTTGGTGTCCACCCCAGCCCTATGGAACCTCCTGCAAACAGAGTTATGTCTCCAGATGGAGATGCTGCCCTTTAGGAAAAAATTAAAAACATAGCTGGCAGGGCAGGTTTGGGGTGCGGGAGGGACTATGACCCCAGCCTGCTGGTTGATTTAAGCCCTGCTTGCCCTCAATAAGTTTTTAGATTTAGATTTTTAAAGTTTTAAATTGAGGGTTTTTAGGAATGTGCCTATACCCCCTGTGCCTATACCAACTGCCAGGGGAGGAAGAAGCCAGGGCAGGATCTGGACCTTGCCGCCCCTCCCCCTGTGCCTCCCCCAACTGCCAGGGAAAGAAGAAGCCAGGGCAGGTTGAGGACCTTGCCACCTCTCCCCCTGTACCCACCCCAACATATTGTATTGTAATGTAATGTATTGTCTGTAAGCCGCCCTGAGTTGCCATGGTGAGTGGGCGGCAATATAAATTTGAACTAATAAATAAATAAATAAATAAATAAATAAATAAAAATAGTGTTTTTTTTTTTAATGAATTGTGAGCCGCCCTGGGTCACCTCGGTGAGGAGGGCGGTTGATAAGTATGACTAATAATAATAATAATAATAATAATAATAATAATAATAATAATAATAATAATAATAATAATAATAATAATAATAATAATAATAATAATAATAACAACTGTAAAGGTCCACAAGGTCTGAAGTGGTCCAGAAAGGAACTCTTGCAGAGAGAGAGAACCATATTATAGGTACCACAACAGATCCTCCTTACTTTGCAACAAGAAATGTAAGTTTGCTCCATCCCAAGTCTGATCTTTCTACAAATATTCCCAATGGTTTATAATCAATAGAGGAGCACTGGATGGCTGAACAAAACACAGCACAGCCCACAGAATCTCAACAGTGATTGACTAAAGGGACTGCAGTCAATGACACCTTTCATATTCCAGGCCACAAGCAGTCCATGGCGAGAATAGCACTATCCTTTCTTTTTACCAGGAGAGATGCAAAGCCATGCTAAGCATGAGTCTCTTTTCCTTACAATAAAGCTATTTTAAAATACTAGCAGGACAAGGAGAATATAAAGTGGCAATATATAAAAGCAGCCAGCTGTGCTTTCTTTTAATCCTCTGGAAAGGACAATAGAATTTGTGCTTGATTATTTCCTAAATAATGGCTTTATCTTTATCAATTGATTAAGTCAAGAGATCTCACAGTTAAAATGGAAGAGAAATGTTAAAATACAATAATGCATCTCAAAAACAATGATGTTGCCTAAAATTTCCTTTGTTTAAAACTACATTAGTGAAGTAGTGTTTAACAATTCAGATATATTAAGATATTACACATCAAAGGACTTCATACACATTTTTCATACTGGATGTGATGTTAGTCTCTTTCCAGACTACAGTCCCTTTCTCTTTTTCTTCCTTCTCCTCAACCTGTGCCTGCCAATCCTTTTATGGAGGAGGATGTGGGGAGGAGGAGGATGTGGGGCATTTTCACTCGCTCCTCAATATCACATCTCAACTGCCTATGTGATTAAAATGTCACCTACAGATATGCCCTCCATCTTCACAAGAATCTATCTATCTACAAATTACCACAGAAGGAAAAGTCAAATTGGGGGAAAAAAAACTAGAAGCCCCCCCCCCCCCCGGCAGAAGAGATAGAGTGACTCAGATCAGACTTTGTTTCATGTGGTCAATTTTAAAAAAATGTTTAATTCAACCATTTTATAATACAATAGTATTTGACCATACAGTTGTAGACAAAGTCACAGAAGAAGAAATAGTCCTCCTCTGACTCTGAAGATGAGCTGGATTAGGGGGAACTCCCTATGCCCAGCCCAGTTTGGCCTGCACCAGAGCCCGAGGATGCCCTGAGTCAGGGATCTCAGCCTGCGCCTAGCCCAAGTCTGTTTTCCCTGATAGCTGACCTGTCAGATGAGGAGTCTGGCTCTGACAGTGATCAGCCCTCATTCAGGGAGAGGACCAGGAAACAGCTACACCTGAGACACAGGCAGGTTAGAGCGAAGCACCAAAGAAGGCTCCCAGCCAGTAACGTTGTATGGATTTCAGCCGCCTGGGACTTAAGCCAAATTTGCCGCCCCCTGGTGGATGCAGGTGCCCACTCTCACTAGGGCTTCTGGGAATTTTAGTCCAAGAACACCCATAGCCCAAAAAGCACCACCCAGGGCAGGGTGCCCCCCTGCCCCCCCATGTGACGCTACTTCTCCCAGCTGATACCGATTAGCTGGGAGGCTTATAAGCAAGCTTCTTGTAGCCTGCCAGCATCGGTACAACTCTCGTGTGAAGACTGACATCCTGCTTGACTCCAGATTGCCAGCCTAGATTCTGACTTGTCTGCTGTGACCCTGACTTCTCTGCCAACCCTGATGATGCCTCTAGACACCCTTTGGATTAGACTACTGACTCGGACTACTGGTAAACAGACCTCAACTTGACTTTTGGAATTTGATATCTGGACTGTCCTCAAACAAGACTCTCTGTGTAGTGCTACCATGCGGTGGCCATGCCTGCCCAAGTGAGTCAGCACAGATAGAGCTATTGAGGTAGCCTGCTTCAAGTCAAAATCAGTCTAATCAGTTTCACATTTTAATTTGTTTGAATTTTATTTGTATTTCATATATGCCCATAATTTTAAATTGTGCAGTGTTCTGTCATAAATAAAGCAAGAAAAGATGACTTTCTTACTGAAGTGTCTCATATTCCTCCACTTAGGTTTTTTAAAATGAAAATTTTCTAGCACTTTTGTAGAAGTTAACCTTGCATGTGATTTGTACTGTATTGGCTAAGTAAGATCTATATTATATTATTGTATTTACTGATAATGTATGTTTTATTTACATAAAATGATAATGTAAACATTGGAAATAAATAGGGTAAGCCACATAGTACAAAACAGATGGTTGAAATGTGCTAGCAACATATTAATCAAACAATTCCATATAAGTATTATTAATAATAATTTCATGTCAGAAATTAAGTATTATTGTGTAGAAACCTAATTTTTAATGTGTGATGAACCCATATCTGCTGAAACCATCATTATGTTTGAGAATCTACTAGTCAGTTTTAGTAACAGGTCAAAATGGAAATATTTGGTATGATCAGTGAATGGCTTCAGCAAACAATTGTGGGGTGGGAAATTGTGTTAATAATTTAATAATAGATAAGGAAGATTAAGTAGACATTACAGGGCAAATTAAACTTTAGTGCAACACGTTGGTTCTTCTGGATTGCTGTCAAAGAAGAAGGAATCTTTTCAGTTACTGCTAGTAGAGTGTGCTTACGGTGCTTGTGACTTCTGAAGCCAACCACTGAAACTGTTTTTTGGGAAAACAGTTAACGTGTGTAGCCTGGTACATCCTGCTATTACAGTAGATGATGAGCATAATGATAGCTTCATTGATACTTAAATAGGATTATCAGCTTTTTTCATAAAACGACAACAACACAGAGCTGGGATATCTGAGTATGTGTTGTTTATTTCCACACAAAAATGAAACAAATATATTATTTGAGGAATTGGGTGGGGCATGCATTTTGAATTTGATCATCTGCAGGCTGCCTTTCTGTAAAACAAATAGTTTCTGTTTTGGTCAAAAGGTTCTCCAGATATGCCATCAAACTTAGTATTCCTTTGCTTCTTGCTGCTTTCAGGACACAATGGTTCCACAGGTGTTTCACTGATCCAGAAATAGCAGACTGGATCATAAGTGCACTGAAAGGCAAGCTAATAAAGCAATCTAACCAATGCAGTAATCTTCAGCTCTTTGAACTCCAAGTCTCTGTTTAAATATAGTCTTTAGATTGGAGCCCCCACTCAATCTTTTAACTATGCATTGCCTATGCCTTTAAATCAGGTCTAAGCATTTAGTCCAGGGGCATTTCCCTATTCCCCCCAACTTTGTTCTGTTTTAGGTCAAGGTAAAGGTCACCCTTGCTCAAAAGCCAGTCATATCCAACTCAGGTTCAGTGTTCATCTCCATTTACAGCCAAAGTGCTCGTGCCATTTTGCAGACATTTCTGTGGACATGTGTCAGGCAAGACTAGACACTGGAGTGCACAGAATGCTGGAAGTGTTCTTGGTCCCTCTGTGGTTACTCAGAAAAAAAAGTTGGCCACTGTGAAAATAGCTCAGGACTGTTCAGAACAACTTTTTTTTGTTCATATATTTTTCTATACATACAGAACCTTAAGCAGGGTGACTGTAAAGGGAGTAGTTGTCTCTGTGCAATTCTGATTTAGCAGAAGTTATTACATGGATCCTACTTGACTGCAACTCGTCTCCGAGAATGCATTTTTTCCCTCTGAAACAGGAAAAATGTCACTGGTGTGATTTTTTAAAAGATGGATCCAATACATGAATCCATTACTAAGTAAAAACAGAAAAGCTCAATGAGAAGCCAGCATGAAAGTTGTCACTAACATGCTGAGGAAACATCCAACAACATTTTTGGAATGCAGTCTATGAAAGCAGAATTAAGTCAGGAGAAAATGAGATAATTAATTTTTGAAAAATATCAGTGGCAAATTGTTATGGCTCCAGTTGAGCCTCATGTGCAATTTTGGGCTTTATCGTGTAAAATGGTTTTGCTGAGCTGGAAATGGTCCAAGTAAGGGATAACAGGTGTTCTCTCCCCCCTCAATTGGAGATGAATTTGCAAAACCAAGGGAAAAAACGTGACTATGTCCCAACTTGAAAGCTACTTATAAACACCTGCAAAGGATTAGTGAACAGAGAAACAGGAGGCAGGATGTAAATAGGTAATACATTTCAGGAGTCAATTAAAGTAGAAGCACAAAGATGACCTAAAATTAAAACGGAGGAAATCGTGTTGTACTGTGAGCCTTTAAGCTCATGGTGCTGAGATTTACCCACTGGGTTCAGTTTAAAGCCTTCAGTTAGTCTTCTGAGTGATGTTGCCAATTTTTTAACTAGCTCTTTGATTGTGCCATTAATATCATCCCAAGAGAGAAAAAAGCAGCAGAATCTTTAGCTGACATGGGAATAAACTGGTAGGGACAATTTACCCACCTAAGTTTTCTGAATGTCTGAACCCATGTTTAAACCAAGAAAAAAAGAAGAAAACAGGTGCTAACAAGACTAAGGGTAAAAGTTAGTGACCTCAGTGGACAGGCATTAAATACATTTTGTTAATGTCTGGAAAGTTGTGAAATGTTAGTTTAGAATAAGAATCCTATAACAACAGCCTTTTGTATAATTACACATAAACAACTTAAGGTTGCACATGCTGTGGTGGTGCTATAGCACTTTGTTCAATTGGACATGCCAGGAACATGCAAATGATTGTGCAATTTCTTGTCACAGGATGTAGTGATCACACCTTTATGCTAACACAGTACAAAATTACACAGAATACTGACCAGTGACTATGTACTTTAGGTTTAAATAAATTTAAACTGAGTTACTGCCCTATTATCCAGAAAACAAACTTTATTGACTAATTACATTTATTCCTAATTGTCACTGTTGGTCTCTGAAACCTTTTTTTTAATGATATCACAAAACCTTGCCTAATCTCTGTGATTATCAAAAGGGCCTATTCCCTGGTCCATGCTTTTGGCTCTGAAATCTGCAGGAATGGGATGTTGTTGACCTAACAACCCTACTCCTGGGTCAAAATGAGTATGAGGAATCTTATCTTCTTAAATTGTTTACAAACCATTCATAAGAATCCTTAAATATCTATGATACAGACTGAAAGACATTCTGATCTAATCAGAAAAAACTGCAGCTCCCCTAGTGGCTTAGTGGTAAGACGGTGAGCTAGAGACTGGAAGGTCAGGTTTTGATACCCAAGAAGTGGTCTTGGAGACATGAAAGGAGCCTCATTCAGGTGTCCCTGAAAAATCCTGTCAATTCAGAGCAATCTCTGACATGAAGAAGCAAGAAAAAACTGTGCTGAATGACATAGTCAGGTAATAATTGTACAAGAGAATAGTTTCTAATTCAATTTTGTTGCCATTGATGCCATTTAACTCAAGTCACATCTTATTTAATTTGAATCACATCCGAGATGAGTCTATATATTTACATTTTATCCATATCCTTTTTGATGTCATATATTGAATGTAAACAGCCACAAGTGAAAATTTCAGAGTATGTTTTTGCCTGAACATTATACCAGATATACCTCAGATTCCTAGATGAAATGTGTGGGGCAAAATCCCAGTTAACATTAGTTTGATCTTCTCAATAAAGCCCAGTTTAAATGACATGGGAGGCACACTTCCTGTGATTATTTCCACACTGCTTAAGGTCACATTAACAACTCTGCTCATGTGACCAGAAAGACATTAATGATACTTAAAACATGTCCAGAATTCCTTCTGGATTAAAAGGCCATCGTGTGTACATTTTCAGAGCTACTCTAGTCTTGTGAAAACAGACCATTAATGACCACAGTGGTAATGGCTTACTTGCTGCTAAATTGTAATTTAGATCAGGTCTTCAAGTGCAGTTCTGTGCACTGTTGCTTGGAAGTGAATCCCACTGGGGTTCACTCCAGGGCACATGTGTATAAATTGCAGTTTTAATTGAATTTTCAAAATAGACACCACGAGTCCTTTTGAGCTGAAATTAATTATCATTGATAAAGCATCATTGCTGAAGCACAAAAACATATTGTGTTAGAAGTGTTTGACTTCAGCTTTACATCTAGTTATTGCAAGTATCACCTATCGTCCCATTTACTGTTGTACATTAGCATTGTAATAGAGGGTAGAAACACTTGCTTCTGTCAGTTTGAACTATAACTTTACATCTCCGATAATAACTTCTCAGTAGAAATGTATGAGGTGTCATTCAATGAATGTCAAAGCAAAAAAGAACCTCTGTGAAGTTCTGTGAATTTCTCAATGTCATTGTGACACTGTTCTTTGCGGTAATCAGTGTCTAAAACAGGAAATCTATCTTAATGACTAAACTTCAGACTGAGTACATTAATACCTCCTCCCAAAGATTACATTTTATCATCCCTGAAAGAACATTTATGATCTGCTTCCACTGGGTGAAGAAAATAGCAGCAGCTTTGGTTCTTTTGTTCCTTTTGACCAATTAAGCTTAACTAAACAAAAACTGCCACTGGCTGGATAGCTCATTGGTTTAAGTATCTGGCAGCTTAACCAGAAGCTAGGGATTTGATTCCCAAATGTGCCTCCAGAGAGAATAGTCTAACTGTAGCCATGGGCAAGCTGCACAGTCCCAGAGCTCCCACAGAAGAAGAATGGTGAACTACTTCCAAGTATTTTCTATGCAGAAAACCCAAGAAAGGATTTTCATAAGTCATAATTGACTTCATGTTATGCAATTATTATTATTAAACCTAAACTACAGAGCCAGATGGGCACGGCTCATCAAAATTACAAATTTACTTTAAGTCCTAAAGCCATGTGCCCATCAAAATAGGGAATACACAGTCAGAACATTCATTGTGTGGGTGATCTAATAGCAACAAGTCCTTACTCACAGGTAGCTGCTCATATGTAAGCTGCCACTTTGCAAATAATAATAATAATAATAATAATAATAATAATAATAATAATAATAATAATAATAATAATAATAATAATAATAATAATAATAATAATAATAATAATAATAATAATAATCTGAGAGGGCACCCTCCATATACCATCTGTTGGGGAGATGCGCCTCTCCAGCATGAGGAATAGGGCCTTCTCAGTCGTAGCCCCCACATTATGGAACCTCCTCCTGGTAGAATTATGCCTCCAAGCCCAGTTGCTGCCGTATAGGAGAGAATTGAAAACATGGTTCAGAGAATAGGTCTGTGGACTGGGATTGCCAACAAGCTCTTCTTTTTGGCTCATCTGAGGTTCCCCCTCCTTGTAATTGGTTTTATTGAAGGGCTTTTAACTGTTTTTATATTATTTTTAAGTATTGCTGAGTAGCCAGTGAGGTATTTGTTAGACTGTATATACCACCCAGAATCTATTGATTGGGGCAATATATAAATCTAAATAAATAAATAAGTTTGCTCTATGTTTTTATTTATTTATTTAAATTTCTATACTGCCCTCCTCGCCGAAGGCGACCCAGAGCGGTTTAACACATCCTAAAACACATAAAAAGGCTAAAATTCTAAAAGTTCTCAAAAACCCACAGTTAAAACCAATTAAAACTACAACTTTTTTATCTTACTTTTTCTTATCTTACTTCTCCATGGCCATAGAGTTGAAATGATTCAAACTTAGGTTTATTTGTGTTACTTTACATTTCTCTGGTTTCGTAAACCTTGTATAGGTGTATATTGATCTTTTTTGCACCATATCTTTTTTGAGCCAGAAATTAAAATAAAATTAATCAAATATATCATTTTATCTCCCATTTTGTAGAAACTGTGGTAATATTGACACAAATCTTGGACTTGTCTACCTAAAAAAAAAAAGCACAAGGAGCAGAATGCTCTGTGCTGTGATTCCCTGCTTTCATCTATCATCTCAAGCTGTGTTATTTTGATGGGTTTTCACTTGCAAGACTACCAGAGCTGATGGGGAGATAATGAAATATGCAGGAAACAATGGGAATATCTGTAACTGGTAATGGGTATCCTTCCTCAGTTTATTAACTCCAGCTGTGTTGTTTGATGATTTTGTTTTGTCTTTAAAGAGATGTACACAATGGGAGAAAGAATAAAGAAGCTAATGGCAGGAAGTTAGTTGCTCCACATATAATCCCTCCTACTACTCATAATTTATCACCACAATCTCATCCATAGCCCAAACTTCAGAGGTTTATATATTTCTTACCTTGGAGTTAAATCAACATGATAAAGAGGAATCACCACAGGTGGAGATTTTCAGCTGAACCACAAAAGATGTCCCAGAGATTCACTGGAACAAGTCACTCTTTACCTGCTTGACAAAAAATTTGGATGCAGCTACCTTGCAGCCTGGTACTGAGCCAAAGCCTGTCCTCCATTTATACACACACACACACACACCAGTCTTTCCCTGCAAAAGAGGCTTCTGTTTCCCTAATTTATTCTCTTATAAGTGATTTTGGTGATGTTTCTAAGCTACTGTATCTGTGGAGGTGGCCAAGAACACTTTGATGTTTTTCTCTCTCCCCCTTTCTATTATGCATCTCTCTATCACCTTGAAGCCTCCATAACTGCTTCTATGTCTTCATTTGAAAAGCTACATGAAAGGAGTTACCTCATTACATCTTCCCAAAGGCTTTAACTAAAGTTCAGGAACCTGTGGAGACTGCAAACAGTTTGATACACAATGAAAGATGGGACACTCCCACACACACCTCAAACACTTCGTGTTAAACATAAAACTCCCATCCATATGGCCTTTCTTGAATGAGGTGTGCACAAGTACCTCTCAACCAAATCTGCATCCAAACATTTATCAGACAGATCAAGACTGGCCTGCTCCAATGAATCTCTGGGACATCCCTGGTGGGGGAATTAAAAACTTGGACTATGGGGCAGGTAAACCTCGAGGCAGCAGTTTTCAATATGTTTTGCCTGCCCAGCATAAAATCAGAGTGGGGTGAGGGCTCCTGACAGTCTGCAGTTCACAGGCTTTTGAAGTACTAGAAACTGAGGATTGTGAGGACCAGAAGCAATGCTGATGACAATGGAGGCAGCGGAACCAACAAGGATGGTATTTGGTTTGGAGCAGCTGGGTCCATGCAGTAACGTCATGTGGATTTCAGCCACCCAGGGCTTAAGCCAAATTGGCCGCCTGCTGGCAGACACCAGCACCCACTCCTGCTAGGGCTTCTGGGAATTGTAGTCCAAGAAAACCCATAACCCCAAAAGAGCCACCTGGGGTGGGGTGCCCCCCTGGGGCCCCTATGCGATGCCACTGGGTCCATGCAAGCCAACTCTCCTTCCCCTGGTCTGGACAGCTGCAGTCATGAGCTTTCCAGATGTGAATTTATTTCCCCTGAAAATAGTCAAAACAATCTAGGACAGGGATCCTCAACCTATGGTCTGTGGGCCAGATCCTGCCCATGGCAACATATCTTCCAGACTGCACCCTCATTCCAGTACATGGGGGATGAGGAGGGCTCCCATGGCTTTTCTGGGGGCCGGAGAGCACATGTGTGGATTTTCTGGGGGTGAGGGAGGCTTCCACGGCTTTCCCATGAGCCAGGGTGGGTGCGTGCATCTTCTCCCAGAGGCTGGGGAGGCCTTCCACAGCTTTTTAATGGGCTGGGGCTCATGCATGCCTTTTTTGGAGGCCAGGGGGGCCTCTCACTGCTTTTTCAGGGGCTTGGGTGGGTGCACATCTTTCCCAGGGGCCGGAGTGGCCTCCCATGGCTTTTGTGGGGGCCGGAGAGCACATGTGTGGATTTTCTGGGGGTGAGGGAGGCTTCCACGGCTTTCCCATGAGCCAGGGTGGGTGCGTGCATCTTCTCCCAGAGGCTGGGGAGGCCTTCCACAGCTTTTTAATGGGCTGGGGCTCATGCATGCCTTTTTTTGGAGGCCAGGGGGGCCTCTCACTGCTTTTTCAGGGGCTTGGGTGGGTTCACATCTTTCCCAGGGGCCGGAGTGGCCTCCCATGGCTTTTGTGGGGGCCACAGGTCTAGATTCCTCCTTCATCCATGCCATTCAGCTCCTCCAGGTCAGTAAGCAGGGAAGTGGTGGTGGGAGAAATGTGGGGGGCTCATGGTGGGGCGGAGTGTAGGGGCTCATGGTGGGGGTGGGAGGATGGGGGCTCATGGTGGGGGGAGTGTGGAGGCTAGTGTTGGGGGGAGTGTGGGAGCTCAGGGCAGCAGCAGCAGCACCTTTCTGGCCTCTGAACAGTCTGAGGGGACATGAACCAGGCTGTTGCTTTAAAAGGTTGAGGACCCCTGATCTAGGACTATGGGAATGGAAAGGAATGCTTGATGTATGATACCTTATATTTCAACATTTTGTATTTCTATCTTTGAAGAAAAAAATTGTACCTGAATTAGATTGTGGGGGAATTGCCCTGTTTTTATTAATTGTTGTAATCACCATTATATTTCAAATGAACCAATATATTGTATAAGGTTTCCCTTGCTCGAAAGCCAGTCATATCTGACTCTAGGGTTGAGTGCTCATCTCTGTTTCAAAGCTGAAGAGCCAGTGCTGTCTGCTTCTGCAGACATTTTTGTGGTCATGTGGCAGGAATGACTAGACACCAGATGGCATGGAGTGCTGTTTACCTTCCCACTGAAGTGGTTCCCATTTATCTACTTGCAATTTCTTGCTTTAGACTGCTAGGTTGGCAGGAGCTGGGACAAAGACGGGAGCTCATTTCATCCTGTAGTACTCGGGAAGCAAACTAGTGACCTCTCGCCTTCCACTCAGTGTTTTAGCCACTTGAGCCACTGCAGTCCCTATATATTGTATAGGTAACCTTAAAAATGTATGCATTTTATGTTTTACATTAATTTCAACCCATGATTGTCTTTGTACCAAGGTTAACACTAACAATGTTTCTTTGAACTGACACCAGCTAAAAATCCAAATAAGTGCTTCACTAACTAAATATAGTTGTCATCTAGCATACTGAGAGAATGAAGAGTTGAAGAAAATGCCTTAAGCATGGTTTCTTTATTATAGGTGAAATAATTATGGTTAATGACAATCTTTAGTAATGCTTTAAAGATAGAGCCAATGCTCATTAATGCTTCATATACACAACTGTGGTTTAATTAAAACAAACTATGATGCAGAGTTGCGCCTTCATATGTCCTGACTTGAGATTGGCAGTGATATATTATTAATGCTAGCATAAGAAGCAAATATCCAGGATGATTCAATGTTTTCTGGAAAACAATGTCAAAAGCTATCAAATATCAAAAGAGGTTGTCTCCTCAACAACCAACTCAACTCAGTTCATTCAATTATTGAAACTGCTTTATCTTATAAAAAAGGAAAGAGAGGCTCTCACTGAACAGACAAGCTCTGCTTTAGCAGGTGAAGCTTGGCACAGCTTTAAGGGTGGTCTCTTTGAACAGCAAAGCTTTCCTGAGATGTGTTGATCTTGAAATCATTAATGAACACTGCCTGCCATGGAAGTGGGGAAGGTCACTCACAAAATGGTGCATGCTTTGTGCTGAAAATTTCCTCCAGTGGGACTGCCACACAAAGATCCTAAACTTGACCAAAGCCACAACCAGTGAGCACATGCAAACATCATGGAGCCTTGCCTGTGTTGCACATCTCTAGAGAAACGGGTGGAAAAATAGTTTCTAAATTAGATTCTGTCAGTACTCCCTGCCAGACACAAACTATCTTATAAAATATATAGGTTAATTGCTGCAGCCAGGGATAAACACTAAGAAGTACTTAAATACATAACAACACTCTTTAGATCTTGCAATAAAGAGCAACATTGGCACTAGAATTCTTTTTTTAAAAAGCTACATACGCCATTGTATTTTTCCTAATCAGGAGTAAAGCCCAATTCTCCTGCATGTTGCCATAGCAATGTGCAGTGGAAGAGGAAAGATTACAATTTTCCTGAAGCCAGTTCTGATAGATGGAGGTCTTCGCAGAGTCAATGTAACTGATGGGAGGGCATCAGTTTGTGCTATAGTACCAGTTTACTTTTGTTTGTATCTCATGTTTCATGTTTCAGATTGATACTGCTAATTTATGGGCTGAGTTATCTGACAGTGGAAGCCAAGACTGGGCTGGGACCTAATACTTCTACTTAGGCCTGTGTAGAGGTTTTAGAGCGTTCTTCTTCTTGTTCCACTCCTGTGTGCTACAAAGGAGGTCCCTTTATGGAGGTACCTGAACAGGTATGAGGGGATGCCAGTGATATAGGTGTACTTTTTGCTTTGGTAGGAATTATGTGCAATGTGACTATACTTACCCCAGGTGTTTTCTTGATTGTCCTGCCTGCCTCTAAACTATAGGGGAAATTTCAGTTCATACTCGTAATTTAGAACAAATATCTTCACCCACCGAGATTATATTGCCATGAAAAAGACAAGCTCACGACCAGTTGTGTTTGTTCTGGCAGCTGAGTGAGAGAGCTATAGCCATTTTAGTATTTCTAGGGATGCTGGTTATATAGCTTAGTGAGTTGGGAATCTGTCTACAGAACCACAGTTGAGACTTAATTTCTCACAGCTCATCCTGTGAGAAAACCAACCTATATAGCCTTGGGAAAGCTGTACTTCGACTTAGAGCTAGTTCAATGGCTAGAGACAGGCTTTTATACATTCTTGACTTGAGCTCCTTAGTTTTGGTGATGAAATAGCTTTGTTCCCTTTTTGCACACCATAATAGTTCAGTACACAACATCTTGACCTAAAACCAGACAGGCTAGAGGAAAAAAAGTGTATTAGCTTTATACTGATTTTTCTGTTCATTCCCTATTGCAGAGATTTCTTACAGTTCACATAAAACTTGTCTTCGTGCGGCAAAAACATGTGAAGGGGATTGCAGAGCTGTGGGTATAAGCATCATCCTCTCCTGCTACTGTGTGTACAATTTGTTTTTCTTTTGCCCAGAGCATGCAGGGTCTACGTAATAAGGAAGAACCAGAGAAATAGGTGAACCAGATAAGGAAACCTGAGAGAACAAATTAAAGACCACAATGTGCAAGATTAATAGTCTGTTTGTTCTGTATGACAGATTATTACAACAGAATAGCGTTTCAGTGGTGGTGCTGCTGAATAGACCAATGAAATTGCATATGAAGTAAAAGGAAATGAAGTATTCAGGAAGGCATTATATTGATATATTACTGGGCTGCTGGGCAGCCACCCAAATCTTTGTACCAGTTCTCTAGGATAATATGCCTTAATGTAAATGTAAAACAGCTATACCTCCTTAAGGGTTCTCCAATTGGAGCAGCAATTGGAACAACACAGGTGTAGCTTATTGATGAGGTAATCCCAAGACTTTGCTTAAAAACCCCAAGACAGGCCTGTAGGCCACCAGGGCTTTTTAGGAGCTGTAGTAGTATGTCAATATAGGTAAAGGTATTAAATACAGATTAAAATACACACAGACACACCACATTCAAAGGTGAGTCACTTACCCTGGGGAGCAGGCTATAGGGAGCTTCAGGCTAGCAGCTTCTCTTCCTCCCTGCTTGGGAGGACAGCTAGGAGGCCGTGCATATGGGCCAAGCACTGTAGGCGTGCATGCACACCAAATGCTCGGTGCACATGCGCAGTTGGGGAACCAGTGAGTAGGCAAGCCCTGAAGGTGATTCCCCCCAAAAGCTGCTACCAGTTCTCCGGGACACTGGGAAAAGTTACTACCGGTTCTGGCAAGCTGGTGTGAACTTGTTACATCCTATCACTGCTAATAATACAGATGCCATTGTTTCCCATAATTCTATGTTCTCTGCTGGCCTTTTTCTCAAAATCAAATCCCTGAAAGCTTCAGCACAGCTGCAAAACAGACAAATGCTATTTTTGTTTCATTAACTGAATTATAGCTTCTAAAACCCATGAGGTATTATTCTCCCTCCATTAGGCCATAGTTAGGCCTCATCTAGAGTACTGTGGCCAGTTCTAGACACCAGACTTTAAGATGTTGAAAGGATGATTTATATGGCTAGCTTCCAAAAGGAGGTAGCTGAGTCAAAAGACTCAGTGGAAAGTCCCCAGTTCCTGACTGCGGATGATTCCTGGCAGAAGTTGGCACAACAGGTCCTGGAATTGTTCCTCTTTTCTTTAGCTTGCCCAACTGTCCACAAGCTCAAGGCATGTGCTGCATAGGATTCCACCTGTGTAATTCTTCTGTATCCAAGCTTATGCGCAAAGCATTGACTTCTGCTTCCTCTTTAGCATGTACAAGCTGTGTGATTGCACACAGGCACACATAAGCTTAGGAACTCAAGAATAAAAGGGCTCTGGTTGATCCAGTCTGGATCGTCTTCTCCCATGCCTTGATCCAGTACGTGTCATCACTTCAAGATGTATGCCAACAAACTGGAACAAGTTCAAAGGAAGACAACAAGAATGGTCATGGGACTTGAAATCAAGCCCTGTGAGAAAAAATTGAATGAATTGGGCATGTTTAGCCTCGAGAAAAAGAGGTTGAGGGGAAATATAATAGCACTTTTAAAAAACTTGAAAGATAGTAATAGAAAGAAGAGGCAGGATGTATTCTTGATCATCCCACTATGCAGGGCACATACCTACATGATCAAGTTATAGGCTGAATATCAGGAAAAAGTATTAACTGTTAGAGCAGTGCAACAGTGGAACCAATTAACTTGAGAGGTGGTAATCCTCTCAGTGGTGGAGGCATTTAAGAGAAAAATCAGACAATCACCTTTCTGATTGATTGATTGATTGATCAATCGATCGATCAATTAATCCATCAATCCATCAATCAATTTTTATTGCAGTCAAAGACCATAACGTAAACAAAACGTTCACAACACAATTTAAAATACTGTGGCGGGACTACAAAACAGATTACAGAATAATCTAGTTAAACTCAACCAAATAGAATCCAGGATACTATATATCATGTAAAAGTCACAATATATGCATAGTATAATAAAGGTATGATGTAAAAAGATATGATATAAAATACTGTATAATAACATCTAATATTACAGTGTATAATATGCTAAGACCTTTCAGATCTACTTTGATTTGGACTTCTGCATTGATTGGAAGCTGGACTCGATGGCTTCATAGGCTCTTTCCAACTAAAAAATGCTATATTTATTTCCTTTTTAAAAAATTTTTTATTGACTTTTTATAATTTTCACACAATACAAAAAATAAAACTACAGTAACATAAAAATAAGTACATAATACACAAAGAAAAGAAAAAAAACATTATCAATTCTCTTGCTTTTTACATTTGATTTAACCAACTTAATGTCATATAATTAATTAGCATAATATAATAATAAGAAAAAAAGAATTACACCCAAGTGCTATATACAATGTCCAGGAATACAGCAGTTCAATTTTTCCAGAAACAAGCCTGATCCGGTACAGGTTTAACCCCTTGGTTTTTCACTATTACATACTCAACAAATTTTTTCCAAGTTCTCCAAAATTTATCTTCCCAAGCTATTCCTTTTCTAACATTCAATTCCCATGTCAGTTTGTCATTTAATGCCAGTTGCCACATCTCTTTGTACCAATCTTCTATTTTCACTTTAAGTTCGCTTTTCCATTTCTTTGCTATACATTGTCTGGCAGCTGACATCATAATTAACATTAATTCCTTGTCATCCTTATTCATCTTGCCATCCTCAGTGAGTGTCAATAACGCTGGTTCCGGTCCTAGTATAAGCTTCTGTTCAAATATACAACTGATTTCTTTTTCTATATTACCCCAAAAGTTTTTCAACCTAAAGTTTTTACCTAAATTTCACTTCACATTTTCTTATCTTTGGTGCAGGAGTTCCTCTTCTCAACACATAGCTTCTCTACACTGGCCCTTGAGGCTGAGGAGGGAAGGAACAAAAATGTTGCTTGGCATGAACCCCATATTGTGACAACACTGTGCTTCTCTGATAGGGATACCATCAGCCCATAGCAGATCTTTGTATATGATAGGGAAGCCTTTCCTCCAGCAGGTGCAAAGGAACCATTTCTCCTCTCTGATCATAGTCTGATCAGCAATGTTGGAGGGAAACAGTTTATGGTGGGAGTGGCTCCCCTTGTCAGCTGCAATGTAGCTCCTTCATCTTCACTCTATTTTATCTCATCCTTAGTTAAGTTAAGAAGCTTGCCTTGTTAGCTGGAAGGCTGGCAAGTCAGCAGTTCGAGACCCAGGTGTTGCATGACAGTTTGAGCACCTGTTTGTCCCAGCTCCTGCCAACCTAGCTGTTTGAAAGCAAGAAATTGCAAGTAGATAAATAGGGACCACTTTGGTGGGGAAAATATCTTGGGGACATGAAAGGAGCCTCATTTGGGTATCCCCTGAGTGGAGTTTCTCCAGAAAAAACCCTTTCAACCAAGAATAATTTCTGACACGATTTACTTGCTATCTCATCCCTAGTGTGCACATAATCTGCAGATGGGATAAAATACAGTAGGCTAATTTACTTCAACCCCTGATGGGATCTCAAAATGGGGCAAGCTGGGACAGGGTTTGTGCAGATTGGCCTGAATGAACTGTGAATCAGCAGGACCAACCTGCTCCAATCTACCCTAATGCATCTCAAAGAGCAGTCGTCTTGCTGCTTCTGCCACAGACAGGGCCATAGCCAGGGGAGGCAGGAGGGGCAAAAACCCTCCTGATCTAGCAGCCGCACCCACCCACCCTCTGTTGCCAATGTTATATATGTGTGTGTGACGTTGTTACCCCTCCTGAATTTTTTTTTGCCCTTCCTGGCTGCAGATTTTCTTTATTTTAATCAATTGCTAGAGGAGAAAACAAATGGCAATGTTTGCCCCTTTTTTTCTCCTCTCTGGGGTGGAAAGGATGCATGTATATGTGTGTGAAGAGAAATCAGTTGTATGTGAAGCCTAACGAAGCAGAACTGCTGAGGAAAGTTAAGTGGAGGTTTGCAGTTGACCTGTGCCTTTATCTATCTATTCAGTCAGTCAGTCAACCTACATTCAAAGCAAGCCCTTCCTGATCTTTTTTTTAAGTCTCTCAGCTGTTGGAAGCAAGGAGAACACTTCTTAGAAGGTGTTTAAAAGTAATATATTCTTGTGTAACTATTGTTACTGCTGCTGCTAGAAGGGTCTAAGAGGAGGACAGTGTTGAAAAGTGGGAGCAAAAGGTACAGTGTGAAGGAAACAATTTACACATGGAAAGAGAGAGAAACAAACCTCGGAGCACCATAAAGAAATGGAAATTCACATTGCAATGCCCTCTGGGTCAGATCTGCAGTATCCCTGTCTGAGAATGGAAAGCAAAGGAAAGCAAAGAAACCCTTGCAACCTAGGCCTGCAAAACAAATCTCTTTCAGAAACAATAACAATAAAAGATCCACTTTGTTTGGCAATGTAACAGTTGTAAAACAACATCTCCTTGAGCATTCTTGCCCCCAAAGATCAAATGTTTTCTTGCCCTAGCCTTCTGGTGGTTGAAAACTTGACCTCATAAAAAGCATGGGGAAAAACCCAAATGAAATATGGATGGAATTCAGTGGAGAAAATGTTTGCCAGGTATAAGCCTGCTTGCTTGGATTGTTTGGTTATGTAGTTTACAGCAATCAATGAGGTACTTAGGAAGAATGAGTGCTTTAGAAACATAGAATCACTGAGTTGCAAGGTTACTTTTAAGCCATGAAGTCCAACCCCATGCAGGAATATGAATCAAAGCAGATCTGACCAGCGGCATGCTGGGGTATCGGGCAATCGGGCAATATCCCACTTTGCCCCAGCAATCTCCGCCCCTGCAGGCGGAATTTTATTTTTATTTTCTTAACCAATTATATATATCTATATCTATATCTATATATCTATATCTATATATCTATATCTATATCTATATCTATCTATCTATCTATCTATATCTATCTATCTATCTATCTATCTATCTCTCTCTCTCTCTCTCTATATATATATATATATATATATATATAACCACTTATCGCCTAAGGATTTTTCTGTAAACCTATTTTTTTTAAGCAATGATATCCTCTCTGGTTAACATAGAGTTCTCTGTTATAAGAATACCACAAGTAGTTCTGTTGATAGTGGAGCTACTATGGCCTAGAGGTTGCAATTTTGCCTTATAAACAGGAGGTTGTTGGTTTGAATCGCAGGACCCATTCCACCTCACAGAGACCTCCACTCATTTAGGAAGCTAGCACAAGGCATTTGCTGCTTCCTAGTACATATGGTTCTGCTCCAGGCTGGGGAAATCTATGACAGGTTTCAACCCCTGATTTTTATTACTTGTAAACCAAATAGATCAGGTAAAATGTTCAGCGTTAGGTAGCAATTGCCAAAAAGGTTCAAAAGGAACTGGAATACTCCCACCAGCCTATGCTTCAAATAAAAATCCAAGAGGTCTTCTATAAAAAGTCAAAAGCTTTATTATATTTTAAAAGGTACAATAAAAATCAGGAATACAAAACACTCTAAAATAAAGAGGAACATTCTTCTCCCTCCCCTTTCCCCCTATTGTTAAAGCAAATTAGATTTAGCTATCTACAGGTTGGCCCTTAAGTCCTTACCCGGCCTGTAAGTCCCTACCCATCCTCTCCCTGCCCCTCTGCCCAGCAGTCCAATAGTAGCTCTTCCTCCCTCCTCCCAGCACAGAGTTTGCCCTGCCCCTCTGCCTGGCAGCCCAATGGAAGCACTTCCTCCCCCAGCAGAGCCCTACTCTCTTTGTAGCTGGCTAGGGACTTACGGGCCACCCTATATATTTTTTTTTCTGGCCTAGCCAGCTAATACAAATAGATTTCTCTACTTTCTATTCATAAGCCTCTGTAGCCATCAACCTCTCCTGCTAAAGCATAGTGTTTCTTCTCCTGTATCCTAAGATTAATGAAAGTTAATGAACAGAATACATTTAAAACCACAAAATCCAGGTCCCTTTTCAAATTCCTTACAGACATTTTCCCTGATGTTCAGTCTATATCTATCATGCTTTAGTTTGTGCCTGTTATTATGCAACCTGCACTCTGAGATGACCAAGAACAGACCCCACTTCTTTTCTTTTACCATCTTTCAGGTATTCAAAGAGTGATATCATCTCCACTCTTAGTCTCCTTTTCTCAAAGCTAAACATGCCTAGTCCCTCCAGTTCCTCTTCTTATGGCTTGGTTTCCAGCCTTCTGGTCATCCTTGTTGCACATCTCTGGTCCTTCGCTGATTTGTTTGCATCTTTCTTAAAGTGTGGTGCTCAGAATTGGACACAGTAATGTACTCTGGAATGATGGAGAACAGATCCTGCCTTTCCTCTTTATGGTTAGCTTTCAGATATTTGAAAAGTGCTATCATATCCCTTCTCTATTTCCTTTTCTCTAGGCTAAACATGTTCAGTTCCTTCAATCTTTCCTCATGTGGTTTGGTTTCTATTCTTCTGATCATCCTTCTTAACCATCTCTGTACTTGATCTAGTTTGTTTGCATCTTTCTTAAAGTGTGGTGCTCAAAATTGGACACAGTACCGTAGATTTTTTTTTTGAAGCCATGTCACGCTGTTGACTCATATTTAGCTTCTGATATACAACAATTCCAAGAACCTTCTCATGCGTGGTATTACTGAACCACATGTTACAGAAACTCTGCATTATGTCCATAAAAGGCCACTGGCTATGTAGTTCACTTAGTTTCACAGCAATTTATTTATTTATTTAATTGAATTTATATTCTGCCCTACTTGCACAAGCGACTCAGGGTGGATTACAAACAATCAACAAGCATACAAAACACAGTTAAAAACAATTTAAAACCATTTAAAACAACAATCAGCAATCAGGGAGGTGTCTCAGTAAGAGTAGAATATTTAACATTTAAAAACAATAATAAAAAGAAACAAGTTGTGTCACTTAAAAACTAGCATATTTTACTTCAGTATCAGTTTTCATGGATTACAACCCATTTTCTCAGACACAGGAAAGATATGGGATTGTAATCCATGAAAGCTCATACTGAAATGTATGCTATAGTCTTTATGACACCAAGCTCTTTTCTTTTTATTTATGTTATACTACCGTTTAGAATACCACTACAGTGGAAGGTTTTATGTTAAGGAACATGTGTGTATGGGCATAAGGAGGACCAAGCTCTGAGTTTATGCTCTGCTGAATGTTGATTGAGCATGCACAGAATATCATTTTACATTCCAGACATCGAAGAATCTCTGGAAAATATGCTGCTTGATCACAGGAGTATCATTAAGTGCACAAATCCATAGTCTAGACTAGATCATTCTCAGCTTCATACTATGCACACATGTGCTACCCTCATGCATAAACAATACAACTCAACAGTTGACCTCATTTGCTGTATTGCTCTGCTATTTTACTTTCTTTCAGCAGTATGCAGCTGTTTCTGTCTTAAACTGTCAGTGCTCAGTAGTTTTAAACACAGTTGGACTGATACTTAATAATCCATTCCACTTTTGTATCTGAATCAAATACCACATGAGAAATAACTTCCGATGTTTATTGCTTTACGTATTTAATATGTTTTGGAAAGTAGGGTTAGATTGGAGGGCTCTGGAGTAGCCTTAAAGATTACAGAAATGTTCCTTACCTACAATTAAATGGACAAATATAAATCATTTGCAGCCTACATTTTCTTTTTCACTTCTGTAAAGGCTCCTATTTTATGTCAGGAGTAAAACAGCAAAGCCAAAATTTCTCTCTGTCCCCTCATTCTCTTCCTTTTTTTCCTTCTGCATTTTATTCTGTTGTCTCATCTCAGGGACTGCAGTGGCTCAAGTGGCTAAGACATTGACTGGGAGGTGGAAGGTCAGCAGTTCGATTCCCGAGTACTGCAGGATGGAATGAGCTCCCGTCTTTGACCCAGTTCCTGCCAACCTAGCAGTTTGAAAACAAGAAATTGCAAGGAGATAAATAGGGACCACTTTGATGGGAAGGTAACAGTGTTCCAGGCACTCCGGTGTCTAGTCATGCCTGCCACATGACCACAGAAACGTCTGCAGAAGCAGACAACGCTGGCTCTTCGGCTTTGAAACAGAGATGAGCACTGACCCCTAGAGTCGGATACGACTGGCTTTTGAGCAAGGGAAACCTTTACCTTTACATCTCTCTCTCTCTTTCTGATTTTTTGTATTATTATTATTATTAAATTAGATTTATATGCCCCTCTCCTCACCTCACTGAAGAGACTCAGAGGGGCTCACATAACATAAACAACATATACAGTATCACAATCTCAAATATAAATACAGCATAATATAAAAATATAACAACAGATGCAGCACAGATAATAGAATCAATAAATTTTACATAAAAAGAAAAAACAATACAATAAAATACAGTGTAAAAATACAATACAGTCAAGAGAGACAGCAAGGTCTTTATGGCTGAGCTAGCTGGTCCACACAGCTGGCCCTCATTCCCCCTCTCCAGCAGGCAAAGAGAGTTCTGTGATGTTCCTGAGGTGGTCATGGAGGCAGCAATAGCAGTAGCAGCAAGGTCTTTATGGCTGAGCTAGCTGGTCCACACAGTTGACCCTCATTCCCCCTCTCCAACAGGCAGGGAGAGTTCTGTGATGTTCCTGGGGTGGTCGTGAAGGCAGCAACAGCAACAGCAGCAAGGTCTTTATGGCTGGGCTAGCTGATTTATATTGCTTCTCAACTCCGAAGACTCTGGGCAGCTTACAGAAAATAAAACCAATCACATTTTAAAAACCAAAAAAACCCCATTAAAGTGCCACCAAAAATTACTCCGACCCCCTACAGATTACAAGAGATTAAAAGAAGGAGAGGGTGTCATTAAGCTCGGTGCACATTTAACAGATGATCCAAAACTGGTTTTGTCTTTGAAATTAGAGATTATTCGTATAGGAACATCTAAAATTGCCTAGGTACCAGTTTAAGCATTCTTTGATGACCTCGTGGCAGCAGCTTGAAATTATTTGTCTCAAATGCACACAAAATCTTAGAATTTCTTGCACTTTTCACCAATAGATGGAGCCCCAGAACTTGGAAGAAAAGTTGAAGAAAACTGGAATACAGAAACCAGCTTTGGTTGCAAACGTTCTAAAAGTATGGGTCACTGGAAAGTCTGTTTAGCTGTGTCACAGCTATAATGAATATTTTATAATGGACCAGTGAGTCATGCGTGCACTCATGCCATTTTAAGAAAAGCTGGGTGGTTATTTTTTTTACAGCTCAGTGAATTCAAAGTGTAGTGAACTTTGTTTTCAAAAGTAAAATATCTTTGTCTTATCTGAGGCTTCTCTTGGCAATTGCCAACTAGTTGAAAAATGGTGAAGGTTTTGCTCACAGATGAATATGCAAGACAGGAAATGGGAAAAAATGTTGGATAACATATCCAGAGTTTCAGTCAAAGTGCAAATGCAGAACGTTCTAGGTGAGGCAACACACTCCATATACCAACAGGCCTGTGGTGGCCATTAGGGACACCAGGATAAGTCCCAGTGTGCCCCAGAGACTGGCGCCCCTCAGAGGCAGGCAGAATTACTACACAAGGGTTCAATATTTCTGCCACAGTGCCCCCCCCCCATCTGACTTCAGTAGTAATCGCAGAGAAATCCGTATGGTCATTCTTGGTCTTAACTCAGCAACTCAATTGTTGGTACAAGTTGTTAAAGATGGTAATGAAGACTGTCACTATGGCATATAGATGCAGGATCTGCTACAGGAGCTCTTGGTGGATACATCCTAAAGCCTTTTTAAAAGTGATGAAGTTAATAGCTAGCAGGTAGTGATATTCAATGAACAATTCTATAGTGCTTCATAATGTGAAGATTTGCTCACTGGAAGACCTTCCACTGCGGAAACCAGACTGTTCCTCTCTCAGGCGTTGATCAAGGGTGCTTCACAAAATACCTTCCTAGGCACTGAGATGAAGGCAATGCCTTACCAATCTATATATTTAGAGATGATACCTTTCTTGGGGATTTTAGCAATAGTGCCTCTACACCATTCCTCTGGTAAAAACAACAACAATAAATTGCAGATTAAAAAACAATTAAACTACAATAATAGTTAAAATACATTACATGATTATAAACAGGATTAAAACATTAAAAACTAAAAAAGACTAACAACCAGACAATAACTTAGCAAAAAAGAAATCCCTGAGATTTATAATAATTTATAATTATTAACTAATATTTATTAAGAAAGTTTCATTATAGTCTTGTGGCACAGAATGCAAATAGCCTGTCTGTTCCTTGGAAAGCCAAAAAAGAAAGGAAGTTTTTGAAGAAGTAGCCATGTTACTGAGCAAGAATACCACAGAGAAACAAAAAAGTAAACCAAAAACAAAAACATTGTGACTCCTAAAAGACTGACGGATCTCTTCCCCCACATCCACAATAAAACTACAGATAACTTAAGGAATTCTCTCTTCTAATCACAGGTTATCTGCAGCATATAGTTTGGTCCTTTGTACTGTATCAGATAAGAGGAACAAGTAGCTACCAATTCCACTTATGCCTTTTCCTGGCTAGTTCCCCCCCCCCCCCCGGATTTGGTTTCACACTGGTCTGGGGATATAAAGATAATTGTGAACACACAAGGAGGAAGAAGCATTCTATTCATATTGTTATGGTTCCTTTCCCCCCACCTCCTTGACTTCCCAGTCATACTTCTTGCTGCATTCTGACGTATGTTAGGAAGCTAATCCATATGGGCTGAAATCTTTATGTGTACCTGGACCAGAGATAGTAAATTACTTTTTTGAGTGCACCCAGAATACCCTATGCATCATCACTGATTTATTCTGGGATTCGGAGCTGTAACCAGGACTCTTAGCACAGGGCACCCAAATTTAGAGGGTACAAATTATTATTATTATTATATTTGAATTTCTATACCACCCTACTTGGCAGAGCCAACTCAGGGCGGTTTACACACATGTATAGTTACAGTCACAACATATCAATAAATCAATAGTCAATATCAAATGAAAATAGTCAATAAATAGTCAATATCAGTATCACAGAACATCAGCACATAAACATCATTACAGTAAAAGTAATTCAATAAACAGTAACAAAAAAATTCAATAAACATCAATATCAAGCAATAGTTAAAAAATTTCCATATCTCAGTCAAATTCACACAAAGAAACAAAACTAAGCAAAGCACCACGACAAGTAACGAGCCTCTCCATCCACTGCACAGCGTCTCTTAAAGCCCCAGCAGGGCGAGGTTCTGGGGGCAGATGGAACAAGTCCCAAGGCTGAGCGCCACTGCAGCCACTTATCTCGGCCGCAGATGTTAGTGTGCGGTGGCCACCTGCACAGCCAAGGAAGCATTCACGGGAGAGGGCGGAGACATCCATGGCTGCCTGCCGTCCGAGTCCCGCAGCTGTTGCTCCCTCGCGTCCGGCTGGCCGAGGGAGAGACTGGCGAAGGCGGCGGCGGCGAAGATCTTTTAATGCCACCCAAGTCCCGTGTTGCTCCTTTTAAGCTTCCCGGCCGGTGACGGGGGCCGGGAGAGGCGCGGCGGCGACGGCAGCGGCAGCGTCTTCTTCGAGCCTCCCTCGACAGGGAGGCTCCTTTTAAACTTCCCGGCCGGTGACGGGGGCCGGGAGAGGCGCGGCGGCGGCAGTGGCGGCGTCTTCTTCGAGCCTCCCTCTACAGGGAGGCTCCTTTTAAACTTCCCGGCTGGTGATGGGGGCCGGGAGAGGCGCGGCTTGCTGTTGGAAGGATGCCAGCCTTTCTGTTGTTACTTGCCACCAGGAGACTGCAAACTTGGGGCCAAGCACATATACAACCTCCAGTTGCTATTTCCTAGATTGAAGGAACAAAAAACATACCTTCTTCCTTGAATATGAGTCTCAGATGACATATGCTTAGTTGTTAGATGGATCCATCAACTGAGAAAATGACTTCCAGGAAAAGTGTATGCTCAGACATGAGTAGCAGCTGTGATAGAGCACCATAGCCCTAATTAATCAAAATTTATAGTTTTAATGTGCCAAAAATAGAAAAAGTAATATTTGTTGTTCTCTGATCTAGACCAGCATGAAAGCAGGCATAGGAACACTGGCAACAATGGCAGTAAAGGAAAAATTGACAGGTGCACTGGAAGCAAACCATTGGATTCCCACCTCATTTTTTTCTTGTATATGATGGGGTCTAACCATTGTCAATGACACACACTGGAGGGGAAAACAATGCCTTTCTGTACATAATCACTCAAAGCAACCAATTCCTGTTGCTTCCTGCTAACCACAACCATGGGAGCTGGGAGTACAGTGTAGTTCATGAGGCACAGCACCTTTCAACCAGGACTGTGTCCTATTTGATATATAAACAAATCAAGTGCTTCCTATTCCTGGCATGTTATCAAGTGCCATTTTAAAAAGACTTGCACAGCACCTGTATTGTAAAAGAGGCATTTTCTGTTCCTCCTCTAATGCGCAGACTATTTGTTCTCATCAGAGACAGGTTACTCCTTTGTGTTTGTGCACACTATCAATGCCCTCCCTTTAGCATCAACTCGTGTACATATAAAGGATAAATAACCCTTTTCAAACTGGATTATACCCTTCTATTCAGAACCAACCTAGAATGTGCTTTTCACTGAACTGTTGTTTTAAAATGTTTGTACATCACAGCTCTGCACACACTCGATTTCCATTAACTGCTTTTCTCTATTCAAATTACTGTTTTTCATTCAGCAAGGAAGAAGCACACACACACACACACCCTATTGCTCTTTCTCCCTCTCTTTCTCTCGCTAGGCTTCCTTCCAAACAGTACATGAGAATGAATTGTCCTTAGCCCTGTTATTAGACTAACAATACAGAACCACAGAACATTGTTTTTTTCCCCTTCCAGAATGTCAATGTACATTGCTTTCTTCACCACAGTACTATCATGAGCCTATCATCTCCTTTCTTTCCGTAGTTTTTATCCCCTCCCTATTCCCTGACACATAGTCTTTGCTGGTCATGTAAGTATTTCACCAAATCTTGAAAGGAATTAATTTATGGACTAAAATGAGTCTTTTCGTGCTGACGGAATCTGCAGAAAAACCATTGCCTCTGCAAATCAGTCAGCGCTAATCCAAAGCCCATTAATCACTTAATATGCAGAACCAGCAGTTCCATTTTTATTTCAGCCTACTGGAGGCACCAGGATATTTTCCCCCTCTGGGGTTTCTCCCCCTCCCCTTCCTTGTCATTTCCTCTAAACTTCGAAGAGGCTAGATCAAGAGTTCTCAACCATTTTAAGCTGGGGGCCAGGTCACACTCCCTCAGGCAGCTTTGGGGGCTGGATGACCATTTTGCCCTTTCCCCACCACATGGCACTTCCTGGTGCGGTGGAGGCAGTGTGTGTGTGTGTGGGAAACACACATGATATGGCACTGCAGGCCACAGGTTGGGAATCCCTGGGCTAGATGTTCGTTCCAGTCTGTCAACAGAGGAAAACATTTATGCTGGGTAAGAATAGGGCAGGGCTTGTAAAGTCTCACTCCTAAGAGTAAACTCATATTTAAACATCTTGGTTAAAATCCTGGACAGAATCCCCTAGGCTGCAATCATATACCTGCTTCCCTGACCCTTCGAACTTAATGGAACTTACTTCAGAGCAGGAATGTACAGGATTGCAACATGAAGCTAAAACCCCATGGAACGATCTTTTTATGTGAATACATAAATATTTTTATGTACTGAATATATTTCATCACTGCATTTCTAGACCTTAGTACTGTACACTCTTTACTTGGGAGAAAGAAGTTGTCTAATATTGAGCCAAATCATTAATCCATATAGCCCACTATTGTCAATTCTGATCAGCAGGGTTGCAAACAAGTTTCTTTGTGCTCAAAATTCCCTGGTGGGAATACCACATACCAACCAGGCACCTTTTTGCTTAGCTTCCCATATCAAACAAGAGTGGGTTTATTCGGAGCATTATGGTGACAATGTTACTGAACAGACCTGAGTTCTCATGACTGTGTGAGCTCCTGTCTCTGTTCCAGCTCCTGCCAACCTATTTATATACTTGCAAGAAATTGCAACTAGATAAATAGGTATTGCTTCAGTGGAGCAGTAACAGCATTCCGTGCACTTTGGTGACTAGTCATGCCTGCCAGATGTCAATGGAAACGTCTGCAGATTCAGACAGTACTGGCTCCTTGGCTGTAAACAAAGATGAGCACCACACCCTAGAGTCAGATATGACTGGATTTCAAGCAAGGGTGGCCTTACCTTTTACTTCCCTAGAAGTAGGCTCCATTAAGTTCAATGGCTTTTGGGGGATATAAATTTATTTTTAATAGAAAAATATAGATATGCCATGCAAATCTTATTAAATTAGATAAAAGGGAGCTCTAGCTGCCACCTCATGTGGTGGCATATTGAGGACATATGAAGTGTGTGGAGATCACACAGACAATACAGTTTCACATGCTTATTGGCTTGCAAATTGGCTTGTGTGACTTCCATCATGCAATACAGATTGGCCAAACAACTGTAAGGAACATAGAACTGAAATGTTTAAAATACCATACTATTAGAAATGTCTCCCTCCAGTCTGCTAATTCTTACTTTGGATAAGAGTGCAGTTTAGCATTATGTGTCCCCCTCCCCCGGGCCTGAATTTTGCCCTTGCATAAGGACAAAGGCCTGCTGTAGAATAATCCATACCAAAGTACTCCTTTCCTAAATGCTTATTTCTGTGGTTTTCTTTTTTTTAAATCCCTGACACTGACACTGGGTGGCCTTCAAGGATGACTGTACCTTTATACTGCATGAAGTAACCATCCCAGGAAACAGATGCCAGTAGATGAGGCGACCATTCTTTCTCACTCCATGGGTCATTTCCCTCATTTTACGGCAACAGAACTGTATGTGTCAATGGTCTATTCTGCACCCTGTATACTATACTTTTGCCCTCCTGTGTAACAGAGGGCAATCTCTTCTTGCCAGGACTGAATGAAGATTTAAATATGATTTTGTATGCTTCTGTATTGGAAGAGGGTTTGTGTGTATTTTCCTTTGCCTCACCCATCAACATTCGTAGTCCAGACAGGCATCATCTTTTTTTTACAGACAGTAGCACATTATATCCTCATAAGTTCTTGCAACATATATACTCTCCCTTCTACATCAGGGTTTTTGCTAGTGTGTGTAGTAATCACAGATACCACTTAGCAACATACAGGTAAGAGGTTTTCCTTGCTTCTTTTAATGAGTGTCATTGTTCAGATGGTTTAGAGTTCGGGTTCCCAACCTTTTCAAGCCGGGGGCCAGATCACCCTCTCAGTCAGCTTTGAGGACGGATGGCCATTTTGCCTTGCCTACATGATGGAGGTGACCATTTTGCCTCAACAGCTTCACAGAGATGGTCATTTTGTTTCTCAAATGCTCTTGGAGGAGTGGGGCATATGTAATAGGGCCATGGGCCAGATCCAGCCCACAGACCTTAGGTTGGGAACCCCTGGTTTTGAGAGTTCCTTAAACCAAACAAGAACCTACAAACCAGAGCTTGAAAAAGTTATTTTCTTGGTCAGTACTTTCTTGAATCCCCCAGCCAGTGACCAATGTAGTCCAAAAAGTAACTTTTCTAAGCATCACCACAGACAAATAGCCCCCTTTCTTTTGTGAGAGACTGAATCTCACTACCCTCAAACAGGTGAAATTATTATTATTATTATTATTTATTAAATTTAATACCCCGCCCCAATCGGGAGAACCCGACTCTGGGCGGCCCACAATCAGAATAAAACAAGAGCAGTCCCACAACTCTCAGTAGGATGTCTCAGTCTATGCAATACATTTTTATAGAATTTGACAAGAGCATTTGAGTTTCTGTAAGAAAACCAGGCTCATACAAGAGTTTGATCATCAGTACAGCCCACAGGCAAACTATTTCTCTCATCCTACTAATTTCTTTTCCCAAAGCAAATTCTCAACTGTCTTCCTCTGAGGGCTTTGGGAGATACTGACCTGCATATATCTGCCTTTGGTGAGAAGAAAATCTGATATATGTACACAAAACTGACATGCAGTCTGCAGGCTGTGTGAGCAAGGAGACAGACAGACCTGCCCAGAATATTTTCTGCACATATGGCATTTTATCCCATAGCCTGCAATGTACTGCAGAGAGGGAGAAGCTACACTAGAGTGAGACTGGTTATTGTTGTCAACATTAGAGAATATCCCTTATTGCTTCTGATATATTGACGGCATACAGATAAAGTAACTCTCATTCTTTTCCCATGGCAAATCCCCCACAGATTGTGGAAATGTAAAATGTATTGTATTGTATTGTATTGTATTGTATTGTATTGTATTGTATTGTATTGTATTGTATTGTATTGTATTGTATATTTTGACTTATATGCCGCCCCATTCGCACAGCGACTCTGGGCGGCTCACAGAGGAAACAGTTGCAATTACATAGCAAAATTCCATAGCATAAAAAACAATTACATATATCACATAGCAAATTACAAATATCACATAGCAAGAATAGCATCACAAAACATATCCAAAATGGTGAAAACCAGAGCTCCTAAGATTCTGGGGAACCTTCATACTCCCCTTTATCATGATCATGCACCCCTGTTTTCATGCCCATCTTTATTGTAAAGATTAGGTATCCAAATTCCATGAATATTGAATAATTCAGTCCAAGAATTTAGAAAGTCAATTTGCACCTCTAATAGATGCTTTTCAGCAAATGTCCACATTGACAATGTTCCCACTACAGTGGGTATGTGGGAAGTGGGAATCAAGAGAATAAACACTACTGTATTGTTGTTGTTTGTTTTTTGTTTGTCATTTATGAGCTAGAGTAGACAGGGAACCTAGAATAGTTTATGGCCAATTTTAATGTGGATTTCCTAATATTGAAAAGGAAAAAGTGGCATTTCCAGCTTAATTGTAAGCATGTCTAGACGGGCACTTAGCTGACTTTTTTGAGGTGTTGGTAGTCAGTCTGGGCTCCAGGCACCCAGATTTCACAGACATTGAAGAGCCACAGTCTCATCCGCGAATGCCCAAAGTGCAACACAAAAACCCACTTATTTAGCACAAAGTTCCAACACAGCAACAGGGGAGGGAGGAAACTCTCCCATTGGGCTGCTGGGCAGAGGGGCTTGGCAAACTCTGTGCTGGGGAGGGAGAAAGTGCTCCCATTGGGCTGCTGGGCAAAGGGATGGGGCAAACTCTGTGCTGGAGCAACCACATGGCTGCCCACAGAACAGGCTCTGAGCGCCACTTCTGGCACACATGCCATAGGTTCACCACCACTGTCCTAAGCTAACCTGCTGCCTTTGGGTACCATGAAAGATGTTGTTCTCTCACTGGAACATAGGGTTATTATTCTTATTACATATAATGAGGGCAGGTGTAATGAATGACAGATTTAGGAGAATAGCTGTCCACAGCCCAGGCCATTTGGCTCCCTTAGGGGACATATTTGCATGGCATGTGCAGTCTGTGAACCACCTGCTCACCACAGGTTGATTGAAGAAGGTATTCCATTGTCACAGCTGAACTACGAGTCTTGCCAGCTTCTGAACATGGATTGTGAAGAGGGCAAAATCTCATTCCTTCACTTAGGTGGCAAAATGTTTTGGGGGAAGCCCTGTAGTGCTGAACTAAGCCCTTAACAATCAGTCCAATTCATTTATCTATGTGGAATGTGGAGGAGCTGCATATTATCCTTCATCATAGACCATAGAATACCCTAAGCGTGATAGATGTTCAGATGTTGCCAGAGAAATTATTTACAAAGCCGTTGGAGGGATTTTGGTATACATAGGAAGCTGACTCTTCTTTGGGTTCTGTTTCTTGGTCTGATTCTAGAGCAGTGGTAGTGAACCTATGGCACTAGTTCCAGAGGTGGCACTCAGAGCCCTGTGTGTGCACGTGGCCGTTGCCCCAACACAGTTTCTCCAACCCCTCTGCCCAGCAGCCCATTGGGAGTGCTTCCTCCCTCCCCCAGCATAGAATTCACCCCACCCCTCTGCCTAGCAGCCCAATGAGAGTGCCTTCTCCCTCCCCCCAGCATAGAGTTCACCCCACCCCTCTGCCCAGCAGCCCAATAGAAACACTTCCTCCCCAGAGCACAGAGTATCCCCTGCCCCTCTGTTTGGGCACTCGGTCTCTCAAAAGTTTGCCACCATTGTTCTAGAGCATGAATGAGCCTGGGTTGGGAATAGGAGGTATTCTACTTTCTTTTTTCATTTGTAATCATGGGGAAACCTGACGTTCCATCTTTTAGGTGATGTTAATCTTTAGCACTGACTCTTCCTTAACAGAGCTTGTGAAAGAATTGTTCATTTTGAGATGCGACATGCTGATCAAATTATGGCTATTCTTTCACTTTAATGGGCAGTGTTAAACAAAACTAGACCCTTTATTACTTTACTCTGACAACAGAGGGATGCTTTTGAGAGTAATTGAAATGACTGTCAGTACAGCATACCTCTTTGGTTATCAAGAGAATGAGGCTGTAGCATGGCAAGGAAAATACTTCTTTTGTACAGAGCAATTTTTAAAGTGTTTTAAATTAGCATACATTTCCAGGTTGCATTTGAAGGTTTAAATAAAGACCTTTTTTTCTTAGAGTGTTCTTGAGGAATTTTAATGGCCGGCAAAGTATTGATAAGGAGGACATATCTTTCTGCTTAAGAAAAAAACCCTGGTTTTTGTTGTTAGATCCCTTGTTCTGGTAGTTATAATAATAATTTCATTCTGGTAGTTGATCTCCACAGATCAAATGTGAAACAGATTTGATAAAATTGGATCAGTTTGGAAGACATTTGTCAGAGATGGTGTGATATTGATCGAGAGGAACTGAGAGAGGACTGCCATGGAATTCATTTCTTTGAATTACTTTACACATGTATTTAGTTACACTACTTGTTTGTAGACTGAGAATCCCTTAGTTAAAGTGAGAATGTTACATTTCTCAGTGAATGCCATTCACATACCAGAGAGCAGTGATGGGATGATAAAAAATTTAGTACCCCACCCTGACGTCATCACAGTGGGGGCGGAGCTAACGTCATGACGTCATGGGTGGAGCCAACATCATGACATCATGACGTTGTAGGCGGGGCCAAAAATAAAATAAATAAAATAAAAATAAAACACACACACACACCCCTCAAACCCCCCCCCACAAAACCGTTAATAAAATAAATAAATAAAATAATAATTAAATAAAAATACACCCAAACACCCACCCACCCCAAACACAAACCCCTCTTACAATGGGGACCGTTGGGGCTGGCCCCGAGCCTTGGTGCCCGGCGGCGCGCCTAGCCGGGCGGCCCAGCGCTCCCGGCTGCAACTCTCCATGGGCGGCCCCGAGCCTTGGTGCCTGGCGGCGCGCCTAGCCGGGCGGCCCAGCGCTCCCGGCCGCAACTCTCCATGGGCGGCCCCGAGCCTTGGCACCCCGCGGCGTGCCTAGCCGGGCGGCCCAGCGCTCCCGGCCGCAACTCTCCATGGGCGGCCCCTAGCCTCGGCGCTCCGTGGCGCGCCTAGCCGGGCGGCCCCGAGCTGCCCATGGAGAGTTGCGGCCGGGAGCGCTGGGCCGCCCGGCTAGGCACACCGCCGAGCGCCGAGGCTTGGGGCGCCCGTGGAGAGTTGCGGCTGGGAGCGCTGGTCCGCCCGGCTAGGCCCGCCGCCGAGCGCCGAGGCTTGGGGCGCCCGTGGAGAGTTGCGGCCGGGAGCGCTGGGCCGCCGGGCTAGGCACGGCTCCTCCTCCTAAGCCCTCCGCCACTGCCAGAGCCACTTCAAAATGGTCCGGCTCCGGCAAAAACAAGTGCGCATGCGCAGAAACAGAATCTGACGCATGCGCAATTTAAAATTGCAGCACGCATGCGTCAGATTGACTTCTGCGCATGCGCACTGAATTGGAGCCATTTTGGGTGCAATTTAAAAAAAATTTTTTTTCTTTTTTTCAGGCGTCCGGATCCGGACGCCTTAAAAATAGACTACCCTCTCGGAGAACCCTCCGAAATTGTTCTTACCGGTTCCAGGGAACCGTCTGGAACCGGGGACATCCCATCACTGCCAGAGAGGCAGGTTACTAAATTACTGTCCCTAGAGGAGAGACATCAGCAAGAGATTCAGAGCATGCATACTTTGCAGCTGAATAGAGTGAACAGGTAATATCAGATTTATTGTCGGTCATTAACCCTTTAAGAGTTGGGATGGGGAGAAGCCCAGGAAGGGAATACTTCACCAGACCACAAACCTTTGCCATGACTCTTAACCTGGACAAAGGGGAAAGGTAAAGGAACACCCAAACAGAATTATGGGTCCCCCAGATTGAGGCACACCTGGGATGGAAAAACATTGTATCATTGTTTATTGAAAAACACCTTTGAGGGTACATCATTCCCACATAATTGTGATTCTTAAGGGAGGGAGAAGAGTGCCAAAATGGTATAAAATCCCTACAGTTTAGATCAGCAAAGTGCTTATATCTTCGAACATCTGATAAGGAGACCAGATAGAAATTTAGAGATGGAGATGAGGTCCATCATGCCTATATTCTAAGAGACTTGCTAAAAACCATCAAAAGCAAACTCTTAATCTCTGAGAACTGAGAGATTCAGTACTTTAGCAAAGTTAGAGCTTTGTTATTTTTCGAAGTTTAGAGTTAGAGTAGTTTAGGAACACAATATGGGGTATTTTGTTGCTTTCTTAGGGAAAGTATTTATAGAACTTGTAGTTATTCTGTTAACTTGTTTTGCTGTATGGATTATTTCATAGCTTGCATGATATCAGCAATAAATCTTTAAAACTACAACGCCTTATCTTTGGAGAAGAGAGAATTGTTGGGGACTATTTTGCCAGCCAAGATAAAATTCCTGGATAGCCAAGGTTTGGCTACAGTTTGAGGACAGGTGAGAAGGGTCTGGAAAGAAGTGCATCTTCAAAGAGTCTTGATCTCATGGGATTGAGATAGAGTCGCTAGGAGACCAAGGTGGGATTCTTGCACTCATCTCTAAGACAGACCTGGGAACAATAACTTGTCTGTGTGTCACTCGCTACACAATCACTTCATAAAGGCATTTCTCATGGTCATATGGTACTAAATCTCTGGAAGCAAGTGGGGTTCAAAAGGATCTGTTATCTTCCTCGTCCCTGCCTGCAACCCTCACAGAGACAGAGACCTCCCATCTCCCCCGGGTATTCCGACAAGGACAAACACCAGGAATCCTAAACCCCAGCATTTCCCTTGATGTCTTTGGGATTATACCACATTGATCCTAGTTGCTTTGGGACCCAATTCACTCCTCAAAATACTCCAAAATAGTGCTAATGCTGTTCACCTCACATTTCAAAGTTGTTACAACCTGTATTTGTCCCATGGCTAGAGAGGATGTAAATCTCTGACTAACTTTTCCTCATATGTGAGGATGAAAAGCTCAAAAATTCTTCTGTGATCCTGAAAGAATGGGGTGGGGTGGGGAAAATCCTAGCATTTTCACAATGTAAAGGGTTGTGCTTTTGGACAAACACTGTCTGATTTGTACAATTGTTGAGATGGAAGAATTGCACAAATTGACTGCAATATTTTAAAAAGTGGAGAAACACATTTTCTATTAGTTCTCCACATTAGGTGGATTAGAACAACTTCAAGCATTCAATGATATGATGAACATGTGAAGCAACTAATTGTGGAGGTAACCATGTTGTTATTTTTCAGCATGTAGAGCAAAAATAAAAACAAATAGTTGTGACATAAGACAAACAGATTTATTTCAATGTGAGCTTGCTCTTGCTGCTTTCAGACATATAACTGTATGCATTATATGTGTAAGAGCATGCGAGTTGCATTGGCCAAGTGTCCATTTGCTCCAAACACAGCCTGACCCTTCCTGGGCTCAGGGAAAAACTTGAAGTACAGCTTTCAGTGAACTGTCCCATTCTTGCATTTTTAAAAATCTTCTACATCTGGTATCTAGAAGTATGCTGAGTTTGAAGAACATTATTATTAATTAACATGGAGGTGCTATTTCATATTTTTCACATTAAGATGTGTTCATACCACTATTTTATGGGACTGTGGTGGCTTAGTAGTTAAGACACTGAACTTGACAACTGGAAGGTCAACAGGTCAGATGTTTGAGACCCAAGTGCTGCATGACGGAGTAAGCTCCTGTCTCTGTCCTAGCTCCTGCCAATTTAGAAGTTTGAAAGCAAGAAATTGCCAGTAGCTAATTAGGTACCACTTTGGTGGGAAGGGAATCAGCATTCTGTGCACTCCAGTGTCTAGTCATGCCTGTCACATGTCCACAGAAACATCTGCTGATGCAGACAGCACTGGCTTTTTGGTCATAAACAAAGATGAGCACTGAACCTTAGAGATGCATATGAATGGCTTTCAAGCAAAGGTAACCTTTACCTTTACTTCAGCACTATTTTACATAAGACTTTGAAGTAGGAGAAGGCATAAACCAGGAGTTAGGGAACTGTGTCTCTCTATACCCCAGCCCTCCATACCCTCCTTCATTTAGCACAGTAGTTGGAATGGTTGGAAGCTCTAGGTCAGCAACCTCTAAAGTGCCATACATTCCCCACTACTGATACGGGTGAACTGATGATCTCCAATCTCCAGACCAGACTAATGGTACCACCTGCCATTATATTACACACGTCTATGCTGTATAAAGGGCTGTGTAATCTTTAAATACATAGAGGCAGAGTTAGGAATTCTTGAAGAATTAGAATTCTCCAAATCTTTACACAGCCTGAGCCACACTGTGTGTGGATTGGAGATTAGATATCCACCCATTTTCCCATTTCTTTCAATGTTGCAATACAATTCACAGCAGTTTATGCTAATCACAATAAACAGTTTTATAAACATGTAAAAGAGAGAATACATATTTAAATGCAACTTTTTGAAAAAGTATTATAAGATGCAAAAGATGCAGAAATAAAACAGGTGGAATTACTTGTAAAAGCATGCAGAGCGACATTTCTTTATCTTTTGCTCATGCCAACAATCCAGGCTAAAGTTTAAGCTTAAGAAATCATCTTCTTGCCACAATCTCTTTTTTCCCCAAAGTAGTTTCTTCTTACCTCAAAATGTGTGCTCCTGAGGTCCTTCAGTGGGACAAATCTTCTGCTGCAGTCACTGGAAAGCTTTTCTCTGAGTTTGGTCTAAATCATCACTTCAGGACCAGGGCCAATTTAATTAAGCATATTTTCAAGGGAAAGCAGAAGAACTCTCAGAATCTGTTACTCAAAGATACTATGAGAGCTAATCAGTCTTAACAGTTTTGCTGAATTTATTGTAAAAGAGGAGAGTGACATCTCTGAAGCACAGCATCAGGTTTTTCTTGCAGGTACCACAAAATAACAAATTCTTTGTGGTGGGTGAATAGAGGGGAGGGAAGGAGACCAGGTGGAAATGGTCCATAACATAGATTTAATGTGTATAATAGTGTTACAGAAGTTGCATATTTCTTTTCTTGGAAATCATAATTAAGACTAATAATTGATCCCACAATCAGTTAGAAGTATTAGGGTACACAGAAGAGCCTCCTTGAAGATTGTGGTATTTTTAACCACAATCGGGCATTCCCCAGGCAACAGCAACTTTGTGCCAGCTAATCTTTCCCACACTGGATCAGGCGAAAAGAACTACAAAATGAATTCTCCAAAAGATGGCTTCATTTTGACAGATTCATGTCTGGCCTAGACATGGAAGAAGTTAGAAGAACAGTCAAACCTCGCATAAAGAGTGCCTCACTTAAAGAGTGCCTCACTTAAAGAGCAGAGTTTTCTCTGAATGTTCGCTTCAATTAACAAATAAAACCAACCAAAAACTCAACAAATAAATCATGGTTCGCAGTCCCCCACACCGGAAGTCACAATTGGTCACTTACAATGGTGTTTCGCTTAAAAAGCAAACTCGCTTAAAGAGCAATCCTGTGGAACACATTATGCTCTTTAAGCGAGGTACAACTGAATTTACATTTTGCATCAAGCATTCGAAGAGAGGATGAAAGCAAAGTTGCATCTCTTTTCCATGCCTTTATCCCTGAACTCAGTTCATCGTGGAATAGTTCCTTGTCCCTTCTTTCCTCCTACTGTTCCTCTGACACCAGTTCTTGCCCACTTATCCACACAGCCCCAGTTCGTATGGGAATTATATCTAATTGCAGAAGAAAGTAATCTGTGGTTTGTGTCATTAGCCCCAGTCATTCCCCTCCCCCTTTAAAAAATGATGGAACAGCAGAGTTTTGGTCAAAGCTTGGATCTCAGCTTCTGTCTTTCACCGTGTAATGAAATTGAAATAGAGCCATAATTTTGTGATTTAAAATGGATTCTGTTTGTTCTTCAGAGGGGGTGAATTCCTGGAGAAACCTGAGGGTTTGAATTTGGCCTTGGAAGCACTTGGGTACAAATTATTTTCCTCTGAAGATTGTCAAAATAATCTGGGAATGTGTAAATGGATGGGAAGGTGATGGATGTTGGAAGCTTATTGGATAAGAGAGAGAAAAGGTGAGACAAAGGATGTAAAATGGGTTTTGTTAATCTTAGAATAGTCAGAGAAAAATTCCATGTGTTTAAGCTGGGGGGAGATGACTGCAGAGGCTTGTGAGTAGAAAAGTAGAAAAATGTAATCTTGGTTGTGTTAGCTGGCTAGACCAGAAAATATAGCTAGATAGTTATCCCTTTCTTGTTTTAACAATGGGAAAGGGGAAGAGAAGAATGTTCCTTTTTATTTTTATAATCTTTTGCATTCCTGATTTTTAATCTTTCCTTCATATAATAAAGCTTTTGACCTTTTACAAAAGAATTTTTGGATTTCTAATTGAAGCATGGACTGGTGGGAGTATTCCAGTTCCTTTTTGGCTATTGCTGACTATTGTTTTGTCCTACCTAGTTTGTAAGCATAAACAACCAGGAATTTAAATCTATCATAGATTTCCCTATCCTGAAGCAGAACCTAACATATGCTGAAGCAGCAAAGGCATTATGCTGACCTCCTATAGCGGTGTAGGTCTCTGTGAGGTGGAATGGGTCCTGTGATAGTGGGACAATGGGCTATGTTATTGTTACACACCATTCCCACATATGAAAGGTAAGGAAGACAAGTGAGATAGTGTTTTGGAGGCTGGCTAAGTCCTAGTTGCAGGATTCACCTGGTTTTGAAACTGTGCCTACATATTTATGCACCAAGTTATCTCCTTCCTCGCCTGCAAAAAGCTTAGGAGGAACAACATGAAGATTCTGTTATTCTACTCCACCAGTTCTTGTCCTGGTTGGTGTCAGCTATATTGCATTTATGTGATACTGGGATGCGGTACAGCAATTACAGAAGAGTTCTTTAATGGCTGCCTGTGGTTAGTTATGCCTGCAGTCATGACTATGATGAGTTAGAACATTCATTATAAATAGTCACCTATTTAAAATTCTCAGTGATTTTGGCAGTTAAGATATGTATCGCCTTTCCTTCCCAAGTAGAAATAATCACTATCTGTTACTCAGGAAGTATATATCCTAGCTCTTGTACAATGTATCATTGACATTTGAAGTACCATCTTTTGGTAGTTGGGTTTTGCAAAAATTACAAATTTTGACATACGGTCTACAAATGCTAAAGTAACTGATGAAGCTGGCTGAATAGTTCAGTGGTTTAGATCTTTAGCTCCAGAACAAAAGTTTGAGAGTTTGAATCCACATTGTACATCTAGGAGAAGAGTCAGCCTGCACAGACCCAGGACACTCAAAGATGAAGGAAATGTTAAACCTCTACCCAGAAAACTCTGGAAGGGCTCGCCATTGGTCAGATGGCTCAGTGCTTAAGAAGCTCACCTTGTTAGCTTGAAGGCTGGCAAGTGGGCAGTTTTAGACCCGAGTACTGCATGATGGATTGAGTGCCCGTCTCTCTCCCAGCTCCTGCCAGTCTAGCAAATCAAAAGCAAGAAATTGCAAGTAGATAAATAGGGACAACTTTGGTGGGAAAAGATCTCAGGGACATGAAAGGAGCCTCATTTAAGCAACCCCTGAGCTGAATTTCTCCAGCAAAAATCCTTTCAACCAAGAATAATTTCTGACACAAAATTATTATTAGTCAGAATTGACTCAACAACACACAATAATTATACGGTGCCATCAAACATTTTCATGAGGAACTATTCAATTGAGCTTCCACTGTGGAAAAAAAATCCCACCAATATGGTCATCCATGGTCACAAAACATGCACAAACACTGCTATTGCAAAAGCTCAGAGTGTATTTCTTCATGGATACCACTGATACAGGCAATGACTTGTTAGTTAGCTGCTACAATTCACACCCCTGTATTTACACCAGCATAATTTACAAATAAAATAATGGCCTTTAATTTTAATAATAGTAACCTTAGAACTGAAGAGCTAGAAGGGAGTTTAGGATGTTAAGAAGGAAGGCACAGAAGGTAATTGAACTCTTAATCTCTGGCTCAAAGCTCTAAATTGCTTGTCAGTTTAATTATATGATTTTTGTTGCATTGATCCTTGTGAAGTTTTAATGTTTTATGACAAATTATGTAAGTGAAGTAATAATGTTTAGGTTGACATTATCTGACCTGTCAACCAGAGTGTGCAAATATGTGCAAATATAATGAATAAATAAAATAAATGAACACATATGTTTGATATCAGAAAAAAGTCTACTCCTGTTTCATTGACTACACCAAGGCCTTTGACTGTGTGGACCACAACAAAATGTGGCAAGTAGTCAAAAAGATGGGAATACCAGAACACCTTATATGCCTCATGAGAAATCTGTACATGAGTAAAGAAGCAACAGTTAGGACAGAATACAGAATGATAGAGTGGTTTGGAATAGGAAAAGTAGTAAGACAAGGCTGCATTTTATCACCCTGCTTATTCAACTTGTACACAGAGCACATAATGTGCAATGCAGGGTTGGATGAATCACAAGTTGGGATCAAAATTGCTGGGAGAAACATCAACAACTTGAGATATGCAGATGATACCACCCTAATGGCAGAAAGTGAGGAAGAACTAAAGAAGCTGCTGCTTAGGTTGAAAGAAGAGAGTGCAAAAGCTGGCTTGAGACTCAGCTTCAAGAAAACCAAGAAAATGGCAACAGGCCCTATCAGTCCCTGGAAAATAGATGGGGAAGAAGTAGAAGTGGTGACAGATTTTACTTTCTTAGAATCAAAGCTCACTGTAGATGGTGATTGCAGCCATGAAATAAAAAGGCGACTGATTCTTGGGAGACAAGCAATGAGAAACCTGGGGAACATAGTTAAAAGTACATCATCTTGCGAACAAAAATTCGCATAGTCAAAGCAATGGTATTCCCAGTTGTGAGAGCTGGAGCATTAGGAAAGTTGAGCACAGAAGAATAGATGTGTTCGAGATGTGTTGTTGGAGTTCCCCCTGGACAGCAAGGAGAACTAATAGGTCAATATTAGAAGAAATCAACCCTGACTGCTCCTTAAAAGGTCAACTACCCTCTCACCCGGTGTTGGGCTCCAAAAAATTTTACTATCACACTGTGGGTGTGGTATGGTGGCCGTGGCTGGGGGAAAAGTCTGCATTGCATGTGAATTAGGACTACTTTATTTCAAAACTTGGATGGGCGGGGCCAGCCAGAATTTCTGCTACCAGTTCTGGCAAACTGGTGAAAACCTGGTAATGCACACAACTGCTCTCACTAGGAAATAGAAACAGGAGGGATTTGGGATGCTCAGGTATACTTGTTCAGCGGTCCAGCAGGCAGGGCAAGGGGCTGCTTTATAAGCCAGTCCTGCCTTGGTTCATGCCTCTTTGGATAGGAATTTTCCAGCCTATCTTTGTTATGGAAGATGGATGTTTCTTTAACTATCCTATTCTGGCTCTATGGCAGTAATGGTGAACCTTGGCACTCCAGTTGTTTTTGGACTTCAATTACCAGAAGCCCAAGTCAGCACTCCTGTTGATCAAGGCCTCTTGGAATTGAAGTTCAAGAATAGCTGGAGTGCCAAGATTCACCATCACTACTCTGTAGTATTTTGCAGATTAGGTGGCACTCATTTAAATAGGTCACATTTAAGCATGTAGTGCAAGGTTAGGGGGGGGGATGGTGAATGGTGAATGGTGAATGGGACAAAGTGTCTCCTGCTCCACTATCCGGAATAGCACTACCAGCCCGTCTGCAGGTCAAGATATTTAAATTGAATAACAAATGTGGCCCAATGCTTTTCACCATAATTCCATGTCCTGTCTTTTTATTTGAAGGGTTGAGGGTAATATACATTCCAAAAATGTCATTTGTCCAGAATCTCAAGTCTAAAATATATTTGAGGAGGGTGTCTTTTAAATGGAGAAGTGTGTCGCTACCAGAAGATTTATTATTTCTTGAAAGATGGAAAATAACTGAGTGTTATTACCTTCCCCCACCAGGTATTAGTTTGTATTGTTCATATTAGCATTCATAGAAATAAGATTCATGTTTTAACATCATCCCCTAAAATGATTACAGGCACCTCACACAGAAGTTGCAATGTTCTTTCAGTGACCATTTCCTCTCTCTTCAGTAGGGTGTAAATCATCACTTGTTTAATCTTCTCACAAGAATATGAGGAACTGCAATATTGTCTTCTCACTAGTGAACATGGCAAGGGTTTCTCCTAGGATCTTAGTCTAGTTCTTGCACTGGTGAGAACAATCTTTGGCACAAAACTGCACAAAGCTGAGTCACTTGCTGAAAGGGAGCATATTGTCTAAAATTAAAATAACCACTGCTTTCATAATTTGAAACACTGGATCGTGTGTGTAAGTGTGGGTGTGAGAGAATCTTAACAACCAGCCAGTCCTTCTGTGCGTGCTCTCTGTGTATGCTTTGCTCCTCAAAGTCACTAGGGAAATTTCATGTAAGAAATCATGAAGGGGGATGAAGGGCTCATATGCTTTTGGCACATGGTGACAAATCTCACACAGATTTAAAATTCCTTCTTGAGGTATCTCATCCTCTCACTGCTGGACAAATCAATGAAAATGAAGAATTTGGTGAATAGCTTTTCCACTGCTGTACACTGCAAAGTTATAAATCATGTGAGAAGCCAATATGTGTAAGACTGGCTTTCTCCAGGCCATCATCCTTTTTCTTGGATGACAGAAGGGGCTGCAGCTAATAGGCCAGGACCAGATAATATGGCCCTCTTCTCCCACTCAAATGACTACATTCAAGTAACAGGAGAAAAGAGGTGAGTTTCCTTAAATGTTTCTTATACTAACCAGCTCTATGAAACTAGTACATAGGTTCAAAACTTTATCTGAAGATAATTTGCTTCTAGTGCTGTGCTGAAAATTTCTCCAATGATAATTTCAATTGTTCTTATTTCATTTCATCGAAAAGAATTTTCTTCCAGAAAGAATGTCAATAGAGAGGAAGATGTTGTAAGTTAACACCAAAAAATACTGTTCAGATCAGGAAGCATGAACAGCTAGGGAAGCTGTTTGGTGATTTGTGCACATATTGTATCCAGCTATAACCATATATAGTCACAACATAGAAAACTGTTTCTGAAATATTTTTTTGACCTGCCTTAATTGGTATAATAATAATAATAATAATAATAATAATAATAATAATAATAATAATAATAATAATAATAATAATAATAATAATAATAATAATAATAATAATATGCACAAATCTCACCAAATTACTTAGTTTTAAATCTGCTAATCCCTTGAAGATTTTTACCTCTAGAGTAAGAATGAGACAAGAAACAGTTTTTTCATTATGTTTCTGCAGTTTGTGTAGAAAGTCTCTTTACAGAACTAGTGTGTTTCCCCCTTTTGTGAAAAGTGCAGCAAGCACAGGATAGGCTGAATGATTTTAAACAGGTACAAAGAACCCATCCAATGCTTCTAATGTTTAACAAAACAACAACAAGGCAACAGCTATCATGATTTAGCAGTAAACTCTAATTCAGACTGGCAGAAAACCAGCTTGTGAAGAGAACATTTTGGCAATTCTTTGTTCTTCTGTGAGATAATGAAAGTAAGGATTTACCATGGCATACATCTAGGTTTATTTTCCAAACTTGGAAGTTTGAATCTAAAATTGTTTTTTCAACATCAGATGAAAAAGAATCGATGGAATTTGTGTTTGTGGCATACTATCCCTTCATTTGTACGTTTGCTGCCACCAGAGGATGTAGAATGTTGAATACTAATCAACACCTCACAAAAACCTTCTTGCATGGATAATCCCTGCTATATTATTTTGTCTAACCATTACACACTCCACTGGTCTTTCCCAAAGATGAAAGAGGCAGTGTCTCCATATTACTAATTATATTTATTGCTTTTTCCAAAGATAATAGCAACTGTGATTTGCAGGTGGCCTTGTGGGTATAATAAAGTAAATGTAATTACTTGAAATGAGCATCCTGCAATAAAAATAGGCATCATGTATTTAAATTGAAATTGAAATCCCACTAATCATGGAAACTGAAAGAAATAGGGGAAGAATTTTTCTCCAGAGAGAATGTCTACATACATGCCATCCTCAGTTGTCCTAATCAAAGTGTGTAATTCTGATTCCATAGTTTTATGTGTGAACAAGTTTAAATAAGGAAGTAGATGGTGCAATTTTTCTAAAGGCTATGATTACAACAATCACTATTTGTTTTTTAGCGATTCATGTATTACTGTGTCCACATTAAGTGTCTTCAAGCATTCATGATTTATGATTTATATACATATACATATTAGAGATAGTAAGAAATAATGGAAAATTCAGGGGACGACCTTGTTTTTCACAAGACAAATAAAACAAATCCTCTGATCACTGTCATAATCTCACATGTCAACTAAAAGCACAAAATTCTTTGGTCAAGCTTTTGAGATAACACAGTCTCTTTCACCACCTTTTTAAAGGATTAATACAAAGTCTGGTAGTTGTTAGAGACACCTAACAATTTCCTGTTTCATAACTTCAGGTATGAAACAGAAAGTTTAATTGCCTATTAGACTCATCTGCAAAGTGAATATGTCATCACGAACTTTTTCAGGTGTTTGCTGTCTAGTACCAGTTATGGTAGGAAAGGGTTAGATATGGCAAAATGCCCCCAGCTTTCAAAATGTTAAAGGACTGAATTGATTCTAATGCTTTAGTTAGTAGCATTTTGAATAAAAGTAAGACGAGAGAAGAGGATTACATTTTTAAGAATTAAAACAATAATGACTGTTGAAATAAATAACCTTTGAGGAAGAGAGGGATACTGAGTTTTTCTACAATCAATCTGTCTGTAACATGTCATCTCACATTGTTACTAGGGGAACCATCCTCCAGAGGTTTCATCTATCAACAACCCTAGTTTTAGTTAGCTGAAATGGCATTCTGGTACATGGCATTTTGTTTAAAGCTAAAACAAGAATGTACATCATTTGTACTGGTGGATTGGGCCAGTGGTAGTGTATAGATAGACAAGTTAGACCCGTGGTTCCCAATGTGGGACACCCCCCCGCACACAGGGGACAATTTTATTTTTAAGGGGGAGGGCAATTTGCGAGTGAGTTATTAACAGTGAATGACCTTTTCGGCTTCCTCCACATGAATAGCTCACTTTTTAAATAATAAGAATTATATGTCACGTGGAGGGGTTGGCATCCAGATTTTTAGGGATGTTTAGGTGGGGCATGGCCCCAAAAAAAAAAGATTGGGAACCGCTAAGCTTGACAGATAGATGGAGAGATAGATGAGCTCTTGCAAGATTTCTTTTGAATAACTTAGAAATTAATCATGTTTTTCAGAAAATATAGGAAGAACTCTGGTATGTTATCTCATTCAGTCCAAGTCATTACAAAACCCAGAATTCAGCCTGACTTTCTAATGCCTGTCCTACCTGCCTATGTTTCTTTACTCTGAGGTCAGAGAAAAGTCATTGACCAGCTGAGAGTTGTTTGCTTTGTATAAAATCTTGCTGCTCACACCAACTTTACCTTATCAAAGCCAAAATTTATTTCTCCTGGTAGACTGTAGCCCAAATTGTCAAGGACTAGATTTAGTACAAGATTTCTCTTAAAATAATCCAAATTCCAAACATTAGATTGAATTTAATATGTTTTATTAAAAAGAAAGCAGAAATAAATAAAAAGTTGATAAAAATGGGTAAAAGGTTGCAAAGCTATACAAAAGATGCAAGCCCCTCAGACATAGATGAAAGATTTCTTCCTTCTAGAACAATTGGGTCCTTCATCTTCATGGTTCAGGCTACTCATTGTCAATGGTTTCAAATCTCCCTTAATGGTTCTTTAGTGCTCATGTTCCAGGAAGACGTAGACTGAAATATTGTCAAGTTCCTGAACTGCTAGGCCCATCATCCCTGGCAAGTTCTCCATTGTTGTTACAAATACCTTTCTGGTCTCTCCAGTGTACAGGAGACACACATTTATTTCTCTGCTAGATGTCACCTGGGTGAGACTTTTTGTTGTTGTTCAGTCGCACAGTTGATTCAGACCCTTTGCGACCCCATGGACAACTGTCTGCCAGCACTTCTGTCCTCCACCATCCTCCTCAATTTGCTCAGTTCTGTGCCCATTATCTCTACAATACCGTCTAGCCATCTCATTTTTGGCCGCCCCCTTTTTCTTTTGCCCTCCACCTTTCCCAGCATCAAGGCTTTCTCAAGTGAATCCTCTCTTCTCATTTGATGTCCAAAGTACTTTAGCTTCATCTCTACAATTTGACCTTCTAAGGAGCAGTCAGGGTTGATTTCTTCTAAGATTGACCTATTAGTTCTCTTCGTTGTCCAGGGGACTCTCAAAACTCTCCTCCAGCACCACATCTCAAAGGCATCTATTCTTCTGTGCTCAGCTTTCCTAATAGTCCAGCTCTCACAACCATACATTGCCACCGGGAATACCATTGCTTTGACTAGATGATTTTTTTTTTTTTTTTTGCAATGTGATGTCTCTACTTTTCACTATGTTCTCCAGGTTTCTCATCGCTTGCCTCCCAAGAATCAGTTGCCTTTTTATTTCATGGCTGCAATCACCATCTACAGTGAGCTTTGATCCTAGGAAAGTAAAATCAGTCACTGCTTCTACTTCTTCCCCATCTATTTTCCAGGGACTGATAGGATCTGTTGCCATTATCTTGGTTTTCTTGATATTAAGTCTCAAGCCAACTTTCGCACTTTCTTCTTTCAACCTAATCAGGAACTTCTTTAAGTCCTCCTCACTTTCTGCCATTAGAGTGGTATCATCTGCATAACTCAAATTGTTGATCTACCTTTTAACCATTTAATATTTTGACACAAGGGTTAGACAAAATTACTCCCATCTTTAAAGCCTCTCCTTTGACCTCATGGAAATGAAGGACTTCATTACAGCAATAGGAAAAAAGACATTGTAGGTGCTAAATTCAAAAGTGGTGGAAGAATGCCATCTTTACCTTCCAACAAGAACCACATTGTAAGTGCTGCAACTAATGTAGGTTTTTGAATCCTAATTCATATAGGTAAAATTTGTTTCCCACTTTAAACAGTTACAGTAACTCAGAACAGAAAAGGCAGGAGAATATGTTCCAGGTGTGGACATAAACTCTGAAGAAACAGCTTACTATGGATAGTTTACACCTCTGCAGCAAACTAAGCATCTAAAGCTCAAATTGCTTGTTTTGCTCTGGAGTTATTCCCAAAATCAACCAGAAAGCAACAATAAATAAAGCACTTAATTTTTAAGGAGGAAATAAGGGTAACTGATAATATAAAATGAGTTTAGTTCTTGCTATGGATTGGACAGGATATAGAACAATGATCTACAAATATTAATGAAATAGAGCAGTGATGGTGAACCTTGGCACTCCATGTGTTCTGAAACTTCAATTCCCAGAAGCCCTGATCAGCAGGAGTGGTGACTTGGGCATCTGGTAATTGAAGTCCAGGAACACCTGGAGTGCCAAGGTTCACCATCACTGGTATAGAGTCGTTGTCATCATTCATTCATTCATTCCACTGTTGCTTGGCATAAGTTGATTTATTGGGTCATTAGTTTGCCTTTTCTTTAAAACAAATTCCCCATAGGTCCTCTTTATTAGACTAAGACCATATTTGCTGGTGTATAAGACCCACTTTGCCCCCTTAAAATACACTGGAAAAATGGTGTGTGTCTTGTACTGTATATAGTCACCTATGGTGGGCTATTTTGGTAATAACAGAGTGTGTCTTATACTCTGATGCATCTTATACGCCGGCAAATATAGTAATTCAAATTCACAATTATAGGACAATTGGGTGACCTAAATGACTTTTTATAGAAAGAGACTTTTATAAAATAGACAAAACAAAGTCAGAAAGGAAAACAGACTATGTATACAGCATTTCTGTCACACTAGGTCAGGTGAAAGGAACTGTAGAATGAATTCACCAAAAGGTGCCTTCATTTTAGCAGTTTCACGTCTAGCCTAGACTTAGAAGAAGAAGTGAAAACAGTTGGGGCTTCATTCCTTAGCATCTAAACTTAGTCTTGAGCTAGGAGACGTAGGAGTGGGTTATAGGTACCTTAATCCATAGAGAAAATAATAAATAATAAATAATCCATGCAAAAATAAGAATTGCAAATACCGTACCCTCTTGCAGGAATGGAGGTAAAGCTGAACATTTTCTTATGTGCACTTTACATGCCTATGTATTTGACATGATGCTTCCCTAGCTGTTTGATAACAACACAGATTCTGGAACACAATAGATATTTAGTCTGCATTCAAATCCTAGCAGTAGGAGACCAAGAGAAGTCATTGTAAAAAAATAAAATAAAAATCAGCTAGAGTTGATTCCTTATGCATCCCTAGTTTGGACGTTGGTTTGGTAACTTTTAGTTCATACAAATATCAAATGTTACAAAAAGCCAATGGGGCTTCTTCTGTCTTGCCTCTGGCCTGGTTTATCAGTCTGTGCTGTTCACATATTGATTTCTGCTGAGTAGACAGCTTGATTTGCTGCCAGTTGCCCTCCCCCTTCCACAGCCCTGACAGCTGTAAGAAAAGTTACCTTGAACTGGATGAACAACAAGCAATGAAGTTTAACCCAGAGACTGCTTATCATGGAATAATCATGCTACACAACACAGCTTAATGCTTTTCATCCTTCTGGAGTGTGTTATTTTGTGATTAGCAAATACCCTTCTTAGAAGTGCCTTATTGCTTTCCTCGTCTAAATCTTTCTCTCCCACCACCCCAAACTGCAAATAAAACACAAATCTCTGTATTTGGAATAAGATGAATTAGCAGTTTGCAATTGTGTACTTCACCAGAATTAATCTAGCCTTGAACAGGAATCTACCAGTCAATCAAAATTCTTCCTTAAACCTGAAGCAGCTTTATAATGCCATTTAAATCACCCCAAGTCCAGGTGCCTCGTGCTACTTAAATGAAAAGCAATGAGGAAATTTAATCGTAAGATTATTAAGTATTTATAGCAGTGGCTAGTGGGGATGGATGAGAAAAGAGCAGCAACATGGCCCACAGAGGGAGGGGGAATCTAATAAACTCACAGCTCATCCATTCTGTCATTGCTGATCAAATAATCAAGGCTTTCAAAAGCACACGCATAGATGACTTTGAGAGAAAATCACATGATAAGATGCAGACCATTTTAGGAGACAAGTCTAGATAACAGAATACAGTTCATGCAATTATTAGAATAGGGTGAGGCTAGAGATGAGGCAGAGAGCAGAACAGAGTGAAACAGTTTTGGGGGGTAGAGGGGCGGGGGAGGTAAACTGGAGGAAGATGATAAGTGAATCAGTACAGCAGAACTGAGGCTGTCGAAAGAAAAGTCAGGAAAATAGGATGCTGTCAAAGCTCTTTTCCTGGGTAGATGCATGGAAAGCAAGGCGAGGAAGATTAAACGCTTATCAGATAGCATAAGCGATTACAGGGGTTATTTCTTAGAACATTAAAAACGTCTGCAGCTACACAGCCATACGCTGAGAAGTGAGTGAGCAACTGCTGCAAAGTAATGATGATCATTTGAAAGTTCACAGTGTAGGAAGGGTAAAAGTTGAGGTTAAAAACAAGTGCTGGGTAATAATATCAATGTTCCACCTAACTTGGGCTGCATATCTCAGACTGATATAATTGATGGATATAATTACGGTAAAGTGGAAGGTCTTCTACACCAGTAGAACCTGAAAAAGCTACAGTTTCAGAGAAAAGACTCTTTTTTCAAGGGCTGGCCAGAGGTGGGAGACACAGAGCCTGTAATATAAATCTGGCCTCTGCTTCTCCCTCTCCACTACTGAAACAGTGCAGCCAGGTTTGACATTGCTGCTACTGCTGCTGCATGAAACAAACTGCTAAATATCAGTGGCATCCATGCTACTAAAAAACTAGACCAACCAATATTTTGAATTTTCCCATCAAGAACCAAAAGAAGATGGTCTACTCCAGTGATTGCAAACCTTTTAGAGACCAACAGTCCAAACTCAACAGACTGTGATCCGTGCCGCAGAGGGGGTGGGGCAAACTCTGTGCTGGGGAGAGGGATGAAGCACTCCAATTGAGCTGCTGGGCAGAGGGACAGGGGGAACCCTATGCTGGGGGGAGAAAGGAAGTACTCTCATTGGACTGCTGGGCAATTCTGGTAAAGTATGCTCTGTGCTGAGGCAATGGCATATGTGCCCACAGACAGGACTCTGAGTGCCCCCTCTGGCACATGTGCTATAGGTTCACCACCACTGGTCTACTCTATAGATTAGCTGGTTTCTATGCAAAGGGTGCTCCATATCAGGGTCTTGGCTCAGAACCACAGGATCTTCGGCATTTATTTATTTAGGTTGTTGCTGCTGTTGTTTTCATTTTGACAACTTTAGAGAATGCAATTCAGCCTCTCCAGTACTGAGGAGATGCCTACCTGAGGCCCACAGAAATCTTGTTGAAATGATTAGCAGCAATGCAATAGGACAGTGTTTTGGTTAATGATCCAGTGACAAGAATAGATGATGTCTTTACTAGGTCACCAGTTGTGTCTGACTCTAGGGTGCCATGCTCATCTCCGTTTATAGCCAAGAAGCCAGCACTGCCTGTGTCTGCAGACGTTTCCATGGTCATCTGGGAGGCATGACTAGACACAAAAAGCTGTTACCTTTCCCATTTAAGGGGTACCTATTTATGTACTTGGCAATTTCTTGCTTTCCAACTGCTAGGTTGGACAGACAATGGACGCTCTATCATACAGCACTTGCATCTTTCAACTGCTGACCTGCCCACTTCCTGGTTGTCAAGCTCAGTATCTTAACCATTAAGCCATTGTGGCTCTTCTGGGAACATAGTAAAGGTAAAGGTCACCCTTGCTCAAAAGCCAGTAGTACCCAACTATAGGGTTCAGTGCTCATCTCTGTTTATAGCCGAAGAGCCAGTGCTATTTGTGTTTGCAGAAATTTCCTTGGACATGTGGAAGGCATGCCTAGACACCGAAGTGCACGGAAACTTTCATTATGGTAAAAATGTCACAATGCACAATTTACCTTTTATGTTTTCTCATCCTTTCCCTCCCTGACCAATAATACATCCTTTTAATCCAAGCTCCATTCCTTTCAATCGCAATTCATGAAGACTAAGCCAGACTTTTTAGCATGGTCTAAATGTCAAAAGCATTTGAAAGTGTAACAGATTGAGGAGAAGAATTCCAGCATTTTGGCAACAGTGACAGGCAGTAGATCCAAACCGTCAGATTGATGTGCCAACACAAAATCTCAGTAGAAACACATTTGTTTTCCAAATGCATCAGTGTTCTTTTCCTGACCATCTCTAATAGATCTCAGCATGAAACACTTTGTACATTGGCTTGAAAAATAAACATATGATATATTTCAGGTTAAAATTGGCTTTCCTGTTTAACGTTTACTTGCTGTAAAACCTGCCACATGGATACATTTTTGTTATTCCTACATGTGCCAGAGCTGTAGGAGTCCTCTGCAGGGGACAATGAAAAGAATAAGAATGTGGCAGCATTTATTCTGAATTCAGAGTAAATAATCAGTATAAGTATGAAGCCTCAGAATGAAATACCAGGAAGCTGGCCTGCCTTTGCTTGTTTAACAGAGAAGGAGCATCTTCCTGCTATGTTTACAGTTCAAGCTTCTCCAGTTCCAGCCACTGGTGTCTCATTGTCAGTAGGCCAGACAACATTTTGAAAAAGCTTTAGAAGATGTGTTATTGGCACTGACATGTTAAATGCAGGCAGCCATGCCAGATCAACAGTAGGAACAACAAGGAACCCATCTTCTTTTCCTTTTTTCCTGTGCTCAGTTTAAAAAAACAACTGTCAATTTATTTCCATATGAAATGTGCATTCATGTGCAAGATATATAAAAAATGCTCTGAAATTAAATTATCTAATCAATAGGGCAATAGTGAAGATGGGATTGAATGCCACTTTGAAGATTAATGTGTGTGAGAGACTATATTTATGTATATATTGTACTGTAATGTATTAGTTAAGGTTCATGGTATTTGCACAGTAATATTTGCCCTTCATCATAGCATACATACTGTTAGATGCATATATATCTAATTTTATTGACAAATCATCCAAGCTACTATTTTCATGTGTTGACAATTTGTCAGGAGTTGTAATGTCCTTTGATTATTAAAATGATATAGCAATCTCAAATGGAGGAGAAGGCATATTTTTATTTTTATTTAATCTAGAGGTTCTCAACCTATGGCCTATGAGCCAGATCTGGCCCAGGGACCAAATAATCTGGCCCCCTACCTCATTCCAGCTGCCGCGGCGGCAGGATCGGCCACGGACTCATTCACATCTGTCATAAAGGCATTTACAACAGCCGTAAATGAGTCCACGGCCATTGTAAACCCAATTACTACAGCCTTAAATGAGTCCACGGCCATTGTAAATGCATTTAAACAGCCATAAATGAGTCCATAGTCATCATAAATGCATTTATTACAGTCATGAACATGTTTTATGGCAGTGTTTACAGTGGGGGAACCACCAGTCTGGCCTGCTCAGCTGTCTGAGGGAGCATGGTTCAGCCTGTGGCTGAAAAAAGTTGAGACCCCCTGATTTAATCTCTTACTCTCAATGAAAGGCAGCTTTCCATTGCTATTGTACGTCTAGCTGCATTTTAGAGTGTAATATGTCGATTAGTCCATTAGTTTTAAAGCAGTGAGAACTTCTCTAGTAGTCCAAGAAAGAAGGCATGGTCCTGAGATAGAAGTCTGGATCATTTGTGAGCGTGGCTTACACAAATATTTTCTTTTTCCGCCTATACTTAGATAATCCACAACTGGTACTGACGCCAAACAAATCAGCAATTAAAAAACCACACAAAAATACCATCACAATCCCACAATGCAGTGGCCTCCCAGATAGGCATATCTCTTTCATTTCATTTCATTTTCATTTCAAATTTATACTCAGGTAAACCTGACTCTAGGCGGCTTACATATTATAAAAGTAACAGCATTACAATCACAAATTCCACATTATCATAATCACAATCATCACAGTATCAGAATATATATATATATATAAATTTCAATAACACAGTAACAATCCAAAACTATTAATATCCCAATTAAATGTTACAATAAAGTATTTTGAAAAACAACAGCAAAAACAAAAATCACATATACTGAGTCCTGCAATGTTTATAAGCAAAATCCTACAGAAGGTAGCTGGGAAAAGTCCAAGACAAGTCCGAAAAAGAAAGAATCCAGTCCCTGTAGCGTCTTTTTGAGCCAGCCTGGAGCTGGGTGGGGAGCCGGTGATGGAGTGGCCCTGGTGTCCCATAGCTGCGGTAGCCTCTCTGCCTGGTGGAAAGTCCAGAGGCGAGGGCGGAGACGCCCTCGTGTCCGCTGCCACAGCATCCTTTTAAGCTGGCCCGGGGCTGGGTGGGGAGCCGGCAGTGGAGTGGCCCTGGTGCCCCATAGTTGTGGTAGCTTCTCCGCCTGGTGGAAAGTCCGGAGGCGAGGGCAGAGAGGTCTCTTTGGCTCTAGCAATCTTTTTTGGTTCCTTGAATTCTGTCAAAAGATGAGAAATAGCTCACCAATCTTATTTATGTTTTTTGGATATGCACTATCTACTAGAATCTCCATTTGTCTCTCAATTAATGTTCATCTACCTGTGTCAATCCCCCCCCCCCAACTCACTTGGCTACATTAGCTGTTGTTGATGCAGTTGTAATAGAAGCAGGTGTTTAACAAGAGCCTGGTAAAAGGTTCTCTGAAGAAAATTATGCCAATGGTTTAAGGTCTGAGAGAGAGAAAAGGGGGAGGAAATCTGATCTCTCCCTTTATAATGTTTGGATATCAATTTTGTCTGGTGGTAAACCAGCTCCTGCCAACCTAGCAGATTGAAAGCAAGAAATTGCAAGTAGACAAATAGGCACCACTTTGGTAGGAAGGTAAACAGTGTTCCATGCACTTTGGTGTCTAGGCAGGCCTGCCACATATTCATGGAAGCATTTGCAGGTGCAGACAGTGGTGACTCTTTGGCTGTAAACAGAGATGAACACTGAACCCTATAGTCAGATATGACTAGCTTTTGAGCAAGGGTGAACTTTACCTTTAGCTAAACATTCTTAAATGGAGGTAGATATAGTAGTATTCAGAAGTATTCAGCAGCCAGTTGAGGGGTATTGTATAAGTCATTTCCCCCATTACTCCCTTCTAAGCTATGTCTAAGGGAAGGGGCTTTGTATGGGGAATGGCCACCAGGAGGAAGACTCATTGGGGAATTTAGTCTTATTCTCCCCTCCTCTCAAAAGATGGCCAATCCCATCCCTTTTCCCATAGTACCATGTTTTCCTTCAGTTGACAGTTAAGATGGTGAACTACTGAGGTTTGTAATCTGAATAAAATACAAATGTGACTAGAGGTTTATATAACTTGTTTACTCTTTATTTGGACTAATACCATGCCCTCTATCTGTTTCTTCCTCTGAGATGTGTTCAGTAAATTCAGCTGATCTAGAAGGTGATGACCAGATAACATGTGGCTCCTTTGATACAAGAATATCACTGACCAGCTTTCTGATTCTGGGCATGATACACAGTGCTGACAGTGACCTGAAAATACATATAATTGTCTCCTGTGCATCTTTCTAGTTCCCTAAATGTTCACTTGGAACACTTATCATAGAAACCTAAATTAATATTCTGTTTCCTAAAAGCATTTAGTGGGCTGTTTCTGGTTTCATTATAGTCAGCAGTTGAATTTAGAGAAGCTCCTTGGTCTTTAAAAAGTCTTTTAAAAGAATCCCTTGGAAATCACTCAATGAAGTGAGTTTTTTTTTAAGAATGAAAACAGTTTCTTGTCAATTGCTAATTAAGCGGTGGAGGTATATGTATTAGCTCTCTCTCTCTTTTATGAGAACTTTATCAGATAAAGTTAAATACAGTGGTACCTCGCTTAAAGAGCATAATGTGTTCCATGGGATTGCTCTTTAAGTGAGTTTGCTCTTTAAGTGAAACACCATTGTAAGTGACCAATTGTGACTTCTGGTGGGGGGGATTGTGAACCCCCGATTTATTTGTTAAGCGAGTTTTTGGTTGGATTTACTTGTTAAGCAAAGCAAACTTTCAGAGAAAATTCTGCTCTTTAAGCAAGTTACTCTTTAAGCGAGGCGCTCTTTATGCGAGGTTTGACTCTACTTCACTAGCAAAAAAAAAGGAGAGAGAATAGCTTGAAATATCACATCTCATACATTTTATAACAAATAGCTGGGAACTCTGTTTAGCCATGTTAACAAAGGTTAACATTTATAAAGCTGAAGGACTCTGGAATTGACTTAGAGATCTTGAGTTGAGATAAGAAGAAGAGGGCCAGAAATTCAGTTTATGAAAAGCAGATTCAAAAAAACCTAAGAGCTATTTTTAGGCAAAATATAGTTAAGAAGAAAGCAGATTTTTAAAAAATAAAATTAATTTTGTAGCAACGTCTTTATGTATGCTCTCTTCTTGGGAGGTTGACTGGTTGATTTTTGATGCCCAGATGACATACAAGAAAGTGTGAGGAAACTAAATGGAGACATGAAAGATCACTTAAAGTTTAACTAGACTTCAAAGAATAGATGCCTCTGAAGTGAGCAACACTTCTGTTGCTCCTGAGGGAAGTTCTGAGACTCAGGGAGAAGAAATTCCTAAGTCACATGAATCAAAAGTAGTAGTTAAAAGTGTCACTGAAGCCACTGGGTTAAAAAAATGGAGGAGGTTAATAAAATGGTAAAAAGGTATTGTTAAAAAACATTCTGACATGAAACTAAACTGAATGAAATTGATAAAAAGTTCATGGATTTGGAGGATGGAGGACAGAGAAAAAAACTGAAACTGCATAGATTTCTATGAGGCTCTGAAGATGGGTGAAAATTTAATGATAAAATGTTTGTATAGATTAAGACTATGACATCCAAATTGGTTTAGACTCAAGAAGATTTGGAGAGATTGCATTAAGTACAAGAGACAGAATTTTTCTAAGAGAAATTGTTGTGAGATTAGGAGTTTTTTTAAAAATAAGAAACATATGTTTAAGAAAGTGGGTAGATAAAAGTCTGGTCTGTTGTCATATAAAGATGTACCCATCTAAATATTTAATGATCTTTGTTTTCAAGCTGTATCCTGAAGTTTAAAGCCAATGTTTTTATTTAATTTTTAAAATTATTACAATAATCAGGGCTCCATTTCATTAAGGTTAAAGGGAGTCAGGGCCCTGCTGTTGCTCAAGTGTGTGGGGAAGACACACTAAACACTTGCCACTTTTGCCAATGAAAGCTTCTTCTTCTCTCATCCCCCCTTTTTTTAAAATACTGCATACACATTTCTTGTAATTTCTGTTTCTGATCTAATAAAGAGAGTGAAAAATAATTATGTATGTTCATTATAGGTACCTTAGCCAGTCGTATCCAATTCTAGGGTTTGGTGCTCATCTCCATTTATAGCCAAAGAGCCACGCTGTCTGCTTCTGCAGACATTTCAGTGGACATGTGGCAGGCATGACTAGATACTGGAGTGCACAGAACACTGTTTACCTTCCCACGTGTAAGTGGTACTTATTTATCTACTTGCAATTTCTTGCTTTCAAATTGCTAGGTTGGCAGGAGCTAGAACAGAGCTGGGAACTCACTCTGTCATGCAGCACTCAGGTCTCGGATTGGTGACCTGCCAACCTTCCAGTTGTCAAGATCATTATCTTAATAATGAAGCCACCACAGTCGCATGGTCATTATACCACTTATTAAAAAACAGATGTAATGGTGGCCTAAGACTTTTGCACAGTAGTCTATATCTATATCAGGGGTCACAACCTGTGGCCCATGGGCTGGATCTGTCCTCTGGCTCCAAATAATCTGGCCCCTGACCTCACTCCAGCTGTCCCCATAGCTACCATTAACTCAATTACAGCCATGTAAATGTGTACACAATAGCCATAAATGAGATGGCTAGATGGTATTATAGATGCAATGGGCACAAACCTGGGTGGGCCAATGAGAATGGTGGAAGCCTGGTGGGCAATGGTCCATAAGGTCGCAAGGGGTCAGAATCGACTGTGCAACTGAACAACAACAAAAACAGCCATAAATGAGTCTGCGGCTATTGTAAATGACAGCTGCAGACACATTTTATGGCACCAGTCTTGCCTGCTCAGGTGTCTAAGGGTGTGTGGTCTGGCCTGCAGCTGAAAAACATTGATAACCCCTGATCTACATCTACGTCTACGTCTATATAAAAACACTTCAAGCGGTAGTTGGGTGGGAAGTATCTCCCCACATTCTACTAGTATTAGCTAAGGGGGATTTGGTTGTATTTTTTGAAGGTACAGTGCTTTGGGCAGTACATTAAAGGTTGAAGAGGGAGGGAGTTAGGCTGTCAATGCCAAGAAAACAAGGCAGCAGAACTTCTATGATCAATGGTGGTGGTGATGATGATGATGATTTGAGCACATCGATACTTAGACATGAGTAGCAGTTGGCAATGACAACAATGAAATGACTGGTGAAATAAAAATGCAGGTGATGGGGATATCGTCGTTTGTAGGCACAGAGCAGAGTGCTGCATAGCTAGGTTGTCTGTGTATTGTTTCATTAGCAACATCCATGTGATGCCCAAGGATATTTTTATGACTGCCTGCTAGACACTTCTATGAGCAGTCCTCTTTTGGAGCACTTTCAGACCCATTTCTCCCACAATTAATTTAGAGCTTTTCCAGCTGTTACAAATTCTATACATTCTAACACTTGTAATTCTTGATGAAAGGACAGAGAATTAAAACTTCCCACTTCACATATTTTTCAGAAGGAACAGGGGAAAAAAGAGAAACAACTCTATCAACATCTTTGGAAACTGCAGCTATCCTAGAAAAGCAGTATTTAGTTATGTGGTATAAGTATATATTTAAATATAATTTTGTTTGCTAGCTTAATGGGGTGATAGACCACAATAAGAAGCCTGTGTTTCCTGACTGGTGGCTATAAATGTTGGTGATCAAGAACATTTAGGACAGTGTCTCCCAACTTTTTGTTCTTGGACTTCAATTCTCAGAAGCTTAAATCAATTCCCAAAAGTAAGCACCGAATGCCCCCACCCCAAGGGCATTCGAGAAACAAAATGGCTGCCCCATTTGAGGTTGTTGGGACAGAATGGCCACCCCCATCATGCAGGCAGGGTAAAATGGCTATCTGGCCCTCAAAATGACCATCTGGCTGACTGAGAGAGTGTGACCTGGCCCCCGGCTTGAAAAGGTTGGGAATCTCTGGTTTAGTGTGCTCCCCCCCCCCTCCTTTCCCAATAGTCTTGCTATTATACAGATCTGTAAATTTGTCATTCTAAGTTGATAGCACCTTGATGAGAAGAAACAAGGTGATGGGTAAAATACATAAAAACTTGTTGGGAGCTCATGTCCCATGTAATACATAGCCATATCTTATCACTTTTGACTGTGGAAAGACAGATGTGTCCATCTGCTGCAAAAGGGATTCATAATGGTTAAAATATCTACAACCAAGTTCCAGGAAGATCTTGTTATGCAAAATCTGTAATGAAGCCTTCTTACTGAACTGTACCATTTTCAACTGTTCAGCTAAACTTCTCTGAAAAAGTTTTGAGTTTAGGTCAAAGAGGTGAGAAAAGTCTCAAGACTGTTCTTATGGAACCTGAATCTATACCTTGTCCTAAAGAGAGCAGGAAATATTAATGGACTTCACAAAAGGGTAAAGGTTTGAAATCTAACCTTATACCTGCAATCCTTCGAGCACTGGTTTTAATAAGGACTCTACCTTGTATTTTGCCTGCCAAAAGCTTGGTATTTTGGAACATGCAAAATGGGGAGAGTACAATGCTTTTATTTAAAGTAACCTTTAAAAGAATTGGAAACTCAAGTCTTTGCTGTGAGCCCAGAACTGTTAATTTTATCTATTACTGTTCATATTTACAGAAACTCACCATATATTAGGAATGGGTGAGAATATGGGTTTATGGGGTTTTTTTAAAAATTAAGAGCTTAGCAAAATTATCTTCATAAATAGGACAGAAGGAACTTGAGAGTTTTAAAAGGAAAGAATGTCGGAAACTGTCAATCTTAAACAAGCAGATCTGTTTTTTCTACATAGTGGGCTTTGAATGCTTAGTTCTTGAAACTGAGGCTCTGTATCTGGTCCCTTTTGTAGTACTGAATTAGGGTCACAACCTTTTTCATGTTGTATATAGCAATATGTTAGAAAAATACAACATAATCCTCTGAAAGCAGGAAACCGAACCAAATGAATTTGTGTGATGCAGATTTGAACCAGTTTTAATCAGTTCATTATTTCATAAGAATATAACATGTTTTGCAATGTTCTGTATGAACAATTTGTTTCACTTGGTTGGGTATTAAACTTTGCACTTATCATTTATTCTGGCCTTCTGCATTTCATGTATATTATTGTTTCTGGTTCTTTATTCATTTATTTTAGTATTTCTTTGCTGCTCATCTATTGACCATGAGAAATTCTTAGCTTCCTATGATAAACTCACATGTCAGATGCTTTTATTTATTTTAATTATGTTCTGTGTTAAAGTCTACAATACCATGTAATCCAATAGAACTAAAAAAAAAATACCACTGTGTAATGCACATTCTCAAAGATGATGTTAAATTCTTCCTCTCCACCCCTATAATCTATTCTTCATTTTAGAGGAGCTAATCCAGTCCATCAATATCCTGATCTTTATTGCATGAGTATGAATCCAATGTTAATTCAAAGAACTCTATTTTGCAAGTTAACTTTTGCACCAGACCGACTGACCTATCTATCGGTCGGTCGATCAATCAATCCTATAGGGTTTTTTTAATTAATGTGTTTCATTCATGTCAACCTCTCAATTCCTGCATGTCCATTGAGCAAATTGACTGAGGATTCTGGATTATGTAGTCTAAAGAAAAAATGTTTCTTAGCTGTGAGTATATACTCAATTCTTAAAGGCAGTACAAAGCATGAGCTAGGTTGTAGCATCCAACAACAAGCTATAAGCAGGTCCCAATTCTTCTGTGTAACATAAAGGGTTTATGCAATAATATGAAAAATTCAACACATTGTTTCTCATGAGCTTTCTTGAGTAGAAGTTTCATAAGGAGGAGAACACTATGGAGAATGCTCTACTTCTGATACTCAATGCTTGAAGAGGAACATAGTTTAAAAAACCCTCTTTGCATGATTATACAGAAGTTGAATGTAACACAGGGGAGTAGTTTCCTGAAACTCCTGAGACTAGGTTAAGAAAAACTCTGCATACAATAGAATAATTCTTTTACATGATATAGACATGCGGGGCTGATTTGAAGGTATTTGAGTGGTGCTGTGTGACTTTTATGATCTGCTAGGATTTGAGATATAATTATAGCTGTAGTACTATCATTGTTACATGGCCAAATCTCCATGCAGACATTCAATGGATGCACAGGAGGACAGGCTCTTACTGTTTCCATGTTTGTGTGCCAGCTCCCATGTAATGATTATAAAGACTCCAATTCATCTAGAACTATTTTTGAAATGACTCATTGTCTAGGCAAGATATGACAAATTCCGATGATTACATTATAAGTTTATAACACAGGATCTGAAGTACTGCATATCTAGGACTGCATACCAGGACTACTATAGACCAGTGGTGCCCAAACTAAGGCCCAGGGGCCGGGCGCAGCCCCTAATGCCATACATCCAGCCCACAATGCCCTTGTCGCTCCTGGAAGCGGAAGTAAAATGGGCCCATTTTACTTCAACTTCCAGGAGCAACGAAGGCTTCGTGGGACAGATGAATAGGTGGCGGGGGCCGTACCCAGCCCCTGGGCCTCAGTGACTGGCTTCCTGAACCACATGATCAGCCCACAGCCCAAAAAGTTTGTGCACCCCTGCTCTAGATCAGTGTTTGCCACCCTTTGGTTTTTGGACTTCAATTCCCAGAAGCCTAAGTTAATTCCCCAAAGCACAGATCAGGCAATGTACTGACTTAGGCTTCTGGGACTTGGAAGTCCCCCTGTGGGGCCTTGGCCTAACGTTGGGAACCACTTCTCTAGACCCTTCCTTGAGGAATGCCCCTTAAAAGTTACCTGGACAACTTGCTGTTGGAACTTTAAAAATTCATATTCAGATCTCCTATTTATTTGCACTCATTCAGTAATGTAACCAAGTTGATTTCCCAACATTCATGTTTATCATAATTATTATGTCTCACTTCTCTGTGTTCTCAAAGGGAAGAGAAATGTTCAACTGCCACACTGTAATGGGCTCTGAAATCCCAAATTCAAGATAAATCTTTTTAGCACATTATATGGAATATCTAATTCTTATAGTATCATGTGTGATGCTTTCTTTTTACTATCTGCATAATCCATTATGGATAAGAAGATCATTCTGAAATGCCAGCATTAATATACTCTTAAGGCTTTTTCTGATACATATAGGCAGTGAACCCTGCATATCGTAAAATATTATAATTTAAGAAGACAGATTACATTTTCTCTCTCCATTATATATATATATTCTAGGACAATACCAGAGCAAATAAAGCCTATGGAGTGTTTTTGTGTGTGACTCGTATTGCACTTTGCCACCCAGCTGTACACACTTTTTCTCCTTAATACTTCCATTTGTGCCTTGGCAAAAGGGGAAAAAAACAGCTTGAAAGGATAAGAAAATGTTTTCAAACTTGGCAGTTGAGGCTGTCAACAATGCTTCAATTTCATGCACAGGTGTGCATGAAATAGATTTTTAAAATCATTGTACAAGCAAGGAATTCTTCATTACGAAGAGAGAAGGCAAGGAGGAAAAAAAGGCAGACTCTGGGCAGTGAGGAATTAAGTTGCTGTATGTGTCTTATCCCAGAAATGTGTCCTGAGATAATTAATTATTTTTTAAAAAATCCAGAAACACGTAAGCACATAATTCCCCATTGGTTTTCTGAGTTGGTATAGGCCAGATACAGACTGAACCACTTAATCTGCTCCATATGTGAGTAATGTCTAACAGTGATGATTTCAAAGAATGTGTACAACAATTTTATATACCAGTTGGTGTGCAAAACTTTTTAAATCAGGTCATTTCCCTTACATTCTTTCCCCAATATATATAACCAGTTGTGTGTGTCTGTGTGTGTCTGTGTGTGTGTGTGAAACCATCCAGCAGTCTAGTTAATGGGAACAGGTAGATTTAATGGTTTCATCCTTTAAAGTAGACCTATCAAATCCTTATTATGATCTAAGAAGAACACACTACAGGAAAAGATAGAAGTTAAGATGAAGGTACAGTGGAACCTCGCTTAAAGAGCATAATGCGTTCCACAGGATTGCTCTTTAAGTGAGTTTGCTCTTTAAGTGAAACACCATTGGTAAGTGATCAATTGTGACTTCTGGTGGTGGTGGGGATTATGAACCCCAATTTATTAGTTAAGCAAGTTTTTGGTTGGTTTTATTTGTTAAGCGAAATGAACATTTTGAGAAAATTCTGCTCTTTAAGTGAGTTACTCTTTAAGCGAGGCGCTCTTTATGCGAGGTTTGACTGTACTGAAAATATATTTTAAGAAGAGCATATCTGCTCAGAGTTAAGAGAAGTTATAAAATTAGTATTTAAAATCAATATTCCTACAAATAAGTCTGTGCCTATAATGTAGCATTGGTAGTTTATTTAGCTGAAGGAAGGATTGTTCTTCTGATCAGGTTATGACTTATTATAACAGGATTTTATAACAGGATTTTAGCCAGTGGGTATAGAGAGTCTGGAACATTCTTTGGAGAAAAAGAACTTGATGCATCTAGTTTAATTTCCGCTGCAATTATACATTTCCAGGCCAAACCAGATGGCATTCCATTTGCTGCAAATTCCATTTGCTGCAAATGTGTGTGTGTGTTTTTTAAAAAAGAAGACATGAGTAAAGTTAGTCAGAACATGGAGGGATCAGATTATGATAATTATGTCTTCATGCTCTATGTTGCTATTTACTCAAGAAGATGGGTTGCAATTTGTAGTAGTTTCTTGTATCAAACAAGCATCAAAACAAGTATCCACTGCTGGCAGCCAAACTTTCTGGAATTCACTGCCACTAATTTTGCAACTGCACTCAAATTGGGTGGACTCTGCAAGTTTTGTTGCCTGCACCATCACTGCCACCCATTTGTTGGCAACAGTTTCTTTCTCTATGGCAGGGGTAGGAAACCTACTGTCCACAGTGCCAAATCAACCGGCCCACTCCCTCACTCCAGCTGCCGTCACTGGAATCGGCTGTGGACTCTTACAGCTGTTGTAAACACATTTACGGCAGCCACTGACTCATTTATGGCTGTTCTAAATAATTTTACAATAGCTGTAAATGAGTCCGTGTCTGATTCCAGTGGTGGTGGCTGGCCCACCAGTCCGGTCTGCCAACTGTCTGAGGGAGCCTGACACAACCCCTGACTTCAAAAGGTTGGTTATCCCTGTTCTATGGGGACAGAAAAGTTGAACTTCTAGTGGAGCAACTATCTCTCTTCTTTAACTGGAAGGCTGCAGCCCTCAAAATCAATTGTTAGAAGGAAATGCAATTGGTGGACAGGGATTCTGAGTAGGGATTTTGCTTATTCCTCACATTTCTTGCTAGCAACACTGATGATTTTCACCAGTGTGGTTTTGTCAGTATCTGAAACATGCTGCTCATTTTGGCAGCAGCAAATTGGGACATCAGATGCATCAAAACTAGGCAGGAACTCCTGAAGCTTAGGGATTGCACATTGCCCAAAGTCGTTTCAGGTGGTGGGGTGAATTTCAAGAGGAGATGATGGAGCAAGGAAAGATTTGTTTCTCTTGTGCACTCACAACCAATTGGCTTTCTCAAACGCTAGAATCAGATAACAATTCATTAGCGTTATCCGAGGCAATGGTCTGCCGGGGGGGGGGGATGGTTTGGGTAGAACTTCTACCCAAACTACCCCCCACCCGCAGTTATTTCTGAGACTGCAGTAGGGTCAGGGAAAGGTGCGTGCCTTTCCTCCGACCCTACTGCACTTGCTGTGAATGAAGAATGGGTGAGGGAATCCCCAGTGCGCATGCTGGGGATTCCCTCACCTCTCTTCATGCACAGCCCTTGTAGCTTGGAATGCAGGAAGGTGGGAGAGGAAGAGGCATGATCTCGTGTCTCTCCCCCCCGACCTTCCTGCTCTCCAAGCTAGGGGGGTTGGGGGGAAATACCCACCCCCCGCAAGGGCAGTGATTGCCCTTGTGGGGAGGGTATTCCCCCCAACCCCCCATGCTAGCTTTAAAAGCAAAAAAAAAATCAGGAGGAAAGAGACCTCTTAGGACAGTCTTCATGGCTGATCACCATGATGATTGCCAATATTCAGATTCAGATAGAAAAGGAGGAGGAGGAGGATTTAGTATACTTCTTGTACCATGTGTCTCCAGCATTATAATGTAGCTGTAGTCCAGTGTGAAGCAGTATGTGACACAGAAAAAGATTTGTTTTGTAGTTTTAAACCAACTCCATTCCCTAAGTGTTAAGAACTCCCAGGAGCTAATGCACTGCTAATAGACTGTTCATTTCTGCAGCAATCATACCAAAGTTATGGTATTCCTCCAGATTCAGTGTAGGTGATTTAACGATAATGAAACCAATGACAGGTGTCTTGTTGAAGCAATTTCATTTCAAGAAAGCTTCAATGCTTTTTGAAACAGTCTCTCTCCTTCTTTTTCAGTTGTTTTTTCCCTAGTCTTTTGGATCACTGTGCATGAAACCTACTTAGACGTCTCCTGCAGTTAGGAAAGTAAACATGGAAAATTGTTGTGAAAGAAAGAAAGAAAATGAAATGAAAGAGAGAAAGAGTGAATGTTTAAAAGGAAATTATTACAGGGGAAGGTGGGTTCAAATGAGAAGGTTGTTGCAGACTTTACGATGAAAAGATTGCTTTTCTCACACTCGTAAGTGAATGTAAGACTATTTGACTTGAGGCTCTTTCGCTGTAATTGCAGCACTTACCTATAATTCCTTGTTTGTTGCTGTGGCTTTTAATAGTTATTTAACATCTTGCCTCCACATAAAATTATAGCACTGTATTTCCTTTTCGAACACACATTTACTGCCCATAATAAAGACTAATAAAGCTGAAATGAAAAAGCCCATACACAAATTTTAGCATCTCATTATTCTCAGTGTTTAATAAACCCATCACAGGAATAAAGTTTCCTAATCTAGACATTCATCATGCCTATGATGGTCAGGTAACAGCAGTGAAATTATGAAGTAACCCCACATTTGTCATTAAAAGGAGGGTGGGTGGGAATGACTCTTCAGAACCATATCTAGGATTCTAGTTGGGAAGGGGAAAATTTTTTTCCAGGAGGAGCAAAAAATTTTCAGGACGGGGAACAATGTCACACTCACATATATAACATTGGGACCACGGGGTGGGGGGGGGCAGTTAGCTCAGGAGGGTCCCATCCCCCCCCCCCCAGCTATGGCACTGTGACTATTGCTTGCTTCAATTTTCCATTTTTCAAACTTGCAAAAATCTAACAGTTAAAATAACTTTTCCATTTTCAATATGCTGAAATGTATTCAGTTAAGTACTTTAATTATGTTAGTACACAGCCCCAATTTTACGCTGTGTTTCTAAGCATAAAAATGCCAGCTCCTGACATTTACCTGAGTGTATGTCAAACTGAAGTTGACTGACTTACTTCTGAGTGGGCATTTATAGGATTGCCATAGAAAATTATGATCATGAAAGGCTCTAGCTCAGTCCTCTCTCTCAGTCTCTCATCATCTTGGTATGTAAGGCACTAATGAGTCAGGTGACCCTATGTTTTGACTGTACTATTGTAGGGACAGGTTAGAAGAGAGGTCACATCCAGTGTCTTGATGCTGGATCTGGCATCATGCTAGGAGGTCTCACTCTTATGTCTGATAAAGTGGACTTGATCCATGAAAGCTAACATCAAAATACAACAGTTAGTCTTTAAGGTGGCAAAGCATTTTTTTTGTCTTTTTGTTTTGTTTCATTTATTCTCTGATTTTGAGAATACCATGGGTTTTTTTAAATTGACTCTCAGTATTTCCAATATATACCAAGATAATGGCAACAGGCCCTATCAGTCCCTGGAAAATAGATGGGGAAGAAGTAGAAGCAGTGACAGACTTTACTTTCTTAGGATTGATATCTGAAATTTTGAATAAAGCATCATAATTAATCACAGCATTTATTAAACGCCACATATCACAACATACACACACACATGGAAGGAGCCTCCCAAGAAGGAAAGGGGGATTACCTGATAGTCAATAGACTCTGGCAAGGAATGTAAACATGTCCCTGATTGCCTCCATTGTTCTTAAAACTGGTTTGTCGGGTGTTCTGATAAGCAGAAATTCCTTTTTTATTCCTTCACAAAGGAAGCTGAATGACTCATATCTCTGGTTTGATCAAAGTTCAATTCAACATTTTTAGAACACTGACCCGAGCACAATCATAGCTTAAAGAGGGAAATCAACATTCTGTGGGGAACAACCATACAACCCCAAAGTTGATAAAGGGGGGGAAGCAAGCGAAGTAAACAAAGGCTAAATTGTTGGTTTCCCTCATCCAGAGATCTCCATTTAATTAAACAAACAAGACATAATGATTCTAATTCCTTTCTTTGTGTTTCTACTTAAGAGTGACTCAAACGCTGTGATTCATTCATGTCCGGAACATTAACCCAATTTCCCGCCTCAAAGCACCATTGGCTGTCAATACTGCTAGATCGTCTCCCATTGGAGAAGACGTACCAGCCTCTGTTTCATTCAGCAGAGAACAAAGAGATATTCCTGTCAACCACAAATATGCTCCTTTGACCTAATGTAAACTCTCTATAACCGGTTTTTTCAGCAATAGCTGTAATCTGCCGCTTTTGTGTAACTAAAGTCTCTGACCTCAGAGCTGCCTTTGTTTTATGTTTACATGTAATTAAAATATGTTAATTGCCTTTCCTCCTTCCCGGTTTCAGCCCCCTCCCCTTGCATGCAGAGTTAGTTTAGATAGAATAGTTAAATACCCCTTCCAGGTGGGTGGGGGCATCTTCTGTTCACCAAATTTTTTGAGCAGGGATCACGAGGGGGTCTTTTCCTCAGAACGGTTGCGGGAAGGTTAGCTATTTAGAATTATAGGTCTGGCCAGACTATATGCCTGAATAGGCTTCCCTTTGCTTTTGCTCCCAATAAACCCTATTTTGTTTTGACTGAAAACCCTGCCTCATTGTAAGTTCTTGGGTCTTTCTAGTACCTCTGCCAGAGAGTGAATCCAATCACCCAGAATTGGGTAACAGGATCAAAGCTCACTGCAGATGGTGATTGCAGCCATGAAATAAAAAGGCGACTGATTCTTGGGAGGCAAGCGATGAGAAACCTGGGGAACATAGTCAAAAGTAGAGACATCACATTGAAAACAAAAATTCGCATAGTCAAAGCAATGGTATTCCCTGTGGCAATGTATGGTTGTGAGAGCTGGACCATTAGGAAAGCTGAACGCAGAAGAATAGACGCCTTTGAGATGTGGTGTTGGAGGAGAGTTTTGAGAGTCCCATGGACAGCGAGGAGAACAAATAGGTCAATCTTAGAAGAAATCATCCCTGACTGCTCATTAGAAGGTCAAATAATAAAGATGAAGCTAAAGTACTTTGGACATCAAATGAGAAGAGAGGATTCACTTGAGAAAGCTTTGATGCTTGGAAGGGTCGAGGGCAAAAGAGGAAGGGGAAGGCCCAGGATGAGATGGCTAGATGGTGTTGTGGAGATGGTGGGTGCAGAGCTGAGCGAGTTGAGGGGGATGGTGGAGGACAGGAGTGCCTGGTGGACGGTGGTCCATGGGGTCGCAGAGGGTCGGAATCGACTGTGCGACTGAACAACAACAACAATTTCCAATATATGACCAACTGATTTGCCCCACCTTATGATCTACCATTCTAAAAGTAGCCACTAGCTATCTACTGCAATTATGAATAAATAAATAAAAAATAGCTCCCCTTTCCCCTGTATTTCTCATGTCAAAAAGCAAGATATCAAACACTTGACAGGCTATGTAATGCATTGCTGTTGGCTGTATTTGATTTGGTGGATCAAATGTTGTTCAGGACTAAAATCAGCCTTTGTAACTCCATCCTGCATCTCTATCCTCATTCCTAGCAAGTTGAGTTTTAAATCCCCTAAAACAAACTGTTAATAGCACAGTGGAAGGAAAGTTACAAAAACAACTTGGAGGCAGCCATATGTTTCCCTTGTTTCTTCACATCTTTTCAGCCAAAGGCGCTAGAAGATCACAGCAGGTTGCCAAACTAGAAGTTTACACATTGCACACATCTGGGAAGCTGGCAGAATGAAAGTCTTGAGTGTTGAGGAAGCGCTTCTGTAGAGAGTGGATAATTTAATGATTTAGATTGCAACCCAGACAATGCTAAGGAGCTCTTAGCTCCTCTAATTAAAGATAATGCTGCCCTCAATCACAAGGTGAACTGATGGAAGATCAATTTAAATAGCAGAAATGGAAACTGCTCAGCAATGTTCAAGAGGATGATGCAGGGCATTGTTACTGTTGCTAGGATATAGAGTTGATAAGAATGGTGGTCTGATATAGAGTTTGATCTTCTTTTAGGAATGAAAAGGGTCTTCTTACTTTCTTTCTGCATATTGCAAAATGATTAATCATTAGAACAGCTGAGAGTACTCATGCACATAATGGAAAGTAGGTTTTCCTCCATTTTTATGGATTTTGGTCAGTCTCATCTATGCTATGCTAGTAAAAACATCATGGTAGAAGGGAAACAAAATTGTTGAAAGGCTGAGTTGAATACCGTACTTATGGAGTAATTGAATGGATGAGAGGAACAGCTTACAACCTACTTTTTTACTGGGTTTGCTGGTTGGCAGGGTTAAGCAACACAACTCCATTTTAAAACTCTATTTTAAGTAGCCAGGAGTCTCTTTCTTAGAAGCCACTGCAGCTTTCATGAGCTTTTTCTCAGGTCTGACCTCCAGGCCAGTCAAGGAATTGGAGTGGAGCTCTTTTCACAGATAGACTTGATGAAAGAGGTTTTCAATCCATCCTACCCATAGGCTTTATTAAAGGTGTCCCTAGCCAAGAGCTGAGGTTGCTATCATGTCCCGTTCCAGCCTGGGTGAAGCAAGAAAAGCTGCTGGCAAGTTAAATCTCAGATCAAGGAACACGTGAAGCAGGAACTGTCAACCTCACCATAACAGATACCAAGAAAATGGCCCGTCCACATTCATAATCCAAGAAGCAGTCCAAATGGTTAAATAAGGTTCAGACAATCTGAAGCAAGAAATTCAAGCACACAGGGACAAGGCAGAGGCTGATAGTCAAGTTGCTTCTAGGAGCTTGCCAAGACAATTTAAGGCTGTTTTCTAGCCATGCAGCTGGAGCTGCATACAACACACAGCTACAAGTGTTTGGATGAGAAGGCAAGAACCAGCCATGGGGTTTTGTCCTTGGGTCTCTCTGGGAGAAAGATGCCACTTGTGATGAGACCACTCATTCAAGAGAAGACCTCCCTTAAAACCAAGCATTTTCCTTGGGGCTTCAAACAGGGCTTTGGCCTTCAGTCTTCTTCATCACAGTAGCCTGGAATATCATCCCATCTTCTCATACCCAGCTCTTGAGTCTTCATTATTCACAGGCTCAGTCTACTGAATCCACAAGATTCTGAAAAAATTCCCTGTGGTTCCAAGATCTGCAAACCCCATAGCATTTTAGAGTGCCCATGCCGCACCACCGCTGCCTGCATTCCTCCTCCGCCAGGAGCCGCACCCGGGCTAAAAGGGACCGGCCCAAGGAGGAGGCCACAGGAATGCAGCCAACGGCAGCTCCGGCGGCGGCAGGTGGCGGTTGCAGGCACCCAGCCCACAGACCAGCGCCCGGCGGAGGAGGAGGCGTCAGCGGTGCGCCGCGCCGGCCATCCCCAGGGCATGGGGCTTGTCGGCAGCGGACGGCCCAGGCAGCCCTCAACGTGCCGCGGGGGAGGTGCCCTTCTCAAAGGGCTGGTGCCGCCTCCGCCTCCGCCGTCCTGAAAGCTTTAAACAATTTTTTTTAAAATTGGAGCTAAAATGGCATGCGCAATGTGTCAGATTGAGTTTCTGCACATGCGCAGTCAATTGGAGCCATTTTAGCTCCGATTTTTTTTAAAAAAATTTCTTTCGGTGAGGCGTCCGGAACCGGACGCCCCAAAAGTGGACTTCCGTCCCGGAGAATCCTCCGGAATTGGTCCTACCTGTTAGATCCGGAGATCAGGGCGCGGGAGTGAGGACACGGAAGCCATTAAGGGTGAACCAAACAACACGTCTGTTTATTGTGGTTAGCACAGACAACAACAACAACGGCTGGGTCAGCAGGGGATTAAATACCCTGCTTGACCCAGCCCACTGACCAATGGGTAGCGGCGATTTTCCCACCACTAGGACATTTAAATATCTAACACCCCTTCCCCCCAGAATGCCCCAGTCTGCTATTTGCATACAAAATCCTCCAGGTGACGGGGGCGTGTTCTTACTTGATCGGACCTGCGCAGTTCAGTCGGCGCTGGGGCATCGGGCAGAGCGGACCTGTCGCTCTCGCTCTGCCCTGGCTGGGCCGGGAGCGGATCCGGAATACGAGCGTCGGGCTCCGCGGTGACCGGGGGTGAGCCTGTTCCACACGGTAAGCTGGCCGGTGATGGTGCTGCGTGAATGGGGCTGTTTTCTGGCCGAACCGGGTCGGTGACCGGTTCGTCCATCGGGTGCATGTCTGGCTCAGCGCCGGTCTGCACTCCCCGGGGGAGGTTGCTATCCGTGTCGGGACTCGTTCGCCTCCTGAGCTGGTCGACATGGCGTTTCCATGTCCGACCATCAGCGAGGCGAACCTTGTAGGTGTAGGGGCCCAGCATTTCGCTGACGGTTCCCTCTTCCCAGGGGTGGCCCGACGCATAGTTCCTAGCGAAGATTGGTGAGTCAATGGCCAGTGTCCGGCCCTGTGGTTGGTCCCCCCTGAACTTGTCTGGAGAGTACCTAGGGTGTAACCGGTCAAGCTGACAACGGAGTCTCCTACCCATGAGTAACTCTGCGGGGGCCCTTCCCGTGGCAGCGCAGGGAAGGTTGTGTTGGGCCAACAAGAACGTGTCTACGCGTTCCTGCCAGTCCTCAGGTCCTAGCCTTTCCAGGGCCTCCTTTGCGCTGCGCACGAATCTCTCGGCCTGCCCATTCCCTTGTGCCCTGAACGGGGATGTGAGAGCGTGCCTGGTTCCTAGGGATGCCAGGTACTGTTCAAACTCAGTGGCCGTGAACTGAGGCCCGTTGTCAGAGACTAGGGTGTCGGGAATGCCGTGTGTGGCAAAGAGTTGTCTGAGTTCCCGGATCATTGCTCTGGCTGTGGTGCTACTCAGGAGTCGGATCTCCAACCATTTCGAGTAGGCATCCACTACAATCAGGAATGTTTGGCCGTGGAATGGGCCGGCGAGGTCGATGTGAATCCTCTGCCATGGGCCCGAGGGCTGTTCCCATTCTCTGACCGGGGCTGCTGGTGGATTGGGTCATGATGATTGGCAAGGTATACATTTGGCCACCCACGACTCTATGTCCTTGTCAATACCAGGCCACCACACGTAACTTCGGGCTAACCCCTTCATCTTTACTATTCCTGGGTGGCTGGCATGTAGTGTTTCTAGGACCTTGGGGCGGATTTTCCTGGGCACCACTACCCGGTCCCCCCACAGCAAGCAACCCCCCACACAGCACAGTTCGTCTTTCTTGTCGAAATATACCTTGAACTCCCCCTCCCCCTTGTCCGGCCACCCCCGCTGAACCCAGCTGGAAACGGCCCGAAGTTCGGCGTCCCGCGCCGTCGCCCTGGCAACCTCGGCCGACGTAGTGGGGGCAGAGTCCAGGATGTCCAGGGCAAGAACCGATGTTTCCCCCCCTTCCGCGCCTTCCTGGGTCGGGAGGGGGCATCTGCTCAAGGCGTCAGCATTCCCCATGTGTTTCCCGGGCCGGTAGACTAAGGTGTACGAGTACCCCGACAGGAAAATGGCCCACCTTTGCATCCGGGGGGACAAGGCAGAGGGTGTAGGCCAGTCGCCCGCCAGGAGTCCCAATAGGGGCTTATGATCAGTCACAAGTTCGAAGTCCCGGCCGTACAAGTAGTCGTGGAATTTTCTTACCCCTGCCACTGCCGCCAGCGCCTCCTTGTCGATCTGGCCATAGTTCCTCTCCGTCGGTGACATGGTCCTGGAGTAATAGGCGATGGGCGCCTCGAGGCCGTTGGGCAGTCGGTGGGCCAGGACTGCGCCGACGCCGTAGGGAGACGCGTCGCAGGCGAGGACCAGTGGCAGGGTCGCGTTGTATTGTATCAGGAAACTGTCCTGGGAGAGAAGATTTTTGACAGCAGCGAAAGCTGACTTTTGCTCGGGTCCCCACACCCACTCTGCCTTCGCGGCCAACAGTCTGTGTAGGGGCTCAGCCGCGGTGGCCTTTCCTTTCAGGAAGGTCACGTAGAAATTCAGGAGTCCCAGGAACGCCTGCAGCTCCTGCCTGTTTTTCGGGGCCGGGGCGTTCCGAATCGCTTCCACTTTTCCCTTCGTTGGGTGGATGCCCTTGGCGTCGATGTGGAACCCTAAGAAGTCCACGGAGGGGACCCCCAACAGGCACTTATCCCGTTTCACCCTGAGCCCAGCGGCCCTGAATTTAGCCAGGACAGCGGCGACTCTGTCTTTGAGCTGCCCGGGATCCCAATTATCAATTATCAAAATAGGGATCCCAATTATCAATCATCAAAATAGGGTACCACCCCCGGGAGTCCTTGGAGGAGCCTTTCCATCGTGCTCTGAAACAGTCCCGGAGCTATGCTGACCCCGAACTGTAGCCTCGTGCACTTGAATGCCCCCCGGTGTGTGACAATGGTCTGGGCTTCGGCCGTAGTGTCATCCACCGGAAGCTGTTGGTACGCTTGGGCCAGGTCCAGCTTGGCAAAGATCTTGCCAGGGCCCAGGGAATGGAGTAAGTGGTCTATGACGGGAACCGGGTATGCGCTCGGCTCTAATGCCTTGTTGATCGTGCATTTGTAATCTGCACAGATGCGCATTGACCCGTCCGGTTTGATGGGGGTCACTATGGGGGTCTCCCACCGAGCGTGGTCTACGGGAACGAGGATTCCCTGGACGACCAGCTTGTCGAGCTCCTTCTCGACCCTGGGCTTGAGCGCCAGTGGGACTCTCCGGGCCTTAAGTCGGATGGGGGCAACGCTCGGGTTGAGTGCAAATGAAATAGGGGACCCCACATACCTGCCCAATCCTTCCCCGAAAACGTCCTGGAATTCGACCATCAGGTCGTCCCTCAGCGAGGCGTCCCCGGGCTGGTCAGTCGCAGTGTTGTGGATGCCAGTGATGGACAGTCCCAGGGCGGGGAACCAGTTTGTGCCCAGTAGCGTCGGGATGTTACCGTGGACTACGGTCAGCGGTAGGCTTTCTTCCTTCGGTCCGTACTTGACACGGACCCACTTCTGTCCTGCGACGGGGAGGAACTTGCCTTGGCAGTCCTTGATTCGGATCCTCTGGGTCTGGAGGTCTGATTCTTTTAGGGCCGGGAATGTCTTCTTCATCCACCTCCACGGAATGATGGATATGGCGGCCCCAGAGTCGACCTCCATCGGACACTCTGCCCCGTCGATCGTGACTGTGGCGTGGTACTTCTCTCCCTTCTGTGTGGCGGTGTGGCTTATCGTGAGCGTGTGCGTCTCTGCATCTTCGAATTTGCCACTGTTGCGTCCCTGGCGCCTCTGATTTGTCCTCTGTTTGGCGGCCATCTTGCCCGGCGGGAACTTTTGAATCTGCCGGTCCGCTTGGTTCTCCGCTTGCCTTGCCCGGCAGACCCTCCCAATGTGTCCCCGCTTGTCGCAATAGCGGCAGATGGCCTCCCTGAAGCGGCAATGTGCCCGCTGGTGTGGCCCTCCGCAGCTGGCGCAGCGCTGGCCGCTCCTGCCCGAGTTTCCCCCGTCGGTCGCGCACACCTCTGCTTCTTCCTCTTCGTCCTCGTCAGAAACGACGTCTTGATGGTGAGCGGAGGCTTGGCGGGGCGCCGACGGGGACCGGTTGAGGGAGGATGCGGTCGACATCGAGAGCTCGAAAGCTCTGGCCTCCTCGATGGCCCCGGCCAGGGTCAGGTCTCTCCGGGCCAACAGCCTCTTCCGGAGCTTGTTGTCGCGGACTCCTCTGATAAGCTGCTCGGTCAGGGAGTCCTCGAGGAATGGCCCGAATATCGCTGGGACGGCTGCTGCCCTTAGGGCGGCCACGTACTCGCCGATGGTTTCCCCTGGCATCTGGTATCGGTCCCGGAACTGGATCCGGAACACGAACTTCGATGGCTCTGGTGCATAGTGGTTCTTGAGGGCCAACTGTAGTGCTTCCCATGAGACGTCCAGGATTGGTGTTGGATCCACCAGGGACTGGGCCACTTCGTAGACCTTGGCTCCGCAGTGGGTGAGGAAGAACGCCTTCTTCCGCTCCGGTGCTATCTCTCCCAGTTCCGCAGCTAGCAGGGAGACCTCAAAACGGTCCATATAGCTCTTCCATCTCTCGTCCTTCGGTTGGAAGGGAGCCGGTGGAACGTAAGCAGCCATGGCGAGGTGCCTTCGTGAGAGGTGGCTCTGGTGTGTGTGATGGTTCTGGTCCGTTCCTCAACATCCCACCTTCGTCGCCAGTGTTAGATCCGGAGATCAGGGCGCGGGAGTGAGGACACGGAAGCCATTAAGGGTGAACCAAACAACACGTCTGTTTATTGTGGTTAGCACAGACAACAACAACAACGGCTGGGTCAGCAGGGGATTAAATACCCTGCTTGACCCAGCCCACTGACCAATGGGTAGCGGCGATTTTCCCGCCGCTAGGACATTTAAATATCTAACACTACCGGTTCCAGGGAACCGTCTGGAACCGGGGACATCCCATCACTGGTTTGAGTATGTTGTCAGTACAACTAAAACAAGTCCCAGGAAGCTTAGTGCAAATTGTGAAAATTATTTAGGCCCATTTACCAAACAAGCATCCACAAGCCCAGCAAACAACTCTCAGATCTTTTGCCAGGGATGGCCCACCAGCAATGCTTTCACCAGTCACCTAGGGTAAATGATTCCACCACAGGGTATACCATGAGCAAAAGAAGATTACCCAAGTGCAAAAAAGAGCATTGCAGCACTTCTTGGAGTTGTTTAATAACTGTAGAGTTCTTTAGTTCATTTCAGAGAGCTTTAAATATGAGATCAGCATCCTTGAAATTGGGCTCTCCCTCACAAATCCAAAAAACTTTAAATCTGCTCATTAGTTACCAGAATTAGTTGCTGCTAAGATTAGGGAGAGATGTGCAACAGGCAGGGTGGCAAGCCTTGTCTATTTCCCACCTTTCCCAAACATTAGGGTATCACTATTGGGAGTGGTTCCAAAAAAGACCCTGAGTAAATTCAGGCTTAGAGATAATTTGTCTTACCCAAGAAGTTCATCAGAACCATGTACAGTGCATTATTTGTTTTTGACAATACAGAAAGCATGACTGGGTCATGAAGCCTATGAGCAAATGTGATACACTGTTTGTGCTGGCTCTTTGGCTATAAACCGAGATGAGCACTGAAACCTAGAGTTGGATATGACTGACTTTTGATCAAGGGTGACCTTTACCTTAGCTCAGAAAACCTTAGATTTTATGAACATTTTATGAAAACCTTAATTTTATGAACATAATGTCTTCCACCCCATTTGAAACATCACCCTTAACTAATTAATGAAATACAAAAAATAAATGAACTAATGAGCATAATTCAACACATCGAATTCATGCACTAAATCCCTGACGGTAGTGTCCTTAGACTCTACCAGCCACTATTTTTCTTACAGAGTTGTGGCAACAGGCAGGTCATCATCATATCTGCATTACCAATGGAATTTGAGATTATCTAAAGTAGGGGTGCCCAAACTATGTGTCAGAGGCCAGATCCAGCCCCCATGCTAATTCATCTGGCCCAAACTTCCCTTGTTGCTCCCAGAAGTGGAATTAAAATGTGCCCGGATGGAGTGGGCCAGATGAATTGGTGTTGGGGGCTGGATCCAGCCCTTAGGCCATAGTTTTGGCACCCCTGGTTGAAGCAGAAAAAATGGCAGCCTAAAATCTATCCCATCCTGTTTCAAAACAGATTGCAAGGTGCATTTTACTTCTGCTTCCGGTGGGAGGAACCACATGACAAGCCTGCTGAACCACATGATAAGCCTGCTGAACCACATGACCAGCCCACTGAACCAAGTGACTGGCCCATGGCCCAAAAAGTTTGGGTACCCCTGATCTAAAGATTCGAGAGGATTATTTCAGGAGTATTAGAATGGCACTTCTCTCTGGTATATCCCTTTTCACTGACTGTAATGAGGCATTGCAAATGCAGTCTGATGCTTTGAGTGGGGTTGGCTGCAGCATTCACACGATGGGTTACGGGTGCAGTGATCCCACCTTCCTCAATTTTTTTCTCACTATTAGTGACAGTTCGCATTGGGCCAGCCATCCTGAGGAATCACAAAATTAGGCTGATATACACGTCTATCGCAAGTAGTATTAAGAGATAAGCATCATGGTCAGAAAGGATTTTGAGATTTTTTAAGGAAATTTGTACTCCTCTGGAAGATAGCAACTTTTTTTAGCCTGTACCAGGTATTAATAATCACTGGGAAACAAAAAAAAATTTTTTCTTGGTGCTTAAAATTTTTCAACTGATTTTGGGCATTTGGGGGTGGCTGAGTCCGAAAATGCCATCCATTTTGTTCTGGCAGCTCTAGTTCATGAGTTATCGATGATGTCATTATACATTGCTGTTATGACTACACTTGTATTTGCCTCACCTCCCGGAGGCAGGAGGGGTGGTGGAAAAATCTTTTGCAGGTGGGAAAATATTTGGGTGGGCAAAAAAACAAAAACAAAAGTTGGGTGGGTGGCTTACACCCTTGCTACGCCTCTGGTTATATATGCAACCAGTATGGTTAGATTGGCCTAATGTGAATAAGCCATATCTAAAAAACTAGAGCTGATGGGGCATAACTGAAAGCATTTTTGGAATCAGTGACCCAAATATAGCCAGAAATAGGTGAAAATTGTGAGGCACCAAAATCACTGTTCCCCAGTGTAATGGTATTGCTAATTTGTTTTCTCAGTTTCAAGGGGACAGATTTTACAACCTGGCCCTGGAAGAGCAGAGGACACAGAGGACCAGTAGAGCTGTGTTGTGTTTTCATTTTAGAGATTTCTCTGGGTTGAAAGGAATTTTTTTAAGGAGACGCCCGGATGAGGTTCCTTTCATATGCCCAAGTGCAGCTCTTGGGTATTGAACCCAATCCTTCCAGTCTCCAGTTCAATGCCTAAACCACTAAGCCACCAGGGGAGCTCCAGTAGAGCTGTGTGATCTTGGAGAACACCCATATTTAGGGAGTATTAAAGTCAGTACATCCTGATACACTGCAGGCATACAGTGCAGCAATGACCAACCTCCTTGACAGATCGAATTGGGGGGAGGGTTTTTTAGGAACTAGCTAGAATTAGATACTGGGTATTTCATACATGGAAAGGACAATCTCCATGGGCAAAGGACACTCTCCAAGGACAATAGCACCACACATTTCTGCTGACTATGTTCTTTAGCAATCTACCCTCTGGGTAATTTTTGGCAAGAAGGGCTCTTGAAGTTGGTGCAGGGCTGCCACATGCCTATACAATGACTGAATTGCCACTCCCCAAAACTCATATCCTTTTGTGTTTCTGTTCAAGCATATGAGACATTCTAGATCAGGGGTTCCCAACCTTTTCAAGCAAGGGCCCGGGTCACACTCTCTCAGTCAGCTTTGAGGGCCAGACAGCCATTTTGCCCTGCCTGCCCAATGGAGGTGGCCATTTTGTCCCAACACCTTCAAAGGTGTGGGGACCACATGAAATGGTCCCATAGGCTGGATCCAGCCTGCAGACCTTAGGTTGGGAACCCCTGTTCTAGATATTCAGTTATCAAAATATTGAAGCAAATTAAAGTAAAAACAAAGCAATCACACTTATATACCACCCCATAAGCACTTAGTGTGTTCACAAGTTAATTAGCATTTTTGATGGAGGAAGACAGGCAGCTAAGATGAGACTAAATCCTAGAATGAAAAGATGCTGGCACCCAAACTGGATATTTAGAAGCATTTGTCATGAGTTTATAGTCTACTACAAATGTTGTGCCTTTCTTTTCACCTTCTCCCACAATGAGTCTGATACAAGTAAATTATCATGAGGGCTGTGCACAAGCCTTTAGATTTGGTTAAGTACTAGTGCAATTTATCTGAATTGAAGCTGATCTAACCTGACCCATCCAAACCCCCTTTGATCCATTTTGGACCAAGATTAAGTGCAATATTTGGGTTCCAAAATAACTGGAACACTCCCTTTTGCTTGAATAAGGGCAAGAAAATGACAAAGCTAAGATGTGATCTTGCTGGGATATTTTTTTTAAAAGTAAGGAAACAGAGTAGGGGAGGTAATCTTGCATATTAGTGATATCTTGAGCAGTAATTAGAGACATATCTATCAACTACTGTGTCAATTGGGGATGTAAAGATTACTAGTTGATTTCTCACTGATTTAGATGGTCTCAACATGAGAAGTTCCAACAAGGGATTGTCAATCACTATAAAAATTTTATGCTTGAAGGTCAGATCAAGAATAATGATTTTTATTTCTCATTAATATCTCAATTGTACAAACTGAGCAAAAACATCCTTTGAGGATCCAAGCCCTCAACAAATACGACATAATTGACTCAGTGTTTAAACATATGTCAAAAGTCCCTTTGGAGCATTTCATCCTTAAGATTTTGAGCAACAAAGCAGAAGCCATCACATTCTGCCATATTTGTGTTATAGTAGTATTGTATTCATGCAATCCTGCCTAATTGGTGCAAAAATTGTTCCTGTTGTCATTTTGAGAGCTCCACAAAATACCTTGCCCTCTTGTTGGGCAAAGAGGATAATTTTATAATTCCTCATCCTCACATGTGACAGGTAAAGATGTCCATCTTTGTAGTAACTTATCATCCCCTTTCAAAGAGTTCGAGAACTGGCTTGGAATTTCTGGTCTGAGAATTCTGGAGATGAAAAAAAGTGCAGTTGTTATTGACTTGTATAGGAACCATTTTAAAATGATACTATCATAAGATGTATGTCTAATAAAAGTTTGTGTTATTATTCAATTAGATGTTGAAAAAATATTCTTCAGTGCTTAAGTATTTCTGCTGTAATTTTAGACAATGACAATGGTGAATACTTGAGCCTGAAACCAACTACTATTGATCCTAGTATTTCCTGTATTTTGCTCCATTTACACTTACAATTGCTTCCAATTTCAGGTACCTTGTCAATGGCTCTATTTTCTTGCTGACAAGAGATGCTTTAGCTGCAACATCCACCATAAGTTTGTTTAATGCCTACCTCTGTGTGGACAGGATAGGGGCCTGAACTTCTGTTCAGCTTTCTTAACTTAGACTATTTAATTCTTCTTCTTTTCACACAAGATGAGAAATAATGTACTGTACAGTTAATTTTAAAGTTCAACCTAAACTTTTCCTGTAGAGTTATGAGGCTACTTATAGAACTCAGAAGATTGAATAAAAAAGAACTGAGAAGTCCCTGAATACAATGGTTCTCTCTCTTTATCTCCTTTCTCTCTCAATTGTTTAATTTGGTGGAGCCTATTTAATTTTCAAGGACTTTTAACCATTGTCCCAGCTGAGGATTTAAAAAGAGCTGCTATTGTGCCACAGTCTGGAAAACGATGAGAAGCGTTTCAGTTTATCAGGAAAGCAGTACATGTCGGCTCTTTAAGTATACCGACTAACAGCTCCTGCCGGAACTAATTGGCTATAATGTTTCTTAGCTGTATTTGAAATTAAACAAATGGGTAAATTAGAATTGGACTGAGTTGTGCCCAAGAGATCGAGACCAGAGCTCCCCAGCTCCCTCTTTGTCAACTGCTAAGTCCTATGGCTGGGCTAACTTCATTCTTCAGGGCAGATGTGTTTATCTGGTTTCTTTCAGACAAGTGCTTGCAATGGAGAATTCTGCTTGCCATTGTCATGGCTGGCATTGTTCTAAACCAATCCTCTCTTCCCTCAATTCTCTCCCCAAAAATCCATATTTTTCTGTAGAACTATCCACTTAACGCCTTACCTCCCATCCCACAACTAAACTAAAATAAGTGTAAAGATAAATCTGCAACTCTCATTGCATCTGCCATCCTTTTCCTTCTCACTCCTTGCCCCTAAGTATTGGGATTTGAACAGTAAATATCTTTAGGTAGGGATTTGAACAGTAAATATCTTTAGGTAGGGACCTTTGTAAAATGCTGCTACTACTATTTAATATTTTATTTTATTTAGAAAACTTATATTCTGTCTTCTGTCATAAGGTCTCAAGCTGAAATACAAAACAATTTAAAATTACGGTGGTACCTCATACAACAATTTTAACCCATTCCACTGAGCTCATTGTTGTATGAAATAATTGCTATACGATACATGCATCGTATAGCGATTTTCCCTATGGGATGTATCATACAACAAATTTTTTTTGCTAAGTGGTTTTTCCCATTGAAAAATTGTTGTATGATTTTTTCCATAGGGAAAATTGTTAGGAAAATTTTCATAAGGAAAATTGTGATTTCCCCCCCAAACCTAATTGTTACGCGATTTTGTTGCTACACAGAGTGATTGTTGTGTGTATATATATAATGTGGCAAGTAATTAAAGAGATGAGAGTACCAGAACACATTATATGCCTCATGAGAAATCTGTACATGAATCAAGAAGCCACAGTTAGGACAGAAAATGGAATGACGGAGTGGTTTGGAATAGGAAAAGAAGTAAGACAAGGCTGCATTTTGTCACCCTGCTTATTCAACTTATACACAGAGCACATAATGCGCAATGCAGGGATGGAGGAATCACAATTTGGGATCAAAATTGCTGGGAGAAACATCAATAATTTGAGATATGCAGATGATACCACCCTAATGGCAGAAAGTGAGGAGGACCTAAAGAAGCTACTGATTAGGTTGAAAGAAGAGAGTGCAAAAGCTGGCTTGAGACTCAGCATCAAGAAAACCAAGAAAATGGCAACAGGCCCTATCAGTCCCTGGAAAATAGATGGGGAAGAAGTAGAAGCAGTGACAGACTTTACTTTCCTAGGATCAAAGCTCACTGCAGATGGTGATTGCAGCCATGAAATAAAAAGGCGACTGATTCTTGGGAGGCAAGCGATGAGAAACCTGGGGATCATAGTGAAAAGTAGAGACATCAAATTACAAACAAAGATTCGTCTAGTCAAAGCAATGGTATTCCCGGTGGCAATGTATGGTTGTGAGAGCTGGACCATTAGGAAAGCAGAGCGCAGAAGAATAGACGCCTTTGAGATGTGGTGTTGGAGGAGAGTTTTGAGAGTCCCTGGACAGCGAGGAGAACAAATAGATCAATCTTAGAAGAAATCAAACCTGACTGCTCCTTAGAAGGTCAAATAATAAAGATGAAGCTAAGGTACTTTGGACATCAAATGAGAAGAGAAGATTCACTTGAGAAAGCCTTGATGCTTGGAACGGTGGAGGGCAAAAGAAGGGGTCGGCCCAAAATGAGTTGGCTGGATGGTATTGTGGAGACAGTGGACGCAGAGCTGATTGAGTTGAGGGGGATGGTGGAGGACAGGAGTGCCTGGTGGACAGTGGTCCATGGGGTCGCAGAGGGTCGGAATCGACTGTGCGACTGAACAACAACAACAACTAAATATATAATATACATATAAATTAAAGGAACTTAAAACAATTTGGAACATACAAAACCATTTAAATCAAAGTCTTCCACAACCTGAGGTGCCGCTCCAGTGACTTAGATACCTCCAGGTGAACACCCCCCCCCCACTACACTTTCTCCTTTAAGTCAAATGCCATGCATTCAATAGCAGATTGCACACCCAATTCCTAGACATGGGAACCACCAAACAATGAAGATTAATCTTCAGTTTATTACCCTTCATCCAGCTCACTACAACACCCAGACAATGAACCAACACTTGTAAAGCCTCAGCTGACTCCAACCAGAAGAAGCAGAGCCAACTCACAAATTCCTAATGATCTCTCCCAGTGGCTTCGTATCAATATTAAACAGAATGGAGGATGGAAAGAAATCGTCTGACAGTGTGCAGCTTAAAAATGAAGGGCCTGAAACAGTCTTCTAATAATGCTTTCTGGAACCATCAGTGTAGCACAGAGCTTCTTGTCACAGTCTGCAGAACCATTCTAAAGGGATACCATGACAACATCTGTGTCCCCAGTCCCTTTATAATACCATGAAAAAAAAAAGACAGCCAGCCCACTACTGGCAAAACACTGCTAGTGGCAGGTTTTGCTCTGTATATTTTGAAGTATATTTTTACCACTCAGAAAGGTTAAATGTCATAGAATGGGAAGAACCAGTCCTGATTAATCAAATAATTCCTGGATGTTCCTGTAACAGCTAGCATCCAATGGGGCCCCAATTCAGTGGGGAAGCAGCAGTCTCTGTCAATAGTAAAAAAAACCTTTCTCTTTCCACTCCTTATGGTCTGGAACACAAGTCAACTGTAAATGAAGTGCAGAAGAGGAAATTAGAATACAAAAAAATATATATCCAATTTCAAAGAAACATCTAAGGAATTTTGAAGTCACTGAGAGAGTTTCAGTAAGAAGAGGACTGAAATTTCCCAGGGGATTTGTATAGATCAATACCAGCAGTTGTTACAGAAGCTTCAGTTTCATGCTACAAAAGTCATGTTGTTTTGTTAATAAGAGTAGATTTGAATTGGCTTGGATAATTGCAGTACTCCGTGCAGAGAACAAGAGTTCGTCAAGGACAGTTTGGTAGGATTAACAGCTGATGTAACCACAGGACCTCTTTTCTGCTGCTTCTCATTCTGAAGCAGTGGAAGTTGCCAACCCAAGGGCTGCATGATTTGTAATAGATTTCTCCGGTCCCTGTAATTCTAAGCTTTTTTTTCTGACGCAGTATGAAATTCTGTTGATTAGTGTAGTAGATCACAACTAGAGTAAGCCTAGTGAATCAATAATAATAATAATAATAATAATAATAATAATAATAATAATAATAATAATAATAATAATAATAATAATAATAATAATAGGGATTTAAAAATTCAAACAGATAGACATTTGCCTCGTTGTGGGGAGAACAATCACAAAATATAGTGATTTACAAATTGAAGTCGAGCATCTGTGGAGGAAGAAATCTGTTGTTCCCATAGTGATCGGAGCCCTTGGAGCAATATCTAAAGGACTCCCTAGATATTTTGAAATTTTGGACTTATTGGACTTAACTCTCCAAAAGACAACTCTACTAGTAACTGCATATATAGTTCAATGTTACTTACCTTAACAGTTCTTAGGTCCTTGGTTGGGACTTGAACTGTTAATTTTATTCCAGGCCTCAATTGTGAACCAAATGGTTGATTTGTAAACAACAACTACAACTACTACTGCTGCTGCTGCTGCTGCTACTACTACTACTACTATTACTACTACTATTAGGGTCCAATCAATTACTCCAGCTGAATATCATATAACAGGCACTGCCCAGATATTAATTGCCTTGATGATTGTCTCCACTCAATTTTGACTTCTAATAATTTTGAAAAGATCCTCTGTCTGTGGCTGCCTGAGGTTCAGTGCTGAGAAGAAGCTACTATTCTAGCAGAGAAAATGAAATGTAGAATTCTCATTATCATATTGTTTATCACTGAGTGTTTTTGTAAGGCACATATTTTTACTTTTTGAGGGTGAATTTTCAAAACTATCCAAATAACAATGTGAATTTCCAGAACTATCCAGACAAGAATGTAACAGAAAACACTGAATTGTTTCCCACCCTGCAATCCCTGATTTTAATATATTATAAAGCTTTTGACATTTTGTATTTCTGCAGTATCCAGTAATTACTTGATAAAACATGTGCTAATGTAATCTGGGTACCAAACTGCATATTCCATTAACAATGTTTTGGCTTGCTAATTGTGAATAGTTTAAATTTAGTATTAAGTGGCTGAAATGCAGCACAAAGTGTTAGCATGCTAATAATTTATGTTACAAAATGCAGAAGCTGTTAACAAGAAATGAAAAAGGCAGAGAGATGAGGTTGTGTGCTACAGCCTGTCACTCTGGTGAGGAAAATAAGCATTGTGCACAGAGCAGCCCGATGGAAGATTGTGACATGTGTTCCAATCCAAAGTGAAAGGCATTCATACCAACAAGGGATCACATTGGCTAGCTCTGTCAAGAAGAAGAAAAGCCATTGGGTGGATTTTTCTGGCCTTAAAAAAAAAATAGACCAGGAGTGGAACAAAATTTTGACCATCACACACTTTCACACTATCTGTCACACATGTCATATCAGCACATTGGGACATGGCCCATTTAAAGGTCAGCTCCTTGACTGTTTCAATCAGTGGGACTAGGAAGTTTCAACTCCCCTCTCTACATCTGTCAGCAAAAGGACCACTGAACTGAACCAAAATGGCTCTGTGGAGAAAAGTCCATTTGGGGCTAGTTCTTCCTTACCGTTGTGGCTGGAGGATTATGAAGGAAAGAGAGTAGCCAAAGGCTACAGGATGGTCTTACGTGCTGTAGTGCCACAGCTTTCTTGTTGTTTGCTGATCTTCTGCAGTCTGAAAAGCTGTTTCAAGAGTTTGCACTCTTAGAAAACTAAATGGGCATTACAACAGAAGTTCATGTCCTTCAAGAGGTGAAGCTACTGATTTCAGATTCCAGGGTGTCCTTGTTGTTCTCTCCCTCCTTCCCTCCCCCCCAATTCATACTTGCCACTCAAAACCCTGCTAGGAGAGTTTAGTACCTTGTTTGGAAGGGATACAGTTAATTCTGTGGTTCTACAACTGCAGTGTGAAGTTCTGATTTCATCTTGATTACAGGCTGTGTTATCTTGGATGTTATTAAGAAAGGAATTTCCTTGCTTGGAAACTCTAAAATATATCAACATGTTTGGGATTCATTTTTTTTGGCAGTGACTTTAAGACTAAATCCTACAAGCCCTTAACAGGATCATATTTTGTTGTTGTTGTTCAGTCGCACAATCAATTCTGACCTTTTACAACCCCATGGATCACGGCATGCCAGACACCCCTATCCTCCACCATCCTCCTCCACCTGCCCAGCTTTGTACCCATTGCATCAACAATGCCATATAGCCATCTCATTCTCTGCCGCCCCTTCTTCTTTTGCCCTTTCCCTTTCCCAGCATCAAGGCTTTCTCAAGTGAATCCTCTCTTCTCATTTGATGTCCAAAGTACTTTAATTTCATCATCAATATTTGACCATATATACACTCACATTTCCTATACATGTATAGGTAGTTTCTGGGTTGGTTATTTGCCACCATGCAGTCAGATCCATTGATATAAATTCTTGATTTTTTTTCTTTTTTGTCTGCTCAATATGAATATTGCCTACTGTAGTCAAAAGACATTGTATGTACTATTTGGACACAATGGATTAACTAAAACAAAATTTATTTTAATGGCAGGGATATGCATTTTACCTGCTGCATAGGATGAAGCAGTGTACAGTAAATTGTTTGGAATAAAGAAATTGTGTGCTTAACTGATTGATCATGATTTTGGGAAGTAAATATCAAGAGTGAGGCACAGAATGGTTTGGACAATGTCATTGAAATCTTGTCAGCAAAGAAATTTAAATACAGAAAAATGTGCTTAAGGAAAAACAGAATCTGATTCTAGAAGTATAATTGTGGCAAACATTGACATTTATAGGAGCCTTTTGGAAGCTAGACAACAGTGATTTTAATGCTTGATGTGAGGACTTTACTAGCATCAAATATTTTAATTCCCAGCTTGGCAAAGATGTTTTCACTCATACTGTAATACTGCTTCCTGCTCAGTAGAGAATTTGCACATTAACATCAATCTCCGTTCAATAAATCCTTGGCCTTCAATTGCACAGTGTGAAACAGTGAAACTAAAGCATAAATGACTGCTTTTTTGTAGCAGTAGCACAGCAAAAAATAGGACAGGTAGTTAAAAGTTAGGTAAAGATGGTCTTTCTTCACAGCCACAAAGTTTATTTGCCTTCCAAGGCAAATAAACAGTTGGTGACCAGAACAAAGAAAAACTATGAAACATGCAAATAGGGTCATGTAACCCCTTTGTGGCAGACAGACAGGACATTTTTTAATTGGCTGGTTTAGACTTCAGTGGCTCAAGTGGCAAAGACACTGACTGGAAGGTGAAAGGTCAGCAGTTTGATACCCAAATACTGCAGGATGGAATGAGTGCCCATCTGGCACCCTAGTAGTTCAAAAGGAAGAAATTGCAAGTAGATAAATGGGGACCACTTCAGTGGGAAGGTAAACAGTGTTCTGTGCACTCCAGTGTCTAGTCATGCCTGCCACATGACCACGGAAATGTTTGCAAAAACAGACAGCTCTGGCTCTTTGGCTATGAAACAGAGATGAGCACTGAACCTTACAGTCAGATATGACTGGCTTTCAAGGAAGGGTGACCTTTACTTTTACTAGATACAAACAATGCATGTAACTTCCTTTACATCAGACAGAAGTCTTTCTTGTCACATGCTTAGTGTGTTAGTATTTACTTCTAATATTTACTACATGCTGGGGTTGCCCCAAAATACTCCACAAAATGAACACAGGCTTTCTATATATTTTTGGAGGTATAATTTATCAGCACCTGGAAAATAGATGGGGAAGAGGTAAAAGCAGTGACAGACTTTACATTATTAGGATCCAAGATCACTACAGATGATGGTAATTCCAGCCATGAAATAAAAAGGAGACTAATTCTTGGGAGGCAAGCTATGAGAAACCTAGGGAACATAGTTAAAAGTAGAGACATCACATTGCAAACAAAAGTCCGCAAAATCAAAGCAATGGTATTCCCAGTAGTAATGTATGGCTGTGAGAGTTTGACCATAAGAAAAGCTGAGCACAGAATAGATGCCTTTGAGATGTGGTGTTGGAAAAGAGTTTTGAGGGTACCCTGGACAGTGAGGAGAACAAACAGATCAATCTTAGAAGAAATCAAACCTGACTGCTCCTTGGAAGGTCAAATAGCGAAGTTGAAGCTAAAGTACTTTGGACATCAAATGAGAAGAGAGGATTGAGAAGGCCTTGATGCTGGGAAAGGTTGAGGGCAAAAGAAGAAGGGCGCGGCAGAAAATGAGATGGCTAGATGGTGTTGTGAATGCAGTGGACACAGAGTTTGGTGGATTGAGAGGGATGGTGGAAGATAGAGGTGCCTGGCGTGCAGTGATCCATGGGTTTGCAAATAGTTGGAACTGACTGTGCGATTGAACAACAACAAAATTAAACTTATGGGTGATTCTGTAATTTTTGTCTTTTTTAAAAAAGTAAATAATTAATTCCATGGGAAGTCTCTCAGACTAACAAATCAGTATGCCCCTCAGAGTTACACATTAGTATGACTATTCTTATGTACAAAACAAATAAGCAGATAAGCAAACAAACAAACTAAATTAGATAAAGGCTAACTAATAAATATAGAATAACCTGAACTAGTATCATTAGTTTGGATCTATTTGCTGATGCTACACTAGACTAAATTTTATTCCCAAATCACTAATGATTGTTTGTCAAAATTCTGTGTAATATTTTCCCCTGCCAAGACAGGAATTTTGAATTTCAAAAAAGACAAAAAAAAAGATCTTAAGACTTGATGACCTTTTGTTTGATAAGTCGGGAGAGGAAAATGCAGCCATTGGCCTCCATGGGTAAAATTTGAAAGCAACATTGCTGAGTTGTGTTTGCAGCATTTTTGAACTCACCTTTAAGAAACAGATCTAGCATAGACATCCATGCACTATTCCCACTATACTTTCCCTGTGCACTATTGATAAATATTGGTGCACAGCCAATATTTATATTCATTTATGCCACTAGTATACATCAAGAGGTTTCCCTTGCTTGAAAGCCTATCATGTCTGGCTCCAGGGATTGATTCTCATCTCTGTTTACAGCCAAAGAGCCAGTATTGTCTATGTCTAGATGTTTATGTAGTCATGGTGCAGGCATGAGTAGAACTGTTACCATTCTCACCAAAGTGGTACCTATTCATCTACTTGCAAGTGCTTGTTTTCAAACTTCTAGGTTGGCAGAAGCCGGGAACAGATGATGGGCACTCACTCTGTTGCTCAGTACTTAGGTCTCAAACTACTGACCCGACAACATTCCAATTGTTAAGCTCAATGCTTTATCTCCTAATCTACTACATCAAGAACTATGCATTTTTTAAAAAATATGATCAAATGCAGGTGTCACTTGCCTTATTCTTATTCTTCTATTTCTAGGCCAGACATGAAACTGCTAAAATGAAGCCACCTTTTGGTGAGTTCATTCTGGACTTCCCTTCACCTGACCTAATGTGAGAAAGATTAGCCAGCAACACAAGCTTGCCATTACCAGGGTATGCCCAATTGTGGTCAGAAAATACCTCAATCTTCAAGGAGGCTCTTTCTGTGTACCTCACTTGCCTTATTGATAAGATGTATGGCAATTTCTTGCTAAACATACTTGCAAACTATGAGTAAGCAAATAATGATGCTTTTTCTGTGATGAAAAGTCTTGGCTTCTTGACAAAGCATAATTGTTCTGTCTGAAGTAATTTATTTGGTAAATATAATTATCCTAAAAAAGAAAAGTTTGTTTGATTCATTAAATAGGAATAAATTGTGAGGCTAGTTCCTGAATGCCAACAAATGCTCCGAGAAGGAAAATTGAGTGAAAAATGGTCACACATTATGTTAATAAACTATTTAAAAAACCTAATTAAATTACATTTACATTGAAAAAAGGTTTTTAATGTTTACACTGATTTAAAATGGGCTTTTGTATATACATTACTAGATTAAAAGCCTTACTAAAAAGAAGGGGAAAAGTTTGATACATGGTTCTACTCCTCTCCTTTCATCATCTTTATCTCATTTTTCAACTGTGGACAGAAGAAATAGGTGCAATTAAAAAAAAAACATTCTCACCACACATATAAAAGATACCTTTTGCTTACCCTATCTCCCTCCATTATAATGTTGTCTCTCTCTGTTTCTCTTTTCTTTAGCTCACTTTAAGACTCTTCACCAGGCTTGGCATTGCCAACATTTTGTCCTGAGCATGTGTACTTTTCACATTAATCTTTACAGATAAACTCCCATTTCAAAGCCAACGTTTTAAACAGGAATCAACAACTCTGTTACTAACTAGAATTTGTATAGATAGATCTGTATCCCCCCCTGCTATTGGTTAGGATGTTGCTGAATGTTTCTATCTGTGAAAGAGCATTGACATACCTTGGAATGACAAATAGCCAATAATGAGCCCCTGATTGTGTTCCTAGTAGCATACTAGTTGTGGGTAAATAAGTGGGCTATTACCCACTGCAAGTCCCTGCAATACATTAACAGAGTGGAGGATATTAACTTGGGCTCTGACTGTTCTTATATTAATTACATTTGCATCTACTTTCCTGCAATGATCTCAAGGCAGTACATGACTCTTTTTCTCCCCACATTATGCTCACAATAACTCTCTAAAATGCATCAGGCAGCGAGAGGAATGAACCCAACTAATCTCAATTAGGTCACCCATTGAGTTTCATGATTGCATGTAATTTGAACCTGCATCTCTGATCTCTGGAAGTCCAATCCACCATTCTAACTTTTTTGTTGTTCAGTCGCACAACTCCTCAACTCACTCAGCTTTGTGCCCATTGTGTCTACAATACCATCTAGCCATCTCATTTTGGGCACCCCCTTCTTCTTTTGCCCTCCACCCTCCCCAGCATCAAGGCTTTCTCAAGCGAATCCTCTCTTCTCATTTGATGTCCAAAGTACTTCAGCTCCGTCTTTACTATTTGACCTTCTAAGGAGCAGTCAGGGTTAATTTCTTCTAAGATTGACCTATTTGTTCTCCTCGCTGTCCAGGGGACTCTCAAAACTCTCCTCCAACACCACATCTCAAAGGCAGCTATTCTTCTGCGCTCAGCTTTCCTAATGGTCCAGCTCTCAAGGACATACATTGCCACCGGAAATACCATTGCTTTCTAACTACTCTCCAATTTATTACATAAATAAATAAATAAATTATGTAATTAAGTCTGTAAAATATTTCTGTTTCTCAGCTTACAGCCATCAGTCTTATAGTTTGCACCATCAGATTTGTGGTGATTTCTTCTTTTTCATTGTGATTTAAACAGACCTTAATATGCTCAGATAAAACTAATCTTACCTTAATTTTGGTAAAACCAAAGATTAACAAAACAAAAATATTCTTGTGTTTGTTATCTTGAATGTTAGTGACTTAGTTTGGATAAACATGTCTTTAAGACAATTTTCACTTGGCAGCATTCCCGAAAAGTGGAAGAAGGGACACCTTTTATTTCTTAATTCACTTTTGATCCTGTTACCTGGCAACAACTTTCATTCCCTGCTTCCTCCTTAGCTTGAATAACATTAGAAGCAAAATGTCATGGAGAAATGTTGGTGAAAAACCCTAAGTCAAACATTAAATTGCCTATTTCTGTTATTGAATATCTCAATTTAACAGTCAGCTTTCCGTATATACTCAAGTACAAGCCAAATTTTTCAGCCCCAAAATGAGCTCAAAAAAGTGGACTTGACTTATACTTGAGTCACCAAGTGCAAAATAAGAAGGCAGCAGTGGCTAATAGCCTTCACCGTCCACTTTGCTTGTCCTGCCATCAGTGTGTCTCAATCAGGCATCTCCCAAGATGCAGCAGGAAAATCAGAATCTCCCAAGACACAGCAGGAAAGGAGTCACACTAACGACAAGATGGGAGAAGCAGGCGCTGAAGGCTATTAGCCACTGCTGCTGCATTCTTCCCTTGCTGCCATCCGAACTGGGCACGGAGAAAACTCCTTTTCTGCTGCATCTTGGGAGATGCCGGTTTTCTCCATGCCCACTATGAGACAGTAGCAAGGGAAGAAGGTGGCAGTGGTGGCTAATAGTCTTCACCACCTTGCTTCTCCCATCATATCTTCAGCATGAGAGACCACCACCACCCGCCACCAGGCAGCAGGTTTTTCAATCTGGAGCAGGGAGAGAGAACTGCATAGCCACCACTCTCTCATGGCAAAGACATGATGGGAGAAGTGGGTGGCAAAAGCTATTAGGTCCACTGTTATCTCTCCCTGCTCCAGAGTGAAAAACCGGCTGCTGGCAGCATGGTCAGTAGAGCTCTCTCAGGTGCAGCTCCAGCAGGGAGATGCAACCTTGAATCCTCCACTCTCTCATAGTGAGGCAGAGCTGGCTTCCCCTTACCCCCTACAGCTTCACTTATTGCCTCGTTGTCCCTCCTCCATGGGGCACGTCAAGCTAGACAGGGGAAGCCTCACTCACTCACAGTGAGTGAGAGAGAGAGGCTGGAGCAACATTTGCTGCATCCTGCCTTGGCACTCTCAGCTCACCCACCCCCTTTCCCGGCAGCGTAAGCATTGGTAGGGTGGTGCCAACTCAAATATAGTACCATAAATATTCAAAAACATTACCCCCAAAGATGTTTCAATTAATAAATTAAATTAAATTTTCATGTATTTAGATAATTGAAACTCACTAGCAGCTGCTGCATTTTCCACCCTCAGCTTATATTCGAGTCAATCTATTTTCCTGGTTTCTCAAGTAAAAATTAGGTACCTCGGCTTAAATTTGGGTCAGCTTATCCTCAAGTATATACTGTAACTGCCAATATCTGCAAATGCAAAACCAATTAAAACCTTACAGTCTAGCTCTGGTCAGAATCATATTGGGATTTTACTGCAGAGTAAGTGAAACCATGCAATCGATGGTAGCAAACTGTAGCTAATTATCAAGGTGTCAGTTGCATAGCAGGTTGGGAACTGTGCTGCATGCCTAACATGACTGGCACATTGTTAATTGGCTATTATTTGGTGCTATGACTAAAGTGATTTCTCTTATTGCATAGTAGACTCCTAAGAAGACAGATAGCAGCACAGTGCACGAAAGGTGTTAATGATCCCATTCTGCACACTCAACATAGACCCATCATGTGTATAGTAAATGTTGCTGTGGAACCCCAGGAGGTGCCTTTTCACAGACGTTTTAATTTTAAGAAGGCTATATTTTCAAGAGCAGTTGGATGAAAGTGTGGAGAAGATCCCTCCACACCCAGATAAACATGCTGAATTTTTCCAACTTGCTAAAGTAATATCAAGGAAAAACATTCCAAGACAATGCTGCACCCAGTACAGCCAGGGACTGACTGATGACATCAAACCTCTGCTGGATAGTTATCAGGCACTTTATAACCTGGATCATTTTTGGGACTATACTGTTGAAGCTGGGGAAGAACTCTAGGTGAAAATCAGAAATCACAATGGTGTGTGTTACTCAAGAACTTGGATATGAAACAGAATAATAGACAAGCCTGGAAACTCCTTAAAATTTTAGGTGATTTAATCCAACCACAGCAAAACTATACTGGAGTATCAGCAGTCCAAATAGCTAGGTTGTTGCTGAAGAATGGAGAAACACAATCTGACCAGAGGAACAAGAGGGGGAATTACTTAATACCCTCTTCATGTCATCTGAATTGGAGGAAACTATAAAGAGGAAACTATAAAGAGCATGAAAACAAATAAAGCAGCAGGTATCAAGGACATAAGAACAGAGCAGATAAAGCAGTTTGGTCCTCAAACTTTGGAATGACTTCTGCAAATAATGAAAAAACTATATAGATGAATGTAAGATTCTTAAATTGTGTGAACAGGCTAGGATCTTTAATGTATTGCATTCCGGCAAAGACCCAGATGACCCAAAAAAACCTACCAACCAGTGTCACTTATTTGGCATCTTTGTAAGGCACTAGAACGGATTATCTTCAATCATATTTCTGAATTTATTGATGGAATCAGGCTGGGTAGGCCATCTTGTGGTCAAATACTTAACCTTATGCAACATATTGAGGATGACTTTGAAGGGGTCAATTACAAACCCACAAACCTGGGAGGGAGTGGCCATAGATCAACCACCTTGGTTCCAAACCATTTCTGCTGCTGCCAATCACTCCAAAGGAGAATGCCACAGACATGAAGAGGCTAAGCAACAAGCATGGAAGCTTCAGCAAACTACGTCCTCCACCATCTATTAAGTGTAACGTGTGTGGTCTTGTGTTTCATGCCATGATCAGTTTATTGAATCACCAGAGACATATGCATCAACTGAGAAAATGACTTCCAGAAAAAATGTATGCTCGGATACAAGAAGCAGCCTCTGTATCTGATGATGATGATGATGACAATGAGGAGAATGAGGAGTGACAGGATGCCTTAAACCTATGCCAATTGAGAAAATATACCCTCTTGTTGGTATCACTCCACTTAAGATATAGAGAGAACTAGCAGCAGACACCGAGAGAGCTAAGCAAGATAATGACCCTCAACATCCTCTGAACGGATATAAGCCTCAAGTCCACTGGCTCAGATTCAGAAAGAGCTTTATGGCAAGAACAAACATTCTTGATGGTATGCAAGAACAAAACCAAATTAAAAGGTGGAGGAAGGATCTAACCTGACAAGGAATAACATTAAAGCACAACATGGCTGAGAAACTCTACCTCCCCTATGGATGATCCTGAAGAAGCTGAGGGTTGGAGTGCCTAAATGTAAGACCAACATGCTCAAATTGCGGCTACTAGTGGACAACAATGTGTGAATGTGGAGAGATACAGGATCCAGCTCATTTGTTGTGCTACAGATTATGAGGATTTAATTCTGACCAATGGCAAACTCAAGTAGGTGGTTTGATCTGGACATAGAAGAAGAAGAAGAAGAAGAAGAAGAAGAAGAAGAAGAAGAAGAAGAAGAAGAAGAAGAAGAAGAAGAAGAAGAAGAAATATATCAATCCAACATTTCATCCAACAATTCAACAAATTCCGACTGTAAGAAGATATCTTTTGGAATATTTTTATTTTATTGATTAAATCAAAATGGAGGGTTTGAAGAAAAGTTCAGTGCTATCTTACAGAACTGTTCTTAAGATCTCTATTGTCAGCCTTGTATATCCATCCACCTGATTTTAATTCATATTCAGAAAAGAAATTAAGAGAAAGTCCACTGAAAAAATAAACAATAATTAGATGCATAACTTATTTTATTCTGTTGGGTAACATGGATCCAACTCTAATTAACACTGATATTGTTTCCTTTGCCTTTGTAGAACCATATGAGAACTGTTGTTGTTGTGGTTTTTACAATTATAGGCATATGGCTAATTATTTTATAAATATAAAAATGATTTGAAGTTATTTTATTGTATTTTACTATGAAAAAGAGTTTTGATGTGAAATTTTCATAAATAAACAAATGGGCAAAAGAAGGTATCACACAGAAGCAAAATTTAAGCATTACAGGTGCAATAATAGTAACTGGGAGATTTGAAGAGCTGTCCTTTGAAAAAGCAACATGTAAATCTTTGAATTGCAGATAGAGTGCTGACACCAGTCAAGAAAGACAGGTGGTTCATGGTGTTCATCCACAGCTTACAGAACACATGAGGAATAGACCTCCCTATGAAGGAAGGCATTGCTTGCATGTTTAAATGTGCAAGTTAGGCCCGCCTCACAGGTGAACAATTATGTACATTCTTAATAATTATATGAGAAGAACTGTGACAATTGCAGCTACTACAACTCCCCAACCTGAATGCCACTGGAGGTCTGAGTGACATACTACCATTTCACCAGTTTTTCTACAACAAATATGCTGAGTTTGAAGGAGATGAGTGTTCTCAAGCACTTAGGGACACAGTTAGGAGGCTCATGACTGACAGCCACCTGCTGATTCCATCTGCTTCTGAGAGATCACTGTCTTGTAGGAACAAGAGCTTGATGTGTGTCTCAAATTTGTGAATAGAAATTTTCTAGGAAGAAGGCAGCTTATGAGGAAACAATATTTTTGAAGAACAGTGTGAAAAAGAATGAAAAGGGCCAATTCCAGTTTATAAAACTTGGCGATATAAGATGATATTGCTATATATTTGGGAAGCCATATGTCCATATCCTCTTTCTTGCATTCAATAAAAGAGTGGCATCTAAACACTCCCAGGGCACCTTATGAAAATTTTATTAAGCAATTGAGTCAATTAAATCTGGAATAATTAATTGAAACTGTTTGGAGACTTCATGGGAATGTTAAAATCTAATATTCATCAATTAATGGGGAGGGGGGGAGACAGGTTGTATGCTATGACACTTGGCTTTCACCGCTAAACAACAAATTGACTCTCTACAGCAGAAACAATATGAAGATGGAGCCTGTTGTAATTGCATATCACAGCAGGAAGTTCCAGAACAAGATCTTCTCCATTCAAGTTGGAAGCAATCCAAAGGTACTTGTTGAATGGAAGGTTCAGTTGAGAGGATGTTGTTCATGCCCAGAAAACACCTGAATTTGTTCACAAGTCTAGTCCAATGTTAATCTATTCCACACTGGCTGTCTGGAATGAAAACCATAAGCTAGGAGATATATAATTCAGTTTTAATAATTAAAGATATGATTCATGTACACAAGTCTAACTTAACATTTGCTCCCTAAACTATCTTAGAATATGACTATTGTATATACTCGAGTATAAGCCTAGTTTTTCATTCCTAAAAATGAGGTCAAAAAGTGGACTCGGCTTATACTCAGGTCACTGAGTGTGATGGGAAAAGGTGCAGTGGCTAATAGCCTTCACCACCGACTTCTCCAGTCCTGTCATCGACGCATCTCAATCGGCATGGATAAAAATCCTTTCTGCTGCATCATATTTTCATGTATGGTATTTTGATTATTGAAACTCACTAAACAGCTGCTGCATTTGCCACCCTCAGCTTATATTCGGGCCAATCTATTTTCCTGGTTTCTCAGGTCAAAATTAGGTATCTTGGCTTATATTCAGGTCAGCTTATACTCGAGTATATATGGTAAACAGCCTGAAAATTTCTAACCACAACAGGAAATATAATTATCAAAGTGTAATCTCTTTTCCATGTAGAATGGAATTTCTGGGAAATGGGATGGGCCAGACTGCCTGTGTTAAGGTGAAGGTATGCCTTTCATTTTTTTCCAGTCAGTTAATGGCAATGTTTTAAGAATAGAGCTGGAAATTCCTTCTGGGGTCAGTTGACTTAGGGGTCCTTCTTTAAAGCCTCATGGTTTTAACACAATTGGAGTTGATTGTGGTAGATAACCTTGGCTTTTGCCTCTTCTTACTCCTACTGATTTCTTTTCTTTTAACTATCAGGCATGTACATGGACATCTCTCAACAGCAATATTCAGCCTAAAACCTCTAGCATACTGCTGCTTATTGTCACTGAGGTTATATAGTTCAAAAAAGACAAATATGACTCTGTTCATTATAGAAGCTGGGCTGATGATAATGGATCTCTTTTTAGTTTAATCAAACTTAATACAGATGGTCATGCCCTGTGGAAAAATTATCATACCATTCTGTCAATTCATTCAATTTCCTGACCATTGTTGGTTCCTTGACATAATTCTGACATTAGCAATCTTGAGGTCATGGATTGCAGCAGGTGAGATTTAAGTTTCTGCTAAACTCTCCTGATGAAATTCATAGCACTTTAGAATGTTTCATGTCATTTGGACTGTGTCTAAAATTGCCATGATAATCCCATTCAGCTGGCAACTGGTGTCCTGGAAGGAGACTGAAAATAATATAGCCAGTGTAATAAAGGTCTTTTTTTAAAAAATGAATATGTACAGGATTGCATTTTCTTTTTTAAATGTTTTTTATTTTAAAACACAAGAATATACTATGAAAAGAAATCATTTAACACATAACATAAGTACAAATGCAGTGTAAATCCATCATCCAGAGGACAATACCTCTTTTCTATGACAGTTACTTAAACCAGTTATACAAATTACATTATTCTTTTCCCTATTTCCAAAATGTCATATATTCATATCTAGGTTTAACTCCTTTAGATTTTTCCAAAACAAATTCAATCAATTATCCCTAAATGTCAGCAAATTCATTTTTCTTAATATCTTTTTTCAATTTTAATTCACACATACATTTATCATTGATCACCATATTCCACGTTTTTGTACTATTCTTCTAATCCTAAATATCTATATGTTTTCCAATTTTTAGTTATTAACATTCTTGCAACTGTTGTCATCGTCATATCTTTCTTGTGTTTTTCCACATTTAGTCCACCCAGTTCGTATAACAAGGCAATCCTAGATCACATTTGTATTCTAAGAGATAATATTTTATTTACTTCTTCAAAAACACATATCTAAGTGATTTGCATTTTCAATAGCCCGATAAGCATGATTAGATATTCTAAATAATGCCAATCAGGAGAGGCCAAATGTAGCCAAATGTAGGATTTATGTAAGTGTGAAGTAGGAGATTAATGTGCAAGGAACCATCCATCAGAGCTAAGAGTTTATGCAAGCTAAAACATTAGAATTCTGACAGTTTTGTTCTGTTCCCAAAAAGTTGAACAAAACTATGATAAGTGATACAGAGGAAGAAAATAATGCTAACATCATCAAATACTGAAGAAAATTACTTCCAGGGCATTATCAAGGCACACCTCTCTAGCCTAGAAGGAGGGCCTTCTCCGTGTCTGCTCCGGCCCTATGGAACCTCCTTCCAAGTGAGTTGCATCTCCAGATGGAGCTGCTGCCCTTTAGGAAGGGGGTTGAGACCTGGCTGTGGGGTATGGGCCAGATGGTTGCCTCAGTTTGTTTGCTCATCTAACACCTCCCTCTGTCTGTGTGACTTGTTTAATCTCTTTTAATTTTTGTAACTTTTTAATCCTGTTTAATACTGTTTTTTATACCATATTTTTACTGTGTTTTAAATGTTTTAAAGTTTGTTAGCTGCCCTGGGTCTTTGTGAGAAGGGTGGCATAAAAGTTTGATTAAATGAATGAATGAATGAATGAATGAATGAATGAATGAATGAATAAGACCTTGAACTGAAGAAACAATGTGTTTCTTCTATTTGTCCAGTGCCTTTCTCCAAACAGGTATAATAGAGACTCATATTTTTCTCATCCTCAGTGGAAAAGAGTATCTTGACACATTAAGTCTTTTTTGTAGCAAGATTCTCCACCCATATGGGACAAGAAATACATAAAGCACCAGCACCAGTAATATTTCTAAATGTAGCCCAATGTGGAATGCATAGGACAGTGATGACTAACCTTGGCACTCCAAGTGTTCTTGGACTTCAATTCCCAGAAGCCCAAGTCAGCAGTCCTGTTGATCAGGGCTTCTGGGAATTGAAGTTCAAGAACATCTGGAGTGCCAAGGTTAGCCATCACTGACATAGGAAATCACACAAACATCTTTTCCTGTCCAGCAAGTTCCCCATTGTTAGTGTGATCAAACTTGCAACCATTGTGGGTACCGGAATAGGAAATTTGCTAGATTGAGTGCACACATGTGACACTTAAGATGATTTCATTTCCAGGATGCATTTTGGCAACATGTATTAACAGGTGATTTGGGGTTGCAGTGGGTGGAAAATGAGCACTAGCAAAACACAATAGCATAAACAATTTAATAACTTTTATTGATGATGAAATATGAGTGGATAATAGAAGGCTATAGGTTAGACTGAGTGCAGCAGACCACCATTGGTGCAGCATAGAGTGAATCCCACCATTGCGTGATTCATCTCCCAACTGATGCCAACCTAGTCCCACACTGAGCCTCACACTGAGTGGCCAAGGATTGGAGATTAGATATGCAAATAAATAGCCCAGGCACAAGACAACTGGGTGGGTGCTGAGAGATCCACTGATACCTGTTGGGGACTGTGTTGGCCCTGTCAATTCCCCCCACTGTTCAATTTTCACTGGAAAAAATATCTTGCCTGGAGTTGGGTCACATATCCATCTACCTTACTGGGAATCTACTCCAATGCTAAAAGCTGCTCTTCCTGCTGTAACAACTTAAGCTATAATAAAAGCAGACACACTTCGAACATTGTGTATAACATATATACAACCTTTCCTTTTCTCCCCTTAATAACAGGTACAAATACTTTAACAACATACTGTACTCAGAGTTGTGGATGGACAAAGAAGAACCAGAGCCTGTCAGAGCCATGATGAAAAGAAATCATTTAACACATAACATAAGATCTTCTTCTATACTTGCTTTGCTAACCAAAATGAAAACTTCAAGCCTCTGTCATAGTATTAGTAATTACTAATAATTAGTAATTATTAATAGATGGTATTGTAGAGACAATGGGCACAGAACTGAGCGATTTGAGGAGGATGGTGGAGGACAGAAGTGCCTGGCGGGCAGTGGTCCATGAGGTCGCAAAGGGTTGGAATCGACTGTGTGACTGAACAACAACTGTCATAGTGGCTTCTTCCACTATGCTCTTCCAGCTTTCTTCTGATCAGCAGGTTCCTCCTGGGCTCCTGGTATGACCTAGCAGGCACAGATCAGACTGGAAAGGAGACCATTGGGAGGCAGACAACACAGAGGCTGGTGGTCCATCCTCTAGGACTTGCTGGGTTGCACATCATGACACTAGTGACTGGATATTTGGTGATCCAAGCTTCTTATTGAAGACACACCTAAATAAAATTTTTACCCATCTCAAGTATGACCTCAGCAATGGACAATCTATCAAATCCCATAACCTCAATTTTTCATCTTTCCTTCAAAGCAAAATCAGACTTCAAAATTGGTACAGCCTGATTCACTTATGACTCAAAAATATATATACAAAAGTGACTGTACAGAGGATTAGACAACAGAGGAATATGATACACATTTATTAACAAGATTTCATTTGTGGAGTTACAATGCAAATATTGTTTAGAGTGAGCAAGGCCAGCAGACCAGTATTTCATTTTTCTCATGTAGCCTGTGTTAATTCTGGCTTAGTTTTTTCTTGTGCAAAGAGGAAAGAGGCTCTTGAGAAATTCTGTGGGAGAAATAGCAACGTAGCTAAACAGTACTTGAAACTGTTGAAGGAAGTGCCCTGAAAAGAAAGCTGTGGACAAGACATGATGTGTTCATCCAGTGGCATTTTATCAACCAGACATAGCTATACTCAAGGTCCTTTAGCTTTGCAACAACAAGCTTACTGGGTTTTTTTCTAGTGTGGATGCCAAATGATATATTTCTCTTGACAATGCACAAATTGCTCCTGGCAACCATGTCATGTCTCCACTGTTGTTTGTGGAATTTAAAAGAGCAATGTGCCCCGTATCTCAATTCTTCCCCTGACATGCATTTGGCGATTAGCAAAATTGTTCTGAGTAACAAGGCTGTAGCTAAATGTCATTGATCCGCTCCATGATCCTCCCCCTGTTGCAGTGCTCTGGAGCACATTCCCCCCACCTAAACATCCCCTTCCTGCCACTTATACTTTATATTAGTGAAAGACAGTCTAACCCTTAATGCTGAAGGGTAAAGCTGGATTCTGATTAGCATTCCCTCAGTGGTGAATCAAATTGTGCAGTCATCTTGTGGTAGATATTGGTAGTAAAAATGTTGAAAACACTGAATTTATCTGTTGTGGACATATCTGTCTTCCCTAGCTTCAGAACTGGTGAAGCCTTTAGCCTCTCCCTCCCTCACCCCTCAACTCTTGAGAGCAAGTAGGCTTATATGGCATTAATGTTGTAATGTTGCTGAACAGCTGATTGTCCTTCCACATATTATTGTGCTATCATATAAGGAAGGCAGGGTGGCAAATTTAATCATGGGAATAACTGCACTGTGAGAGTCCACTAATTTGTGAATATTTGGGTAGGAGGGGCAGATAGCAGTAGTGGCATAAGGCTGGAATGAAAAAATGCTGCTAATTCTTTACTTACATTCATTTAGGTGGCCTCAGATGAGTGAAAATCTGGCTGTTAAAAAGATGCAAATGCTTCTAATATATTCCTCAAACACAATTTACATTATTTTCATCAAATGCTTATTTGCACAGTTTTTCTTAATTTTTACTTGACAAAATGTTCTCTTGTTGAGATCCCATGGTATACATCACCCTCTTGTATGGTGTGGAATTTAATTTTGTGGTTGCCTCTCCTTGAATGTAAAGATGAGACAAAGATTTAAAGCTCTCACACCAAAGACAAACCGGCATTAGCTGCTCAGCCAAGGCTAGAAAAAATGTGGGGACCTTGGAAAATGCCTACATTTTCTAGGAGTTCTAAAGATAAGATGGAGATTTCAGAGGGGAAAGGGGAAGAAGAAGTTGTGAAATCAAAGATTAAGAAGGAGAAGAAGGAGGTAAGGGAGAAAACACCTAGCCCAAAACAGACACTCCTTGATCAAGTTCAAATAATGATGGCATTTGGGAAGCTGATGAAAAAGTTAGGTAAAATGGAGCAAGTGAGGATGCAGGATAAATCTGAAATTGTGAAGAGGGTATCAGGTATAGCGAAAAATTTTCAGGAGTTGAAGGAGGAGAGAAAGAAAGATAGAGATGAAATGATAGGGAATAAAAAAATTAGCCTCCATGTTTACAAAAATCAGAAGACACAAATACATTATTTTTAGGTTGGATGCAGATTTATGAAAAACCCTTTGGCACTTCAAATGCTAGAGGAGTGCGGATCTTGATTTTTTAAAAAGTAGGGTTTATAATGACAAAAAGTATTTCTGACCTGGAAGATAGATATTTAATTGTGATAGGAAAGGTGGGTGATGAAGAAATAATGTTGGTAAACATATATGCCCTGAATGAACAACAAGATAAGTTTTTAGAAAAAAATACCATTTAAAAGAAAAAGGAAATAACAAATATAATTGTGGCAAGTGATTTTAATTTAGTAAGGTCTAGTCTAGATTGCACGGATGTGAGGAAAAGTAGAATAGGGGCTAAAATGCAACTTATTGATAATTGGATCAAAAGGTTGGGTTTGAGAGATACATGGAGAGAACTTAAAGAGTCAGAAAGAACTTATACTTATTTTTCACAAGTCCGCAATTCATATTCTAGAATAGATTATATATTTGTTACAGACAACATGGCGAGACATTTAGAAGATATGGAAGTTGGTATTTTTAAGGAATCAGCCCATGCAAAAGTGTTGTTGGAATTAAATTTGGAAGGATTAAATCAGGGGAAATATAATTGGAGATATAATTCAACATTATTTAAAGACTCTAGGAATGAAAAACAAATAAAGAAAAACTGGAAAGGGATCTGGCAGTGGAATGATACTGTAGAGATGAGTTATAATGTGGTGTGGGATGCAATGAAGTCGGTATTTAGAAGGGAATGTATTAAGCTAACTAGCATAAAGAACAAACAAATAAGGGACAAACAAATCAAATTGGAAATGGAAATTGGACAGCTTCAAGAGAAATATATTAGGACAAAAAAAATATAAGGACATTTGATCGGTTACAAATTAAAGGAAGAATTAGTAGAGCAAAATATTGAAAAAGTGAAATGAGATTTAATATGTCAAAAGAGGGAATATTTTGAATATAGTAATAAGAATTCAAAGTTGTTAGCAAGAGCAGCTAAAGAAAAAAGAAGTAAAAAAGAAATAGGAACATTGATAAATACTCAAGGTGAGAGATGTAATAAGACTAAGGATAAAATTAAGATAGTGAAGAAGTTTAATCAAGCATTATACTCAAAAAGGAAATAAATATAGAAAAATTGAAGGAATATTTAGAAAAAAGGCTGATATTAAAGTGGTACAAGTACACAGAGATAGAATGGAAGAACGGATGACATAAAAAGATATTAAGGAGGTTATTAAAAAACTGAAGGGAGGCAATATAAATCTAAATAAATAAATAAAAAATAAAAAATCGCCAGGCGAAGATAGGTTATCAGCGGAATTTTATAAAGAATTTAGTGATATAGTGGCACCTAGACTCATGAAGCTGTTCAATTATATATTGGAGGGTGGGGAAGATGCTGATTTTGTGGTATAGATCCATAATAGTTTTGATTCCTAAGCCAGGAAAGGACCCAGAGAAGATGGACACATATAGACCAATCTCATTAATATATCAAGATGCCAATATATTTACAGCCATAATGGCAAATAGATTAAATAGCTTTATGAATTGTTTATATAACTATTCATAAAGCTATTTAATCTATTTGCCATTATGGCAAGCGGGTATTTTGAAGGGAAGACGTATGACAGATTTAACAAGGAGGGTTATAGATTTAATGGACTTAGCAGTTCAAAATAAAGAAAGGATTGGGTTATTAACATTAGATATTTTCAAGGCTTTTGATTCATTTCAATGGATCACAATTAATGAGAGCTAAAAATTATGGTTTTGGATTAAAATTTAGAAGGGTTATTGAGCAATTATATCAACAAGGATCCGCTAAAGTAAGAGTAAATGAAGCATATCCAGAAGATGTGGTACTTAAAACAGGAACTAGACAAGGCAGCCCATTATCACCAATTTTGTTTATTATGGCAATAGAATTGCTGGCGAGTGCCATAAGGGATGATAAAAATATTGATGGAGTAGAAGGGAACAAAATTAGTTTATGTGCTGATGATACTTTAATAAAAGAAAAGCTATAGAGAAAGTACAATTGCATCTTAAGGAATTTGGAAAAATGACAGGGTTAAAAATCAGTGGTGATATTTTGTAACATTGACAGCGAACAATAGAAGAGGATTAAAGATAAATATAATATTCAGATTAGGGATAGTCTGAAGTACTTGAGGATAAATATATCAAATAAATTTGTTGGTTTGAAGAAGCTAAATTATGAAAAACAAAGAAAGGAAATTAAGGAGAAAATATTGCAATATAAAAAAATTAAACTTGTCTTGGTTCGGAAGGGTTGCATTGTGTAAAATGATGTTACTACCGAGACTTAACTTTTTGTTTGATGCACTACCAATCCAACACAAGAAAAAGGAAATTAATGAGTTTCAGAATATTTTCAATGAATATTGTAATGGTGGGAAGAGACCAAGAATCTCAAAGAATTTATGGTATTTATCTCAGAAAGATGGTGGATTAGGCATACCAAATATAAAAAATTATTATAGAGCTTTTCAGCTAAAAAATATTGTGAAGATCTTAATGAAGGAAGAAGCCAGGGCAGGATGAGGACCTTGCCACTCCTCCCCCTGTGCCTATACCAACTGCCAGGGGAGGAAGAAGCCAGGGCAGGATGAGGACTTTGCTGCCCCTCCCTCTGTGTCCACAGCAACATATTGTATTATAATGTAATGTATTATTTGTAAGCCGCTCTGAGTCGCCACGGCGAGTGGGCGGCAATATAAATTTGAACTAATACTAATAATAATAATAATAATAATAATAATAATAATAATAATAATAATAATAATAATAATAATAATGAAGGAAGAAACAATTGGGAGGAAAATGAGATGAAAGAATTAAGCCAAGTGGGTAAAGCAAGTGTTTTTATAAGACTATAGCAAAAATAGGGGTTAAGAATAAAATGATAAAACAGTATTGGAGTATATCCAATTATTGAAATGGAAGATTTAAAGAGTTTTCCTGTGAAGATGGCTAGAAATGTGAGGGAAGTGTTTTCTGGAAATAGTGTGTTCTTGTTGAAATACTAGATCCGGATATATAAGAACAAGGAAGAGAGATTGAAGATGTATAGACAAATGAAAATACTGGTTTCAGATTATTATGTTGAATAAATGGAATAATAAATATATGTTGGAAGCCAGTTTGACAAGAAATAGAACAGAATTTGAAGAACTAATATTCAGAATAAGAAAGGGTGAGTTTGGAATTAAAGGCATAGTTAGTAAGATATATAAGATTTTAAAGCATGATAATGGAGCAAAGGGAATATTGAAGACAATATGGGGAAAAGATTTAAGTGTAAAAATTTCTGATGGGATTTGGCATAATAAATGGAAAAGAAGGATTCTGAAAACTATGTTTATCAGAGCTAAAGAACATAATAATAAAATGTTGTGGAGGTGGTACCTGACACCGGTTCGACTCAAGCAGATTGATAATACTAAAACAAATATGTGCTGGAGGTGCAAAACGGCAATGGGGACGTATGAACACATGTGGTGGAGTTGTAATATGTTTAAAGATTTTTCAGAAAAAATAGAAAGAGAAATATTAGGAATTAAGGGTGTGAGCTTTAAACTAGAATCAGGTGCCGCCTTGTTAACTGAGGTAGATGACATAAATATAGACTGAAAAAAGAAAGAATTATTGTCCATACTATTGTCTATAGCAAGACAATGTATTGCAAGAAATTGGATGAGTGATTTTATATTAAACATTGAAGATTGGTATAGAGAAATGTAGCAAATTGCATTAAATGATAAGTTAACATGGGAATTAAACCATAAAAAGGGTTAATTAAAGATAATAATTTTGCAAATATATGGCAACCCTTTCTTAATTATACTTTGATTGAAGGTAAAGGGGGAAAGCCAGTACCAGATCAACTGAGATTTTGGAAATAAAAGGGGTAGGTTGTGAATCACCGTAATCACCAAGGCATTGTAAATATCACTGGGGTGTTTATTTTTATTATGAAGTTTTTAAAGCCTATTTTGATTATATTGATTTGTATAATAATGAGTATGATAATGCGTATCTGGTAGAGAAAATACTATATATACAAGCAAACATAATTAAGAGGTAGATTTTTATAATAAGAATAGCACATGTATTTGAATAGATATAAAGATTCATCAGTAGTTATATACTCAAAGACAAAGAAAATAGATTATTGTAGAATAATTGTTGAGGGTTTTTTCTTTTAGGTATTGCAGTGTATTGAATAGAGTAATATGTTTTATTTTGTATTATGTATTGTTTTTGTTTTTGTTTATGTATTATAATTAAAATTTAATAAAAACTATTGAAAAAATAAAGCTCTTGCACCAAAGAGAAACTGGCATTAGCTGCTCAGCCAAGGCCAGAAATAATGTGAGAACCTTGGAAAAAGGCTACATTACCTGGATGAGAAGTTTTCAACCTTTCTAAGCTGGGAGCCAGGTCATGCTCCCTCAGACAGCTTTGGGGGCCAGATGGCCACTTTGCCTTTCCTCCATCACATGGCACTTCCTGGTGTGGTGGTGGTGGTGGGCCACATGGAATGGCACCATGGGCTGCATCTGGCCTGTGGGCCACAAGTTGAGAATCCCTGTCCTAGATGTTCATGCCAATCTTAGCTAAATGTAAATACTTGGGCTATATTCCTATGGCTTTTTACTATACAGTCAAACCTCGCATAAAGAGCGCCTCGCTTAAAGAGTAACTCGCTTAAAGAGCAGAATTTTCTCTGAATGTTTGCTTCGCTTAACAAATAAAACCAACCAAAAACTTGCTTAACAAATAAATCAGGGTTCGCAATCCTTTCCACAACTGGTCACTTACAATGGTGTTTCGCTTAAAGAGCAATCCTGTGGAACACATTATGCTCTTTAAGCAGTGATGGGATGTAACAGGTTCTCACCAGTTCGCCAGAACCGGTAGTAACTTTCCCCAGTGCCCCAGAGAACCGGTAGCAACTTTTGGGGGGAACCACCTTTGGGGCTTAACTTTTCACTGGTTCCCCTACTGTGCATGCACGCCAAGCAGCAAAAGAAGAGTATTTTAATGTATATTTTATTTATTTATTTATTTATTTATTTTATTTACTGGTTTGTGTTGTGGGTGGGTTGAGGGGTGTGTGTGTGTGTGTGTGTGTGTACTTATTTTTATTTTATTATTTTTTAATTATTTTTTTATTTGGCTCCACCCACGACATCATGACATCATGACTTTAGCTCCGCCCACACTTTGATGACATCACGGTGGGGTAGTAAAATTTTTGACATCCACCACTGTCTTTAAGTGAGGTACAACTGTACTTTTTCTCCTCCTCCTCCTCCAGACCCCCGAGAGAAACCTGTTATCATTTTGCAAAATAATGTCCTTCATCGCAAGAAATTTGGGAAGCTCTGGCAAGTAAATCGGACTGGCCTTATTTAAAGGAACAGATAGCAGAGACGATTCTATTGGGGACAGAGCCAGGAAAGGGGTGGAAGGGACCAAGAAAGAAAGAGAAGCTGGAGAACTGGAAAGTGCCCTGGTCCTTGGTTAGATTAATTAATCTGTTTGCCTTAAGCGCTCTGATGTTCCAAAGGGGACAGGAAGGGAAAACCGGAAAGCTGGCAGATCCAAAAAGAGCAGTGGGCAGTGTGATGGCAAGGCTCAGGGTATATGCTAAAAGAATGATGGTGAGACAGAAGGAACCCGACAGATACAAATGGTGGCAGTTGTTGACAGAAAGAAATTTGGGGATAACTTAGAATGTTAAGAGTTAAGTTTCATGTAAATGAGAATATAATTATAAATATTATTGTTCTTTTGATATTTTATATACTGTATATTTCCCTCCACAATCACTATATATGTAACTATGTTTACTGAACTATGTAACTATATTTTTTTCAAGTTTTTGTAAGTGATAACAAGTTTATGTAGTTCACCTCGACAGATGGTACTGTAGTAAGAATTTTATCAATAAAAAAATTTCCTCCAAAAAGTTTCCTCCTCCTCCTCCTCCTCCTCTTCAGATGCCATATCCATTCCGGATATTGACTATCATCTTCCTGTTCTTAACTCCTTGGAATAGTTCTTTGAGGACATGCCACACCAATCTCTCAGGTTCTTCAGCCATGAAGTCTATCTACATCTAGGGCCTCTCTTCCCAAGGATCTTTCCTCATAGAACGAGTTGGTGTATTCTATATTTCATGTCATTTCTCATGTGAGTAGAAATCATGGAAGCTACTGTGACTAGTTGACAAAATTCCATTTGCATGTTGATCAAACCTAGCATGTGACTGGCACCTCATCAGTTAGATGTGATGTCTTCCACATCTTCCATTCCATACAAGGTAAAAAATAAACCAGCAAAATTCTGTTGTTCTTCCTTTTCTCTATGAACAGAGTATTACATTCTTTATGCTATAGTTTAGTTGCCAGCATACAGCATGCCTCTATCTACACTTCAGACTGCATTCTGAAGTTCCAAAAGTGGACAGCAGTAGAATGGAAAACACCCATCTCCCACTTTTACAAGACTGTCTGAACTCCAGTCCAATCTTGACCAAAATCTCACCATTAAAATAAAACTGATCTGATTTCCCATCACCCACCCTGATTTATATCAACCACACTTTTTATTTGTAAACTTTACTGTTTATTGTAATGTATAAGTTAAAACAACAAGAAAATCAAATATACCTCTTCAAAGTTATTTTCTCAGAATTTTTAGATTCAAAAGTTGTTTATTTTGTTTGTTCCTTCATTAATGATGCATCTGCCAACTTGAGTCCTTCCTCTTACAGAATGACTCTCAGAACACCAAGAAGAGCCATTAGGCTCAAATACATTTGGTGCATCTGCCTCATTTGGCTGATGGAACGAAGGCATGTAAGAGTGTGTGCATGTTTACAAAGTTTCTTTTCCTGAAAAGGTCACTGCTATTTATATGCTGTGTGGAGCCATAAAGCAATATTCAAGTGTTCTGAGCATCAGAATTCTATGAATGGTGCTTGAGTGTTCCTCTACGGCATGACAAATGTGCTGACAGAGAACCCTCAGGCCACCTGCTAGGCACTGTGACTTTTAACCACATGGTGCATTAACAACTGAATGGCAAATCTGACACAGAAGGGTAGAATAAAGGCAAGCCCTTTCATATATTGATAAGAATGACACATGGAGTGTTTTAGGACAAGCATCCGTTACTGCCTTAGAGACTCCTAAAATATTTATACATTGTGAACACCAATGTGCCTTCTCCTATCCTTCACCTCATTGCCCTTTCTTCTTCCTCAAAACAAAATAGGAAGAATGAAAGTCCTCCTTTTGTAGCCAGCAGTGGTTTCTCTCCTTCATTTGTTCTGACACATTTGTAGTCTTTCTGCACACTACTGATATCTATGACATTTTTTTGACATTATCTGAGCTCTGTAGTCAAAATGTACAGGAAGCTGCTGTAAGGATTACACGAGTTCCTTTTTCAAAGACTGCTGTTGCGTGGCAAGTGAAACTAGCACATAGAATGCAGCCTGCTCTTAAAATTGAATTTGTTTTATTGGTAACCTTCTTTAATAAGAGGTTAGTTTTTAAAAAAGGCAAGGATGTTGTGACAAAGCATTTTATCTCCCCACACAAAGGATTCACACATTTCAATAATTTTTGGACACCAACAAGGGCAGTGTTTGTCTACTTTAGAGAAAGCTATCTGTAACATTATCCATACTGTCCCCTGGAAAATGCTTTGTCATGAAAAAGGGAATTGGTTGCAATTGCATAGTGAAGACTAGTGCCATTTGAAGGAAATAAACACTACCTTTCTTGAGTCTCACAAAAATTCAGTATAGAACTAATTCAGAACATGGAATTGCTTCCTTTCCCCTTAGCTCCAGATTCTGGGAGTTACGATCCAAAAAAAAAAAATTAATTTCAGTGCTCTGACCTAATTTAACTCGAGGAAAACTCATGATAACAAATTGTGGCATCCAGTAACAACTCTTACTTGCAGGGTGCAAAAATGTGAATAACCTGAAGGCTTTTGTCAGTACATATCAGGTAAGTTCACTAAACCTAGATGGCACAGGCCTTCACAGGAAAACCAGAACACATACACATGTGAAGAGATGGTCTCTCATATATTGGCTGGCTGGCAGAGGGTAATAAAAAGTGAGAAGTATAAACTTACTGACAAGTAGAAATGTGCAAGTAGTGTGGGAAGCAGACAGTTCTCTATCCCACATTCACACACACATATAACCCTAAGTGTAGGTTCAATGTAGGTATCTAAAATGAAAAATAAAGAACGCACTCAAACAGTCTACTGTTTTGCTGTAGGTAAAGGTAAAGGTTTCCCTTGCTCGAAAGACAGTTGTATCCGACTCTAGGGTTCAGTGCTCATCTCTGTTTCAAAGCCGAATTGCCAGTGCTGTCTGCTTCTGCAGACATTTCCGTGGTCATGTGGCAGACATAACTTGACAATAGAGCATACGGAACACTGTTACCTTCCCACCAAAGTGGTCCCTATTTATCTACTTGCAATTTCTTGCTTTTGAACTGCTAGGTTGGCAGGAACTGGGACAAAGACAGGAGCTCATTGTGTCCTGCAGTACTCGGGAATCGAACTGCTGACCTTCCACCTCCCAGTCGGCGTCTTAGGCACTTGAGCCACTGCACCGTACACAGATGTAAATTGGTTGCTTGATTGGGTTGATGAGGATATAGAGTCCTGTAGGGCCAGTTTGAGATCTCTCAAATGACTAGAACTAACAGGGGGCAATTTGGCTTTCACTCGGGCTTCAGTTGACAGTCTCTATTCTTTTGCTACAGCAGCCTGTGCCATGCCACCCCAAATTTCTAACCTCCAAATGCAAGGGAAAAACATCATAGTAATTAGTAAGTGTATGTTAATTGACCCTTGGTCATCTTAAACTATCTAGTAGAATTACACAAATTTCCCTGCTCTGCCAGATTTTGACACTTTTCTTTGATATCCTTCTTGACAAGCTAGCAAGCAAGTCATCTCCAGAACTTTTCTAAATTATACAGTAAATCCCCAGGTTGCAACTGCTTTGGTTTAAGTTTGCCGTGGTTTACAACAGCAAATCCTATGGAAGTGCCATCACATTTTACACATTTTAAAGTATTTTTTAAGGTTCAGGACCATTTTTTAATTTTTAATGCATCCCTATGGATGTTTCAGTTTAAAAAATGTTTGGGTTACAACAGAGGCTGTTGGAATAGACCTCCATCGTAACGTGGGATTTTACTGTACTTAGAGCCACCACTGCTTGCCAGGGATGAGACTAATGTATTTGATTCCAGTGGGAAATGATAATTCTGAGCATGATGAGAACTCTCTTCTTAAAAAATGTCTGAAGTTGGTTGGCAGAGAGGTAAGATGGTTTCTCAATCTACAATAATCAGATGGGTCCCTACTGCTCTTGTCTGGTTACCTCCCATTTTGAAGGCAGGAAGACAGTTGGGGAGACCTGGCAGGTGCAATAAAGATCAAGCCCTATTTCAAGCTCTCACTCTGATTTGCATGGGTCTGGACAGGATGCTAGTAAAGCACGTATAGTGAAATGTTATGACCAAACCTTCCATTTCAAGAGAAAAGTTCTCCTTTAAAAGTTAAGAAAGGAAAGAGATAATTTTGGCCACAGAGAAGGCAATCTGATGGTGTCTCCTTTCCCAGTAACCATGGTTGGTCCTTTTCTACTATCAGTATCAGGAAAGGGAGACACACTAGAGCTATGATGTGGAAAGTGTTATGGATTTGAATGGAGTTCTGGTCCCTGCCCAAGCCCCCATAATGGGTGATGCATGTCTGCATCAGCCCTGAAACTAGTTGAGATAAATTGGCTTTTATTGGTTTCAGTGTACTCCATTTAATTTCAATAGGAGAGGAATTCAGAAGAAAATGGTAAAAAAGAAAATAAATGGTTGAGAGAAGGATGAGAACTGCACAAGGCTGTTCTCCCTTTACATTAATTTACAACATTCTGGCTAAAGGAAGTTTCCTAGCCTCCATCCTACAAATTGTTTGGTTAGTCTTTTAGCCACAAGCATACTATATGTTTGTTCTCTAAAGTCAGTTATCTTTGTTTCCAGATTGTTAAATCTTATTTTATTCTGTTGCTAGAGATCATCAAGATACTGCAGTATTCTGTTGGGAATGACCTGGACTGATCTGCAGTTTGGACAATTTCATGATTTCTTATTTCATTCTGTTCTATTCCATTATTTTCATCCTAGGTGGTTTCACAGACTGGCAATCCTGTTAATTATTGTTGACATTCTTTCAATGCCTTAAGCTACTGCATGACAACCAAGAACTCAATAGGTGCTTTTTTTTGTGCAGTATATTGTTGGAGATGCCATGATTTAGATATAGTGATTTTCCAATTGATTATCTGGCTTTTAGGAATCATATCTGTCTGAGGTTGCTCCAGTTTTTCTGTGAAGTCAGATGGTCTGGCATGCAAATATGCCTTCACTGGGCAAAATAAATGTCATTAGCTCCTGAGCAGGAATCTAAATAATTCCTGTTGGAATTTATCATGTATCTTCACAGGAGTTTTAACTGACTTTAGTATGCTCCTAGTGGAGTAGAGTGCTGAGCAACAGAGGAATTCCACCCAAATTGCTAATTTGGAAGTTAATAGATGGTGAAATATGATGGTCATTAACCACAATCAACATGTGTTGGGCTGAAGCAGTCCACAATTTTATCAGTTGCAGCTTCCCGAGGTTTGGCATCCAAATGACTTAAAGCCAGTCATTGAGCAACTAGCCAATTTCTTTTTTCAGGACAAATTCTGGAAACAAGCTTGAACTGAGAGGAATATTGGGGCTGGGCATGCCATATATCAGTCATACATACCCCTCCTACTACCTTTATTAGTGGCAGTAATTTCAGCCCTCCGGTTAGGCTGGTATTTTACTGTACCACCCAGTAGTCTATATGGTCACACCATCTCTGTAGGAGAGGTTGTCATGAAGTAAGGCAGATATAAAGTTACAATATTGGTATGAAGAAGGGGGAAAATACTGCAGCCCTAAATCCAGTTTCACCAGTAGGCAAGTTTCCTTCCCAGTGCAGACTGACATACAGTGGTACCTCATACAATGATTTTAATCCATTCCACGGGGCTCATTGTTGTACATACAATGCATGCATACGAAAAAAATCATTGTACGATGCATCCCATAGGGAAATTCGCTATACATCGTACAATGATTTTTCACTAAGTGGTTTTTCCCATTGAAAAATTGTTACATGAATTTTTCCATAGGGAAAATTGTTATATGGGATGCCTTTTCACCACAAAACCTAATTGTTATGCGATTTCATTGCTATACGGAGCTATTGTTGTATATATACTGTATATCTATATTAATTAGAGGGCAAAATGGCAATATTCAGGAATGAGAACAGGTTGAAGTAAATTCAAATCAAATCAAATCTTTATTACAGTCTAAGACCAGCATAGTAAAACAAAACAGAAGTTGATAAGAGGGTACATAAAATATATTTTAAAAAGAACATTTCTGTTCAGAGTTAAGGAGTAATAAAAGTAGTACTTAAGATTACTAGTATTACAACTACTAACTAACTATGTTGTGCCGATAGTTTATTACCTAGGAACCTGCCAGGATTGTTCTTCTGATCTTACACAGTGTGACACAGAACCTGGCAGTGTTGAATTCTGTTCGGTTGCCTGAACATTCTGAAAGGGTCCTCCCAGAATCTCAATATGGTTTCCATATTTCCTGAAGCACAATAGACATGATTGTTTTTGTGAAAGTCAATTTCAGGAAAAATGCAGAGAACAACACAATCTGTTCTTTTTAGTATTTTATGACCTAGAAAAGGCTTTTGATTCTGTCCCAAGAGTTGCTATGTGGCCTGTGCTGAAACACTTTGGTTGTCCTGAACGTTTTGTAGATCTGGTCCAAGCACTTCATGATGGCATTTCTGGGAGTTTATCAGCAAGCTTGGGAGGGTGGAAGGCAGGGCTTCTTAGGTGGTAAACCATATGATTAATGAAAAGTTGATTGATGTAGAATAGGGATACTCAACCTATGTCACATGGGCCAGATCTGACCCATGGCACCAGATCAATCTTCCATGCCCTCATTCTAGCTACTGCCATTGCTGCCTCAATCCTTGTCTCCTTCACTTGGCTTGTCGTGTCCCTAATAGCGTTCCATAGCAGGGCGGATGTTATAAGGCTTATAACATTTATCCTGCTATGGAATGCTGTTAGGGACATGTCAAGCTAAGTGTAGGAGACAAGGATTGAGGTGGTGGCAGTGGAAGCAGAGGTGAAAGTGACTGTCAGCACATTTTTATTGTGTTTCTGGTGGCTGGGGGGGGCATGTGATGCAGCTCCTCCAGACCAGTAAGCAGAGGTGGGGGCTTTGGGGGGGGGTTGGTGGGCTCAGGGTGATGGAGTGACTACCATTCTAGCCCCTCAACAATCTGAGGGAGCATTACCCAACCTTGCTTTAAAAGGTTTAGGACCCCTGGTGTAGAGTTTACTAATGATATTGAGTAGGTTGCTTGGCCTGTACTTCCCAGAGTCATACTTGCATCCTTTCTTAAATATGGCCACAATGACTGCTGATCCCCAATCCTTGCGGATTTGTCCACTGCTGTCAATGTGGGTGAACAATGAGGCCAGAAGTGGGGACTATCACTCCTTATTTTTTAACAGTGTGTGTGTGCTACTTGCACAAGAGTAGCCATTGAGGCTGGAGAGGAAAACTTTTCTTCATACTGTGTGCAAGAAGGATTATCCCATATTAGTGCACTGGCAAAACATTTCAGAGGCTACACCACAGGATGCTGGCCTATAAATTTAAGTGATATATATCCAACACTTCAATGTGTAATCAATTTTGAAGCAAGACATTCATATTACCTACTTGAAGTGACTGTTTCTGATGCTGAAGGAAAATGTAGTAATGTAGCAATGCATCAGAAAAAGATTCCTTTGATTATTCAAAGAAAATATTTTGTTTTTCATTCCCTGTTATAATAAGACACAAATATTAACCAACCTTTGTCAATGAATTAATATCAACATCTTTGTGTACGATGAAGGAATCCACCTGGAGTATAGTGAAATTTACTTTCTGGTAAAAGGACTGATTTGCAGAGCATGTTCTTATGATCACCAATTATAATTGATCCATAGTGATTAATGTTTACTCTGGCTGGTCTGTTAGTTACACTTTGATAGATTAATCGACTTAAACTACAGTTAAATCAATTACTTATGTTAGCAGAGCTTTCTTGTTTGTCATTTAGATCAAAAACACAGAAATGCCTAAAGCAGCACATGATGCACACAATATAGATTGTTGCAAAAACAGATAATTTGCTAGCAAAAGTGTCATCATTAACAACACCATCTGTCCTCCCATCCATGGCCAGTACTTCTTCCGGATGCATAAACCTGTGGGACGCTTTAGGAAATGAAGCACATTTGCAGTCCATAGAAAAACAAAAATGAACATTTAAAATATTCTAATATTTCCACTGCTTTAGATTTCTTCCAAAGGAACACAATCCATAGTGCAATGTATTTCAGGTTAATTAGTTTAATCCATTTTTAATTAAGCTGATGTTTCCATGCCAACAAATGGTTTTCAAATGCTTGAGATCTTGACAAAGTGGAGTTCTGCTAAAATTCAATCATCCGATTTCCCCTCCTAGCCATTGAGCGAGATTCAAAATACTATACTGAACCCTAACTTTAGAGAGAACAGGCGGTATGAACCCTTCCAATTTTAAGAAAGCATTTTGCTACATGCAGCTTCTATGAATATTCAGGTAATGCATGTAAAATCTTTCATTTAATTGTGCCTTATGAGAATTCCCAGGCCTGGAAAAGCTAGAAGAGCATTCAGCTGGAAGAGCATTCACACTTACAAGTGCTTACACAGACTTACAGAGAGCATGTGATGGTCTGCCTGACTTTCATTTGAGGTGGGAAAATATGTTATTGCATCCCCACACCACTATGATATCTTTAGTCCTATACACTTTCAGGAGCATTACCTGCATATAGCTATGGAGTCTATTAACTGAAGCACAGCTGAAAATATTTTTGCCTCTTATACTCAGTTGGCAACCAATATTGTCTACATATTTCAGTATAAATTTATACACACTAACAGATGTACTTGTGTGCATTTATGATGAATTAATATACACAGTCCATTTCATTATAAATGGGAAGAATATGGTCAGGCTGTCTTTTAAAGTGTTAACTGTTGATGGATAGTTTAAAAGTTACTCCCATCTATTTTCCTTAAAGCTTGTCACATCTTAAACTCTAAAGCTTATCAAACAAAGGAGTGTCCTTAAGATCTCTTCAGATAGAGAACTGTATTCTCTGAACATGTGGCTGACCTAATTGACATTTTGTTCAGCGTGTGTGCATAGTCTATGAAGTCTAAGCTTCACTTTGCTCTTATATAGATGATGGCTACAATCAGGACTGCTTCAGCCCACATTATACTGGCTGTGAGAGGGCAGACATTGGCCTAGAGTTAGAGGTGATTCAGTATCTTCCACAACACTGCAAAGTGCCTATTGGAGGAAGGAATGAGAGCTATGTGTGGCGTCTTTCAATGATACTCTACACATGGTGGACTTAGCTCTCAGTTGGGGACACACTGATGGTAGTGTTCATGACAGAACTGTAAGCGAGTCAAGGCAGTAAGACAGGTGAACATTTGGACTACCTTGGGACCATATGGCATGTGGAAGTCCTCTCCTACTTTGACGACACTGAGTTTGCCAAGGATGTCCTCCTTGGGGACCAGCTCCTGATAGTTTCACTGTGGCTGGATAGAAAGCCCTCTAGATTGCCTGTGCCTGCTCCAGTAGTCTCTAGCCCAACCCTATTACCTGTACAAATGCCAACTCCATTCCAATTGTTTCCCTGGTGGTTGCATTTGCAAAGATAGTTTAGGAGACTCTGCCAGATGCATTGAGACCCACAAGCTGAAAAGAAGCAGCTAATTGGACTAGGGAACTGGAAGTCTAATGACTACATGAATCATCTTGAGGAAAGAGAGCCTCAAGAGCAGGAGAGTGAAGCTGAACCACCCTGGATGGACTAAGAAGACCATATGAGATTGAGGGTTTGGAATAGAAAGATCTCAAAGGCTGATGAACGACTTGTACATAGTTATCATCCCATGCTGCTCTATGGTGTGGTGATGGCCAATTTCACAGGTCACTTTGACATCCCCTTACCTTTCGAGGCCCTAGGGACTTATACATTGGCACTCTAAATTTGCCTACTTCTGACAAATGCAGGTGTAATTACAGTTGCAGATGAGCTTCTTCTCTTAAGAGCAGGTTTAACACTACATAATGACTGCCTTTAGAAACTGATGCAAATGCTACAAGGTAAATAATGTTAGATTTTGGAGGTAACTAGTTACTTTGCAGGTATGAGGGAACAAGCAAGTTCTATTTCACAAATAAGATAATGGACAGAATCTTCTTTTTAAAGGCATCTATCTATCTATCTATCTATCTATCTATCTATCTATCTATCTATCTATCTATCTATCTATCTATCTATCTATCTATCTATCTATCTATCTATTTATTTATATCTCACCCCAATTAGCGAACCACAGTAGGATACAATCACAGTATAAAACAAGTGTAAACAAGTGTACAACAAACATATATAATTTTTTGGATGTATTACCAATTTGTTTTAACTGTTTATAAGATGCCAAGAGTGGTCTTTTTACCATATAAATGGGATATAAATGTGATTAAATAAAAATAAAAATAAAAAGACCATAGTATTAAAAACAGAGCAAATAATAATACAGGAGACCAGACAAAAACAAATTATAAAAACATGCAGGTCCAATTAATCTGAATAGCCATGGTATAGTATATTAACAAATCAACAAATAAGGCAGCTCAAACAATAAACAGTACTAATATAGGAGATCTGTTTACTAGGAATGCACCTGATAGTATAAGAACATTTGCAGTATGGTAAGTTATGAGATGCCAAAGTTATGGGGCTGGATCTGATTTCAGCTGGCAAATCATTCTAGAGCCTGGCAGCCACAGCTGAAAGTGCTGGATGTCTAGTAGAGACCTTTCTTACATCTTTTTGGCATGGACACTCTTAACTTCATCATTTGTAATGTGGTGTAACAGTACACTTTCATAAATAGTCAGACATTCTAGTCTGGCAAAAATGGCTCTGTAAACTTGATTGTGTAATTGATCATGCAGACCCTATCTTGATCAATTGCACAATGTGCCAGTGTAACCGCTTTGTGGATTACACTTGCTCCATGCTTCAGTTGTAGCTACTTCAACAGAATGTCAAGCTGGCCTACATAGTGATAGAATTTCACTACATAGTGATAGAATAGTGATAGATATGTGATAGAATTTCTGCTATTGAGTACTTAGACAATTTTTGTTGCAATGAGCCAAGAATTTCTAGTATAGAAAGTTTTGGGTAGAATAGCACCTTTAAAAATAAGGTAAGCTTGCAAGTTCTCCAGAACTCTGTCAGACAAAGATGCCATACAATATGAAATTAAAATAAATAGTTTCAGATTTTGTCTAGACATGATGCCCATGGCTTTTGACATCAGACTGCCAGCAATGTTTTACAGATATCCACTTCCAATTTCTCTTGTCTCTGCAGACAACAGCCTGTCTCAGATTCCTGTGCATAATTTTAAGATAAAGGGTCACATACTTCCTTAGGAGAGCAAAATGTTGTAGAAAGTCATTGTTTTGTTTTATTTATTTCACTTCACTTCATTTCTATGCCACCTATCTACTGATAAATTCTACTCCAGGCAGTTCACATCAACAATAAAAACATTCCTACACCCACCCCAACAAATAATAAGAACAAACAGCCTGAATAATCAAGCAACAACAAAGTTTTTTTTTTAAAATAGTGCCCAAAATTCAGATTAAACAATGTTGCCAGAACAATCAATTTTTAGGCAACAAAAAAGAGATCAAATTTAAATAATAATAAAAAAACACCTATTAACAGCAAAATTGTTTGGTGATAACCTAGAGACTGGAGGAAATTGAACTCTCACTGAAGAATCTTAATTGAATAGCTTCCTATTACAGTAGAAGTTGCCTCAGATAGTTGATTGTGCTACTTCCAATAGGAAAAAAAAGAGTAACATGAATCTACCCATAAAAATAAAGTTTTATGCTGGTTAATCTCTGTACTGCATCACTAAAAATGACAAATAAGATGAGCTTCCAAGTTATACAGAAAGCTTTGTCAAACAGGATAAAATGGCACCCTGTGATCTATCCATTAGCTTAAAGTGGTAAGTTTAGGGAAATATAACATTGGGCAAGGCCATAGCTGCCTGGGACAAACTCTGCTGTTGTAGGAAGAAGCTTGTTATGAAATTGCTGTTCTGTGGAAATGTCTTATCCTCCAACCACTAGTTTTTAGTACAGATCTGACTGCTATCCTATAAAATTCAACTAGGGAAAACACAAGAAAAGGTTTTCCACACTACAATGCCTATGTTATTTATTTCCTGAGTCTGCGATATACCCCTGGCCTCATTCCTGAAGTTCTACCATTAACATATGAAAATGATTTGTTTTTTAGTAAACTTTTAACCTGAGCAAATGCTGGATTGTCTCCTCAATTGTATTTGTTTGTTCTATATGATGTACAGTACAGTTGTACCTTGCTTAAAGAGCATAATGCGTTCCACAGGATTGCTCTTTAAGCGAGTTTGCTCTTTAAGTGAAACACCATTGTAAATGACCAATTGTAGGGAGGATTGTGAATCCCGATTTATTAGTTAAGCGAGTTTTTGGTTGGTGTTATTTGTTAAGCGAAGCGAACATTCAGAGAAAATTCCGCTCTTTAAGCAAGTTACTCTTTAAGCGAGACACTCTTTATGCAAGGTTTGACTGTACAGTAATACCTCATATAACATTAGTATCGAATAACACGAAAATCGCATAACATCAAGGAATCTGGGGGAAGAATTGCATCAGATAACATTAAGATCCTATGGGATGCTTCAGATAACAACCGCGAAAGCCTGTGTGGTTACAATGTATCTCTATGGATCCCATAGATGATCAGATAACACTAAAAATCATATAACACGAAGACTTGTGGAACCAGGTTTTAGTGTTATATGAGGTTTTACTGTATATGTTTTTATTTAACTCTGCCTTTGTTCTGACATCTTCTAAAAGTTCTGTTTGTTCCAAAATGGTAAGTATCTAAAAATCAGTGGAACCCAAGTTATGGACCAAAGTCCTTGTATGATCATAGACCTCATATTGACTGTTATACATACCCATAGCTTTTAAGCCTAGCTGAAATCTTGCCCTCTGCAAATCAGTTGACTCTGGCATGAGAGAGAATGACTAGTAGACTCAGGAAGTAGATATGGAGTCTCATGAAAGAGCAATGAATTACTAGTTATTCAACATTACAGTCTTTAACAAGAATAGTTTTGTTATGGAAAGTTGCTTTATGGTTGTCTGCATTCATTTTTTGTCATGCAACAGGAAAGAACGGCTGCTTCAATTAGGGAGGTGATCTTGTCTGTACTTAAAATCTAATATCTCAAATCCGATTAAGACAGAGTATGACACAGACAGAGCTTCTGGTGTCATTGATTTTAAGAACACTGAGATAATTACTTCGGGTAGATAGAATTCAATTGTTGAATACCAGATGCATAGCCTTTCTGAATTAACATCCTTCCATTTCTTTCTTTATGTTTTGCAGTGTTCTCCACATCCTACACATTTCCAAGAACAGAGAAATACTTAATCTTCTCAGGAACAAAGTGGCAAGCAAGTAAATGTAGATGCCTAGCTTATCAAAGGAAGTTAAGCTATAAAATTATGCAAAACCCCAAGGAAAAAGAGACTTAATCCAGACTTTAAAAAACATACATACATGTAGAGAAAAAGAATAATTTAAGCATCATGCTAGTCTATCTAACTAATTAAATGTAATTACAGGCTATGAATTTTTGATTAAAAGAAAAATAGATTAAAATGTGTGCTAAATGTATTAAATGAGATTCATCGGGAGTGATTTCAAAATAGAGCTGAATGTGACATACCACTATTCAGGTTCCTGGGGAAATAATGTAAGATCATGATCAGATGGGCTTGTGTTCTGCTGTTTGGTTCTCTGAGGGTGTGGGTTGATTTGCTCCTTTTTCCAGTGTTCTGACAATCTGATCACTAGAGCAGACCAATCTATCCCCCTACTGTCACATTTGTGAGCATCTGTCAGGAGTGTTTACTAGTTTGAGCATTTTTGGGAATGGAGCAAAATTGATCTTTGCAGCTGTCAAAACTTCTAAGGCTCTTTTTCTCAATTTCTGGTATCATGAAATGGCTTAATAAACTAGACACTTCAGGATATTGACAAAGTAAACACTTCCCTTGCTCCTCTCCAGAAAGGAGAAGGAAGTAATTTTTGTCTGCATTTGTTAAAGCGCTAAATCACTTAGATTAATTTTAAACAATATTTTTTTTTGCCTAATATATAGTACCAATCAAGAAAATCCACACAGCCATAGTTTTAATAACACAAAGAAATTTAATCCAAGTGGTTCAGCACAACAGCTATGGTCTAGCAAAGGCAAAACACAAATAATTTTACTTCTCGTGCCATTTCCAAAACAATTGCTTGGGGTGGGTATGCCACTTGTATTTTAGGATCGTACCAAATGGTATGTTGCCCAACTTAAATCAACTCTATTTAAACTGCAAAGCTCATACCCAAATGGCCAGTGTGGTTGTACCTAAAGGTCTACAAATCATTTTGATCTTTCTGTTTCAGGTCAAAGTGCCATAAGTCTGTCCTTACACAGAGTGATGTTTGAAATATCTGATGTGGGTGGAATGTGTCAGAGACATGAAACCCGGATGTCACTACAAGCATTTTAATCAATGTTATTGAACCAAGAAATAAATTAAATGTACATAAATATGCATGTAAAGAACAAATATCTTAGCAAGGGGAAACGATTCTTCTAAAATGACCTTAGCTGCCTGCCTCTTAACCAGGAACACATTGTCAACCTAAGTAGACATTTTTACATTAATAAAAGAATATGATATCTTGGAATTTTCCTCCAGTTAATGTAAACTACCACCTTATCATTTTGTCTTTTTAGTCACTTTGGAAAATAGGTAGAATTATGTTATGAATCATTGTATATCCCTGGAGATAATAAAAGCTGGGTGTTCATTATGTTGTGCAATGCAGCAAAACAATGTTCTATGAGACAAATTTGAAAAATGGAGCTAACTTTGAAACTGGATGTTGGATTATCACCAAACTTGGAGAAGACAATCTACTCTTACTCTGTGCAGGGCCGGATTGTCCTATAGGCTAACTAGGCTTCAGCCTAGGGCCTCAAGATCAAGAGGGGCCTATATAGTGATATATATCACAGTAATGATGTATTTTTTTATCTCTCATGTAATTTACAGACTTAAAAATGGGAGGTGAAAGGGCCACATAAGTGGAATAACCTAGGGCCTCTTTTAATGTAAATCCGGCCCTGACTCTGTGCCAAATTTGCAAAAGTTTGGACAGAGGGTTTTTGAGTTATTATTATTTTAAAGCAAAACTATTTTATGCCCCCTCTCCTGGAAAAAAAAACACAACCTTCAACATTCCCAAATTAAAAACAAATCTAATAAGCTGAAAAGTCAATTTTTATTTATGTTGAAGAAGAATAGTTAGTACCTGCTCTTTTTTTATTTAGACACAATCCCACCTACAGTGGTTGAAATATGTATTCTTCAAAAAGGTCTGTCAAAAAAGTAAAAAGGTGAATATTATAAGAGACTTACCAGTAGAGAATATTCCACAGTATTAATATATCATTACAAGTTCACTGAACTCTGGGACAATCTGAACGTTTGATCCTGACAAAATTAGCTGACATTTACAAAATTAGCTGATATTTACAAATAATTTTTTTAAACTGCTTCTTAGCCAAACAGGCATTATAAAGAGATCCTATTTCTAATATAAAAATATTTTCATATCTTATTCAGAATATCACTCGAATTACTGTTCTTTTGCTTTGTGTCTGCAGATGTTCTTACTTGATGTTAGCAGAGATTTGCTGCCTATATCCTGTCATAGTCTTTGGTGTCTATTACCATCTTGTCACTATACAACTGTTTTGTAATTAAGGAACAATCCTCCAAAGATGCTATGTACCAACTAATCACTTCTGGTGTTTGGTGACCTCCCAAAGGTCCTATCATTAAAATCTCTGCTCAGATTTTGCAAACCAACAACATTTCATTTTAGGTTGTATTATCTTCTTATGCCCCTTCTCCCAACAATATTTTCTTTTCCAGTCAGTTTTGCTCACATCTTGGGAACTAGTGGCCGAGGATTACTTTATTGAATCAGCTCACCTCGTTTTAGGTCTTCTTTTTCCCCCTACTGTCTCTTCCCACCTTTCTTGTCTAGCCAGTTCTGTATTTTCATTTTATGTGCATGGTACAATATCCAAAATTTATTCATTTTTATTCTAGTGCGATCTCAGGCTTCACTTGAATAAGCACCTTTCCCCCTGCCTTTGTGGCTGTCCATGATATCTCTAAGGCTGTTTTCAAACAACACATTTCAAATGAATAGTGCTATGGGTGGTTCCCCCCCCCCCCCCAATCTTTCTTTACACAGTATGGATGATTTTGATATGGCAAAGTAGAGCAACCAAAGCCCAGAAAATGAGGACCCATATCCTTTTACAAGCTTTTTAAAAATCTGAATGTATGCTTCTTGGCCAGCCAGATGCTGGCAAAAGGAGTGACACCCTGAACTAAAGAGAGTCAAGAAAAGAAAGCAGATTTGACACATTTGGAAGACCAACCTGCATCAGCATCTTGGTCTTATAATGGATTGGAGAAGAACCCATCAATTACTTGTATCTGATCTAAGTATAAAGCTACATATAGAACCTAATGGCTATCTCAACATCCATTACCTCCAAGTGATCCCAATTCTGACAAATTATCTCTATTATCACACTCCAGAACTAACTTCTATAATTGTGACTGCAGTTTGTTGTTTCTCTTGGTTCTGCTCGAGCAAAAGAAACAATAAAACAAAGGATATTGGATATCCATCGGTAACACAATTTAAATAAAATAAATATTCCACTCTTTGAAAAGACACTACCCAATAATATGAGGCCCTTATCTTACTTATCCAGCTTACCCAGAGCATAGGAGATCATACATTCCTTTGCGTTTTAACATGTACCATCAGTATTCAGAGAGGGGTGATTTAAGAAAGTTCCTATGCAGGAGTGCGTATGTATCTGCCAGTCTGGGAAGGTCAAGACATCTGAACACATGCCAGTTTTATGACAACCTTAGACATGACCTTATTGCTGCCTTCTCTCAGATTGAGTTGAATAACCATATGTTTAGAGCCATGCTCTCAGATAGAACCACTGACCTAACGGCCGCTGTTACCAGATTTGCCTGGAGTGCTACCAGGGTATGTAGAATTAGGGAGAACCAGCTATAGCAGGGACAGGTTAAAAACAAACAATAATAATTTTTATTTTGCACTAGCAATTCTGTTTTATATCCTATTCATGTAATTTTATCCACTATGTGCATTTATATATAGACATTTTTATCCTTATTTTATAACTGTAACTGTAACATTTAAACTGTTTTATGTGCTGTTTTATTCTTTTTAAACAAGATACCTGTCCCAAATGTCCTAAATCCATGCTGTTTCTGAAGTTCCCTGACCTACCCGGCTGGTGAAGTAATGCAAAATGCTAGGATTCAAACCCTGGCATTTTGCTTTACTGCACTGGCTGGGTAGGTTAGGGATCTTCAGAAACAGTGTGGATTTGGTTCCCCAACTTCCCCACAGATGGCAGGGGTGCCGGAGAACCTGAAATGGGTGAAAAACTCCCATTTTTTTCCAATTTCAGGCTTTTTGGAGCCCCTGACAGCTCTGGGGAGGTTGAGGGACCTGATCCATGCTGTTTCTGAAGTCCCCTGACCTAACTGGCTGGTGCACTAAAGCAAAACATGGGATTTGAATCCCGTGGTTTTGCCTTACTGTATCGGCCGGGTACATCGGGGGATGTTGGGAACAGCACAGATCAGGTCCCCTGACCCCCCTAGAGGTGGCAGGGGCGGCAGAAAGCCCAAAATTGGTGGGGAAAAGCCTCCCATTTTCACCCACTTTGGGCTCTTTGGAGCCCCTGCCACCTCTGGGGAGGTTGGGGGAACTGATCCGCGCTGTTCCCGACCTCTCCAGACCTACCTAAGCACTGTGATCTCAGCATGTAATCAGCGCTTGGGTTGGGAGGTTGAACGGGTGCGTGCCCAGTCCAACCCCCAACCCAAGCAGCCGATCCCATGCCGTGATCCACCTGCCTCTTTGGAAAGGGCAGTGGGGATTCCACTCATGGAATCCCCGCTGTCCTTTCCAAGGAGGCAGGCGGATCACCCCTCCCCCCTGTTCCTTTTCCTCTTCCAAAAGGGAACAGGGTTTTTTTTTAATGTTGTGCAATCAATGCATCACACAACGATAAAAACCAGATAACGATGAGACTTGAGGAACTAAGTCTCATTGTTATCCAAGGTACTAGTGTATATAGCAGCAGCTGATCATGGTTTTCTTTCTGGAAGTAAAGAAAGGTGTAGCAACTCTTGCATGAAGTACTAGATACCAAAAGTGAGCAGGAGTGATAGAAACAGATAGTGAGAGTTAGATGTCTAGTCTGTCTAGTCTGTTTCCTCTTATACTTAGGAGGGCATGTTCCTTTATACTTTATCTTTATCTCTGTCCCCAAACATCCCTAGTTGGGATTTGTGTCTAAGTAGACTGTGGGTGTAACTCATCTGGCTAGCTGAGGTATACGGGGCAGTGGGAATGGAAACTGCTGAGGACCCAGGAGGTTGTGGTCCTCCAAGATATTTTCTTGAGCTGAACTGAATTGTGTTATACTTTCAGATCTTGGACAGTAATTTTTTTAAAAAGTCATTGGTTCCCATGTTGCTGTGCTTTACTTGTCTTCATTTACTTGTCTTCATTATTTGTTACTTTGTTGAAAACATAACTTGTTACATTGCTTCTTATGCTGCTTCTTGCTTTCATGAAATGAAATGTTGGATTATATATTTCTTCTTCTTCTTCTTCTTCTTCTTCTTCTTCTTCTTCTTCTTCTTCTTCTTCTTCTTCTTCTTCTTCTTCTTCTTCTTCTTCTTCTTCTTCTTCTTCTTCTTCTTCTTCTTCTTCTTCTTCTTCTTCTTCTTCTTCTTCTTCTTCTTCTTCTTCTTCTTCTTCTTCTTCTTCTTCTTCACCACCACTAAACCTCTAATGGGTAAAAAAAGAATGGCATAAAACCTGAAAAATTTCTGGCTACAAATTTGTTTGAATGGCTTTTAGAAACAGTGTTTTGAAGTAACTATAAAACATTGCTTGTTAAACCAACAAAATAACTTAGATTCTCTCCATTATGTTCATTTTTATATGAAACTTCATTTACTGTATATACTCGAGTATAAGTCTAGAGTTTTAGCCCCCTAAATGAGATCCAAAAAAGGGATTCAACTTATACTCAGGTCAACGATTCTGAGGGTCTCAAAACCACAGTGGTGCAAATTCAAACATACTGTTTTAAAAAAAAAGCACTAACACTACCGTGAAAAGTCAAAAACATACCCACACAAATGTCTAAATTAATTAATTTTACCGTATTTTCATGTATTTTAATCACTGAAATTCACTAGCAGGTGCTGCATTTCCCACCCCCAACTTATACTTGGGTCAAGCTATTTCCCTAGTTTTAGAGGTCCAAATTAGGTATCTCGACTTATGTTCAGGATGACTTGTAGTCAAGTATATATGGCACATTCTTTTTTCTTCAAAAGTAGCCACTAATTTAGTGATGGAGCTGTATTCCAAGCTCTAGGTGCTGCTATGAGGCAGAAGATGGAGAGAAGAAGAGACTGTGGTTGAATTATGAACATTCTGAGGAAAACCTGGCAACAGTAAGGCTTGGCACAAAGAATCCAAAGTGATAGTCTGACAGCATCTGGTCCTGTCACAGCATTACTAGTAGCTGTAACTGTCTCAGAATTCCATATCGTACAAGGCATATATGAAAAGAGAAGAAGGACAAAGAGAACAAGGCAGGCCCAGAGGAAGATGAGAGCATCAAAAACATATCACAACTCCAAAAAACATCAGTGGAAGCTGCTAGAAGTTCAAGAACAGGAATCTTGTATCTTCCTTGACACCCAAAGTGCTAAAAGAGAAAGTAAAGAAGAGAAGATGAAGTAGCTATAATTGTACTGTTTTCCCCAGAAGCCTCCATGATGTAGCAGCAACTTCATATACAGAGTACAATTTTAAGATTTCAGCTCTGTTTTCTTTTACTATTATAATTATTTTCACCTCTTCATGTATATACATATAATCTTTCTTTCTTTCTTTTTTGCCTTTTCAAAGTCCTTTTCCATTTTTTTTGTCCCAAAGATAGCGTTCTGAAATTTCTGCAGCACGGAAAAGAAATGCTATTCATTGCTCTCAGTGGGTTTTGAAAAATGCTTTATTAATGTGATAAAACTGATGCTTCTTCCTTTGCCATTGCAGCATACTGGAAAGCAGGAGCTGAAAACCAAAAATGTTATCTTCTCAATAAACATTTATCCAACTTTAGAATAACATTTATTTGCTACAGGAAAAGTGTGGTCCAGGTAAGCAATGTTACTTAGCATTGTGTTCTGAAGCACCTTGCCCTCCATTCCATTATTAAGGGTATTTTCATACACTGTTGCCTGCCACCAGAAGGTCAGGTGCCTGCTGACAGAATTAGGGTCTGTAGGGGATGCAAAAAATAAGAAGAAATAATGAAATACCTGATTTCCTGTAGGTTATGCTTTTTCGAATAGCCAGATGGGCTCAGATTGTCTAATTTGATTTCATATTGCAGAAAATGTACAGCCTTTGGACCTAGATATCCTTGATAGTTCTGAAGGGTTATGGGTGTAGCAATTCAAGAAAACAAACTGGTATAGGTTATACATGCAGAAGAAAAAGGAAGGAGATTGGACCACTTCAGGTGGGGGCCTCATATTTTGAATGTCCTTCCAAGTTAAATATTGTTTACAAGATTGTAACATGAAAGGAAAGACAAAGGGAAAGATATAGAAATATAATACACCTTGCATGTTAGGTGCTTTATTGCAGAGACAAGTGCTAAAATGAAAGGGGAAATGGATAAGGATATGGTCAATCTTAGTAGGGAATACTAATTCAAAACTTACTTGACTTTATCCTATATGAAAATTCTTTTTCAAAGACCTCATTCTAAGATGTAGCTCCACATCTTGTCATCATCTGCTGTGTACTTGGCTGAGAAAATTGCAGTGGCAGCACTAGAAAATGGCATTTGTTAATTGGTTTTCCAATTTTGTATCCTGTAGAATATCCCACATTTAGTGTCATTCAAAGGCACAGGATAATGCAGAGCTTTGAAAAGAAAAGGTTTTCTCAAAAGCCAGTCGTATCTGACTCTAGGGTTCAGTGCTCATCTCTGTTTCAAAGCCGAAGAGCCAGCACTGTCTGCTTCTTTAGACATTTCTGTGGTGATATGGCAGGCATGACTAGACACTGGAGCACACAGAAGGCTGTTACCTTCCCACTGAAGTTGTCCCTATTTATCTACTTGCAATTTCTTGCTTTCAAACTGTTAGGTTTGCAGGAGCTGGGACAAAGATGGGAGCTCATTCCGTCCTGCAGTACTCGGGATTCAAACTGCTGACCTTGTGCCTCCCAGTCACATTAGTCACTGCAGTCCCTTTGAATAGCAGCCAAAGGCATCAAAAGAAATTGGGGATCCTGGAACTTTTACAAGCTGTGTCCATGTCATAGAACGAGCAGGTTTTTTTTTCTTGACCATGAACCACAAAAGTGAAGACTTTTAGTTTGCTCTACTATCGGATATCTGGGCATGAAACTGTATTTCCCAATGAAGAATCACTGCTCATATAAACGGCTTCACATATGGACTCTTATGAAATGAATGGGCTCAATGTTGATAATGCATGTTCCTGTTCAGATTTCTAACTTGTATGAAATAATGGTTCAGAGAGCTACAGAGCTTACAGGACCAATTTAGTATGATAGGTTTGGTATGGCACAATCACTTGAGTAGGAGCAATTACACAAGTGTCCACTCTATAGCACAGCTAGTGACAGTGTCACACAAGTGGTATTGCTGAAGCTAAAAACAAGATACAAGGCTAACACCCTGCTCCCTTTGACCCCTGAATTTGGTGAATAAAAACCATGTCTGTAAGTTTCACTCCTTGTCTGAAGAAGTGGACTTGATCCACGAAAGCTAACAATAAAAATATAGCAGTTAGTCTTTAAAGTGCTACAGTATTTTTTATTTTGTTTTGTTTTCTGATATGCCTGAACCACAGACTAACATGGCTACTATTTTAAAAAAGGCTATGCATGTATGTATGTATGTATGTATGTATGTATGCATGGATGGATGGATGGATGGGTGGGTGGAAGGAAGGAAGGAAGGATTTAATCAATCAATCAATCAATCAATCATTTAATTCAACTTGTTTAGCTGCCCCTCACCAAGGCGACTCCAGGTGGCTTACAATACAAAAAGCAGCCATTAACATAAAAGATACCAACACACAATACACATGAATAAAACTTCATAAAACTCTAGAATTTAAAAATCTCAAATCTAAAAAGCTAAAATCCAGATGGCAGAATTGTCCAATAATCAGAAATAGAACTCAAGAGATCCTAGGCTGGTTATGATACCTTCTGGAATGTAAAGTCTGTGCTCTAACATTTCCTTGGTAATGCTTTTGTGGCAGGGATTGGGATTAGATTTATCGTCACTCCATAAACCCAATGCAAAACGATCATTTCCTGAGTATCCTGGCATCTACTTGCAATGTCCTATAACTTCCAGCATATTTAAAAAGTTCACATTTTGACACATGTTCTTACATTTTACAATTAATTGCCTTTCCATACTTCACATCATAGATCAGGTGCATTTCTGCTAAAGCTATATTTTGAGCAAAAATAAAATATTTTAATCTGATTGAATTTTGAGACATCACAAATCTGACAACAGAAAGTAAACAGTTTTTTTCTTTAAAGCCTCTCTTGGCCTGAGCAAATGTGGATTATTTTATGAACCAATTGTGAAATCTGATAACATTGGATGCAACAAGGTGTCGAAATAAAAGGAATCCCAATGGTTCCATTCATGTATACCCCATTTGCATAATGTCATAAACTTGTCTGCCTATATTCCTGCCAATCTATTAATTGGCAACTTCTCAATATTGGCATTTTTTCAGAGGGTGAGGTAAATAAGAGAATTTAACAAGTTAATAAACAAATACTGTCAATCATCATTACAAGCAAGGCCATCTGCAATTGTTTGTATTTCTTTTCCCATTGACAATTTTTAAAAAAACACCAGTAACTGAAGGACTCCTTAAAAGGAAACCCATGCTTTAACTCCTTGCACTCTCCTTAGATTACAAACTGGATTTTGAGAAAACATGGTTTCATTTTAATCTATCTAGGTAAAACTGTTGTCATTGCATATTCTATATCCTTAAATATGTCAACTATTCTTCAGATTTTTACAAATAGTTATATTACACAATAGAAGGTATAATGTTTTCACTCTTTATTTGTTCAAATAGAGCTAGAATATTAAAGGACTGGCATCTTCTAAGCATCAGTATTCTCTCTCTCTCTCAAAAAAGGATGCCAGTTTTATCTAGCTTTGCTTCTTAGATTGACGATTTATGCAGAGACTTCATAAGAATTTTGGTGCTAGTATCAAAGAATTTTATACAGTAATTTTGAGTTCCAAATGCAGTTGATGGAGTCATTTATATTTGAAACATGAATCATGAGTAGAAATGGCTCTTCTTTTTTAAAAAATACAGTTCTCAGTATCTCACAGTCTGGCTGAGGGATTCTGTGAATTGTAGCTCCAAAATAACCCTTTCTTGTCTTATTAATATGAAAACCCAGATAACACAAGCGTCACCCTCACCTGGGAACTCAAACTGAAATATAAACTCCCAACATTTCCTTTTAACTCTGTTCCATGATGCCTACTTCACAAAATGCTGAATTATCAATCCAAAGTCCTAAAACAAAAAGAATGGCTGCTAAACCTAAAGAGAAATTTAACAAACCTTTTGAAAAATGAAAATTATTTGCCAGCAAGAAATAAATGAAATAGAATTAAACTTAAACAAGGGAAAGCAAAAATTAAACACATTTCTTCACTACTCTACAAAGCAATCACATACACTGTAAATCCACTGCCTCAGGCGTATTCAAACTTAAAAAGCATGCTTATTGCTTAGCTCTTGAGATGTCAAAATCTGCAATTGGCAGCACCTAAGTCATATCAAAATTCATTATATCCATAATGTAGATAAAACTACATTTTTAAAATATTAATTTCCTTCATATTTATTTTGTCACATGATATTAGCAGTTACATTGGACTTGCTGAGTTGCTTAAAATGCGCCTCTAGTGAGGTAGAGGCACACAGAAGGAGCAGAGAAAGTATATGCCAGCATTACTAATTGAACAGAAATTTTGTTCAATAGAACCAGAAGTCCTTCAAGTAATTTTTTTTGTCTCCCAGTTTTTGCTAATTAATTGAAATGAGGCCACGTGAATTAGAAAATCCCAACATCTTTATTAAAATCCAGATACACAAAGAAAGCTACATGAATATATAACATGAATGGTATTACATTAAATAGTGTCGCTGTTGGGACAATAGTGATCTTTCATGTGCTAATACTAGATAAGACTGTGAGGAGGCTTTATAGCACAAAGTGATTCTCTTTGCTACTCTCTTGATTGGTACATTTCATTTCCAACCTCTGGCATTTTAAGCAATCCCCTGTCATATCTTCTTGTATTTTTCTTCTTCTTCCATTACTTTGCTGATAGCATCTCTTTTTCCTCTGATATTCCTCCAAGCAACAGGCATGGAGGGTCTTGTCTGCATGCTGGATACTCCATTTTTTTCCCTTCTGATTCTAACTATAGAGGGTAACTGTAAGTAAAAATACCATTTTCTACTATAAATGTTTCTAAAGTGATTTTATCATACAAAGTGCTAGTTTGTGTGCAAACAGGTGTGTGTGAGATGGGCCTCTGTTTATGTTTCTATGCTGCTGTTTTTCTATTTCCTACTCTGGTAACTAGGTTATGGGACCAGACTGAGTAGCTTGGCTGAGATAGATACACAATTAATATTTTGGGGTTTTATTGCTTTCTATGTATTGCAAGTTCTCTCTACCCCTGCCCCCATGCACTCCATCTAAATTATATGCTAGCTGAAAAGAAAGAGTTGTTTGTTCTTTTTTTTAAAAAAATTCAAAGATGAGTAACCAAATTCACTCAGACATACGTTGATTTTTTTCATCAGAACAGATTTTTCCCCGGGCTAACTTCTGCTATTTGCTCCTCAATAATAGTTGAGATTGTAAATTAAATTAATTATGATGTCCATGATTATGTTGAAAATTATGAACTAGGAGATACAGAAATAGAAGCAAAAGCTAGGATAACTTGGGGAAAGAATGATTCCATAGCAAAGATAGTGATCTGTGATATCTTATCAGACCATCAAATTTTGTATACATAAAGAAATGTGAATCTGTCAACGACATGTTAAATATCCTGGAAAAATCATGTGGCTTTACCAGCTTTAGTTCACAAGCTGTCAGGATCAGGGAACTCTTATTACTAGGAACTCAATAAAAAGGACTGTGAAAATATGGTAAATAAAAAGTGGGCTCTTTTGCGAGAACCTTACCTTGGATACCTTTGAGTTGTTATTTGGTGAGTAGTCCTTGTACGAGTAGATGTCTCCATAATGACATTCCACACAAGTTCTGCCCATAAAGATCTATCCCTGGCAATTCTTTTCCATGTTGGTCCAACAGTTTTCTTGAGAAAATATTTCCATCTGTGAGGTGGTCTTTCCCTAGGTCTTCTGCAGTCTCTCAGGTACCAATCCATTATTCTGGCATCTATCTATTGTCACTTGTGCATGCAACATGGCCAGCCCATCTTAATTTGTTCATCGGGTATTCTGTTATTAAGGCTTTTAGCAGTAATCTTCACTGATCTTGCAAGAATACTGGATGAAAAAAAATGATGTTTTTCTATCTGTTCTGGACTGTAGAAAAACAATGTAGCTTAGAAGAAGCTCTGAATTACCTCAGGCAGAAATGCACAGACAAAGGAACTTTCTTGAGATGATTTCAGACCAAAATGGCTCAAATTACTTAGTGAATGGGAAGAGCTACTCCCTGGAGCAAAACACATTAATGCTGGAATTGTAGTGTGAAGGACTATTTGGTCCACAGCTATTTCAAGCAAGGGTAGCAAAACCAGTTTTGAGACAAAAGAACAGGAGAAGCTTGTGGCAACTGATTTTATGAGAGAGAAAGGGCAAAGCTAACAAGGCTTTTAAAAAAGAGCTTGTACTATAATTCTGAACAAAAATCAACTGAGTGGATCATTGTTGCAAGATGTCTTGCAGTGAGAATTGTCCAATGAAATCTTCATCAATAAATACTGTCTGCAACTCATGTTAAGTGCTTCAGCCTTAGATGACAAGACTTTTTCCATATAACAGTGAATACAAAACAACTAAAGGAAAGCATTTGTAACAAACAATCACAACTTGGCCTGACATAGGTACTACTGTAGGGAAACTGATCAGAAAGGTTAATTCACCAAAACAGGATGACAGCAAGATATTTGAAATATGAACTTTAAATTAGGCATTTCAGCTACCATAAACCCAAAGTTTGTAGTGTACACTGGTGTAGACCGGGCAGAGCATACCACAGATTACAAATCCACCAGTGATGGGCCTTTTTCATGGGCTAGTCTTAAAGAACATATTGTAACTTTGTCTTCAACAGATTAGAGTCCATTCCTTCAGCAGAAACATGCACAGAGCTGCTATGGCTAAAAACGTTGTTAATGAATTTTTGAATACATGAAGAAATGTCAATCCAGATGGCGGAAAACAATCATAGCTGCATCAAACTGTCGCAAAATAAAAAGATAAATGTACACATTAGCATGAGATACCACGGCTGAGAAAGCAACCATCCAGATGATGCAATGTCGCACTGCATAAATGACAGCAGATTTCCTGGCAAAGCCTATATCTGGAGATTGTTTTGAAAACCTGTGAAACATGATGATACTGGAAGGATTTCACATTCATGCTTGAGAAGGAGTTTGGAATACTAGACATCTTTCATGCATACACAAAAGTTTGATGGTGCCATCAAGTCAATTCTGCTGTGTGGTGACCCTTTTCAGGGTTTTCTAAGTAGAGAATACACAGAAATAGTTCACTGTCTCCCCCCCCCTTTTTTTTTTTGAGGCATCCTGAGACTGTGTAGCTTTCCCAGGGTCAGACAAGCTGGCTCTACTTGCCAATTAATCCCAATATCTGGCTCTGCAGCCCGTTATCTAAACCACTTAGCTAAAATCTTGAGAAAGCTACACAGTACCAGGAGAAGGGAGTACTTCTTAGTACTTTCTACCTGGAAAACTCTGAATGGAGTTGCCATTAGTCAGAATTTGCTTGATGGCACACAACCATCATTACTGTATTATTTTCTATTGCCATACAAAATAAGTGATGGGGGTTGGATTGTCAGCTGGATATTGGATATGTACCAGGAGTAACAATTAAAACAGTTGGAGGTTGTAGAATGGAGTTCTCAGGGGATTCTTGGTATAATTCCTGGTTTGAGGGATGTTGTTTGGGGCAGAACATGTGTGGAAAAAGTTACATAGAGTTTTGTGTTGAATGCAGTAAGAACTTGGTATTAGTTATGCATGAACTACATTTAGAAAAGCTGTGCATTAAGATTACTGTTGTTACTAAGAACTGAGTAGGATCTGTTTTAAGAAAAGTTTGGGAATACAGTAATACTATTTTAGGACAAAGCATCTATATATGCATATATAAAGATCTGCAAATTTTTGTATCATAAGAATGAGAAAAAGCTTTGCAACTATATGATAAAGAATTTGACAGCTTGAACTTCATTCTTGTCGTTTATTGCTACCACCAACTGAATCTTTTTGTGTCTGTGTGAATTCTTAAAATGAATCTTCTTGTCAATGTATGAATCCTTTTATTATTCTTCAAGATAATAATGTGCAATGTTTACTGTTGGTCAGTGCCAAGACACATGATTTATATAGTGCCATCAAATAAAAGCATTTGTAAATTTGACAAGAAACACTCCTCCCTCATCTAAAAGAGCAGAGCAAAGTCTGCCCTTAGCTGTGGAAGTACTTGAGCAGCAGCATAAAAAGAACTGTTGGGTGTTGTCCTGGTTTGGTGATAAAGATAATTCAGGAGAAACAATTTCTCGTAAGGTGGTAGTAAAAGGTTATTTGTGATCTGGAACCTATGTGATCTTGTGGGCCCTACCACTGACCTTTACAAGATGCCTTCAGTGTAGGAATCTGTGGCGATCCATGTAGTAGAGCAAGTGTATTGGCTTACAGGTGTATTGGCTGACAGGAGATTTTGGGATCTAAGGCAGGGAGACTTTACAGGGATTGGGGAAAAAACCAATTTCCAACTGCACTGAAACAGAAAAAAACCCACCTGTTTATTTTACTTGGAAGTGATTGAAAGATTAAAGTAAAATTAAGGATATCCTATTTCCCGTAAAGTCAACACATTTACCCAGTAAGGACATCAATAAACTTACCAAAATTTATTTATTTATTTATTATTTTTCGAATTTCTGTTCTGCCCTACTCGCAGGAGCAACTCACGGCAGATTACAGACCATCATGTAAAACATATAAAATCACAAATTCCAAAATACAGTTTTAAAAAATCTAAAAACAGTTTAAAACAACATCTCATTCATTTCCTAAAAGAGAGATCGGGTGGATATAAAATGTTGAATAAGCCAACATGGAGGGGGCAGTGAACCATCACTGCCTCACACCTGTCCCGCCAGCCAAATCTTCACACACCCTTCCAAAATTAGCCAATGACAAGCAAGTACTCACTGGAAAAAGATTGCCCTCTGTTACAGGCAACTAAATCACATCAGAGTTTTAATCTCTAATCCTATTTCATTATAGCCAGTGATATGTGATGACCGCATATGATTAACATTTTAATTCATTTATAGCCCTGCAGTATCCTGTAGAATATATGGTACTTTGGTGAAATGTTGAGAAATTAAGGTCCTATGGGATCGATCGGATAACAACCGCTAAAGCCTGTGCAGTTACAATGTATCTCTATGGAGCTTTAACGTTTTCTGATCCATCCCATAGGATTTTAACATGGATCGGATAACACTAAAAATCGGATAACTCCAAGACTTGAGGAACCAAGTTTTAGTGTTATCCGATGTTTTACTGTATATTGAGTTCTATCTCTTTGTTACCTTTCTTTGTTTTTTCCTGTTTGTTGCCTCAAATAAAAATCTTTCTGAAATAAGGAGAAATTTAGCAGAACCTTGTAAAAAAGAATTTTCACCAAACACTTTCCTCCTTTGTGACTGTATGTTGTCAGCCGCTGTATGTCTGTGGAAATTCTACAAGGATTTCTGTTCTGTATTTCCAGCTTCAGATAAGAGAGTCCAAAATGCTTTCTTATTTCTTCCCCTATCCTAGAACTGTAGCTCCCCCAACACCACCAGTTGCCCCTGTTATCCCCCACACTGCTTAAACAAGGTGTGCCAAGTAAAAAAAACAAAACCTCAATTCCATGTAAAAACTGGGTAAAGTTAATAAAAACAGAATATTAATTCATCTCTTACATACTGTAGTGGCTCAACAATCTCCAACTTGCTTTGGTAAGGTTACTTGGAAAGCGATATTTTCCACAAATCATGACTAGTTATGCTGCACCTGAGGTTAATAGGATTTTAGGATCTCACTTCACATAATAAAATTAATCTGCCAGAGCTGGGAACTGTAAATCAGTTTACTCTTCTGCACAGAATACAAATAATCTAAATGATACTTCTTTTTTTAAATTTTCCAATTTGCTCTGCCTTGGCCTTTAATCAGCAACCTCATTTCTGTACTTCAAGCAGAAAGGCAAAGGGTCTGTTGGGTCTGGTCTGTTACCTTGTCCGGAGACTAGCAGCCACTGCAGAAGCCCACCTCCTTAGCTAAGGTAGGTGAGAGGTAGCTTTCCTTTTCTGGATCTAGAATTGCTCTCGCTCCCATTTCCTTCTAAATGACACCAGTGTGTGTGTGTGTGGGGGGGGGGGGGGATATATGTACAAATGCCAGAAGAACTGGTGAATTCATAGAAGGGCATGGATGAGGCTCTTTTTAATGTAACAAGCAGAATCTCCAAGCCAATATGAAGAAATACAGTGGAACTATGGTTAACATAATTAATGCGTTCTCTGGGACTTTTCTTACAGCAAAAATTACTTTAACTGAATTTCCCATAGAAATGCATTGAATGAAATTCCCCATAAGAATGCACTGAAAACCAAAATACTTTAATTGAAACACGGTTGAAAACCAACTAATCCATTCTCAAAAAAATTCTGTAAACTGAGCCACTAGAAAGAAAGAAAGAAAGAAAGAAAGAAAGAAAGAAAGAAAGAAAGAAAGAAAGAAAGAAAGAAAGAAAGAAAGAAAGAAAGAAAGAAAGAAAGAAATCCTTCCACTGATGAAAGCTGCAGTTCATATCAGGCCAATGCAAACCCTTATTAAGTCATGAATCTGATGGTGGCTGTCCAGCCTCTTATAGGTGAGAAGCCTATCTTGGATTTACAGGCTATCTGAATGGCTCCATAGTTCCACACTATTTTCAATTAGGATTTGCTTGATTATAGCTTTCAAACTCACTGTGTTAAATACAGGTGCCTGAAAAATGGAGACATGAACCACATTTGTTCCTCTTTTACCACCTCTTCTCATGAGCAAATTAACCCTACCTTATGGAGTCTTCATTTTTAAAAATCACTGCAAGGTGGCAATTATAACTACGCTACCGTCAAAAACTATGCACAAAAAGATCATTTAAAAAATAAATAAATATGCTCTCCTGAGTCATTAAAAGTGACCTAAGTGCATTTTTTTTAAATCATGATTTGCTCATAAGACCTAGACCTAGGCCCATAAACTCAATATTTTGGAGTGGCTAAATCAATATATATAAAACTGTTATGTAGTCAATCACATATTCAGTTTTTTAAATACCATAATTTCATAATGAAAATGATTACAAAACTATGGGAGAAAAAGGGTGTATAGTAATATAGTTTTTTTTTTCTTGAACTAAGAATGCATGGCCTTATACATGCTAATCTTATTTAATTAAGTAAAATGATCTTTTGCAGATATTCTTGAATCCTAGAGTATAGTCAAAGAAATATTCTCTTGAATTGAAGAATGTAACAGATTAGAAAAGAGAATTAAATTCCTTTCATCTGTATGAGTTTGTTGATGAGTTTATTGATATGAGTGAGGGATTCATATTATTTGATAGAGGATTTACAGTTCTTAACTTTACAATGCTCTCTGAGCCCATGGTTACACCAGAGTAAAACCTTTCAAAACTTTTTCAGTTGATGAAACCCATTCCTTTGACTGTTACATTTTTCCTTCCTCTCACGCTGTAACAACATGCAAATGAGAAAGACTTATGATCAGTCTCTCCATCTTTCCAGGTCTTTTTGTGTGGTTTGCTGTTAACATTTTACCTGATAGGAAAAAGTTATTCCCAAACACTTGTACTCTCTTTGTGCCTCTGCACAGGTTTTAATCATTTTTGGTTTAAATTTTGGTTTTTAAAAAATATATCACCACAATATGGACTTTGGAATTTATCCATGTAAGTTCCATCAGTAATTAATCAGACCAAATAGCTAGTCAGTTGCTAAAGAAATGAAAAATTCAATGCAAAAAGATACGGGGGGGGGGAGCGCTATACTGCTAGAGGAACAAGGTCCGGAAGTGTTACTTCATAGCCCCTTTGTGAGATCTGAATTGGAGGAAGCTATAAACAGAATGAAACCAAATAAAGAAGCAGGCATTGATGCCAGGAGGAAGCAAGAAATCCCTATATCTAAGAAGCCAAAACTCCACCATACATTGCAATGGAGGATTCCTTCTTTACATGACTGCAAAGGGTTAATTGTATAGGGTCGATATTCCTAGAGAGGAAGGGAACAGGGTAGACAGAAGTAAAGAGTCCTCCATTGCAAAGGTCCTCCTCCAAAATAAGTCCCTTCCTGTCTTCTGCTTTTTTCCTTCCGGAGGGAAATGGAGGCACCATGGACTACATTGCCGTTCTGGGCCCCTCTTTAGAACTTTCTTCCAAGGAATCCTCATGTGGGGTTTGAGGATGTCTAATTCAGTGGGGTGTGTGTGAAGGGGACGGTGGGGTGATCTTAGGGGGAGGAAAGGTGGTTTCAAGAGTGGCCCAACAAATTCTATTTAAAAAATAAAAATAAAACCATCAAGAATAGTCTTTTGCAAGAAGAATCACATGGGAAAAACCCTCTTGACTACAGTTTATTTTAAACTGATAAAGGCTGTCCACTTCTGACGAGGATTCTGCGGGGTCTTAGAGCCGCAGTCTCCTTGACAGCCCCATCCAATGCATGCACAGTTTGAAGAATGCAATGACATTACATGGCTGTCCCAGTTTGTTGGGAGAGAATTATGGCAACCCTATCCTTCAAGTATCTAATTAACTTTGTTGAATTTAATATTTCTACACATCTTTTCCTTTTGGATGATAGATCAGTTTGCTGTTGTGTCAGAACAGTAAGATGTCTTTGTGAAATCAGTATTATTATGAACCTGGACCTCACTAATGGGCCCAGTCTCAGGGCTGCCAATTATTTAACTGCTCTAGTCTTTAAAAAAAAAAAAATTGTCAGATTTGTGAGCAGAATGACTCCCAGGGCAGTTCCCCTGAGAAAGTAGCAGTTCAAACAATTCCTGGCCATCTTTGTCTTAGATGGTAATAAAGTTCTGATTTGATTTGGCTGAGGAGGGTAGAGAGAAAAAAGAGGAAGGTTCCCATGGATGACAACCCTGAAGCTGTAAAAAAACTGCTCCAGAAAATATATTAATGCAGTAAAATTGGCACGAAAACAATACAACACCTGTTAAATCATGAACTCTAATAATCATCAAAGAGAGCTCTTTAAGATCACCAAAGAGTTATCTGTCCAGGAGCAACTGGTTATACTTCAGCCCAACAATACCTATTGTAATCTATTGGCAGCTCTTTTTAGATCCAAGGTTGATGTCATCCAAAGGGATCTGGACTCCAAAATTATGGCAGGTAATAATTATGAGATGTCCAGTGCACCATCTGATCTGCTTTTTCTGGATCAGATTCAGCATGTTACATTGTAGGAACTCTCCCAGGATGTTTGTTAGCTGTAGGGCCACTGTCTCTTTGTTAGATCCTTGCCAATCCTAGCTAATTAAAGCTGGCAGTGAGGATGTGTTGGCATGAGTATAGGAAATTATCAACACCTTTATGCAGGAGTGTTCTGGCAGCCCAGGTGAAGGCTATTGTCATCCATCCCATCCCAAAAAGAAAACCAAATTTGGTGGCCAACAATCTTAACAACTATTGTCTGGTCACCAATATCCCCATTCCTGGGCAAGCTGGTAGAGATGGTGGTGTCAGTTCAGCTGAGTACATTTCTGGAGAATTCTGAATGACTTGATCCATTCCACTCCAGGTTCAGGCATTGACATGGGACTGAGACAGCATTGGTCATCCTGCTGGATTACTTTCTGAGAGAGGCTGACTGGGGGGTAGTACCTCTTGGATCCTCTTGGATCTCTCAGTGGCATTGATACTGTCAATCACAGTATCCTCCTAGACAGGCTCTTGGGGTCGGGTTTTGGCTTGACTCTGGTCTTTCCTTGTGGATTGTGTCCTGAGAGTACAGCTGGGGGAAGAATTGTTGGATCCTTGAGCACAACAATACGGGATACCTCAGGGGTCAGGGATCTTCCCTATGCTGTTTAATATCTATGTAAGGCCACTGGGTAAGGTCATTAGGAGATTTGGAGTTCACTTTCATAAAAATGCTGAAGGTACACAGCTTTATCTCTCTTTTCTGCCTCAGCAGTGGATGCTCTTCACACCCTGAAGATGCCCAGAGGTGGTCATGTAATCGATGGAGGATAATACATTGAATCTGAATCTGGATAAGATGGCGGTTATGCTGGTTGGGGATAATCGGTCTCAGCTTGGGAGAATCTCCCTCATACTGGGAGGCATTGACTCTTCCTTTTAGTGAGAGTGTATATACTCTGTGTGTGCTACTTGACCAGGGTCTCTCTATGAAGCATCAAATATCATCTATGGTCAAGTTCACTTTCCATCGTCTGTGGTGCATTGCCCAGCTTCACCCACTCCTGGACAGGAAATCCTTGACTATGCTTACATATGCACTGGTAATCTCCAAGATCAATTATTGTAATGCTCTCTATGTGTGGCTTGCCATTTAGGTTGGTAAGGATGCTTCAACGTGCAGCAGCTAGACTGCGTACTGGTATTGTGGTTGTTGCTTTTTCCCCATATTACTCCTGTCTTGAATAACCTGCATTGGTTGCCCGTTGTATTTTGTGCCAGATTCAACATCCTGATGTTAACATAAAAAGCCCTTAATGGTTTAGGACCATACTATCTGCAGGAATGGCTCTTCTTAAGAAATTGGACCTGGAGCACCCAAACTCTAAAATTACTTAATTTCACACCTAAAGAAGCTAAAAAGATTGCAACCAGAGCAAGATGTATCTCAACTCTGGCTCCTTCATTATGGAACAAGTTGCTACTTGAAATTAGATCTTCTTACACTTTAATGGCCTTTCTCAACTAAAACATTCCTATTTCACCAAGCTTTTCCCTCATTAGTAAATTGATGATACATCTCCAGTATTCCCGTAAATAAATAAATTTCATATCAGAAATTACTCTGGGTTGAAAGGATTTTTGCTGGAGAAACTCTGCTTAAGGGATGTCTGAATGAGGCTCCTTTTATGTCCCCAAGATCCGTCGTGCAGCACTCCCCTTATCTGTTTGGTTTAACTGAGTTTAGTTTAGTTGTGAATATGAGATTGTAAACTATATATTATTGGTAGGGGTTGCTGATTTATTGGAATGCCAACTTGGTGGGTATTATATATTATATTTTAATACAATTGTATTTATGTACTGTTATTTTAAGTTATTTGTCTCTTTTCTTGATTTTGTAATGTCTGTGAGCAGCCCAGAGAGATGTTTACACCAGTTGGGCAGGATATAAGTCAAATAAAATAAAATAAATATTCAAAGTATTAAACACATTGTCTATAAAGGCATAAAATGAAACTAGTGAGTTAATGCGGTGGTTTTGTCCCACTCAGGAGGAGGTGCATTGCCCATGAACCAAGGTTGCCTCTTACAAAGAATATTGGCTGAAGCTGCTTCCGTCTTGACATTTTTTGATGTAATTTCTATACCTGAGAAAACCTCTGTGTTACTCAATACAATTGCAATATAAAATGTTTCTGTATAAAGCATATAACTGATAACAATAACATGTCCATACACAACATAATTTGCAAAATAACTGTGGAGTTACCATCTCTTCTGCGGCTTGCAGCGCCTGCGGCCGGGCAGGGAGACTGCCGTCGTCGCCGTTCCACCTGGCGCCCAAGCCACCGGCACCTCCCCTCAAGCCCTGCCCCCGCGGGAAGCTTGAAATTGGGGGAGCAACGGGACTGCCTGGCCTTACCATCTCTTCCGCGGCTTGTAGCGCCTGCGGCTGGGCAGGGAGACCACCGACGCTGCCATTCCACCTGGCGCCCAAGCCACCGGCACCTCCCCTCAAGCCCCGCCCCCGCGGGAAGCTTGAAATTGGGGGAGCAACGGGACTGCCTGGCCTTACCATCTCTTCCGCGGCTTGCAGCGCCTGCGGCCGGGCAGGGAGACCACCGACACCGCCGTTCCACCTGGCGCCCAAGCCACCGGCACCTCCCCTCAAGCCCCGCCCCCGCGGGAAGCTTGAAATTGGGGGAGCAACGGGACTGCCTGGCTCTACCATCTCTTCCGCGGCTTGGAGCGCCGGTGGCCGGGCAGTGTCAGGAAGGGAGCTGGGGGAATGGACATAGTGGGAGGCAAGGAAGTACCCGCCAGCCAGTAAGTAGGGATTGGACTCTGTCTGTTGGTTCTGAGGGGTTCAATGGGGCCAATATTGGTGTGGTGACGGGCATGGGGTGTTACGACGGGAGCCGGGGGACAGGCCGCACTCGGAGAACGCGGGCCAGATGTTTGGTTGCTGTCCCGTGTTCTGCCCCCCCCAGCTACACCTCTGGGCCCTGAGCAGCCGGTCAAGAGGGACCCCTCCTTTAGGCTGCTGCTGGTGAATGCCAGATCGGTCTGCAACAAAGCCCCTCTGTTAGCGGACTCCATCTTAGGGGAGCGGGCTGATCTGGCATGCATCACTGAGACCTGGCTGGTGCCAGAGGACGGGGTTCCTCTGTCAGAATTATGCCCGGCCAGGTTCGGTATTTGGCACCAGCCTAGAGAGAGGGGAAGGGGCGGTGGAGTCACCATAGTAGCCAGGGAGTCACTGGGAGTCACCAGGGCTGCAGCTCCACAAATTCCGGGTTGTGAGGCCCTGCTCTTGCGTGTGGGCCCTAAGGGTCAGTTGGGAATCTTGCTCTTGTACCTGCCTCCCTGCAGGGTAGCAGATTCCCTGCCTGAGCTCCTTGAGGCGGTCTCCATGTTGGCGTTGGAAACCCCCAGGTTGATGGTCCTGGGGGACCTCAATTTGCCGTCATTGGGGACTGGCTCGGAGGTAGCTCGGGAGTTCATGGCTTCCATGGCAACCATGGGCCTGACCCAGGTAATCAAGGGTCCTACCAGGAGCAGTGGCTACACCCCGGACCTGATCTTTTTGTCGGAGCTGTGGCAAAGTGATCTGAAATTGCAGAAATTAGACATCACTCCTGTGCCATGGTCATATCACTATCTGGTGACTCTAGACTTCCTGGGGACGAGACTCCACCGTAGGGAGGCAGGGCCAATTAAATGGGCCCGCCCCCGGCGACTAATGGATCCAAAAGGATTCCAAAGGGAACTGGGGTGTTGTCCTCTTGACCTGCAAAGCGGTTCGTCCGAAGCCCTTGTAGACTCCTGGAACAGGAGAGCGACTGCAGCTTTGGATGTAATCGTGCCACTACGGCCTCTCCATGCTCGTGGGGATCGATCTGCCCCTTGGTTTACAGAAGAGCTAAGGGAGCTGAAACGAGCTAAGAGACGCTGAGAGCGCCGCTGGGTGAAACACTGATAGCCTCAGTGAGTTCCTACCTTCACATATCACCTTGCACATTCCATGGCCTTTATCAAGGGTCTGTACAGCATGCACAATAATTACTGAAACTGGAGTTTTTCTCAGGTATAGAAGTTTCATTCCAGGCTCTCTAATTGCTATATTTTTGTCTTGCTCTGCCAGGAAGAGATGTACACTGTACTTATACCAGAATGTTTTCACCAGGCTCTGAGTATATATAGACCTAGCTAGTTTTGTTATCTTGCAGTTTGTCCTTCTGGAATGTTAATAATTATGCCTCTGTATTTTGCTCCATTCTCCATCACTTTAACTATGTATACTTTTGTCAGCAGAGAGATGTCTCTACCGTGTTGTTTTTTTTAAATGCTGCCTAGGTTTCCCATAGCTTGCCTCCCAAGATGTAAGTGTCTTTTCTGGCTTCAGTCACAGATCTTAGATCCCAAGAAAGTAAAGTCCATCATTGCTTCCATTTCTTCTCCTTCTATTTGCCAGTGAGGAATGGGGTCGGATGTTGAGTTTCAAGCGAACTTTTGCACTCTCCTCTTTCACCCTCACTAAGTGGCTCCTTAGATCTTCTTCACTTTCTGCCATTAGGGTGGTGTCATCTGCATATTTGAGGTTGTTGATATTTTCCCCAGCAATCTTAATTCTACTTTGTGATTCATCCAGCTCTGCATTATGCATGATGTGCTTTGCATATAAATTAAATAAGCAGGGTGACAATGTACAGCCTTGTCATACTCCTTAACAATTAAAAACCAATCAGTTTTTTACAAAACCAATCTCAATTGTTACTTCTTGACCCACAGGTTTTTCAGAAGATAGGTAAGGTGGACTGGTACTCCCATCTCTTTAAGTAATTTCCACCGTTTGTTATGATCTACACACAGAAAAGAGATTTTGGTGTAGTCAATGAAGCAGAAGCAGATTTTTTTCTGGTACTGCCTTGTTTTCTCCATGATTGGTCTCTAGTTCTCCTGCCTCGTTGGAACCCAACTTGGATTTCTGGTAGTTCTCGATCCACATATTGCTGAAGCCTAGCTTGTAGGATCTTGAGCATAACCTTGCTAGTGTGTGAAAAGAGTGCAATTTTATGATAGTTTAAAATTCTTTGGTATTGCATTTCTTTGCATTTGAAACCTAGACTAACCTTTTCCAATCCTGAGGCCACTGCTGCAGTTTTTAGGTACCTAAATATAAAGTTCACAGTATCTGTGGTAAGCAGAAGCAAGTCTGTGGTAGGATCACTTGCCTCTTTAACATCCTTGACGAGGGAGGCTGGGGATGTGATCTCCAAAAAGCCATTCTCAGGGCCATTCTCAGGGTGGAAGGACGAGTCGATTGAAGCCGAGACACCTGGCAGGGTGACAGTACGCAGAAGTTGATTAAAGTTTGAGTCCAGCATTTGGCTCCGAGAGCATTTGCTGTTCTTATCTTCAAGGCCACTGGCGTAGGAGAGACCAGCATCAAATTGCAAAACACCAAAGCTGGAAAGGGTCAACTCAATTTAAAACGGTGAAGTTGTAGCATTTTAAAAACTAAGATAAATAGGGTTAAAAGTGTTAAAATAACAAGTTAAAAGGAGCTCCGCTGCATGCTAGCTGCTGCACCCATCATTTTCCCAATGTCTTCTTCTTCTGTTAGGTCCCTACTTTTTAACATGACCACTTCTGCTCAAAATGTTCCCTTAATTTCTCCAATTTTCTTGAAGAGATTTCTAGTCCTTCATCTTCTATTGTTTTCCTCTATTACTTTGCATTGGTAATTTAAGAAGGCCACCTTTACTCCTTGTTCTTCTTTGTAAATCTGCATTGAGTTGGGTGAATTTTTCTCTTCCACTTATGCATTTCAATTTCTTTCTTTCTTCAGCTATTTCTAAAGTCACATCAGATAGCCACTTCACTTATATGCATTTCTTTTTCTTTGTGATGATTCTAATTGCTGCTTCCTGTACAATGTCATGAACCTCAATCCATTGTTCTTCAGACATTCTGTCTATCAAATCTAATCCCTTAAATCTATTCTTCAGCTTCACTGTATACTCATAAGGGATATGATCTAGGACAGGGATTCCCAAACTACTACCCACAGACAGGGTCCAGCCCACAGTAAGGACCTAGCCACTGCCAGAAGCTCTCCACTGCCACCAGAAGTACCAAACCACTGCATTTTTGCTTCAACAATGTGGCATTATTTTTACAAAAATGTAACAAAAATGTTCCGTCCTCCCTCCTGCTGCCACAAGAAGCAGTGGAGGCTGCAAAAGCAAGCTAAAAAATGTCATGATTGCACCCACCACCATGGAAAACGGAAGTGCCAAAACATCACATTTTTGCTGCAAAAATGCGATGAAAAATTACAAAAATGTGGCAGAAATGTTGTGCCCTCTCTCCTGCCACCATGGGAAGTGGCAAACTTGGTTGGAGGAACCACACCTCTGGACTGCTTACTTGTGTGAGGGGTCTGTAACTGGCCCATGGCGGAAAAAGATTGACTACCCCTGATCTAGGTCATACCTGAATGGCCTAATGGTTTTTCCTACTTTCTTTTCTAAGCCTGAATTTAGCAATCAGTAGCTCATGATCTGAGCTATAGTCAGTTCCACGTCTCATTTTTATTGACTGCATAGAGCTTCTCTATTTTTGACTGCAGAGTACACAATCAATCTGTTGTTGATGTTGGCCATCTAGTGATGTACATGTGTAGAATCGCCTCTTAGGTTGTTGGGAAAACACGTTTGCTATGATTAATGCATTATCTTGACAAAACTCCATTTGCCTTTTTCCTGCTTCATTTTCTACTCCAAGGTCAATCTTGCCTACTATTTCAGTTACAATTTGGCTTCCTACTTTGGCATTACAATCTCCTATGATGATAAGTATATCTTTTTTTTCCAGTGTCAATTCTACATGGTATTGTAGGTTTTCAGGGAACTGTTTGTTTTCAACCTCTTTTGCATAGTTGGTTGGAGTATAGTAAAGGCTTCCCTTGCTCGAAAGCCAGTCGTATCAAACTCTAGGGGTCAGTGCTCATCTCTGTTTCTAAGCAGAAGAGCCAGTGCTGTCTGCTTCTGCACACGTTTCCATGGTCATGTGGCAGGCATGACTAGACACCAGAGCGCACAGAACATTATTACTTTCCCACCAAAGTGGTCCCTATTTATATACTTGCAATTTCTTGCTTTCAAACTGTAGGTTGGCAGGAGCTGGGACAGAGATGGGAGCTCATTCCGTCCTGCAGTACTCGGGAATCAAACTGCTGACCTTCTGCCTCCCAGTCAGTGTCTTAGGGATTATTGTGATGTTGAATGGTTTGCCATGGATTCAGACTGAGATTACTTTGCCTTTTTTGATACCATTTCTGCTTTCCTCACTCTTTTATTGGTTACAAGTGCCACTCCATTTCTTTAGAGGGATTCTTGCCCACAATAGTAGATATAATAATCAGATGGATTAAATTTACTCATCCCCATCCTCTTTAATTCACTGATTCCCAGGATGTCAATGTTCAGTATTCGCAAGGATACTGGAGTGGGTTGCCAGTTCCTTCTCCAGTGGATTGCTTTTAGTCTGAATTCTCTGCTGTGATCATGGTTGGCCCTACACAGTGTAGTCCATAGACTCATTGAACCACACAAGCCCTCACATCATAGTAAGGCAATGATCCTCGGGGGTTAGAGGAGTTGGGCATATCCATTTCTGTTCTCATTCACCACATGCAAGCCAAATTGTTGTGGTTAATTTTAACTCTGATTAATACTTTCACTACCCATAGTTAAAATTACTAGTTCAGAGGACACATTAAGCTGCAATCAATCTAAAACAGAATCAGACACCTTCAATCTCTTAGCCTCATTGCAAATAGTGGAGAATGTGAGCTTGATGAAGAGTATTCTCTTTTTTGTAACATTTAACAAAGACTTGCTGTGATATCTGAATGCCACATTTATGAGAAGCTAGAAAACAAGAGGAAAAAATGAGGATGTGTTTGGAAAATGAAAGCTTTCTCATCTCAAATGTGAGTGTTTGGGTTTGAATAGAAGAGGTCAATAATGTGCTTCAGGTAGTTTTCTTTACAACCTTTTGTTGTGAAAGATCCCTCAAATAAAATACTCTGATAATCTCCCAGATTTTTGTGCATCTAAAAGTCTTACAATGCTTGCATATCTCACTCCTCCTTTCAGCCCAACATTTCTGCTACATATGATGTAATAATACACAAAGTATAATCTATGACTTCTTAAACCTTTTTGCAATACAATGAAAACAATACTAACAGACGATGAATTTATTCTACTTGTGTTCCTGTACCATAAACCATAAGTGAAGATGCAGATTTCCCCATTTGAAATGCAGAAGCAAGGTTGAACTTCTAGTCAATCATCTCTGGTGATTCATTTATGAAATACTGGTTCTATTGTTTGCATTTTTAAAATCTCAAATGAGCCTCTATAACAAAGTCTGAAGAATAGAGACAAACTATGTAAAGACTCATTTCCTGGGAAGGAAACTGAAGGAAAATAAAGATTCCTCCATCCTCCTCAAAATGCATTACTTTTCAATATGGGTTAACTAATTGCACACTAATTCAAAAAACTTCACAAAAGATTAACGTTTTCTTTATCAGCCAATTTGCTAAAGCAGCACCTGGCACTTAAAAATAATAAAAAAATCAAATAGCTGGTGGGTGAGTTTATCTTTCTATTCACATTTTAAATGGATGTTCCTTTTATTGCAATTCCCAGAAGAGACTAACTGAAATCTTAGCAAACTCAGTGATAGGCCTACAGGCAGAGACACTAGTTTAATATCCATGATTTCTGCTTGTCTGTCTGTCTGTCTCTTACACACAGATAACTGGGGGGGGGGGGAGTTGTGGTTTTTCTTAGCTGTCGTAATGGATACTAGAAAATGAAAAATCCCAATATAATAAAATCAATACCCAGGATGGAAGCTGTTGTACACCTATGGAGGCGTAACTCAACATCATGCTCACAGTAGCTGCAAGGGCAAGGCAGAAATGCTATCCATGAAGCAATTTTGGCAGTGCACTGAATAATCAGTCAAACCAGGGACTATGTGATGAATTGTGCAAACAAATTGTGCAATATGCATTGCCTGGCACAACACCTAGCAAAAATATGCCTGTGTAGCTTTATGTTACATGCCAACAAACTAGATTTTAGCCTTAATGATTATTGATGTTTAAAAGGAAAGTAAGAGGAATTATAACTAGTTGTGAGTTAGATATTTGGTTATAGGTTGGGGTTCTGTTTCCCACTGTGTGTCCTAGGTGAATATCTTGTCTTGTAGTTATGAGAAAGCTGCACAGTTCCAAAGTAATAATAATGGTAAGCCACTTCTGCACATTTGGTACATAGAAAACCCTGGAAAGGTTTTTCACAAGTAAGAGGATGAGGTTCCATGCTTTAAAAACAACAACACTGCATTGAATTTAGTACTGGTGAGATTGATTTAAAGATCAACATTCACATGATGCACATGTGGAAATCAGTTCACCATTAACTAGATCATTTGGCACTTAGGGTAGCCCACATTATTCTGGCCCCAAGCAGGATATTTTGAACAACTTGGGGAGGGGGATTTATTTTGCACCAGGAGCTGTGCAAAATAATTAGGTAACCCACAGATCAGTGCAGATCAGCCGAAAAGTTCTTTAGCTGGTCTGCAATCATATGTGGGGCACCCACTCATTCCACGAGGATATGCTGCCAAGAATCAGCTAGAGCCCTTCTGCTGTTTGTCTCAATCCGTGGAGCCATTGGAACCCTTATTGAATGCCCCATAGATCACTGCAGAACAGCAGAGAAGGGGTCGAGCTGACCGGATGTGGTTGAACTGAGCCCCTTTTCAGCTGATTTGTGGCAGATCATTTTAATATATTATTAGAAGTAGCAATAACCCACTTCAGACAAATATTAAAAACATATAAATACAGTAAAACCCCAGGTTACAAAAGAAGTCCATTCCAACAGCCTCTGTTGTAACCCAAAACATCCATAGGGATGCATTGAATTTTTTTTAAAAAAGGTTCTGAATTGATCATTGTAAACTGAAACAAATACATTAAAAAAATTTAAACTGGGACAGCATTTCCATAGGATTTGTCATTGTAAACAGTAGCAAACTTAAATCGAGGTGGTTGTAACTTGGGGTTTTACTGTATATCAGTTAATGGCTTCTGTGAACCCATGTATCAATATATAATGAATGGCAATCATGTAACATGAAATTGAGTTCACCTTGCATTTGAAAAACTCTGATGGAAATATCTGTGATTTTTTCCACATATAACTGCAACCACAGTCATCCTGACAGTATGTACTTATTATTATATTAAAAGTAACCACATAGTGATTTTCCCCCTTAAGCAAGCCCCCATTTTTTTTAATTCTGAGAAGTCGCATGAATGATTTTGCAGATTACTCTTTAAAAAAAACTGGAAGGGTGGAAAATATTATTACAGTCAAACCTTGCATAAAGAGCACCTTGCTTAAAGAATAACTCACTTAAAGAGCATAATTTTCTCTGAATGTTCGCTTCACTTAACAAATAAAACCAACCAAAAACTCACTTAACAAATAAATCGGGGGTCACAATCCCCTCCCATTGGTCATTTACAATGGTGTTTCACTTAAAGAGCAAACTCGCTTAAAGAGCAATCCTGTGGAACGCATTATGCGCTTTAAGTGAGGTACAACTGTATACAGAATAATTCCTTAGGGCAGAGGAATGTTTCTGAGAAAGGGATTATATGCACTTGATGGCTGGACATTAGACCAGAAGATCCCAGACTGAAACACATAAGGCTGTCTGTATTTTCATTTAATAATCTGCAAGACATTGTTCCATTGGCTTTTGAGTCTGTATAGAGGCCAGGATGGCTTCAAGAAGTTATCTGGGAAACTGAATGGAGAACTCCTTTCCTCTTGTACCATTTCCGCAGGATACATCTATTGATTGGGACGGTATATAAATCTACTGGAAAGAAAGAAAGACAGCTGGAGGTTTTAGTGGGAGAGCACAGATTTCTAGTATCAATTCTGGATGTTGTTTTCAGCATTCAAAGCTGCAATCCTGTGCACATTTAATTGGTAACAGCAAAGGGAATGTGTATGAAACTGAAGGGTAAAGCACTGAACCTCCTGGGATCACAATACCTTTGGAAACACATCTTTCCATATTTCCTATAGTTTACCCCTACAGTGGGATGGGCAGAGCTTTTGAAATTCCATCCTTATCAGAGAAAAGAAAAGAAAAGAAAAGAAAGAATTGTTTTGCTCATTAAAACAAAGACAAATTGCTGCTCCTCACAGTTATTTTTTAAACAGAACTAGACTAGTAGCTTTTTTTGCTGTGTTTTATTTCCTTTCTCACATTCTTGACAGTCTGTGCAGCCACTGGAGGATTCGAAGGGGAGAAACTTGGCCAAATTGTTCACCTCATCCCAAATTTTACCTAACATTGCCAACTTTCAAACAGACTTTAGAAAATGTGCTGATTCTTGTTTCTTCCTTCTTTTTAAAGTTTGGGGTTTGGATGTTTGTTTGTTTGTTTGTTTTTTTCCTGTTCTTACAATACAGCATTGTATTGATTTTTGGTCATTTTCTTTTTTCTAAGCCACCTTGAGATTGCATTATGTCAAAACAGAAGAGTAACTTTTCAGTACAAATAAATTCATTTGTACATATTGTATCTTGTTTTGCTCTCTGAGTACAGTAACAATGTCATGCTGCAGTGTTTGTTTGTGATAGTTATCCTGCTTCAATGCCTTAAAAATCTAAACACTACATTTACAAATCCAGGGTTGTCTAGGCTACTCTCCTATGTCCAGAAGTACCCACCTCTGTCTATTGATAAACACGACATGAATGTGATCACGTTCATCCTTATCATAAGGCGAAGCAAGGGCAGACACCAGGTAGTAGATATTAAAACAAAAGGTACGATTTTCTATCGCTGCTGTCACTCCTTCGCAGCCTGTGTTGGATATATCCTAAAGTAGCCTGGTGCCCTCAGTTATGATGGTATCCTTTCCCACTGTCAGTTATGAAATAAGGGTCAAGGATCTATGCCTTTGGCTTCCATACACCTCTGACAGTGAAACCTCCTGGGTCAGCTCTGAAGGTGAACGTTTTCTTTTTCTTAAATAATAATGATTGTTGCTGTCAAGTTGATTTTGACTTATGGCAACCCTTTCTGGGGGGTTTCTAGGTAAAAAATACATAGAAGTGGTTTACTATTCCCTTCCCCTGGAGCTGTGTAGCTTGCCCATGATTACACAGGCTGGCTATTCTCCCAAAAGGCACAGATGGGAATTGAACTCTCAACCCCAGGCTCTGAACCAGATACCTAAATCACTAAATACCAATACCAGCTTACTATATGCTATATAAAACTGTACTGTTTTGAAGAGCTGAGAGGACTGACTGACTGATGTACCTACCTACCAACCCATCCCTCTGGAATAAAGGGGTAGGGCACAGTAGATGGGATAGATGGCATTTTCTGCACTATGGACCTATGGGTAGAGGATGAGTCACTGACTGACCATCTTCTCTGCAGCTTAAGGGTGAGTCCCTCCAGTTCAGACAACCTCATATATATTTGCCATCCCACCTTCCATGAGTTCACATTCCCTGTTCACATTAATCTGTGCACTTGCAGAATATGAGACTGTGAAAAACAGCATTTTAAAATTGTTGAGATACTTCTATAGCTTTACAATTACTTTTAAAGTCTTGGGAGTGTGGCTGGGTATTTGGTGATGGAGGAATACCTGATGTTGGCTCCTCTTGTGCCTTATGCTGGTGTCCTGTATTTTGTTGTGAATCTTGAGGAAACAAAAACATGGATAAAAGGAGAGTCACATTGTGTCACAGGCAGTATACAAAATAATAGGAAAGTAACAACCTACATTTTTAAAAAATTGTAAAGATAATGGATATGTACTGCTTTGGAGGACCTCGACATTTTAAATGTAACTGCAGTGGCAAAAGCAGCTATGATGCTGACTGGAAGGCAGCAGGTCAGCAGTTTGATACCCGAATACTGCAGGATGGAATGAGCTCTCATCTTTGACCCAGCTCCTGCCAATCTAGCAGTTTGAAAGCAAGAAATTGCAAGTAGATAAATAGGGATCACTTTGGTAGGAAGGTAAACAGCATTCCATGCAGTCCAGTGTCTAGTCATGCCTGCCACATGACCATGGAAATGTCTGCAGAAGCAGACAGCGCTGGCTCTTCAGCTACGAAACAGAGATGAGCACTGAACACTAGAATTGGATATGACTGGCTTTCAAACATGGGTGACATTTACCTTTACCTTTACTAGTTTCTTTTGAAAGTAACCCCTGGAGTCCTGCTGTTTCTTTATAGGCAAACCAAGTTGGGAAGTTTGCAGCTGTTAAATCATTCTAGGGCATGGAATCAGGTTCATAATCGTCCTCCCAACAGTACAAAGGAAATAATTGTTCATGTTTCCACACTGATTATTTATCACAATACATAGTAAGTGTATGAGGACTTCTTTCTGTTTGAAACATCACAGTAATTGTCCACATTCAGCTGCTTATTGTTCTGACACATAATGCCAACTTCGGACAAACATTTTTGTCCGAGAGAGGTTGCTGAAATACATTTTAATAGTCAGTCCCCAGTGCTGCTCCTTCAGCATCCCAATTTTTAAGACAATCATTTCTTTTTACCTCTTTTGATGACCTTCCCATGACATTCTGTGTCACTAACTACATGCAGGAAGGGCAAACCCAGCATCCACCTCCTGTCCAAGCTGTCATCTTTACTTTCCCCACACATGAGTCCATAGCTTGGCTTCACTCCAAAACAACAAGACTGGGATGGAGAGCCCATTTCTGCTGAAAACCATATTGCTCAGTGGATGTTTGAGATGTAGCCCACTCCTTATGATGCAAGGAAAGCACATGGTAGGTATTGACCAAATGCCCTTGACTTCAAAGAGCCTCCTTTGTTATTTCTGTGGAGCCGGGGGGGGGGGGGAGACTAGCATGGCCTTGATGTTTAGAACTGCAGTTGGTGCCCTTTTAGTAAAGGCAATTAATTGTTCTTCTGGGCAATATCATCCCTATATGCTTTTTTGCTACATTTCTCCTGCAGCAACAAGGACAAATCAGCAAATTTAAGTACTGATGATCAATTTACAAAGGAAGAATCAAAATGAAAATTAGAAAATTGAAGTAGGTGAACACAACCAGCTATAGAAACCAATTCAAACTCACTGTGCCACTGGCATGGCCTATCATGTGACATGTGCATGTATGTACACACACTATCTATTTGTCTGGGCTGCACACTAACCCCTGCCTGAATGACAGCACACATATTAGTGTCTGAAGGACGATGCTCACCCTCTGCAGTTTTACCACTTTATCTGTGTTTTCCTTTCCTCTTTTCAGCTAACCACTACCACAGCAAGTTTGTTTATCCATGGAGGATAAATTAATGTATTTGTTGAAAAATAATGGTACAAGATACCATCTGGTATGGTTTCTTCCTCCACCCCTTCATCTTCCCCTATTTGACATTAGTGGTACCCCTTCTGCTGCAGTTCATTGACTTCAGAAACAAGTGGACTTTGATAATTGAAGTAATGACTTTGTAGCAAAAAAAAGGTGGGTCATTTCTAATGTAAAGAGTATACTCTCCTTCTCCACTGGCATCAAGTCAGTACCTTTGTTAGCAACTATTTCTCTTTCCCTTCCTGTAATTTTTCATTTTAACATTCTTAATGTATTTATGGAAGGTACTGCTCTGTCTCATGAATGCACTTGACAGTCATCCTGATCCATATTTGAACATTGGTCAGAAGACTGTCTTGACACAAATAGTATAAATACAGACCAAATAAGAGGGATCTGTTTTTTTTCAAGGGTGACCACAAGGCTTGGAAAAGAGGCCATGGCTATTCAAAGGGCAAGGCCCTGTCAGATACTGTATTGTTATATCTTATTTTTACATATTGACCTGATAGATCTCATTTCTTAAAGGACAAGGAATCCAGTGTTAAAAAAAAGTTATACAGGGCTCAAAATGGAGTCTGTCTACAATCAGTTTCCTGTTTCCTTTTATGGAAGGTACTGAGCCCAAGTCCTCCTCCTTTCTTTCAAAAGCATCAAAAATTTCTACTAAAACCAAGCATAACCCCCCCCCCATAAAAAAAGAGGGATTCTGACATCACAATTTGCTATATACCGTATATGCCGGCATACAGGGCGACTTTTTCACCCCCAAAAAATGCCTCCAAGTGGGGGGTCGTCTTGTCTATCGGGTGCATGTCATTTGGGTTCCCAAATACTTACCGGGGCTTGGGCAGCAGCTCCGGGGAGACCGTTGAATCCTTCCTCGCCACCTTCTTGGAAGATCCCGCCCTAAGCTCCCCTTCGCCCAATCAGGGGAAAGGACAGGTCTTCCTGCGCGGTTCCTGTCCTTTCCCCTATCGCGGTTCTTGTGCAGCGGCGGAGCAACCGCCCACACGGCTGGGGCTGCTTCTCGTGCCCGCGGCAACCATCCGCACGACCACATTGAAACTCGCCCGCATTCAAACTCGCCCACGTTCAAACTCACTCACATTCAAACTCACTCGCATTCAAACTCGCCCGCATTAAACTCACGCCCGCGGCAACCTGATTGGCTCCTCCGTCTCTTCGGGAAGATCCCGCCCCAAGCTCCCCTTCACCCAATCAGGGGAAAGGACAGGTCTTCCTGCGCGAAAATATATCGTAATATTTTCTGAGCAAAGCATATCAGAGACTAAACAAAACAACATCAAAAAACTTGTGGCACCTTAAAGACTACGGTAACTCTTGTCTTTGCTCTTTTGCATGTGTGGAAGGTGTGCGGAAGAGGGGGTGGTCTTATATAGCGAGTATATAACAAACTCTATATTTTGAGTGGAAATGTTGGGGGGTCGTCTTATCTACCCAGTCGCCTTGTGCACCGGCATATACGGTAAGTCCTTTTGTCATGGTATTGGGCTTTGGCCTATTTTATGCCAAACATGCCTTCCATCACATCATAATACAGTGATAACTCATACAACAATTTTAATCCATTCCATGGGACTTATTGTTGTATGAAACAATTGCTATACGATGCATGCATCGTATAGCGATTTTCCCTATGGGATGCATTGTATTTTATTTTATTTTTGCTAAATGTTTTTTCCCATTGAAAAATTGTTGTACAATTTTTTCCAAAGGGGAAATTGTTATGCGGGACACCATTTCCCCCCAAAACCTAATTGTTATGCAATTTTGTTGCTATACGGAGTGATTGTTGTATGAGGTTCCACTGTACTCTGCTATGTAATTTGATATTACAGTATGTCAGTTCTGTAAGGACAGGAAAGGGACTGTGCTTTTTTTAAAAAGTCTGTTGTATTTTGCCTTTCATTTGCCTCATTGCTTAATTTTCATTTAAATAAGCCATTATGTTTATTTATTTATTTATTTATTTATTTATTTATTAGTCACATTTGTATTGACACCCATTCGGCAAGCAACTCTGGGCAACGTACACCAATTACATAAAACCAGTAAAAACCACAATTAAAAAATTAATAAAAAATTATATCAGCCAGCAGGTGGGGGTCACCACATCCCCAATGCCCCACACCAGTTTTGCCAGCCAGGTGTTTAGTTCTTTCCTGATTTTTTTTTTGCTATGGTACTTGAAATAAGATTGTAGCAAGACTCCTGCTTAACTGTGTCTTTTAAAAGTTGCCTAATTGGCAACACAGAACCTAGGCTGAAAACGAAAGCAAGCTAGTTTTTGTCTCTGCTGGTCAAAGATTTGTAGGCACTAGGAGAAATAAGGCACACAGGGGAATTAACCCCTTTAAGCTATTCCATAGCTAAATAATATCTTGCTTCATAGAAGGAATTATGATGCTTTAAATGTAAAAGCTACTAATGTAATTGTCTTGTATTTTTCAGAAGTATTGCAACAGTAATCAAAATCTGTTACTTCTCTCTTCTAATTAATAATAATTATATAAGTGCATTTTAATAGCTGTTTAGCATTGTTAAGCTAATAACTGCTTTCTTTGTTATACAAATGCTTTGTTGTTAAAGCCACAATTATATTTCTAATTGCAGTTCATTTATAGTACACAGAATAGTCAGAATTGTATCTTTTTATAAAGATTATAAGTTTAAGTTTGCATTGTTTATGTAAGGACTTTTCTTTAAATATATTTGTTATAATTTAACTCTGAATCGATACATTTACATAACTATTGTTAGTTACATCTGATTTTTCAGTTACACCCTGATTTAAGCCATAAATGGCTTTATAATATTGTTTCATTATCCTTTTAAAGATACAGTGGTACCTTGGATAATGTTTACTTTGGATAATGCTAAAATCGGATAACGCTGGGGAATTTGAGGTAAACATTTGCATCGCACAATGTTAATATAATGTTGTGTGATGTAAATGTTTGCTTCAAATTCCCCAATGTTGATCTCTGCCCCAAAGCCTGCAGGGCTGGAGACCAGCCCTGTGGGTTTTGGGGCAGAGATCTCTGCTGTGATCACCGCTTGGGTTGAGAGTTGAACTGGTGTGCACACCCATTTCCCCCCCAACCCAAGCCATGATTGTAGCGTGTGATCGCCGGCTGGGTTGGGGGTTGAACCGGCACGTGTACCTGTTCATTTCCCCAACCGAAGCAGCAATTGCAGCATATGATCACTGGCTGGGTTAGGAGTTGAACCGGTGCGAGGGCCCATTCTTCCTCCAACACAAGCGGCAATTGCTGCTTGTGCAACACAAGCAGCAATCGCAGATTGCTGGCTGGGTTGGGGGGAGAACCTGCATGCACACCCATTCTCTCCCCAATCCAGCCGGTGCTTGGCTTGATCCGCCTGCCTCTTTGGAAAATGAAGTGGGGATTCCATGCATGAAATCCCCACTGCCCTTTCCAAAGAGGCAGGCTGATCGCCTCCCTGTTCCCTTTCCTCTTCGGAAAGGGAACAGGACTTTTTTTTAAACATCATGCAATCAATGCATCACACAACGTTAAAAACTGGATAACGTTAAGACTTGTACAACCAAGTCTTAATGTTATCCGAGGTACTAGTGTATATGCTTTGTTATTTCTGTACCAATATACCACATATATGTCAATAGTCATATAAGTAGTTAAATGGAAAAGGAGCTTTTGTGATCATCATTGTCTTCTCTAACAAATGAACAGTTTATATATCTATATAATAAGTCATAAACCAGTATCCTGGAGTTAAACACATTTTTTTCTTGAGGGTTTTTGGGTTTTGGGTAAAGAACCTAATTTCTTTTAGTAGAGCATCAATATTAACTGTGCAACTTTGCATAGGGAATATATTTTTCTCCTTCAGGTCTAGTACCTTACAAAACTACATGTTACAGCCCTATTTTCCATGGATACTTTACCTTATATCTGGCCTTAACAGATCTGTTATTGCGCTTTAAAATTATTATAGGTTTCCCCAAAGAAAATCATTTGTATAAGAAGTTATTAGTGTCATGTAAACTCTATAATGGGAAGGACACTAGGGGAAGAGACATTGGCAACTCAGGTAGCTGAGCATATTGGAGATCATTAGGGTTGTATTATGGTTTATGGAAAAAGAATGCTAATGAACATAATTCTATGGGCGAGAATGAAAGGGCAAAAATGTGGAAGTTTCCCTTCCTCATGCCTTCCAGATGTTATTTACTACAAATCCCATCACTATTGACAATTGGCCTCGCTGGCCAGAACTGTTGAGAGCTGTAGTCCAAAAACCTCTGGAGGACACTGAGTTCAAACTCTCAGCTGGCCCATCATAAAATTAGTCTATGAAAAGGGAAGCAGCTGCTGAGACCAAATAAAACAGGATGAGGGAAAGAGCACATTTGGACAAAATATTCCCCACCACAAAAATACCCCACAACTGCACTGTGACTGTGTTTCTGTTTCTTATTTAGATAAATCAAACTGAAATAACAACAACAACCATCACAACAACAACAACAACAACAACAACAACAACAACAACAACAACAACAACAACAACAACAACAACAACAATAACAACCACACTACATTAGGCCCATTAGTATACACAGAAAGAGCCTCCTTAAAGATTGTGATATTTTTGAACCACAATTGGGCGTACCTCAGGCAGCAACTTTTTGCTGGCTAATCTTTCTCACACTATGTCATGCAGAAAGAACTGCAGAATAAATTCACCACAGGTGGCTTCATTTTGGCAGTTTCATGCCTGGCTGAGACACTGAAGAATAAAAACTAGGCCTATTGGAGAGGGAACTTCTCTGTAAGTTCCATTGATTAAAATGGACCAAATCCAGTTACAATTTACTATGCTAATATAAGTTGTAACTAAAGTAGACCTATTTGAAGCTATGGAACTAATGGAGGAGTTGACTCACCAAATCAATTTTATGTGCCTACTGTAACACAACTGAGTACATTAAGCAACAGGATTCCAGCCACTATTAGGTAAATATCTTCACTTGATTTATGGAATTTTTTAAAATTTATTTTATTTATTCAAATTTGTTTATCACCCTCCTCCCCGAAGGGACCCAGGGCGATTCCCAACACAATCAGCAAGACAACAATTTAAAACCAATTTAGAAATTAAAAGTTTTAAAAGAAGCTTAAAAACTTAGCATTAAAAACTAGGCATTATAGCTAGCCATTATAGCTAGGATGCACTGGGTGTCAAACCATCCAAACTATCCTGTAGTTTTATTGGTTGTAGTATCTTTGCTGTGGAGTGCCTTCTTGAAGATCAGTTGCTGCAGATGTTGATATCCTTTCAGTGTTAAGATTAAATATGGCTACTTAGTACAAAGTGAAAACATAGTATGAGGGGTTTTTTTGGTTTAAGGATCTTGAGCTGAATAAGTTGTGAAATTATTTATAATAATGTACAGCTTTAATTGTTTTCCATTCCTTGAATTGTCTAATATTTTTAAAACTATTTAAAAGTTTAAAATACTTTTATGTCTTAAATTCTTTCATTTTTTGTATATTGTTCTTATTGTATTCCATAATAAGATCTTTTGATATAGGGAGGAATATAAATACCCTAAATACATAAAGAAATGCCAAATTCACTCTTTTTAACTGAACAGAGTAAAAAGAGATTATCTTTGGCACAGCCTTAATACAGAAAGTAGCAAATGATCAGCACATATTTTTCCATATATCTATTATGGGGTGGCCAACCTTTTTTCACTGTGGGCCTGTCACTCACCCCTCACACAGGTGAGGGGGCAGAGGTGTAGTTCCTCCCGCTGCTTCTGGTTTCTGTGGAAGCAATGGCAAGTGGAATTATGGCATTTTTTCAGCTGCTTTTGCAGCCTCTGCCACTTCCCATGGTGGAGGGAGGGAGGGCAGAACATTTTTGTCTCAGTTTTGTAATTTTTTGCCATGTTTTTGGCACTTCTTGAAGCAGCAGGGAGCTTCCAGAAGTGGCTAGGTCCTCACCATGGGCCGGATTAATTGGTGCCATGGGCTGTAGGTTGGGAACCCCTGATCTATTATGTTGTTACATTGTGATTTCATTATGGCAAATGATATATCCATATTAATAGTTTCCACTAACACACAGCAGGTATAAGTGTCACAGAGTCAAGAGAGAGGAAGTATTTTTTAGTCTAATGACTCTGAAAAGAAACAAGAGAGCATGAGCTACCCTATGGTCATTATTTCTACATTTAACAGAAGATTAAATATAGTTTTGGGAAATATTGGTCTTTTTCTTGGGGCACAGCCTGACATGCATTTCTGTTGAATTTCTGATGCTAGTTCCACATTAATGAAGAAAAATGTTCATGTATCATACATAATTCAGTATGCTAAAACATCTGCTTGCCTTGGTTTAGAATTGCCTTTTGTCTTCGAAGTGGGCATTTCTTATTTGTTGCAGCTAAAAGAACATGGACATGAATAGGGATTCATTTAAGGCAATGAACAGGTGTTGGAGTTTATTATAGTTTTTTTATTAATTATAGGTGAATCCAGTAGGTCTGTCTGAATTTTTTTCAGACTGATTTTCTATTCAGACATTAATTCAGTCCTCCAAGTGTTGTCTGTGGTACATAACTTCCATAGTGTTCTATAAATAAAATGAATCCATAAATTCTTCATAAACAAGGTGCTTCTGAATAAGTTTATGAATACTACAAGGATTTATCCTGGGGGAAAGAGCTTCTGGTTGTCATAACAAAAGTGCCTGCCTTTAAAAAGGATAACTTATCATAAATATATACAGATCTGTGAACTGCATTTGAAAAATGAAAGCTAGGAAGGATTTTTTAAAAACTCACAAACCTTCCATTTCTCTCATTTATGCATTATTCATGGACACACAGAGTATGCAACATGTTATAGATGACAACTTTCAGCATTTCTAACCATTAGCATTGTTGATAGGGCTGGTGGGAACTATGGTCTGAAGCTTCTGCAAGCCACCACACTGGGGAGAACTGATTTTGTAGAGATGATTTCCCCCTCTGATTTCTAGAACTCAGTCTAGCCATGTTATCTGGGCTCAGTTTGATGTAGTTGGCCCCCGGGAAGTGGACAGGATCCTTGGATCGGTCCATGCAACTGCCTGTTTGTTAGATCCCTGCCCCTCCTGGTTGGTTAAAGCAATCAGTGAGGTTACAGATAGTTGGGTTGGAGCAGTGGTTAATGCTTCTCTGGGGGAGGGTGTGCTCCCTGCACCCTTGAAACAGGCATTGGTGTGCCCCCTCCTCAAGAGACCATCGCTTGACCCAACAATTCCGGCTAACTTTCGCCCGGTATCCAATCTTCCCTTTTTGGGGGAAGGTCATAGAGAAGGTGGTGGTGTGGCAGCTCCAGGGAGCCCTGGATGAAGCAGATTATCTGGACTCTTTTCAGTCAGGATTCAGGCCTGGATATGGTACTGAGACTGCATTGGTCGCACTGATGGATTATCTCTGGCAGGAGCAGGATGGAAGTGATCCGTCCATCCTTGGTTTTCTTGACCTCTCAACAGCATTCGCTACCGTCAACCATGGTATCCTTCTGGATCAACTCTGGGGGCTGGGGATTCAGGGCATGTCATTTCATTCATTTCATTTATTCAATTTATATACCGCCCTACTCGGTACAACCGACTCAGGGCAGTTTACAGAAGACATACATACAATCAAAAGTAATATAACATAATCAAAGATCATACAGTATAATACAATAAAATAACAATACAGTACAGCACTGCAATAAAACAAAACCACACTGCTAAATAAGGTTACAAAATACAAATTTCAGTTACATATACATGACATAGTCTCAGTAATACAATATAAAAATACAGTACATGATCCAACAATGTCAGGGCTCTCACCCTAACCACAAGCATGCTCTGGAAGCCATGGCGGTATCCCACTGCAGGGGCTTTTGTAGCCTGGCATGGGGGCAAGGCTCAGGAGCGCTGGCAGGTGAAGCAAGTCCGGGCGCGCCCGGCCAAAGTCCTCCTCACCCAGCTCAAAGCCAAAGCAGGCCGAGAGAAGAATCCGGTGGCAGCGGCTGTGGGAGCTCAGTTTTTATGCTGGCCGGTTGCCCCCCCCCAGCTGTTCTTCCTTCTCTCGGCCAGTGAGCGGTCAAGAGCGAAGACGTCGGCGCGGCCAGGGAGCGATCAAAAGCATCTCTGGCTGGAGCTCCTGCCGGCGGTCCTTTTCATTCCCCTGGACTGGTGTTGTGAATCCGGGGGAGGCAAAGACGTCGGCGTGGCCAGGGAAAGGTGGAAAGCGTCTCTGGCCGGAGCTCCTGCCAGCAGTCCTTTTCACTCCCCTGGACAGGTGTTGCGAATCCGGGGGAGGCGAAGACGTCGGCGTGGCCAGGGAGGGGTGGAAAGCGTCTCTGGCCGGAGCTCCTGCTAGCAGTCCTTTTCACTCCCCCGGACAGGTGTTGCGAATCCGGGGGACGTCGGCACGGCCAGGGAGAGGTGGAAAGCGTCTCTGTATGGTGTGGTCCTGGTTCTCCTCATTCCTGAGGGGCCAAAGCCAGTCAGTGTTTTTGGGAGATGAGAGGTCCAGCATGAGGCCCCTCTTATGCAAGGTGCCACAGGGCTCGGTACTCTCACCTCTCTTTTTTAATATCTACATGAAGCCACTGGATGAGACCATCCATTCCCATGGTGTGAAGTATCTTCAGTATGCTAATGATACCCACTGTACATCTCTGCCCGTGGTGATCCAAGAGTTGCAGTCAACGTCCTATCCAGGTGCCTGGAATCTGTGAGGGTCTGGAAGTGGGACAACAAGCTACAGCTGAATCTCAGCAAGGCTGAGTGGCTGTGGATAAGGGTCCCCGGGTTGTCCAAGGAATTACCATATTTGGTACTGGATGGGGCTCTTTTCCCACAGATAGACCTGATGCATGATCGGGACTACTTGCTCATGGTCATTCATGCACTGGTCATCTCCCGGTTGGATTATTGTAACACACTCTACATGGGGTTGCCCTTGATGACCATTTGGAGACTGCAAATGGTGCAGAATGTGGTGATGGTGTGTGGTCATTATGCCCATGCCTCACTCCTGTTGCAGGAGCTGCATTGGCTACCGATGTGCCTCTGGTTGTAAAGCCCTACATGGTACCTAAGAGATTGTGTCACCCCGAATATATCTGCCCATCCCACGAGAGTGGACTAGAGGAGGTCTCTAAAAGTACCAATGGCTGGAGAGGTTCACCTCTCTAGCACGAGAAGGAGGGCCTTTTCAGTATCTGCTCTGGTCCTGTCAAACCTCCTGCTGACTGACCTCCATCTTCAGCCAGATTCATTGATTTTTTAGGAAAGGACCCAAGACATGGCTGGCTCATGAGGTGGTGGTGGGGCTGTGGGAGGAGCAGCCCTTCCCCTGGCTGGCTTATATGACCATGAGCACGACTGTCATCTTAGATTCTGGGTTTTTGATTTTCACATTTTAGTGTTACAGATGTTTTGATAATGGGTTTTTAAATTGGATCCTTATTTCTTTAGTGTAATGGTTTTTAATGATAGCATACCATTTTATTGTGATTGTAAGTTATGAACTGTGAACTGCCCAGAGTCACTATGGTGATAGGTGCAGCCTTATAAATCTAAATAAATAAATAAACAAATAAACTCTAAAATAATGGTCCCCCAACTCCTGCAACATAGTAAATGGAACATTATTGAACTGAATTAAGCTTCTGGAGTAGGAATATAAATGTCTGCTTGCCTCATTCTCACCAGCACAAATGATGAAATGCAACATTTTTCCTTATCGGCAAGAATAGTGAGGGATTTTTAGCACCCTCAATACAGTCTTAACATTGACAGTTTGTAATTTTTTGACAAAACCAAAACCAGCTTTTTGTATTCCTGAAAAAATGATAATTTTTGCACAAAATTGCACAACTCACATGATTATGCAAATTGTGTGTACTATCCCAGACTAGGATGGCTTCTACTTTGAGAATTTGAAAGGTTGCTTGCATCTTTCTTAAAAATTGTCTAGTCCTTCTGTGCTCTACCTATATGCTTTACTTCTCAAAAGAATAGTACCCTAGAGACATTTTGTGCAACTGACAAAGTTCTTAAGGGATCTGCTTTTACCTGGAGAGGAATCTCATGGGACTTTCAAACTCCATTTCAAGGTGTCTCTTCTTGTCAAGACAGACTAGGGAAGGGATTTAACAGGCATTATTTCTACTTCTACTTGGCAGAGGGTTCTTTTAGAGACATTATGGGGCAGGGTAAGAGAATGGTTATTTAAGGAAGTGTGATACTCATCTAATTGAAGGTGAGAGAGTTGGGAAAACTGCAGGTTAGAGTTATAAGGGCAAAGAAAGTCTGAAAAGGTTGTGTGGAGCATCAAAAGGTACTAAAACTACAACATCAGTAACATTCAGGTTTGGACAAGAAGCTTCTCAGATGCAAGACCTTGTTATATTTAGGGCTTGGAAATGTTTCTTTCCTTTATTATAGTTTCCCAGATTCTCTGCCCAATTAGCATTCATGCTGCCTGGGAAACTGTGAGAATTTCAGTTTTTTTAAAAAAGGAACTTTTCCATACTCTGGCTAAATGGCCTGATAGATGTGCCAAGTCTCTTTTGAAAGCTTGCCTGGAGCTATGAAGCAATAACGAATCCTGTCTCTTTTTTCTTGATCCTTTGGTAATTATGCTGTGAGTAGTAACAATATGCAGTAGTGAAGCCACACATTAATAACAGCCTGGGGTTTGCAGAGTGACCAGACAGGAACTCTGATTGATTCCACATCATGTTGCTCAAAGCTATCGTATAAAGTAAGTTATGATAGTTCCATATCAAATTAGCAAGTGAGAAACAAATTGGCTCTTTGACTTATTACAAATCTCCATAGCCTGCTGACCTGGTCTCTAATTGTGACTCCATTGTGAGTAGCTCCACTCCCATTAATTTTGCTAATGGGAATAACTGCAACCCGTATCTCTAATTTTATTTTGCTTGTCCATCAGATGTTAACCAAGCAGAAACCATGATATTCGGAGGTAATATCCATGTAATGATCAAAATTACTTCATATTCTCATTAGCATGAAATGCTTACTTACAATAGAAAAGGATTGTTTTATATTCTAATCTTGCTTTAGGTTTCTTCAGTTATACTCTTTTAGCAGTGATGGGCATCAACAGGTTCACACCAGTTCGCCAGAACTGGTAGCAGACATTCTGGCTGGCCCCACCCATCCAAGTTTTTAAATAAAGTAGTCCTAATTCAGGTGCAACACAGGGCTTTCCCCTTGACCACGCCCACCATATAACACCCACAGTGTTGTAGTAAAAACGTTTGGAGCCCAGCACTGCCTTTTAGTCTTCCAAATATATCATTCATTGCATTTCTAACCAACCCCCAACTTTAATTGTGTAATGACTTTTACTGTGTGAACGCAAGCAATCACAGCATTTTTGTATTGTCCAAATCTATCACTTGATATACAAGCAATAGTGAGGAACTAGGATCTAAACTTCTTGCTCTAGGAACATACGCTTTCTTTTTTGTTGTTCAGTCACACAGTCGATTCCGACCCTTTGCAACCCCATGGACCATTGCACACCAGGCACCTCTGTCCTCCACCATCTTCCTCAACCCTTTCTTTACTTCTCAGCACCCATCTTAAAACTTGGGAGTCCAGAAAGAGAACCAGTCATCCAAATGCATCCTAAATGATGTATAATGAAATGAAACAGCTATTTTTTTCATGACTGCATATAATATTTGCCCTGATCTACATTTAAGTCTATTGGGGAAGTTTTCTTCTTCCTCTTCTTGACTCAAGTTAGAAAAGTATAATATAGAAAAAGCAACACATAAAACTGAAGATTCTTCTTTTGCATCCAGATCAAATTTTGAATTGCCAAAATGAAGCCAGTTTCTTGGCTTTCTCATTGGCCAAAATTAAATCTTCATTGGTATATGTTTCTGGTAGTAGTTGGCAGACCAGTAAATGAGCCGGATTTTGTATCTCTCCACATTCACACAATGTGTTGTTGTCCACAAGCAGACTGCAATTGAGCATGCTGTCTTACATTTAGGGACTACAACCCTTAGCCTATTCAGGTTTTCCAAGTGATGTGGGGGAGGTTCAGTTCCTCAGCGATATTGATGTGCTTTTGATATGTGATTTTTGTGATGTAATATTTGTACTTAATGAAACATTGTTTTGCTGTAAGCTGCCCAGAGTCGCTATAGGCGAGTGGGGTGGCATAAAAGTCAAATAATAATAATAATAATAATAATAATAATAATAATAATAATAATAATAATAATAATAATAATAATAATAATAATAATAATAATTCTCCTTTAATGTTATTCCTTCTCCACTGAGCTCCTTCCTCCATCTTCCAATTTAGATTTGTTCTTGCATACACTAAAAAAAGTTTGTTCTTGTAATGAAGCTCCTCCTGGATCTGAACCAGTGGACATGAAGCACATATCCATTCAGAGATTGTTGAGGGTCATTCTCTTGTTTAGTTATCTTGGCTGGAGATATCAGCTCAATATCATCAGCTCTCCAATCTGTTGGTTCTTTTGCACACAAACAATTACTTTGTGTGATAAAATCAGCCTAGAAACATTTTTTTGAAAAGGTATTATTTACTTACATCTATAGTTACCATCAGAAGGAAACAAAGGGGGAATGGCGTCTCCAGCATGCAGAGTAGTCCCTCTATGCCTGGTTGCTTAGAAGAATATAAAATATGAAAAGGATTATCAACAAAAGCAATGGAAACAAGAAAACAAACAGGAAGAAAGGTGGGGACAAGTCTCAAATGCCAGATATGGAGAAATAAGTTTAACAATCAAATTAGTGGCAAAGGACAATAATTTTAGGATATAAAGCCCTCTCCCACTGATACCCAGTGCATGCAAGACTGCTATTATCCCAACAAAGTCCTCCCTATGGACCACCTAATCTCCAGGAGAAATATCAGTAAATCAGTGAATTAAATGTACACTTGTGTTCTGATGAATATGTGTGACTGAGGACATGAGGTACCATTGACATGGGTAGGGAGCCATCATCCCAATGGGAGATATATTTTTTACACTTCAAGTAGCCCTAGCTTATTTCAGGCATTAAGGAATGCTTATTCTCCATACAGGAAGAGAAGAGTATGCTATCCCCTCCCACTCACATTACTTTCTTCATGTGAGCGTGATATATCTGAAGTGGAAATCTGTAATCATGGGAGCTCCACATGCAAGCCAGATTTCCTTCTCTCTATGTTCTTCTTTGCATATAAAGCCTCCATAGATATAACAGGATTTGATCTTTAAACATGGCACTTTCATATGTGGAAAACAAACATGAAAGGATAGAGCTAGCTCATGTTCTCCCTCCCTCGCTCCTAGAGTCCTTCTGGTTCACTGATGACTATTTAAGACTACCCATGCCTCCATATCTCTGTTATTCCAAAAGGTTAGGAGTAGCATGTGTAAGAATCAATATGCTATCCATGTGCGGATATAGCTAACATTTGCTGTTGGAAGTGGAAGCTGTTACACAACAGAAGCAAGATTATCCTCACTTACTTAGAAGTAAGTTGTTTTAAACCTACTGAGGCCTATTTCTGAGTAAATATGTATAGGATAGCAGTGGCAGTTACATAGCTGGTTTGGTACTGGGGACTATTAGAAGTCTTATTAATATTGTGCTAAGAAAAAAGATTCTCTAGGGCCAGAAACAGATGTTAGTGATAGCTGGTGACTGAGAGAAGGAAATTCCTAACTAATGTGAATTTCTGAATGTCACAGCATGAGTTTCTCTCACCTCAAGGATTATGCAAATTAGCTTAGTTTATTTAAAAAATAATAATCTTCCAGCCCTAAACGCAAGATTCCTTTGAAATTATATTTCACAGACAGAAAAACATTGCTTCAACCCTCTCTCTGTGACATTAAGGTGCTTTTAGATCTAATTATGGGCTGCCACTAACAACTGGTTCTGACCTAAATCAGCGTATTAAAAGTATCTCATGTCTCTCAATACAAAACATATTTGTAATACCTTTTCTTTGGGGAGGGTTATTTGTGAGCAACTCCATATTTTGCTATATATAGTGTACATGTGTCAGCTAACAATTTTTTTTTCTGGGGATGTCATTGTACACATTAAAAATATGAATGTGCACTGAGCCCAGAGAAAAATAATTTAACGAGAGGGAATAAAGAGGTTTATATATTTCCCATTTAGCTATGTGGCAGTTCAAGATTCCTTCAGTTGCCACTGGTGGATGTGCTTATACCCACAAATCCTCATAGGTTGCCCTGGAGATAAGGAATGCTGAAATTTGGTGGTTGTTGGGAGTACTTGATAACATTTACTGTAGCAAAAGAAATATGCCCCAAAGTAGAAGGACACCTGAAACCCCAAATGGATGTCAATATTGTGTGTGTGTGTGTGTGTGTGTGTGTGTGTGTGAGAGAGAGAGAGAGAGAGAGAGAGAGAGAGATGATGTGAGGGTGTGAATGTGCTAAGATACTAGATCAGGTTGTTCTAGAATCCCCCCTCCCCTTTTAGGTAGTTACACTGAATCTTTACACTTACGATTGTATATGTGCAAATGTAGGATGGATGATACAATCTTTTGTGGGCTTTCTTAAGAAAATTCAAAGTTGTACTATGGAATATCTTTCTTGTTTTCACACCTTTGCCTTTTTACTTAGTTCATGTACCTGGCTGACACTGGATGCATTCAGGGATGGGTAGGAGCAGGGTGACAAGCAGTATGGATGATTCCTGGCATAGACAGAAGGAAGAAAGCTCATAGGATCTTTGCCCACACAATGAATGTCTCCTGTAATCTTAAAACTACATAGCACTCCCTTAGGCCAGGTAATAGCTCTTTGTTTTCTTCATTTACATTGTTCCCCTCACCCACTGGAAAAACACAAATACATGCAAATACCTGCTAAGAACAAATTGGTTCAGGCCTACTTAAATGCAGTTCAGGACAGATGAGTCCCAATATGCACAGCAAATATTTGGATACAAATTAGATCAGAAGGAATTTGCATACCCCTAATTAAACATATGTAACAAAACGATGGTTCCCCCTCTTCTACAAATAAAAAAATTGTGCTCCTTGGTTATTAAAAAAAGCTTATGTTTTTAAAATGAAGATTTTGGATTAATTACTTCTTTATTAAATGGTGGGTAGAATATGTATTGGTAATAGTTCAAAACCTCTAATTCCCATTCTTGATTGATTGGACAATTGCTTTAATGAGGAAGATGATACATTACTGAAGATCAAACAAATGAACTCCTGAAACAATTTTATTGAGCAATGGAGTTGTAAAATTAGCTATTGGCATAATTAATTTTAGCCTAATATATAACCTCTCAGTTCTTTTTATTATAACTGGGATTTGTAATAAATGGGTTCTCATTTTTCTATTATTTTAAAACTCAATTAAAACTTAGGAAGAGGAAAATACAATATATATATTGTATTTTTAAAAATGTCTACATTCGCAGAGGTTTCTTTAAAAAGTTATATTTTTAGCTATTTTAAATTATAGACAATAACTGTAAACATCCTCTCTCAGTGCTTTTCAGTTCTTCAATAGCTTGCTTCTCATGAAATAATATATCAAAGAACCTGAGTTCCACCATTATGCACACAAAAAAATCAACTTTTTTGGAGATGCTTCTTTATGGTTACAGTTATTCTACCCCTCATTTTATGGTACATTGATAGATAGTTAAAAGAGATGGGGAACATTCAAAGTTTGTGCTAACATATCAGACAGATCCATGTCAGGTGGGCTCGTCATCACAGTTGCAGGAAAACATGGGGATCTGGGTAAGGTAAATTCCTAGTAACTACTATGAATACCATGTGTCTCTATGTTCCAATTGTTGTGACCCTGGAGTCCGAATCAGATTATGAAGGCTGGCAACTGATGCCTCAACCGGCTGTCAGCATGGATCTGCTTCCTCATGTTTCATTTGATTGAGAAATGACAGAAGCATACCCAGCAATCGTTGAATCATCAAGCAACAGCGAGGAGGCGGAGCCAACAACATTAGAATGTTGTAGCCGACAGCTGCAGAACCAGCTCGAATTACACCGAAGGGCAGCCAGGACTCGTTTACAGAGAGCGCTCCCAGCTGTGGAGCCTTGCGCTAAAGCACTTTTAAAGAGAGATGTGTGCCTGCACTAAGCTTGTCAGAACAACATTTGTGGTTCCCGATGCTGTGACACTCTGAAGTACTTTTGGAATGTCATACATTCACCATCTCTGGGGTACTGCATTCCTCTCCCTTCACTCATTAGCCCCAAGCAGTCATTCTTTGAACAGTTACATGTCTGAAAAAGAGCAGGGCCTTGATCACACGTAGGTTGTACATGTGAATGAGAACCCTAGGAAACAGGGGTTCTTGCTCATGAGGAAAGCAAACACACAGGTTGGAAATTCTCCTTTTTAGAAATAGAGAACATTATGGTGGAGGCTGAAGGGAATAGTTGCTCCTTCTTAAGCATGTTACCAAGAACCAGGTAGGTAATGAATGAGGAGGCAATACTCCAGTTTACTTCCTACATGTACCTGTATGCACAAAGGACTACTGGACCAAAGCACTTGGCTATTTCAAGCTGACCTTTGAGGATCCTAACTGCTTAGTGCCCCCTTTTGTAGAATTGGTATAAATGAAAACAGTAGCATTTCTTAGATGCATAGATGGTTTGAACTGATATCAACCAATGTGTTCTAACTGTAAATTGGTATCAATTTTGTATTCCATCTAATCATTTACACATTGCGCAATGACCTTAATTGTGCAAATGACCTCTAGAAACAGATAATTTATGGTAATGAAAATAGGAGGAATAAGCATTTGCTTTCAACCGTTACCGATGCAATAGATTAAATAACTGCAAAACACAGAGTAGTATCTTGATTACAGAAAACATCTTACCTAAAATAACCTCAAACAACAATGTTTAAATCAAAGATGTGTTTGAAATGGAGATTAAACAATAATGATTAGAGCAACAAATTATGGAAGAACTGAATGACATTGTGTTAAAAAAGAGCTTTATTTATGCACTGTGGAAAAAGTTATAGGAAAATTTCAGAGTTGGAATGATTTTATGAAAGTCGGTTCTCCTACAACAGGGTTGGGAAACTCGTGGCCCTTCAGAGTTTGTTAGACTCTGGATCAAATCCTATTAGTGCCTGCATAAGGCATGCATAATTTCTCACAACTTGTTGGCAGTACCAAGGCACATCTTGATTACACACCTGGGTGTGTAGCAAGGCAGACAACTGAAACATGCTCTGTATTTCTTCAATTAGTTACATTTTATGGAAAGTTATACAAGCATTACCTAAGCACTAAGAAGAGCCTGGTCATTAATTCTCATCACCTCAGCTAGCCTGGCCATGGTGAGGGGTTATAAGAGCAGCAGCTCATTAAGAATTGGAGAGCCACAGGTTCTGCACCCTCACTCTAGTGTTCTTGCTTCTACTAATCTTCAAGATGTGAGATCCAAATCATAACAGTGACAGGCACAATTCAAGGTTTCTAGTTTTAATAACCTTACCATCACCACAGTGGTTGCCTGGAACAAGAAAGTGTAACTATGTATTTGTATTTTTGTATTTGTATTTGTATTTTCGACTTATATGCCGCCCCACTCGCAGAGCGACTCTGGGCGGCTTACAGAAGAAACAGTTACACTTACATACCATATTCCATAGCATAAAAATAATTACAGATAAGTTACAAATATCACATATATCTACAATACCAATTGCAATTACAAAACATCAAGACATCCTAAGGAATAAAGCAAAAATACTATAATATAAATAATTACAGAATCAAAATTCAATAAGCAACAATAAAAAGCAACAACCAAAAATTCAAAATATCAGTCCTGTGAATCACTGCCAGATTGTCAGGTCAAATGAGTTGCCTTTTAAAAACGTAATCCTACTGAATGCAATGCAGGTTAAGTAATCTAAATTTGTGGACTGCATCTGCAGATGTTGAAAATGCAAGTGCATAATCTTATGGCCGGGGCTTGTTTTCCCTGACATAGTATGAGCTGAGCTCCAAATGTCCTTGAATAATGCAAGGGGTTTTTAAGACTGTTTCAAAATGGTCTCCAGCCTGCTTTGAGACAGATAGACTTTGAGTCTTGGATGATAAGCTGCAACAGAAGTCTGACATACTGAGTATTCCCCATTCCCTTTCTGCAAGTGTTAGCTGTGTGTGATGCTCTCAGCCATGGCAATCTTGATCCTTCTCAGGCTGCAGTTCCATTGGCCATTGACTACACTAGCTTGGGTGTTCTAGTAGCTGTAGTCCCAAAAAAATTAATTCTCTAAACTCAATAATATTCTAGATTACTTATTCTGGACACATCTTCAGAAACAATGGTTCTGCTTCAGCCTGTTGAACAGGTAGTTTTCACTGATTCTTTTTTTCAGCCTAGTGGATGGATTATAGAAGGTATTTAAAGGGCTCTAACTAGTGATGGGGACTGCGGTAGCTCAAGTGGTTGAGATGCTGAACTCACTTACTGGAAGGTCAGAGTTTGAGTCCTGGGTACTACATGATGGAGTGAGCTCCCATCTCTGTCCCAGCTCCTGTCAACCTAGCAGTTTGAAAGCAAGAAATTGCAAGTAGATAAATAGGTACCACTTTGGTGGGAAGGTAAATAGCATTCCATGCATTCTGGTGTCTAGTCATGTCTGCCACATGTCCATGGAAATGTCTATAGACGCAGGCAGTGCTGTCTTTTTGGTTGTAAACAGAGATGAGCACTGAACCCTAGCATCGGATACAACTGGCTTTCGAGCAAGGGCAACCTTTACCTTTTACCTTTACCCTAACTAGCGATGGTGGGATTGCAGTGACTTAGTGGTTAAGATGCTAAATTTGACAACTGGAAGGTCAGCAGGTTAGCAGTTCGAGACCTGACTGCTGCATGATGGAGTGAGCTCCTGTCTTTGTTCCAGCTCCTGGCAACCTGGCAGTTCAAAAGCAAGAAATTGCAAATGGATAAATAAGGTACCACTTTGGTAGGAAGGTAAACAGCATTCCGTGCACTCTGGTGTCTAGTCATACAGATGCAGACAGCACTGGCTCTTTGGCTATAAAGGGAGATGAGCACTGAATCCTAGAGTCAGATATGACTGGCTTTCAAGCAAAGGTGACCTTTACCTTTATCTAACTAGTGATGGTATTATGGAAATTAAAGTCTGATTTCATGTGGAAGACTTCACTTGTCCATCCTTATTTCAGTTCATCCCTCCAGGGCCGGATTTTCCTATAGGCTAGCTAGGCTTCAGCCTAGGGCCTCATGATCAAGAGGTGCCTATATATTGATATATATCACAGTAATGATGTATTTTATTATCTCTCATGTAATTTACAAACTTAAAAATGGGAGGTGAATGGGCCATATAAGTGGAATAGCCTAGAGCCTCTTTTCATGTCAATCCAGCCCTGCCTCCCTCAGATGCTATAGAAGAGTCATTGTTCCAGCAAATCCTTGGACTAGTAATCTTCAACAGATTGTTAGCAAGGAAGCAGCTTTACTTTGACATATTAAGCCCCCCCACCTCAATAAATGTGAAAAAATAAAATAAACCAAGTCTGAATAGCCAAACCTTTCTAGCTCATCCTGACCCACTTTTGACAGTTTGTCACATGTTCAAAAGTACATCAGCAAGGCAACAAAGTTTTTTTTTTTTTTGATATATTATTTAAAAGAGGCTTTTTAAGGCAATGAACCCAGGAAGCTAAAGATTTTATAAAAATACCCTTTTGGCCATTAAAAGGCTTGAACAACACATCGTTTTTTGATTTTTGTTTTTTTGCTGGTGGTGGAATTTTCAATTTGCTCTGCTCAAAAACATGCAGCTTATATTTAGAGGTAAATGACCCAGATCTTGCCTGCATGCATCCTTGGGACAGTGAGGAGATGGAAAAACATAAGCGTTCAAAAAGCATTTCTTTTTAAAGTAAATGAAATCTACTGATATAAATCATGTCCAGCTTTTACATCTATGCCATAATGTTCAGTTGCCAATCTTTTTTAAAAAGCCAGATGCAGTGGTGTGATTAGCAGCTTGCTCTACAGAAATGAGAAGAAAACCCTTTCAAAGCATGGGGATAAGCATTAAAGACACAGAAACAAGCCAGATACCTTTTTAAGAAATTAGAAAAAAAAATTAATCAGTTGACAACACTCCCATTACTGTTGCAATGGCACAATGCTCTTGTACCCAATTCATCTTTGATTTGATTTACACGCGTTGTATTCCAGAGGTTCAGCAAACTACTTTAAGTGACACTAGACAGAAAAATTGCCCCTTGTCATTTTGTCCCCATATACCTCCTATCTTGGGTTAGTAAATATATTCATATTTTTGTCTTACAAAGAATTTCAAAGTGTTGTCTTCTTTTTCCACATTTTCTTTTCACTCTCCTCTGTTCTTACTTCTTGGCAAAACTCAGAAAATGTGCAGAAGCTGGAAATAGTTTTTTTCCCTTCAGCACTCATAACTGATGCTTGGAAGGTTCTGTTGAACTGTTGTATGTTATTAGCCCAATAGATATAAAGCTAGAAATATTTACATGTGTATAGTGTGGAGTTGCTTCATCTCAATATTTCTGAAAGGGAGCCTCTCCACCTATATCATCCATTCAACTCATTATCAGTCTAAACATAGAGCTCTGTAAGGGCTTAAGAAAAAGAGAGCGACAACATAACTGGTGGATCCAGATGAATTATTATGCTGTGCATTTTTATTTACTATTAGATTAGTTACATATATATCCTGTCTTTCCTCCAGTGAGATGAAAGTGGCTCTCTTTCTTCCCCATCTTGTTGATCAATAGACCTGATAACTTAGATGGAGAGATGGAGAGAGAGAGCGACAGCCGGAGTTCACCCAGTGAGATTCACAGTTCTGTGGGGATTAGAACCACAGTCCAATACTCCTATCACTACTCTATACTTGGTAGGTCCTCTTAGTGCCAAGACGTGGAGAAGATCTTCTTCCTTTCCCGGTCTAATTAATCACTTATGATTGTTCAGTTAGCTGTTCTGTGAAGTAAACCTTAGCAAGCTTTTCACCTATTTTAATGATAGGTGGAATCAAGACATATTTTCTGAGAAAACAGTAGGCAGTTCCGTGTTATTCCCTGCATTTATAAAAAGGCAAGGCCAAGTGTCAACATCCTGAGATTGTAAGAGGGGAACAGATTGAGTAAGAAAGGAACATCTAACCAATGAGAATTCAAAAAATAGGGATGAAATTTTTGAAGTGGTAGCCATGTTAGTCTGTGCAAACAAATCAGAGAGTAAACAAAACAACAAAAAAGACAAAAAAAGTTGTGGCACCTTAAAGAGTAATTTTAAATGTGAGTTTAAATGTGAGTTTTTATGGATCAATTCCAAAAATTATGGAGTGTCAGTAAATATGGACCTACCAAAACTAGCACAAACATCTGCAGCTGCATTTACAAACAGTATTTTCTATGCTGCTTTTTACCATACAATGACTTCAAGGAAACCTACAATCATAACACATAATAATACAATGTACTCTATGAGATAAAACGGCAAAACAGCAGCTAAAGAGATTTTGTATAAACCCAGCAAATACAAGGCTGTTAGAGGATCTCATAATATGTCTAGGAAACATGGGGGGAAATCTTGTGCTCAAATGAAAATAGAATAGTCACAAGGGGATCAAGTCTGGGTCATTTTTATTACCTATTTATTTGTTTAAGTTACACACTATCTTCCTTCCATAACGATACTAATTATAAGCCATCAAGTTAATTTCATCTTCTGGTGACACTTTCCAGGGTTTTTAGGTATACAGTACAGTACAGTAAAACCTCGGATAACGCTAAAACTTGGTTCCACAAGTGTTGGTGTTATCCGATTTTTAGTGTTATCTGATACATGTTAAAATCCTATGGGATGCATCAGATAACGTTAAAGCTCCATGGAGATACATTGTAACTGCATAGGCTTTAGTGGTTGTTATCTGATGCATCCCATAGGATCTTAAAGTTATTCGATGCAATTCCCCCCCCCCCGATTGCTTAACGTTATGTGATTTTAGCATTATCTGATGGAATCGTTATCCGAGGTATTACTATATTTAGAAATGGTTTACTGTTCCTTTCTTTGGGGGGAGGGGCACTCTGGGACTATGAAGCTGGCCCACAGCTACACAGGGTGGCTCTTCGCCCAGGAAGTACAATGAGGAATTAATTTCCCAATCTGCCTACATTTTTGAGCTATCCAGTTAGCTCTTTCCTTCTTTAAATGGTTGTAACATTGCCTGGGGATTATGTAAGTTACTTCCCAAAAGGGTGACCTTTGGAAGCTCTAATAGTACTACATATTGTATAGTACCACAGAATAAACAGTTCAGAGAGAAGTTTAAAATAACATTTGTTCACATTCTCTAAACAGCACTAAGAGACCCCTAAACTGAAAGTTCTTTCAATCTCGCAAAATGTCTTTCTCTCTCTCGGAGGAGGAGGAGGAAAAATTTAAATGACAAAAAAACCCCCTTCTATCTGTAAAACACTCTTGTTTTGACTAAAGTGCCTCAAGGATTCTAAATGACTAGGACAATTTTCCATACTAGGTTTGTAGTTCATGAGGAAATGAAGTAGGTTCACTGAGTTGATACAGCGGTAAATAAGCAAGTCAGCCTTATACCCAGGAAATTGTAAGAGGATTCATTCTAGTCCAATTTTTTAAATCCCCTGTGTATTTTCTTCTATATTTCAGGAGCTGCCCTTATAAATTAAATTGGGCTCCCACTGTGTTGTGATCCTCAGGGTGTCAAAAAATAGCAAGATAGTTTATGTGTTCAAAATTTGAGAGTACTTTATAATTGTCAGATAGTTCGGGCATTGGTTCAGTTACCAACAGCCAACTGTTTTAAAACAGTGTTCCAAAATTTTCAATCTATATTTTTGAGAACCTGTTCCTCTTAAAATTAAGTTGACATTTGAAATATCATATTTTTAATGGTGAACATTCCATTGGCAATTATACTTTGGCCTGCTCAGCTCTGTTCGGTAGTAAACCATTTACAGAACATGCATTTTATATGCTATTCAGTATAAAGTCAATGCTGAAAAGTGAATGAGGTCTCCCAGAAATAAATAGTAAAACAGGAAAGTGGCAGCAGATTTTGTTCTGAAAAGAGCATATGACACTGGTAATAGATTCAGGTATGGCAAGCAGTGCATAATTAATGGCTTCTCAGGTATGCACATTCATTTGAAAAAATCCAATCAAACATAGTGGTGATTGTTGATGAATGCACCTGTATAGGTTTCCACTGGACCTAATTATACACTCTACACAGAGTATGTAAGTAGTATAACATTTATCATCAATGGTGATGGTCACTAGTTTAGATGGTTTTAAAGAAGGTTGAGATAGATTTCTAGAGCATAGATTTATCAATAGCTATCAGCCATGATAGTTAACATTTGGAAGCAATATTGCAGAGGTGGACCATACACAGCCAGAGGCTACACATGTTCCCATTTCTGTGCCATCACAATATTAACTACTGCACTGCAAGATTTCAGTGGCGTAGGAGTGGCAGCCAAGTCTGCACCTTGCATTTGAACATCCTATTTTGAATCAAACAACTACAAGCTTTGTGGTAAAATGGAGAATGTGATTGCTCTCTTTACATAATCAATTGTTGATGGTTTAGCACAGGGGTAGCCAAACTTTTTGCGCCACATGCCAGACCATGCCCCCTCGTACAGCTGAGTGGGCTGGAGGCAAGGTCCCTCCCACTGCTTCCATCACTTCCAGTGGCAGTGACAGTGAGGGCGGTACATTTTCACTGCATTTTTGGCTGGTTTTGCTGCATTTTTGCCACATTTTTGGCGCTTCCTGTGAGATTTCAATGAAATTTCGGCACTTCCCATGAGACTTAGGCCTGGCAGTGCTGACAGGGTTCTCACCATGGTCCTGATTAATTGGCACCCTGGGCTGGGTCCAGCCTGTGCGCCATAGGTTGGGAACCCCCAGTGTAACATATGATTAAAAAGTTGCCAGTGCAGTCTCTGATTCCTCAAAGTCTCCCCTTTCCTAATATCCCTTTGAATATTAGATACTACTGATCGTCACCATGAGGATGCCTCCTACTACCTAATATTTCACTGGTGGAAAACAAATGCTAAGGCAGCTCCATCTTACAACCAGCTGTGTGTACAGTCAAAGTGTATCGGCACTAAACACCCAGGATTTGAGCACTTGACATTTTACACAATGTGGTCCTGTGACAGGGTATAATACTATGCCAATGATAACATCAAATGGCTGCTATCACTGAGAAGTCTGGTGGCTGTTCTGTGATGGCTCCAGCAGGACGGTGCAGAAAAATTAATGCACAGAATGGATCTGTATTGTTGTTGACCCAGACCTGTGCTAGGTACTGCTACCTGCCATGTGGAGTTGCTCCAGATACCCTGTCCTCCTTCTCTCACAGTTGAGACTTCCAGGCCAATAAGTTATGGTTGAGATGTACTGCTATGGATGACTTCCAGTAGCAGAGTGGTAAATTGTCACATGCAATTACTCATTATAGCTGTGCCTTCAGGTAGAATCTGTAAACTTGCAAAACTGCATTGATCTAATTCTAGTAGTTTTCATCTCTGTTGCTGGGAGGACAGCTTTTGTGAAATTAATGGATCAAAATTGCCTATTCAAGATGAAGCCAGCCCCAAGTGCTTCACATTACTTCAGACATAGCTCACAGAAATTTATTGTTACTGGGCAAATCCATTCACCTTTTCCTCCACAAACTAGTTTGAAGGGTTATAGCTAGCTCAGAAGGGTAAGAGAGTGTGGGTGGGTCTTACTATTACTCAAAAAGCCCAAGTCTCTTAGCCTAGGAGCTATTGCTCAGATGCCTGATCAGTCACCATTTCTTTTGCATACTCTTCAGGAATCAAGAGATGAAAATGATATTTTGACATTCAGCTACTCTGAGAATTGCTAACTGACCATTGATTATATCCATCTGCTCTATTCATTTATTCTGCACTGGTTTCTGAAGTAGATATGTTGGCCAGCTAAGCATAATGGATCTTTTGCAAAACAACAGCACATTTAAGATGCTTAATCAGATGTTTGATCTTGCAATAAATCTGGTTACACTTAAAGCATAGTTGCAACTCAAGCATATTCTGAAATATCTACTAATGTATCTATGCATGCAATAACAAATTGTGTGTACTATGTGAGTGTATTTTATGGCAGCCAGATATCTTCCATGAAGTCCACTAAAGGCGATGATTTAGCAGCAACAAATAGCAGAATATAAAATAGCAATAGCAATTCCACTTATATACCATTCCGTAGTGCTTAGTGCACTCTTTGGGCAGTTAACAAGGAAAGTAGCATTTTGCCCCCATCATGCTGAGTACTCATTTTACTGACCTTGGATTTTTTTTGGGGGTGGTGGGAGGGGTTTGAGGGGGGTATTTGGATAAGAAATGAATGCCTCTGTCTTGCCACTCTTACCACTCTTGTCTACGGACAGAAAATCTGACTTCCTACATCCTTGCTCAGGAAATGAGACAACACAGCATGTTTTTTCCATGCAATAAAATGATAAGATTCTTCTTTTGTCTGTATATGACAATTTGCAGGCCTTGTGCAGTTGTAGATCTATACCCCTTTCAATGTTCAGCACACCACAAATCACTCTTGCTGCAAAGTATCCACTACATACTCCAATATAACCTCCATAGCTACAAGAATTCAGCCTTCTGATAGAATAGCCCAATGATAGTGAACCTTGGTACTCCAGCTGTTCTTAAACTTCAATTCCCAGAAGCCCTGATCAGCAGGAGTGCTGACTTGGCTTCTGGGAATTGAAGTCCAAGAACACTTGGAGTCCCAAGGTTTTCCATCACAGGAATAGTATGTCTAGTTGTAACACTTCCAAGCTATATTTCCTCAGTCCTCTTATCTCATGGTTTTATAAAGTTATTGTTGCCCCCAATATACATTTGTAGTAACAACATGGCCAAAGCTAGATTGAGCCTTAGATGGAGTACCAGTTTTATACTGAACAAACTGTAGGAAAACGTTTGGTAAAGACTCTTGCATATTGCTGCCCGATTCACTGAATAAAGTAGTTAATATCCTGTTGTTTGTTATATATGCAAAAGGCTATGCAAGCATATATTCTGAGAATCCCAACATCGACACATTATTTGTCAGCTAGAAGCAACAGGACAATATGTCCTTATCACCCTCTTAGTTCAAACTCTTACTCTTCTCAGGTTGGTACTCTGGGCAACCACTTACCTCACTCACAGCAAAGGTTGGCAATTTATACCAGCTTGGGTTCCTTAGAGAAAAGAATGGGACATGCCTTTAATAATCTTCTAAACCATGGATTCTCAACCTGTGGCCTGCAGGCCAGATGTGGCCTGCGGCACCATTTCATGTGGCCCCTGCCTCCACCACACCAGGAAGTGCCATGTTATGGAGGAAGAGCAAAATGGCCATCCGGTCCCTGGTTTTAAAAGGTTTAGAACTCCTGTGCTAAACAAATTTATTCCATTCTACTGATTTTATCGGCTTCTTGCTTTATGAGATTACATCCTCTGCTTTTTCAGTAGTGCTTTCACTTTACAAGCCAGTTGCTTTCCTATTTCAGGAAGATTGGCACTTCCTAATGTTGCTCCAATTTTTTTGTTCTTCCTCTACCTGTATGTCTTCTATTCTCAGTTGTATCATTTACTTCCTACTCTATTGGGTTGTCCTCAGGCACAAATAGCATTATGTATGTATTATACTAACTGTAAATACAAGGCAGCCTTTTTCTAAGCACTATAGTCAGTAACATCCCTGCTCTCCACTGAGATTTCTAAGATATGACAGGATACAAAAATCAGAAAGGTTAATAAATGTTCCAATAAACTAATGTGTGTGAGTTTTAGCATATAGATGCAGAAAAGAATAGGTTTGCTTCTTAAACTACTCAGTTAGCCATCTAAAAGCTGAAAAAGCAAGTGATAAAACATTCCCTGAACTGTACCAAGCCATTGATGTGGTTGTACATTCTAATGTTTCCAAGTAGGAAGGTGAAGAAATTGCAGAGAACTAAGGGAACCAAGCCACAGCCTTCCTTTCCAATCTTGGGGTCAGCACTTGGAACTGCACACTCTGAGAGGAATGAGTGATGCTGGCTGATGTCCTGAGGGGAAGACACTCACCAGGTAGGAAGTGAGACTAAAAAGATCTGAATAGTGAAATGTCATGTATTTCCAGTGTTGCTATATGGAGTCAAAGCTAGGACTAAAGTGCGGACTAAAACTTCTGAAAAAAGAATTGAAGCTTTTGAAATGTGGGCCTACAGACAGCTGATAAGGATATCATGAGTAGACCATGTGACTAATGTAGAAGTATTGCACTGGATGGATAAAGAACAAGAACTGTTGAATAGCATTAAGCAAAGAAAGCTCCATATCATGGAGTTTGGCCGTATCACGAGGAACAAAATATCACCTTGGCCATATCATGAGGAACAACATAAAATATTGAATTATCCAAACTCACTTTGCAAGAAAAGATCCCTGGGAAGAGAGGCCCTGGATGTAGACGGACTTCATAGCTGAAGAACCTGAGAGACTGTTGTGGCATGTCCTTGGAAGAACCATTCTGAGGAGTTAAGAACAGGAAGACTATCACCATGATGATAGCCAATATGTTGACAGAAACAATGGCAGCATCGTGAGACTCAGTGGTGGGATGTCAAAAAATTTACTACCCCACCATGACATCAGCACAGTGTGGGTGGAGCTAACATCATGATGTCATGGGTGGAGCCGACATCATGACATTGTGGGCAGGGTCAAAGAAAAAAATTAAAAAATAAAATAAAATAAAATAAAAATAAGCACGCGCACACACACACACATGCACACACACCCCTCAACCCACCCACTCACCCACAACACAAACCCATAAAATAAATAAATAAATAAATAAATAAATAATACATTAAAATACACCCACCCACCCACCCACAACAGAAATCAACCAGAGCTTTTAAACCAGAGCTTAAAGCTTATTCTGGCTAATCTTTCTCACATTTGGTCAGATGGAAGAAACTACAGAATGAACTCACCACAAGATAGCTTCATTTTGGCCCTTTTCAACTTTTCAACAGCTAAAGAAGTTAGGTACTAACTATTTGCCTAGCCAGTTCTCTAGGATATATAGGGGAGCAGGCTATAGGGAACTTCAGGCTAGCCGCTTCTCTTCCTCCTCCCCGCTTGGGAGGACAGCAAGGTCCCAAGGAGGCCGTGCATATGCGGCAAGCACTGTAGGCATGCATGCACACCAAGTGCTTGGTGCACATGCGCAGTGGGGGAACCAGTGAAAAGGTAAGCCCTGAAGGTGGTTCCCCCCCAAAAGTGCAACCGGTTCTCCGGAACAGTGGGAAAAGTTACTAGCGGTTCTGGAGAACTGGTGAGAACCTGTTACATCCCATCACTGGTGAGTCTAGAGTACAACTTTTTATACGTTTATTTGACCTACATTTAGAATGCCAGAAGATAGTGAATGCTGTTTATTTGCATTCTGTAAAAGCATTTCCCTCTGATTTCTTCGGCTCAAATTTAGGAAAGAGGCACAGAATGAGATTATATTTTGTTTCCTAATCAGTTGGAAGCCCGAGACTGGAGGATAATATTTCCTCCTCTTCCGTTTTTCAGACAGCATATGATTATTGTTCTTCTCTGCCAAATAACTGGTTCTCCACATTGAGTGACAATTTGTTATATATAATTAATTAGCCATGTACTAGCTAGACATACCAAAGGAATGCACTCCTTTTCTTTTCAAATAACAGCTTGATCTGTGTTGATATAAACCAGGGGTTCCCAACTTAAGGCCCATGGGCTGGATCTGGCCCATGGCATCATTTCATGTGACCCCTCCCACTCCTCCAAGGGCATTTGAGAAACAAAATGGCCACCCCTTTGAAGCTGTTGGGACAAAATAGCCACCCCCATCATGCAGGCAGGGCAAAATGGCTGTCTGGCCCTGACTGAGAGAATGTGACCTGGGCCCTGGCTTGAAAAGGTTGGGAACCTCTGATATAAACTATTTGGCTAGTTGTTCTATGGTATAATAAGGTAAGCACAACCCTTCATCTTAAAATATAGTCCTTTGTGAAATTTCATCCTGCATCTATCTGAAAATGGGATTTTAAAACTTATTTATAGTGTTTTCTTCTTATGAATTTCCTCCCCAGCACAAAGAAGAATATCTGAAGTTTAGTCTATGCTTTACAGACAACAGCAAAATCTCTGTCTGTGTGGATCAGGAGAAATAATGGATTATTCTGAAAGCAATGCATGTGCCTCAACACTTGATTGTCCTAATGTATAACCTGTATTATTGACAATAAACTATTGTTAGGACAGAATATGGAGGCAGTATGGTTTCCTATAGGCAAATATGTCAGACAAGAGTCCTTTCTCTCCCCTTCTCTGTTCAATCTGTACGCACAGTATAACATATATAAAGCAGAACTAGAAAAAGCTGAAGTGAATATTTGTGGAAGATACACCAATATTTTAAGATATGCAGATGGCACCATCTTACAGGTAGAAAGAAGCAATGACTTGAAATGACTTAAAGTGCCCAAATAGGATTGCAGTTGGACATTAAGAAGACAAAAATCATGAAAGAACTACACAACTTTAACATGTTAATGAAGAAATTGAAATAATGAAAGTTGAAAGATTTTTTTAAAATACTTTAGTTCAGTACTTGTTCCAAATGAAGACTCCAGCCAAGAAATCAGAGAAATACTGAGACTCAGAAGGGCAGCAATATAGAAATTAGAAAGGATCACCAAGTGTAAGAATTATCACTGGAGACCAAGATCAACATCATCCACACCTTCAGTCACTATGAATGGACATGAAAGCTGGACAGTAAGAGATGAAAGGAAAAATATAATTCATTGTAAATATGGTGCTGGAGAAGAACTCTGGATTGGCAGAAAGGCAGATAAGTGGGTTCTGGAACAAATCAAGCCTGAACTATCTCTGGGGACAAAAAAAGATGAAACAGGCTCTTCTTCTGTGGGTATATCATGAGAAGGCAGGATTCTCAATAAGAACACTAAAGCTGGGGAAGGTAGAAGGCTGTAGGAAAAGAAGAAGACCAAAGAATGATGGACTGACTCCCTAAAGCCAGGATGGCAAACCTTGGCACACAAGTTGTTCTTGGACTTCAATTAACAGAAGCCCAAATCAGCACTTCTGCTGAGCAGGGCTTCTGGGAATTGAAGTTCAAGAACAGCTGGAGTGCCAAAGTTCACCATCACTGCACCTAATGGAAAGCACAGATTTAAATTCACAAGAACAGAGCAGGGCTCCTGAGGACAAGACATTTTGGAGATCACTCTTACATGGGGTCAGCATATGTCAGAGGTGATTAGTTAGAACTTAACAACAATATCAAAACAAGAATAATGATAGAATGGCAAAGTTAAACGTTGCCACCCTTCTAGATTTTTATCTCAAACAAAATAATGATTTTTGTTGGAGAAAGCAGCAGACTTGATTTCCTTTGGAATATGTGCTTACTGGATAAAAACTGTTTTCTTCACACTTTCCTTCAGCATCCCAACTCTGATTAATTGGAAAGCAATTACAAAGTGTGGAAAGTGTTTCATTTGGAGATAAAGTAATACTATTAATTTAAAGTGACAAGTATCACATTTTTAAAACTGTAGTGTTATTTTCGTTTTAGTGCCTCCTAAAAATGCTTAATGTTGTTCTTGTGCCAGGACATGCTTGGTTTCCTTGTCTGCTGGGTTAGCACACATATTATCATTAGCTATATTGTTATTTGTGAGGTGTGTTTCCCACAACTTGATTCTAAAATCTTCATCTTGCCCTGGAAAACTAAGCAAAATGAAGCTTCGGAAAAGAGTTCTCCTTCACTCCTGTAGGCCTTCTAATGAGTGGCCTGTGCATGCAAGAAACCTTCAATCTGAAGTAGAGGGACCACTGATGGTAGAATAATCCATGAGTAACACATAAAATGCAGGGATCCTGATCCTGAAATGTCTTTGTGACTCCTGAGTCATGTCTATCGTCAGATTTCTTAAGGTAAACTCTGCATTAACTAATCAAGAGTCCTGGTGGTGAATACACTCACTAGTCAGTCAGTTACAGCCATCAGTAACAGCAACTTTGACTGCGTTCTAACACTTAACACTCACTACCTGAAATTTCGTAGCATAAGTAAAACAATACATGTTGGTTCATTCCTTGCTGGCAAATAAAGATTGTCTGGGGTACACATGTATTTGGGTTAAATGGGTGTGAGTGTGCCTTGCATGAATAAATCTTTATTTACCAGCAAGAAAGAGACTGAAACTTACACTTTGCCTAAATGGCACAAGAAGATTTTGGGCACTGTATTCTACAGCCCCAGTATTTTTTTACATAAGTAACAATCAGCGCACCAGTGATGAAGGGCTGATGCCTAATTAAATTGAGGGAATAATGTACAGCCATACCAAGGAGCTTGTAGTTTTTCTTTCTTTCCAAATTGACTCAAGGAGATATCAACCATGACTCCATCTGGGAAGATATGAAATTAATGATTATCTTCAGGAAAAAGAAAGGGTAATTTTTACAAGCATAGACACCTAGTGGCTGGATCACTAGGGAGTCGGCACTCTCATATTTTGTCTGTAAGCCGCCCTGAGTCACCACGGTGAGTGGGCAGCAATATAAATTTGAACTAATAAATAATAATAATAAATAAATAATAAATATTTTTGAGTGAGGCATCCCACCCCCTGGCACTGCCCATGAGCTACCTGTGCCTACAGGTGTCTAGTGAGCTATTTGCACTCCTGCTTCTTATCAAGTATTAATAGGTTTTTGGTTCCCATCCCTCAGGGAATGGTGGAATGTAGGGATAGTCTGGGAGGATGGGAAATACCTTATTAGAAACCAAAGTGCTATATGTCTGAATAAAGATGATGTGAGGATGTTTAAACCAAAGGGCCTTGAATTTTAAGTCCCAGTTCAACTTCAGTATTCAATTTCAGTACAGATTACATCACTATGTTTAAATATCTGACATATTTGTGTAAGAATTGCAGTATATAGCCACTGATAACAAAAAAATCACCTCTTCTTCTAACCTTAATAAAAAGTAAATTATAGAGAATTATATGAAAGAAAACAATCAAGATAATTATCTAGATAAGCAGAATAATAATATGTATACAGTATTGGGAATAAAATATGTTGCTTCTGTTTTTTTATCTCTGTACATTTTCTGGATAGGACTGCTTGCTAATGAAAGTAATGGTCATATTCCCAGATAGTCACAAATAAAGAGGAGGAAAATCCAATTTATATTTATTTCAAACTGAATGGGGAGGGAAAATGGTCTTCTTTTCAATTATCCAATCAATAACATGTTTTCACTAAAGCTTCTGTTAGCATCTATCTCTCTGAGACTGCCATTTTACTTTCTCAGACTACTACAAATACTTCATCTCTTCACAGCTTTTTCTGAAAAATTAGATGTCACCATACCTCATACCAGCATGCCCCAGAGCAATGCAGCAATGTAATATGTGAGTCATGCTGAAAAATTAAAAGGTCAATAGAAAATTGTTGCTAAAACCAGGGCTGGTATATCCAGGAAATGAAGGAAAGTCAGAACAACTAATGGGTGTGAAAGAGCTAATGTGGTTTGGAGCAATTAGTAAATAAATACATTTGGCAAGAATTGAAAACACAAGGCCATTTTCATATAGCAAAAAAGAGAATGAAGCAATCATACAAAACTAGATGAAGACGTTGGTTCAATGTCTGATGAGAACTAAAATATGCTTTATGAATGAGCACAGATGGCTGCTGTCTAGGATATCCCTCTCATGCTAAGATGAAAAAGGGGGAGGGATGGAGTACACAGCTGATGGAAGGGGTTGAGGTACAGAGGGAAACCAAGAGTGAGGTGGTTGGCTTAAAGAAGTCTTAACACAACAATGAGAGAGATGATGGACTGCAGCTTCCAGAGTACCCTGGGCAACACAGCCAACTATGGTCTAGGGCAGGAGTCAGCAAACCTGGCTGCCCAGGTGTTCTTGGACTTCAATTACCAGAAGCCCAAGTTAGTACACCTGTTGATCAGGGATTCTGGGAATTGAAGTCCAAGAACATCTGGAGAGCCAAGTTTGCTGACCCCTGTTCTATGGGGGACCAGGCCTCTGACATCAGCCATCTCTGAAACATCCGAGCTTATAGACTTCCATGGTTTTTCTCAATGTTTCCTCAACAGTACTTTTCAGTGTGGAAACACATTTAATTTTCAAATGTAACAAATTTAACCTTTTCAACTGTCAATAAAAGCCTGCGGTCAGTAATCCTATTGGGAGAACCTGCCCACTTAATGGGAAACACACTGCGATATTGCTCTCTTTCTTTGCTGCCCACCCCCATAGCCAAGTTGTGCAACAACTTCCTTGACCCAAGGAAATAGAGGAGTACATTGGTTGATCCTTAGGCTCATTGGTATGACTGCTTGTGCATGCTGCATGCATTTAAGAGGTTCTGCCGCCGGCCCCAGATAATCTTTCCTTCTGTCACAACAGACTCAAAGAATGGCTTCCTCACTTATCTCCAGTAAAGTTGGAAAGGATTCCTGACTCATTCAGTTGTCAGATGACAGATTTTCATAAATGGTTATAAAAAGCACTCAATTCAAAAAGCTAATGATTCAGCCCAAAATAAGGGTCCTCTGCCTGTAAACTGCTTTTTTTTTCTCGAGGCCTCAAAGAGAAGTGTTCGTGTGGGTTTCCTCCCTCGTCCTCCTTGTTTAAAAACAACAAGTGAAGTACATTTTGTAGTCAAGTGCACTACAAGTCATACAGAACTAGAGTACAGTTTGCATTGCAGTGCTGTGGGAGATGGAAAGGAGACAAAAGGGAGGGGGTGGAGTAGATTGAAGGCTATAACAGCCCTACCTTTCCTTCAGTAAAATTGGAGCCATGGGACCCGGCTCCGCCCCACTCCCAGGTGCTAGCCCAACAACACATTAATCCTGCTTAATAACACTATGCTATGTAACTAGATATAGTACAGCTGTTCTATCTACACAGAGAGGCAACTTCTGCCATGTAATCTTGTGATACAATTTGCTTTGTTATAACAGTGTTTTAACATGCTATCTCCCTTAAAACTGAGTAGATGTTGCTTGAGGAAATAATCATTATAGTTTCTGTTTTAAATGTCAAACTCTAGTATTAAAAATGTTATGCTTCCAGCCACAGTGTTGGCTGAAATCAAAAGCAAACCAAAAGCAGCAGCCAATAGAGATTTATGAGCTTAGTCTCTTCCTTGTTTAAGTAACAAGCCAAGTAGATAAGACTCAATGTTTGAAATGCTTTGAATGTTATTTCCCCCCTTTTCTATTAAGAGGTAAATGTTCTAAGCAACTCTATCTTGCTAAGAGTTCTCTCCTAGTTAGAGCAATGCAGATTCTCTTGCTTGTCCCTCAGTCAGCTGGCATGGCTAGAGATCTGTCTGAAATGTTGATTCTTCTTGTGTAATTCCCTTAACTAGAAAACATTGCCTAATGGATCAAGTACATATTCTATTCAACTGCTTTAACCATGTGTTGCTTGCCTCCTATTCAAGCAAACACAGGTAAACTGTTATTTGAAGCTATTAAGCTAATAACTGCTGAAGACTGCCATGGCTGCAGCCACAGCTGTTCCGTGGCCAGCCCCTCCCTGGCCGGGAAGGGATAAGGACTCATCTGACTGTATTGTATTTTCATTTTTATGTTAGATTTATTGACTGTATTGATTGTATTGTATTATGTTGTTATATTTATATTATGTTGTTGTATTTATATTTGATATTGTAATACTGTATTGTAATATATGTTGCCCATGGTATGTTAGCCACTCTGAGTCACTTCGGCGAGTAGAGCGGCATAGAAATAAAACATGAGCTTTTTGTTTCCATCATGGTGGGACCTACACACTTTGACTAAGAAAGTGGTGGGATATAAGATACAAGAGGATAAGAACCACAGCAATAGATCACACTGATCCTATGATTTAAAACAGGGGTTCCCAATTTATGGTCTGTGGGCCAGACCTGGCCCATGATGCTGTTCCATTCACCCTGTTGCTACCTCTGCAAATGGAAAAGTGTGGAAGTGGGTATGTTTACATCAGCCATAAAACACACCTGTGCATGCGCATACCTGCCTGAGACGGTCATAAATGCAGAAGTGGGTGCATTTACAACAGTTGTAAATGTGCCTGTTTTCACTTCTGCGGGCGTGGTCCGGGCCACTCAGCTGTCCGGGGACATGGTCAAGCCCGCAGCAGAAAAAGGTTGGCCACTCTTGATTTTAAAAGAAACATCTGTGGTAGACTATTTCACTATGTCTGTTTCAACATGCATAACTTTTTTTACACAGCTGTGCCAAAAAAAGTATACACATTTTGACAGATATTATCTATTTCTTACTTTTTGAAGTTGAATTGAATTACAGTAGTAATACAGATAACAAAGCTCATTATCCCACTACCATAGGACACGTTCCACCTGACAGAGACCTACACCCATCCAGGAAGCCATCATAAAACTTTTTGCTGCTTCAAAGTACATGTAGTTCTGCTCCAGGGTAGAAAAATCTATGATAGGTTTCAATCACTGGCTGTTTATGCTTACAAACCAGCCAGATCAGGTAGGAAATAGCAATGTAGATTAGGTAACAATATGTAGCATTGCCAATAAAGAAATAAAGGAACTGGAAACCTCCCACCAGCTTATGCTTGAAATCTAAAGTACCTTATCTTCTGTAACAAGCCAGTTTTTATTTGAAGAAAAATAGATCAAAATTCCAGATCACAAAAAGGTAGATACAAAAAAGGAATATTTTTTACATTTCCTTTTTTCCTGGATAAAACAAGAAAGGCATATCTATCTATATTTCCTGGTATAGCCAGGTAACAAAATCAAGATTACATCATAATATTGTTTTACTCACAAGCAAGTATAGGTAACTCCTATCTCTACCTGTTTTTGGAACATGCACAATTATTAATGGCATTTCTTGTTCTACATTCTAAGATAACCAAACCCATCCATCCTCCTTTATTTCTCCTTTTCCTATTTGTCACCTAATACTTTTAATGTTCATCTTGCTTACTTCCACTACAGCTTATGTTGAATTCCAATAGAAAAGGAATTCTCGCCTGGTTTGAAGATCAAATTCTCAGACTTTATTCTCTCTCACTCAGGGAGCATAGAAATACAGTGACAATTTTAACTCACTAAAAGTAAAGACTCCATTTTGATTCGTTACAGGTAGCAATGTGTATTATGATGTTTGCTCAAATGAATGAATGCTAGCATAATTAAATTTCCTCCACATTCTCGTGACTTAAAAACCCTTGGGATCTACTTATTAGTGACCTTAAAGGATGAGGTGTACCTCAGAAAACTAGCTACACTAGTGTTATTTCAGGAAGGAATTAAAATGGCATGCACAGTGATACAAATGAACCCTTGAGTCAACTTTTTCCAAGCAGTAGGTACCATAATCAGAAGTGTCTGGATGCTAATGTTAACCACTCTGAGCACCTCTTGTAATTGCAGAAGTTAAACATGACTTGTATTCATCTTTTGTTATCAGTACAGTAAAACACCAGATAATGATTGGATTGGATAACGCTAAAATCGCATAACGTTAAGTAATCTGGGGAGGAGAATTGGATCGAATAACGTTAAGGTCCTATGGGATGGATCGGATAACAACCGCTAAAGCCTGTGCAGTTACAATGTATCTCTATGGAGTTTTAACGTTATCTGATCCATCCCATAGGATTTTAACATGCATCAGATAACACTAAAAATCGGATAACACCAAGACTTGTGGAAGCAAGTTTTAGCGTTATCCAATGTTTTACTGTATATACTGAATATTACAATTTTAATACCCTGTCAGGAAATAGACCCTATTTCCTAATGTCTCCCAAGGCTTGAAATTGCTATTTTTAAACTAGGCCTCATAGAAATCCATATTTCCCTCTGTGTGCCTTACAAGACTGCCACGATGATTTGTTGACATTTCAGTGTTCCTAGGTTGTTATCTCTCTAGCAGAGCCTAGCCGTGTTGTGTCTTTGCATAAAGGTAAACAACCATTGTTGTGAGAAAGTTTTCTGTGTTAAGTGATTGGCTAAGCTGTCCCACCTGATGGCAGATTCTCCATTTTGCAGAGAAGTGAGAGTTAGTACGTGTTTGGATTTCAATGGCTTGAGACCTGTTTTGGTTTAATGGTTCATCTCTCAATGGAGTTAAGACCCCGGACTGTCTGCTGGCATGTTTTCATTATGATTACCTAAATATCTTGGATTGTTTACTGGACTGATCTTATGGATATAACCTTTTGACTTCTGCTTTTCCATGAACTTTCCTACATGAACCTGATGGAATAAAACAGCTGTTTCTCTTTGAAGATTGTTGTTTTTCTTATCACACACACACATGAAGCTTAGCTTGCTACGTTACCAGAAGCCTCCTTTGTTTTGCTCTATGTTCAAAGGCCTTACTGCCTGAGCATAGTAAGAGTTCCTTTTAACCTCCCCAGTTCTCCCAGAAGTGGTGATGCAAGGGTTAAGTTCCAGTGCAGAGCAAGAGGCTCAGGAACGGTAAGGAGGTGCCCTTGTGAATTGGGACGACCGGGTGCATGAGATGGTGGCCAGCTGATGTGGGATCTTTTCCCTGCCTTTGATGTTGTTTTGGCCTTTCGGAGACGTGCCCTGAAGAAGCGGCGATCTCAAGTTTTTCTCCTGTGTGTGTGAGAGAAAGCCTTCGGCTGAAACCGAAAGCATTTTGCTGGTAGCCTGCCAGTGTTTTGGAAAAGTACTGAAGCGGACAGCGATTCTCCTGGATTATTTACATAGTTGTGGTTTAAAGGAATTTCCCTGAGCTGGAGGGATGCTCAACGTTCCTGTGTCCGGCCCATGAAGTGGCCCTCGAAGCAGTCTCGCATTCCAGGAAGGAGGAACTCATGTTCTGGCCCTGCAGAATGGCAGGTAAGCTAATGCCCCTGCAGTTCCCCAGCTTAGACCCCAAGATGTTGGTCCACCCAGATGCTACCTGGTGTTTTGGAAGAGGGGGGCTGAAGCAGAAAGGGGACTGTCAGGCTGTTGGCCCCCAGATAGCATGGTCAGGATGGCCCGTGGGGGGTGAAGATTGTCCAGATGTTGGTGGTGCAGAGCGTGGAAGGACCCCACCTGTACCCAGTGTTTCAGAGGAGCCTACTTTGGCCCAGGTGTTGTCCCAGCTCTCTCAGATTTTGGCCTTGCAGCTTGAAGAAGCTAGAAGGCAGACTGAATGTTCTTATGAAGTGCCTATGAGTGTTGGTGATGCTATAGATTACAGTGACCCATCTAGGGAAGACCCAGAGAGATGGTCATCTTTGTCCAGACAGCCTAAAACTCTTGCTGAGTTGGCCCAAAGTACAGACACCCTGGTTGCTTTGAAGCGTACCCAAGAAGGGAGTAAAGCAGGAGCTGTGGGTTATGGAAGGCCACAAAGAGATGACAAAAGGCCAACTTCCAAGCCATCCCCTGTCTCACAGCCCACCAGAGACTTTGTTTGCTTCAATTGTGGGAAGAAAGGCCACACTTCCAGAGATTGTAAGTTACCTAAGAAGCCTTTTACTTCTAAGTTTGTTCCTAGTGGTGCTAGGCCTAAAGAGAAAACAGAATCTCCACCTGCTGCTCAGGCTAAAATGGTTCAACATTCCAAAAAACCCCAGCAGGAAAGGCCAACCACATCTGCTGAAGTGTCTCTGCAAGTTAAAAGTTCTCAAGTCATGAGTCATCATGACCCTGTTGCTGATTTGGTCGAAGATGTGACCCAAGATGGTACCTGGTCTCTATGTGTTCAGACTCCAAGTGAAAGGGTAGACCATATAATTACCCCAGCAGAATTCCTAAGCAAGGAAGAATTGGTTTGGATGAGAGATTATAAAACTAGGCTGGTGGTATTACATAGCCCAGATGGCACTTGTTTGGAAATTCCGGACTCTCTTTTTGATACAGGTTCGGATGTTTCTTCTATTCATTCTTCTTTGGTACACCCAACTCAAATTGTGCCAGGGGCCCGGGTTCAAGTGGAACCGTATTCGTCTGATACCAGGTCTCCTTGTTTTCTAAAGCTAGCCAAGGTGGAAGTTACTTTCCAGCAGTTTACTGGTGAAATCCATTGCCTAGTTCATGAGTGTCAACGCCAACCTAAGTTCCTGATTGGTCTCAATTTGATCAGAGAGCTGCAAAAAGTAAACATGCAAAACTCTCCAGCTAATGCCCAGGGTTCCTGTGTAGAAGCGATGAAAATAACAACCAGGGCACAAGATAAGAATGTTGTTTCAACCTCGTCACAAGATGATGGTTCCCAGACCACAAGTGATGTTACTGCTCCATCTACTGGACAAAGTGGAGACAGTGTTACAACTTTCACAATTGGCCCAGATTTATCAGTCACCAGTGAGGTGCTTTTAGACACACAAATGAGGGATTTGTCTTTGCAGGAGCTCAAAGATAAAGCCGTATTGGAAAGGGACATTGTACCCCATCTGTCTGCTCAATTTGTGAAAACTGACAAAGGACTGTTGTACAGATATGTAAAGGTGCAATCAGACTTGCCTTTCAAAAAGCAGCTAGTGGTTCCTAAAGAGTACAGAGATGCTATTCTACGTCTGTCTCATGACGACCTTTTCTCAATGCACCAAGGACAGCTGAAAACCTATCAGCGCATTGCAGACAAGTTCTATTGGCCTTCAATGACTCAGGAAGTCAGAAATTATGTTAAAAGCTGTCATCTGTGTCAACGGAGAGGACATAACCAGTCCAAAACCAAAGCTAACATGCAATCTCCAGTGATTACAGGCATCCAATTTCAACGTTGTGAATGGGACATTATGGGGCCTTTGCCAGTTTCCTGAGGAGGAAAGAAGTTTATTTTGGTCTACGTTGATACTTTTAGCAAATGGGCTGAATTTCTTCCTTTGTCAACTTGTTCCTCGACTCAAGTTGCTAATGCCTTCATGGAAATAATAGGAAGATGGGGGTTACCACAAATTTTAGTGAGTGACCGTGCAACGTGCTTCACTTCCGCCTTAATGAAGAAGGTGTGTCAACTAGCAGGTGTCACCCAAGCTTTTTCAATCGCTTACCACGCGCAATCACATGGAAACGTGGAATGACTTCAAGCCAACCTCCAAAAGATGCTCAAGACTTTTGTGCATACCCAAGGCAAAGGTTGGGCTGAAGCGTTGCCATTCCTGAAAGCTGCATATCACTCTACACCACATGCATCCCTTGGTGATTTTAGTCCTTCAGAAGTGCTGTTTGGAATGAACTTGTGTGGACCTCTTGATTTGTTGAAAGCCAACTGGGAAGACCAAGAGGAACTGCCTTCCAGACATGCTGCTACTTATGTGTATGAACTGCAAAAGAGACTGAAATCAGTGAGATCCTTTGCCAAAGACAATCTGACTGTTGCCCAAGAGACTTATAAGACTTACCACGATCGCAAGTCCAGACATAAAGAGTTTAATGTGGGAGATTTAGTCATGGTTCTTAAACCTTTGCCAGTGACTACACTGAACCTCGAATGGGAAGGCCCAGCCAAAGTCATTCAACGTGTGGGCGCAGTGAACTATGCTGTACAATGGGACTCGGGGAAAGTTGTTGTTTATCATGTTAACTCTTTAAAATTGTATTCTTCCAGGGTTGTCAGTGTCATGAAGAACACTGCTATACCTAATGATGTAGAAAATTCTGATCTTGTTTGTCTCAGTGATGAGTACCAGCGTGCTGGGAATTTTGATGATCTGTACATTAATAGCAAGGTTCCTGAACATGAACAGATGTTGGTAAGATCTGTACTAGGTAAATACAAACATCTCTTTACATCACACCCTGGTAACTGTAATTTGCAAACACATAACATAGAACTCACTACAGATGAGCCAATTTGGGCTCCCCCTTACAGGACAGTGGGGGAAGTCCAAAAACAAATTGATGCAGAGGTACAGAAAATGTTGGAAATGGGTGTTATTGAGCCTGTTAAATCTTCTTTTTCAGCTCCAATTGTTCTAGCTAAGAAGAAAGATGCATTTGGTAACATTTTACCTGAAATAAGATTTTGTGTTGATTACAGGAAGCTGAACGCTGTAACTGTTCCTGATCTGTACCCAATGCCTAGAATGGATGATTTGGTTCACAAGATTGCTAATGCTAAATATGTTTCTGTTTTAGATTTGACCAAAGGATTTTGGCAGATACCTCTAACAGAAAGTGCTAAACACAAAACTGCTTTTTCCTTAGCAGATGGAAGACAGTTTGCCTTCACACGAATGCCTTTTGGGTTAAGGAATTCCCCTGCTACTTTTCAGAGAATGATTGACAAGGTTTTGAATGGTTTGTCATTTGCAAGTGCTTATATTGATGATGTTGCAATTTTCAGTGATTCACTTTCTGATCATCTTAAACACCTTGAAACTGTCCTGCAACGTATTCAGGATGCTGGTTTAACTGTTAAAGCATCCAAATGCCAATGGTGTTTGGGAAAAGTGATTTATTTAGGACATGAAGTTGGTTCTTCTCAAATGGTTCCAGTCCATGCCAAGGTCCAAAGCGTCAAGGACTGGCCTACGCCACAGACGAAGAATCAGGTGAAATCGTTTCTAGGTCTGGTTGGTTTCTACCGTGCGTTTATTCCTGATTTCAGTACTATTGCACATGTCCTGACTGAGCTAACACAAAAACGAAAACTTCTTAAGGTTGTGTGGACTGATGAGTGTCAGAAGTCTTTTGACTTGTTAAAAGAGAAGTTGGTTTCATACCCTATTCTCAGACCACCACAATTTGACAAAGAGTTCATTTTGAAAACAGATGCCAGTAATTATGGTCTTGGCGTATGTCTCCTCCAAAAAGATGAAGAAGGAAACATGCATCCCATCTCATATTTCAGCAGAAAACTGCTTCCCCCGAGAGCGTAACTACTCCATAGTGGAAAAGGAGTGCCTGGCCATAATATGGGCAGTAAACAAGCTCAGGCCGTTTTTGTGGGGAAGAGAGTTCCAGTTACTCACTGACCATAATGCATTGAAGTTCCTGAACAAGATGAAGAGTTCAAACCAAATACTTTTGAGATGGGCTTTGTTGTTACAGGATTACCAATTTTCCATACAACACATCAAAGGGACTCAGAATGTACATGCAGATACCCTTAGTAGAATGTTTCCTGAAACTGATGATGGGAAAAACGAAACTGATGTATCTGTTACATGATTTGTTTTAGCCAGAGTGTAAAGGTGTGTGCGTAAACACCTGAGTTAGTATGCTTGCAATGCAGAATGTAACTTATTTAACGTGTACCTCCAGTAACTAAAACTGGAAGAAGCTTTAACGCTTGGTATCCTATATATACAAAGGATTGCTTATTTGCTCAATCACTTGCTCAACATTAGAAAATAGTGCCTTTTGGTAAAGCCAAACTATGGTTTGCCTTTCCAAAAGGGGGGGGGGCGTGTCAGGAAATAGACCCTATTTCCTAATGTCTCCCAAGGCTTGAAATTGCTATTTTTAAACTAGGCCTCATAGAAATCCATATTTCCCTCTGTGTGCCTTACAAGACTGCCACGATGATTTGTTGACATTTCAGTGTTCCTAGGTTGTTATCTCTCTAGCAGAGCCTAGCCGTGTTGTGTCTTTGCATAAAGGTAAACAACCATTGTTGTGAGAAAGTTTTCTGTGTTAAGTGATTGGCTAAGCTGTCCCACCTGATGGCAGATTCTCCATTTTGCAGAGAAGTGAGAGTTAGTACGTGTTTGGATTTCAATGGCTTGAGACCTGTTTTGGTTTAATGGTTCGTCTCTCAATGGAGTTAAGACCCCGGACTGTCTGCTGGCATGTTTTCATTATGATTACCTAAATATCTTGGATTGTTTACTGGACTGATCTTATGGATATAACCTTTTGACTTCTGCTTTTCCATGAACTTTCCTACATGAACCTGATGGAATAAAACAGCTGTTTCTCTTTGAAGATTGTTGTTTTTCTTATCACACACACACATGAAGCTTAGCTTGCTACGTTACCAGAAGCCTCCTTTGTTTTGCTCTATGTTCAAAGGCCTTACTGCCTGAGCATAGTAAGAGTTCCTTTTAACCTCCCCGGTTCTCCCAGAAGTGGTGATGCAAGGGTTAAGTTCCAGTGCAGAGCAAGAGGCTCGGGAACGGTAAGGAGGTGCCCTTGTGAATTGGGACGACCGGGTGCATGAGATACCCTTTTTTCCTTTCTTAAAATGTGTATACAGTTTTGCATATTTCCGCCCCTGGAAATCATTTTCACATTTAGATGGATGTGTCTCTAATGAAAAATGCCAGTGGTGTGAACTTGTTTAAGGTGGATCCCAGCTTGCCATGAAGTGACCCACCTACTAGGATCACAGCAGGTATGAGATGATGCAGGATTTAACACCAGAACTGCAATGGGCTGCCACAGCCTTAAGGATATTAACAAGGTGCACCTTCACAGCCAGTCGATCTGGAATTGCCTCTGCCACCTCCATGGCCATTGGAAATCAGAATGGTGAAGTGGTTCCTCCTTCACTCATGTTACTGTTGGGCCCAATATGATGGTTTCCAGTGGCACTTCCTTCACTGAGGGAACCATCACCCTACTTAAAGGGGCTTATCCACCCATAGCCCTTGGCTCCTTTGGGGAGCCAGGTTATGTACCACCGTCCAACACTCAGCATTGAGTCACTGGTTGTATGATCAACTCCATTACTGTAGCAGAGTGTCTGGCCAGACAGGACAATCATTATGATCTAATGACTGAGGAACTGTGTTGTAAACAATAAAAGCACATGCAGTTGTACCTCCCTTAAAGAGCATAATGTGTTCCACAGGACTGCTCTTTAAGCAAGTTTGCTCTTTAAGCGAAACACCATTATAAGTGACCAATGTGACTTCTGGCCGGGGGGGATTGTGAACCCCGATTTATTTGTTAAGCTAGTTTTTGATTGGTTTTATTTGTTAAGCAAAGCGACCATCCAGAAAAAAATTCTGCTCTTTAAGTGAGTTACTCTTTAAGCAAGGTGCTCTTTATGCGAGGTTTGACTGTACAGTTGTACCTCGCTTAAAGAGCATAATGTGTTCCACAGGATTGCTCTTTAAGCGAGTTTGCTCTTTAAGCGAAACACCATTGTAATTGACCAGTTGTGGGGGAGATTGCGAACCCTGATTTATTTGTTAAGCGAGTTTTTGGTTGGTTTCATTTGTTAAGCGAAGCGACCATTCAGAAAAAAAAATTCTGCTCTTTAATTGAGTTACTCTTTAAGCGAAACGCTCTTTATGCGAGGTTTGACCATATTGAAATAAGTCTGTTAATCTTTATGGAGCTACATCCAATGTTCTTTAAATGTCTCAAGCAACATTAAAAACTAGCAATGGTTTGTACTGTTTTAATTATCCTTTGATTAGCTGAGTTTCACAGTTACTGAAGGGACCTTAGTGCCAAGTGCCTGCCCTTTCTGCCAATGAAAACTATTATTGTTATTATTCTTTGCATAGTTCTCCGTGATATATATTATCTGGGATCAAAGAAGATGTTATACATTGTAACTGCTTATAACTGGTAATAAAATATGGAATAGGCTGCATCTTTTGCCAGGACTGATATGCTAGATTGAGCTAGCAAAGAGATCTGTCTTTTATGGAGACAGATGGGGGAGCTCTGGGATTCTTAGTGGAAAGGCAGCCCTGGGAATGCAGCAGAGCATCTTCCTGCAGCCTCACCATAGCTACATCCTGAAAAACAAGTGTTTACATGCCTGAAATGAATTGTTTTGATTAGAACCTTTAGGAGAGAGAAAGTCGTAAGGTACAGTTTTATTGACTACTTGCCAAACCACAGAGCCTTCGGTTTGGGAAGCTTATTTTGGTCTTGCAAGATGTGCAGTCTACTAGGCTCCAATTTTTCTGAAGTTACAGATTTGACACCTTTAACACATGATCATTTGCTCTGAATTATGACACCCAGTACATATTCAGGCATAAAACAATTTGGAGTTTAAGCATAGTTTATCTTAGGAGAAAGTTCTGGGTCTCATTACATTTTGTATAATTTATGAGCTCAGATTGATGGACACTGGGAGGCTTTCTCTGAACTAAATTAAAGATATATAACACCTGGATGGCATGACAATGGAAGATTACAGCCTTCTCGACTTGCTGGTGGAAAGTCTCTTTTCACTTACCAAAAAGTGAACAAAGCTGCTATTCACTGCTGTTTTATGCCAACACATGAGTGCAGTTGGCATTTGTTTTGATTCATACTGCTCAGTTAGTATAATTAATTTTAACAGCATGGATGCACAGGAGAACATAAACAATGAGACTGATATCTTGTCTTGAGACAGAGGCCTTCTAAAGAAAGGGTGAGCAACTTGGGCCAATTTTATCTCTCTGGAACTTATCAGGGGCCACACCTCCCTGTTGTTGTACACAACTGAAATTTGGTAGTGTTGCAACATATGGGGTAGAGAAATTTCCCTTACAAAACAAATCAAGAGGACAATCCATGAATTTCAAAGGAGACCCTTGCTTCTGAGAAACTTCCAGGAACATGATTCGAAACTAGGCAAGCATGGATTAACCCAATACAATTACTGGGGCCCCTATCTACAAACCCAATGGGCCCCAAAACAGAAATAAGACACCATGTTCTTCTAGGCACATGCACATAGCTCCTTCCCAGGCTGCTTTTAATCAATGTCTGAGCAACATAGGAAGAGGAGGTAGCCAGCTAATGGATATCTGTCTTTTTATCACAGCAGTGCTCAATTTAAAATTATGGGCACATATGAAATATAGATAAAATTTGAAACAAATTAAAATGTTAATGATTACTCTATTTTTGATCAGAAGTGGACCATTTCAATAGCATTATCTCAGTCATTTGCTCATCTGGAAGCAGAAGAGGTGGTGGCGCAGCGTGGCAAAGAAAGGCCGCCGCTGCCGCCACAGCTTGAAGCGCTGCCTACGCATACTTTCCGGGCAGCCAAAAACCCCAAACACAAAAGCGGTGGTGCAGTGGCAAACTGTCACTGCAGCCTGGTGCCGCACCAAGGACAGGCTGCCGCCACCACCACCACTGCCACTTGAAGAGCTGCCTGTGCATCCATTCCAGGCAGCCAAAAACCCCAAACACAAACACGGTGGCAAACCATCGCAGCGCCCTGGTGCCATGCCGCACCAAGGAAAGGCTGCCGCCACTGCCACTTGAAATGCTGCCTGCACTTCCTTTCCGGGCAGCCAGAATGGCTGCCCATAACTGTGCATCCGTCAAACCTCTATTTCATACATGCACAATTCTATGTCTTACTGCACATGCGTCAAATAGAGGTTTGACGCATACGCAGTTATGGGCAACCATTCTGGCTGCCCAGAAAAAAAATTTCAGGAAGAGGTTCGGCCTGAACCAGGGAGCTGACTGAACCAGTCGCCCGTGGTTCTACGAAACCCCCCCCCCCAGCGAACCCCTCAGGATTGGCGCTACTGGTTTGGGTGAACTGGACTGAACTGGTAACATCCCATCACTGGCTACAGCATGGCTCACCCCTTCTGATGAATTTGTGCATAGGAGTGCATCCAAGGAAAGGGGAATAGACAGTTGACTCTATCTCAGGTAAAATACCCTCTACAGTGGGATTGGAAGGACTGACATGTATGTGTACAGATCAGGAGGGCCACCACAGCCCCACACAGTGGTGGTCAGCCAATTTTTTTACTACCACAGTGTGGGCGGAGTCGATGTCATGACATCATGGGGGGACCCAACATCATAATGTCATGGACGGAGCCAATGATGTGGGTGGAGCCAACGTAAAAACCCATAAAAATAAGTACACATAAAACACATAAAATACACATTAAATAGACATAAAACACATAAAATACAAATTAAATACACACAAAACACATAAAAATACACATTAAAAATAAATACACATTAAATACACATTAAAATACACACCCACACCCACACCCCACACCCCACACCCCACGGTTGTCACTTACCCTGGGGAGCAGGCTATAGGGAGCTTCAGGCTAGCAGCTTCTCTTCCTCCTCCCTGCTTGGGAGGGCAGCAAGGAGGCTGTGCATACGTGCCAAGCACTGTAGGCATGCATGTACACCAAGTGCTTGGTGCACATGCGCAATGGGGGAACTGAAGGTGGTTCCCCCCCAAAAGCTGCTACCAGTTCTCCGGGACACTGGAAAAAGTTGCTACCGGTTCTGGCGACCTGGTGCAAACCTGTTGCTGCCCATCACTGGCCCCACAAGGCAGCTGGTAGTGAGTCACCCTCAAGTGGTCTTGTGCCGGGGGGGGGCATTCATACCTGTATTGTTGTGATATTTTTGTAACTGAATTTTTAGATAATATTTTGATACTTTGTTTTGTTTAAGATCCTTCTGAAAGTTTTTCTGAGATTTCTTTTATAATGTTTTAATTTTGTAATTGTGATGGGGGATTTCTTGAAATGTATGTGATATTTTGATAGGTTCTAATTTCTTAATGTGATATTTTTGTGATCTATGTTGTTAGCTGCTCTGAGTTGCTTCGGCGAATAGAGCGGCATACAAATACAAAATACAAATACAAAAAAATACAAATACCCAGCAGTTGCCCAGCAGAGGCTGGGAAGATTGCACTGGCTGACCAATGGGACATCAGAAGCTGAGATTCAGTCCTTATATTGTATCAAAGCTGTTTTGCTGAAACCAATCCAAGTTATGGTCTTTTCATCCATTTCTTTTGTTTCTTCTGTGTCTAGGCCAGACGTGAAACTGCCAAAACGAAGGTACCTTTTGGTGAGTTCATTCTGCAGTTCCTGTCACCTGACCTAGTGTGAGAATGATTAGCTGGCAACACAAGGTTGCTGTTACCAGAGAATGCCTGATTGTGGTTCAAAAATACCACAATCTTCAAGGAGGCTCTTTCTGTGTACCCCTTTCATCCACTTATAAATTTCTATATCACATATAATTCTACATCAATTACAACTTTCTACCTGTTTATAATTTTCTATAACAAGGTCACTAGTACATATTGTGTATGCCATTGGCAGGGCACGGAGGAAGTACAGGACAATTTTGCATGGGTCTGCAAATATTTTCTGCAAGCTTTGTTTTAAAGTGAAAATGCATGATTTGTTTATTTCACTTTGTTTTACTACTTTATCAGCTCAGAATTGAAGAGCAGTGGAGCTGCAAAAATTGCAATGGTTTATATATATCTGGCTTACACATATCATAATACTGCATTCTGTAAATTCTACTTACCCTGCATGCACCTTACAAACACCTCAATGAAATGCAACTGGCAAAAAAGCCAAAATTGAGATTTAGCTTGGATAAGCTCTGCTGAAGCTTTATTCTTAGAATGAAAGCTCCCTGCTGACACTGGAGTAGGAACGCTCTTGATCTAAAAGGAAGATGATAGGAGATAAGGAAAATTAAGGGCAGGCTGCTACAGTGGATGTCCAATCATAAAAGAAGATATATCTGCTAAATGTGGGGATAACTAGCAACCTTGCATGCTGCTAACACTAGGTGTAATTGGGAATAGCTAAAATGATACCTTTCTCTTAGCTCTAACCAATAAGCAAAGTTCTTACGGTATCTGGAATTCAAAGAAAAACATCAACTTTCTTCCTTATTTGTTCTCACATGTTTCTTGCCTTTGCTTATTTCACTTCCCTACTGGTGCAGTGGTTAAACTGCTGTACTGCAACCAAAATGTTGAGAGGTTGATCCTGACCAGGGCTCAAGGCTGACTTAGTCTTCCATCCTTCTGGGGTTGGCAAAATGCTGACTAACTTGTGAACCACCCAGAAAGTGCACTAAGTGCTATAGGATGGTATATAAGGATGACTGCTTTGGTTTGCTTTCTTGACCCCTGAATATTTGGTATTTCTATCTCCAGATGGGCTGAGGCCTCTTTTTATCTTTATTCTTCTGATGTAACTGAATGAGTAGCAACTGTGTCTGACTCCTTATTCCGGGCAGGGGAGGAGGGCAATAACTCCTGGATGGATGAGAGGGTAGCTTTAACTGAGATTGCTTCCAACAAAGAGATCTTTTCCAGTATGATCAGACATGTAAGGGCATACTTTTTAAAAATAAGAAAGGTGTGATGGTTGAAATGAAGGAATGATGTAGTAGAATAAGCTTTGAAATCAGATACAGAAAGGATCTGAAATAGATAAGGGCATTTCTTGTGTTAGGGTTGTGGAGAAAATGAATGTGATGGGATGTTGAATTATCTGAATGAATGCCCACTAGCCTCTCTCTGTGTGAGTGAATATTTGTAGTTACAAATACATACTTCTGCCCTGGCACTGCCTATCATTGCCTGCTGAGCCGCTTGCCACACCAACCATGTTTCACACCAGTTGCCACTTGCTGTGTAAGGGTGAATGAAGACATTTGAAAAGCAAAGCAGGAAAGATCAAAGAGGGTATTTTTGAATATCATTTTTAAAAAAACCCCAAATGGTGTATTATTTCATACCATTTTAGATCTGTCTATGCTTCTGTAATGCAATGGATAGATATTTTATTTATTAAACAAATATACTGCATTGGTTTACATTCAGTTTCTGTAAGTAATAATTACATTGCTCCTCTATTCAGGCTGAATATTGTTCACATAGATTGAAAACAACAACAACGTTTTAAATGTGCATACTAGTAGAGGTACCTGTTTCCTAAACTATGTAATGATGCATGACCTGTACATTGCTTCAGACTTGACTCCCTTGTGTAAAAAACAAAAAATCGTTTACAGGTACAGTATGTCTTGATCCAGTGTAGGAAGCATTTCTGTCAGTTGGGGGGGGGGGGCTGAAGACACTTTATCCACCCGACAGTAGGGTTCTATAGTGAAGGGAAAGTATTTCAAACTACCTGAAGCTGGGACTTTATATCCCATCTATTGGGTAAAGCCTCCCAGTTAGATTTCTATTGTGTTTTTAAAGACCTCATGTGTTGCTTTGTTTTCAGTTCGATTATCTAAAATAAGTTTCTCTCTACTGTTGCTTTCAATGAACTTATGTATTTTCCATATGAATAGAGAACATTTTCAGCACATAATCCTACAAACACTCACCAAAGCAACTCTTTTAGTGATCCTTGACAGTATCCTTTTGGGATGATGTTGCAAATTCTATCCTTATACAGGTGAAAATAAAGAAGTCTCTTTCATGGGTAAAAGCATACCTATGAGGGCTGATCAAAATTGCTGGGAGAAACATCAATAATTTGAGATATGCAGATGATACGACCCTGATGGCAGAAGGTGAGGAGGACTTAAAGAAGCTCCTGATTAAGTTGAAAGAAGAAAGTGCAAAAGCTGGTTTGAGACTCAATATAAAGAAAACCAAGATCATGGCAACAGGCCTTATCAGTCCCTGGAAAATAGATGGGGAAGAAGTAGAAGCAGTGACAGATTTTACTTTCTTAGGATCAAAGCTCACTACAGATGGGGACTGCAGCCATGAAATAAAAAGGCGACTGATTCTTGGGAGGCAAGCGATGAGAAACCTGGGGAGTATAGTGAAAAGTAGAGACATCACGTTGAAAACCAAAATTCGTATAGTCAAAGCAATGATATTCCCAGTGGCAATGTATGGTTGTGAGAGCTGGACCATTAGGAAAGCTGAGCGCAGAAGAATAGACGCCTTTGAGATGTGGTGTTGGAGGAGAGTTTTGAGAGTCCCCTGGACAGCAAGGAGAACAAACAGGTCAATCTTAGAAGAAATCAACCCTGACTGCTCCTTGGAAGGTCAAATAGTAAAGATGAAGCTAAGGTACTTTGGTCATCAAATGAGAAGAGAAGACTCACTTGAGAAAGCCTTGATGCTTGGAAAGGTTGGGGGCAAAAAAAGAAGGGGGAGGCAAAAAATGAGATGGCTAGATGGTATTGTGGACACAATGGGCACAGAGCTGAGCGAGTTGAGGGGGATGGTGGAGGACAGGGGTGCCTGGCGGACAGTGGTCCATGGGGTCGCAAACAGTGATGGGATGACAAAAATTCTACTACCACGCCATGACGTCACGGACGTCATGGGCGTGGCCAATGGCATGACGTCATGACGTCACGGCCGACGTCATGACGTCATGACGTTGTGGGCGGGGCCAAAATAAAAATAAATAAAAAATAAAAATAAACATACACACACACCCCTCCCTCTCAGCCCACCCACCCAGACACAAATAAATAAATAAAATAAAAACAACCACCCACCCAAAACACAAATAAATTACCCACCCACCCCAAATAAAAACCCCTCGCTTACCTTTCTTGGGACCCGGCACCCCGATTGCTGTCCACAGCCGCCGCCGCCGCCGGAGCTGCCTGCACCCCTGTGGCGTCCTCCTTGGGCCGGTACCTTTTTAGCCCGGCTCCAGCCATGGCGAGGGGCGACGGGCAGCCGCGGCTGCCGCGCCTCCCTGGGCCGTCCCCATGCCGCACCGCCGCCGCCTACAGCTTCCTCCTCCGCAACGCGCGGCAGCCGAGCTCAAAAGGGACCGACCCAAGAAGGAGTCCACAGGGATTCAGGCAGCGGCAGCTCCGGCGGCGGCGGGCGGCGGCTGTGGACGGCGGGTGCAGGCACCCGGCCCACAGGCGCCCGGCGTAGGCGGCGGCAGCGGTGTACCCCGCCGGGCGTCCCCAGGGCATGGGGCTTGTCAGCAGCGGACGGCCGAGGCAGCCCTCAACGTGCCGCGGGGAGGCGCCCCCCTCAGAGGGCTGCTGCCGCTGCCCTGAAAGTTCTAAATGTTTTGAAAATCGGAGCGAAAATGGCTCTAATTGACTGCGCATGCGCAGAAACTCAATCTGACGCATGTGCAATGCATCAGATTGAGTTTCTGCGCATGCGCAGTCAATTAGAGCCATTTTCGCTCCGATTTTAATTTTTTTTTTCTTTCGGTCAGGCGTCCGGAACCGGACGCCCCAAAAGTGGACTTCCCCTCACGGAGAACCCTCCCGGATTGGTCTTACCGGTTCCAGAGATCCGTCTGGAACCGGTGACATCCCATCACTGGTCGCAAAGGGTCGGAATCGACTGTGCGACTGAACAACAATGAGGGCTGAGCAGCTAAGGAGGAGATACATTCAAAATGTTTTAGCAACTGCTTTAGATGACTTTGCAAAGTAAGTAATCTCTGAGAAGTTGACCCAGCCTGGAATGCCTGCTCCCCCAGGTATATTTCCAGAGAGGAGGATGGGTAAAGGACAGGTTTGTTAAGTAATTATATTAACATGGATGCTAGCATTTTCTTTTAGAAAAAAGTTTCTTTTTGAATGTTTTTTTTTGGACCAGCACAACTATCGCCACTTCTTCTATTAACACTTTTCTGACACCATATATGAGAAATGCTTCAATAATGGAGCTAGATAACACTGGCAAAGACTATTGGATAATTCAGTTCTTCCTGTAAGAGAAAAACAGACTGATTTCTTCTTTTTCAAGAGGCCTGAGACTCCCCATTTTTATTGCTTTTAATGAGAATCATCCAAGCAGAAAAGTAAACTCTTGTGAGACTCAATCATAGGGAGGAAAGAGAGAAATAAAGTTATACCACATATAGCTCAAGTTGTAATTTTTTTTAAAAAAAATAATTTGTTTGGTTATCTATTTTGAAGTACAGTAAAACACCGGATAACGCTAAAGCTTGGTTCCACAAGTCTTGGTGTTATCCGATTTTTAGTGTTATCTGTTTGTTGTTGTTCAGTCGCACAGTCGATTCCGACCCTCTGCGACCCCATGGACCACTGTTATCTGATCCATGTTAAAATCCTATGGGATGGATCGGATAATGTCAAAGCTCCATAGAGATACATTGTAACTGCACAGGCTTTAGTGGTTGTTATTCGATCCATCCCATAGGACTTAACGTTATTCGATCCAATTCTCCTCCCCAGATTACTTAACGTTATGCAATTTTAGCGTTATCCAATCCAATCGTTATCCGGTGTTTTACTGTACTGTTATCCTCATTATTGTTAGATGTCAGCTTTGACATTCAGGCATTATGCTAAGGATCAAAGTGCTGTTTAGCATACTCATCTACATCTAGGAAACCAGCTGTCAAACATTTAAAATAAATGGAGGAGAAATGGTTTGTTGGACCAGAGCAACTGATGGATGAAGGATACTTAGCCCTTTCTCACTTCATGATATATATATTGTACTTTCCATCCCTTGGGCACTTTCCCCTGGGGATTCCAAGTGTATGTGACCTCTAGTGGGATAAAACATTAAAACAGCATTAATCCTTTAGCTACTGATCGCATTTCAATTGTTTAATAGTTTTCAAAACTGCTAGTTAGGCTCTGAAACAACAGCTGAAATTCTGTTGTGATGATATACAAAAAGTATACAAAAGTTTTGGAGATGAATTACCTCAAGTTAAGAAATCTATAGGCATTACATGTCACATGTTAAGCTGCACAACTCAGTGGCCAAAATTCTGTTCTTTAGCATGGTAAATCCGATTGGAGTAGCCAAACTGAATAAATACATTTTTAACATAGTACAATTAGAGTAGGCCTATTTGAACCAATGGAATTTATAGAGGAGTTAACTCATCAAATCCCTGTGTATTCAATGGACCTGTTCTACTGTTATTTATTAAATTAAGGAACAGGGTTCTGCCTGTATCTAACACAAATGTCTACTGAGATTTGCTAACTTGAAGCTTCTTAAAACTTTCAATAAGAGTTGGGAGCATAAAGTACAACAATACTTTCTCAACAAAAAGTATTTTAAATCAGGGGTTCTCAACCTATGGCCCATGTGTTTATGACAGCCACGGATGTGTTTTACAGCAGCATTTACATAGGGGAACCACCAGTCTGGCCCACTCAGCTGTTTGAGGGGGTGTGGTCTGGCCTGTGGCTGAAAAAGGTTGAGAACCCCTGTTTGAATGGTTTCAAATGTCATAACACTTTCTGTTAGGGTTAACTGCAATTTTGTTGCTGTTTATTTTTGATAGGTAAAGGTAAAGATCTCCATTGCTTGAAAACTAGTCATGTCTGACTCTAGGGGGTGGTCTTCATCTCTGTTTTCAACCAAAGAGCCAGTGCTGTCTGCAGACTTTTCCATGGTCATGTGGCTGGTATGACTGGATGAAGAAATTCACAGAATATTTGTAGATATTTAAAACATTTCAGATGTAACAAATCTCAGATTTTTTTCAAAAAAAAAAAAAATCAAGTGTGGCAGGAACAAACTAACCAATTAATTTATCTAGGTCCAGATCTTCTGTATCTATTTTTCAATGGCTTAAAAACCGGAATGTTAGTGCTTTACTGAGGTAAATATCCCCCCCCCCCCCCCCGTGAGATGTTAGGCACCTTTAATACTTACACAACATAGAAGTATAAACAGTGCTGGGAGAAACTGTACTTGTTGAATAATTTTAAAAGAAATAATTTAGTAATATATTTAAAAGACACTAAGAATTCTTGTAAGAGTGTTGATGTAGGCATATATGAATGTTCAAATGCCAGAGGAATTAATATACAGTCAAACCTCGCATAAAGAGCACCTCGATTAAAGAGTGACTTGCTTAAAGAGCAGAATTTTCTCTGAATGTTCACTTCCCCTAGCAAATAAAACCAACCCAAAACTCACTTAACAAACAAAACAGGGTTCGCAATCCCCCCCCCCCCGGCCAGAAGTCACAATTGTTCACTTACAATTGTGTTTTGCTTAAAGAACAAACTCGCTTAAAGAGCAATCCTGTGGAATACATTATGCTCTTTATACGAGGTACAACTGTAGTCTGAACAAGTGGGTAGGTAAAGATAAAGGTTACCCTTGCTCGAAAACCTGTCTTAACTGACTCTAGGGTACTGTGCTCATCTCCGTTTACAGACAAAGAGCCAGTGTTGTCTGTGTCTGCAGGCATTTCTGTGGTCATGTGGAAGCCATGACTAGACAATGGAGTACACAGAACATTGCTACCATCCCACCGAAGTGATACCTATTTATCTACTTGTAATTTCTTGCTTTTTAACTGCTAGGTTGGCACGAGCTAGGACTCCACCTTGTAACACTTGGATTTTGAACTGCTGATCTGCCAGCCTTCCAGCAGTTAAGTTCAGCGTCTCAACTACAAAGCCACCACAGTGCCTGAACAAGGGGGTTCCTAACCTAAAATGGTGGGTGGATTGTAGCATCCCTTACTTAGCCTAAAAGTTGCATGTACCTGAATACATTTACAATGTGAACAAAAGGAAGCCAAGAAAAATATTCTGCTACTGGATTGACAACTTCAGTTTTCAAACACTTGCTAAGTATGTGTATAATTTATTGATGAATAATACATTTGTATCTGGGTAGCTAGTTAAGTAGTGGGTCTGGTTTTCAAAGGAGACCTTTCATTCATTAACTTGTTTCTCTACAGATGAATCATATTGTTGTGCTTTTCAGTACAGAATTCATAGAAAAAGAAATGGTTGTAAAACTCTTTATTTGCTGTCATCAGCTGAATAGTAGCCTTTTTCCTGTGGTTTTAAAGGATATTAAATGATTTGTGAGGCTGAGCTGGAGCAAATAAGACACCATGTATTCTCTTTCTGATTAAACGTGTGAGGGCAAAAGAGGTTTCTAAAGTTGGTCGGTAGTGGGATGGGGTGGGCGGATGGAATAAGATAATAAATAATTTACAGTTAGAGAAAAATGATCAGAATGCCCTAATTTCATTGCCCCTACACAGATACACAACGGCTTCTTAGGAAAAGCTGAGAAACCAATAACACAATGTTGAGGATATAAATTATTTATGTTATTAAGGACAGTGTTAAAGCTTACATAAGGATACCAAAATAGGCTATCTAAATTCTGTACCAATTTTGCTAGCCAAGTCCCATGTGTTCTTCATGCTGTGGGTTTTATTAATACAAGTTTCTGCTCTTTCTCAGATGGGTTGCAGATAGGCTCAAGATTCTAAGGAGGAATTACAGCTTGAAACTTGGGGCGTACATGTTCACTTCCAGGAAAAATAGCACCCAACTTCAACTGGGGCCTAGACCTGGAATTAACCCATGCAAGTTGGCCTGGATCAGATGCTCATGCAACTTTTGTGTGTTAAAAAAAAGCCAGATTGTGTGATTGGAGTTTATGGGCATAGTAATTTCTGTATTTATTCAAACTGTAGAGTTTTGTGTATTCATTTCCAATTTATTGCAACTATATTAAGGTTTTCAAGGTATATGAGATATTGAAAAAATAGTTTCCCACTACAACCCCTTAATAAGTTTTTGTGGCTGAAGGGACTTAGACTAAAATCTCACATTTGATTTGATTAATCTCAAGCAATGAAATCCCCAGGTTCATGTCTGTATTTGGTTACACATATACAGTTACACACTACATCTGTTTCACACAACTGTGTGTGCTTATGCATACCTTATTCAAGATCTACCTGTTTCTTCATGGGGACAAAATCCACTTGGTTTACTTTCTAGAACAAATTTATTTTAGATGCATTTCTTGATATGATATTCCATTTTTTTGGTTCAGTTTTCCAATGTAATTTTTAAAAAGAAATTAAATATATGTTTCAGGAAAAATTGTTTAGAAAGATATAAATTATGGATTTCTTGTAAAAAAAAACCATGATTAAGAAAAGCAGCATATAAAAATACATATGGTAGATTGTGGGAAATAGCATCTAAAGTTGGGAAAAGGCCACTAAACTGCATATATTAGGAACACTCAAGCAAAAATGTCCACAAGTGCTTTGCAGGATAGAAGAAATATAATGCAAATCCATACAGACAAAAATGGATCAAACCTATGGAAAAATTGTTTGTGTCTAGTAGATTAAATAAACAGATTCAGCTATCTTCTTTCTTTACCTCTACCATCTTTTCTCTCCCTACCAAAAGGAATTAACTTTATCCCTTTTATTTTTTGAAGAGGGTGCTTCTGTGCCCACAGTGGGCTACCTGCCCTTGCTTCTTGGCTCTTTGATTGCCTGATGGACACTGTGGCATTTGGACCCCTGGAGGGCACAGACCATGGAAAGCAGAGGAACAGAAGAGGAAGAAGATATGACCAGTGATGGGATGTAACAGGTTCACACCAGTTTGCCAGAACCGGTAGCATCTTTTCTCAGTGTCCTGGAGAACCGATAGAAGCTTTTGGGGGAAACCACCTTCGGGGCTTACCTTTTCACAGGTTCCCCCACTGTGCATGTGTGCCAAGCACTTGGTGTGCATGCATGCCTACAGTGCTTGGTGCGTATGCACGGCCTCCTTGCTGTCCTCCCAAGTGGGAAAGAGGAAGAAAAGCTGCTAGCCTGAAGCTCCCTTTGGCCTGCTCCCTAGGGTAAGTGACTCACCTTTGGATGTGGTGTGTCTGTCGGACTCTCAGCCGTCCCACTGCAAGGGCCGTCCCTTAGCTCCTGGGCCTACTGCCCATTTAACTGGAACTTAACCCTTGCCTCACCTTTTGGGAGAGCTGAGTTGCTTAGAAAGGAACTCTTACCATGCTCTGGCAGTGGAGCTGAGCATAAAGCAACACAAGGGAGGTGTCTGGTAGCGTGTCTTGTGTGTGTGCCAGTCAAAGAACAACAATCTTCAAAGAGAAACAGCTGCTTTATTCTTCTGTTTCATGTAGCAAAGTCCATGGAAAAATCGTAGATTAAAAGGTCATAACAAGAATCAGTCCAATAAACAGTCCACAGGTACATTAGGTAATCATAGTGAAAAGAAAAGAGAAATCTCACAAGCCAAACTGAGGTCTTAAGCCATTGATATCCAGGAACGAACTAACTAACCTCTCTGCAAAATGGAGAATTTGCAGTCAGGTGGATTATTCATAGCCAATCAGGTAACAGAGAAAAATATTCTCAAAACAATGGATTGTTTTTTACACATGTGCAATCAGTATTCTGGCATGTAGACATAACATGAATCTCAGCTAGCTAGACAGATAAGATATACTGGAAAACAGGCAGTCTTGTGACATGAGTCCATGAGACAGACAGGGACAAAGAATTTCTGAGGCCTATTTATGAGGCCTAGCTAAAGACTACAATTTCAAGCCTTGGGAAACATGAGGAAATATGTCGTTTCCTGACAGTGTCTGTGTGTATTTTAATGTGTATTTAATACCTTTACCTATATTGGAGTACTACCACAGTTTCTAAAAAGGCCTGGTGGTCGGCAGGCCTGGCGGCCTGGCTTGGGGTTTTTAAGCAAAGTCTTGGAATTACCTCATCAATAAGCTACACCTGTGCTGTTCCAATTGCTGTTCCAGTTTGAGAACCGTGAAGGAGGTACAGCTGTTTTACATTTACGTTAAGCCATATTATCCTAGAGAACTGGTTAGGCAAAGACTTAGTACTTAATTTCTTTAATAGTTGAAAAGTGCCAAAATGAAGCCATCTTGTGGTGAGTTTCTGTAGTTCCTTCCATCTGACATAGTGTGAGAAAGATTAGCCAGAATAAGCTTTAAGCTCTGGTTTAAAAACTCTGGTTGATTTGTGTTTGCAGTGGCTGGGTGGCTGTATTTTAATATATTTTTATTTTATTTATTTAATTTACTTATGGGTTTGTGTTGTGGGTGGGTGGGTGGGTTGAGGGGTGTGGGTGTGCTTATTTTTATTTTATTTTATATTTTTTCTTTGGCCCCACCCACAACATCATGACATCATGACATTGGCTCCGCCCATAACATCATGACATTAGCTCCGCCTGTACTGTGATGATGTCACGGTGGGGTAGTAAATTTTTTGACATCCCACCACTGGATATGACCCACCTGGTCAGGAGGTGGGAGCCAGGTTCTTTGGGCAGTAGGCAAACATCAGTGTTAGGAAGAATGCTCAGGTTTCAGCCACATGATGTGTGTTTCTTGTGTGGTTTTCTTTTGTGTGGGGAGGACTAGATTCAGAAAAAAATTGCCACCATTTCTGTCAGAGAAAACTACTGGAACAGAAAATCTCCCATGTAAGTTTTCAGTGAATTATTAGGCTAATAAATAAAAGGGACATAACGTTTGTTGTACGTGTTAGGAATTGGGTCATTGCCTAACTTGTTGGGAGGTATAATATAGAAACAAACATAGCATGTTTGTTGTAAAATGTATTATTGTGCTTTAAGAGTATTGAGTTGATGTTGCATCATTCAAATAATGACAAAATAGGATAATTACTGTATTGGTTCATTCTGTCAGTAATGTGGTTAAAAGGAAGACTGCAACCACAGTTAACGCTCTCACTAATCTCGCTCTCTGTTTGCTATTCACTGTTTGATGTTTGGTGCGATGTTGGTTTTGGTTTGCTTACTGTTTTTTGCAACCTGTATTGGACTGACTTTTTCGTGATTCTATTCTATTCTATTCTTTTCTATATTCAATTTATATCTCGCCCCAATCGCGAAGTGCGACTCTGGGCGGCTTACAAACATATCAATACAATATCATACAATATAAAAACATTCAGTAAATAATAACCATCTATACAATAAAACATCATAAGACATACTAAATATCCATCAATACAAAAAAGACACAAATTCCAGTACAGAATCATATGGGGAGAATTTTACTTAGTTTAAAAATTAGCTTAAAAATATCGACTACAATCTACCAGATACTAAAGAAGAAAAGATAAAGATACGGTAAGAAGAAAAGATTACTGTACTTTAACCCTGAAACGATTTTATGACTATCTGCTGTTATTGTGTATGACTTGGAAGGAATTTGGACTCTGATTCGGCTACAAGTAAAACAGTTTGTACAATGCAGTGTATCTCTCTGGTTACTGTGTTATTCATTGTATTCTCAAACTTCTGCTGACACACCCTTGCAACACAAGGGTTTACTCTATATCTCAACAATATGAAGCTTGGTTTCATGCACAAAGCTTGGTACATCTTACTTACTGCAGTTAGGGACTCTTGACCCTAATTCTATATCTACTCTTACCTCTAAATATACAGCAAAGCTTTGAAATGTTACATCTGAAAATTAATGAATTGGACTCAACTTTTAGCAATGGAGGATTGATTTGTTGCCATTAATGTTTAACCTCAGAAATATTTAATTCATTGAATTAGCATTATTAATTCCTTATTTAGGCCATTAATTTTAAAGTAAATTACAAGGAGTGCAGAGAATGACTTGTGGACTGTCGCCAATGGCATCTACTAGCCCATTTATATAACTTCGTTTGACTGTGCTCTTTTTGGTGCTTTGGAATTGCCTTCCCCAAGTTGGCATTTCCCCCCAGAGGATTAAAAATTCCATAATGCAGTAGTTAACTAGTCATTTATATATTTACTTACCATATTTACATTATTGTCTTTATGCCAAAACGGGGATTTACAACACGTTACAAAACAGCTAGAAAGAAACAGTAATACAGTGGTACCCTGCATAATGAACACTTTGTATAACAAAAATTTCATACAACAAAGTGTTCATGTGGCAATCGCGGTACCCCACATAATGAAATTTGTTTCGTTATATGGGGTTTCCGCTAAACGGGGTATACCCCAGTTAAAGGAAACCTTGTATAAAGAACATTTTTTTTTTGTTATGTGGGGTATCGCCCATTCAATCTGTATAGCAGAAAAAATGCATAGTGAAGAGCCCCATGGAATGGAGCTTTTTTGTTCTGCAGGGTTCTATTATATAAGACACTAAAATAGGATTCATTATATTGTAATGTTATTCATTATAACATTTAAACTAAAATTAAAACATTATCAGAGGTTTACCAACACGTAATGTAAAACCTTATAATCTGGCTAGTTGTACCTCGCATAAAGAGCATAATGCGTTCCACAGGATTGCTCTTTAAGCGAGTTTGCTCTTTTATCAAAACACCACTGTAAGTGACTAATTGTGAGGAGGATTGTGAACCCTGATTTATTTGTTAAGCAAGTTTTTGATTGGTTTTATTTGTTAAGCGAAGCAAACATTCAGAGAAAATTCTGCTCTTTATGTGAGTTGCTCTTTAAGCGAAACGTCCTTTATGTGAGGTTTGACTGTACAGTAATACCTCGGATAACGCTAAGACTTGGTTCCAGAAGTCTTGGTGTTATCCGATTTTTAGTGTTATCTGAAGCATGTTAAAATCCTATGGGATGTATCGGATAACGTTAAAGCTTCATAGAAATACATTGTAACCGCACAGGCTTTAGCGGTTGTTATCCGATACATCCTATAGGACCTTAACGTTATTCGATCCAATTCTCCTCCCCAGATTACTTAACGTTATGCGATTTTAGCGTTATCTGAGGTAAACGTTATCCGAGGTATTACTGTACTTGGTTTCTGAAGACCTTATATAATAGTAAGGGTTTTTGTGTTCAGGGAGAGGGCTTCTTCTTCTTCCATGTCTAGGCCAGATGTGAAACTGCCAAAATGAAGCCAACTTTGATGAATTTACTTCCACAGTTCCTTTCACCTGAGCCAGTGTGAGAAAGATTAGCTGGCAACACAAGGTTGCCATTACCAGGGTATGCCTGATAATGATAAAAAAAAATACCACAATGTTCTGTGTACCCGTGGGCAAGGGCTGAAGGATAATGGGATATAATTATCTAGCACAGGGGTCAGCAAACCTGGCTCTCCAGATGTTTGCGGACTTCAATTCCCAGAAATCCTGATCAACAGGTGTGCTGACTTGGGTTTCTGGCAATTGAAGTCCAAGGACTCCTGGAGAGCCAAGTTTACTGACTTTTGATCTAGCACAATGGGGTTGAAGGAGGGATTTCTTTATGAGCAGCAGCCTTACAATTGCCACTTTTAAGAAAACTATTTTTGCCATTCCTTTTACTCCCTCAGCCAGTCCTCCCCTGGCTGATTTTGTGAGTCAAGATGATCAAGAGTCCAGTGTGCAAATAATAGCCTTTATCTCTCCATGGATCATGTCCATATCCTCAAGGATAGTGCTTCAAGTGTGAAAAATAATGAAATGAAGAAATATGCATCAACATAGGATTTCATTGCTCCACCCAAAAAAAGAAATATATACTGTATATACCCCTATCAAGACTAACTCTGCATGGAGCCAATAATCGTTGACCACACATCTCGACTTCTATGCTTTTGTAGTTGTATGCAGCTGATTGGATAGCTCAGTGTTTTAGAAATCTGGCTGCAGAGCCAGATGTTGGGAATTTGATTCCACACTGTGCCTCTTGCAGAAAGAGTCAGTCAGTGTAGTCATGGGTAAACTGTTCAGTCCCAGCCTGCCACCAGAAGAAGGGATTGGTAATCCACTTCAAGTTTTCTCTACTGAGAAAATCCCCCCAAAAAGTCATCATAAATTTAAGCTAACCTGACAGCATTCAATGCATACATACATTAGCAATGTATTATGAAAGCGTAGTACCTAGTGCTTTCTATGTTACCTTGTGTTGAAGGAAGTAGTGTACTTTGCAAAAGTCTTAGGCCATCACCAGCTGGTTTGGGGAAAATTCAATGAATGAATTGAGGCGACATAATTCAACCACCAAGCTAGTTGGACACAACAAAATTGAAGAAAACGATCTGCTGACCTTTTTCTCTAAGTTTGGTGAAGTTTGGAGATTGGGTGAGTTATGGCTCCCCAAATCACTCACTGAATTTTCCCCAAACCAGCTGGTGATGGTCTAAGACTTTTGCACAGTACTGTGACTTCTCTCGGACAGGGGACAGACAGAAAATCTGTGCCTGTGGGTTCATCTATGATCCATATGTGTATTCCATTTTTTCCAACCACTGTGCATTAATTCTAGTTTGACTCCAATTAGTACCTTTTGCCTAGTATGTATATGAAAAATTAATCAGCAACTTGCCATGTCCCTGTAGTCCTCCCATCCCAGTCAAAGAAAAGTTAGATGGTTTGACAGAAGGCACTGGGTGACTGGCAACTTTTTGTCTGTTGTGATAGGGAAAGACAATTCACCCTACATTGCAACTTAATCCCTCAAGCCAATGCAACAGGTCCAGAATCAGGAAATTATTTTAACATAGATCCTAACATTGCAATCTTTGGTCAGAATAATATTTGGATTTTCCCATTTCTCTCCTATCCCCTCAAACCTTACCATACCTTACCTGAAGACTCAAAAGCTCACCAGTTTTTTAATATTTCAGTAGCCTGATGGCACAGTTGTTAAAATTGTTTTCTTGCAACCAAAAGTTTGTGAGTTTGATCCTGACCAAGATTCAAGGTTGGCAGCTTTCCATCCTATCGAGGTCAGTATGTTGGGAGCAAAATGCTAATTAACTTGGTGATTATTCTTTAAATTGAATAGGCTTGATATACCTATTCTTGTGGGCAGGCCATTCTGGTACACCACTTTGTGCAGAGTTGCATTCGATTTAAGTTGCACTAGCTTTAAGAGCAGCAGCATGTACCCACATTACAATAATCTAAGCTGAAGCATGCTAGAACATGAATATCTAGAATTGTCTAAAATTGCCAAGAAGCATAACAGTTCACAACTGAGCCAAAGTTATAAAAGGCTCTCATTTGACTGGAGAAAATCTGCTTATTCTAGTGTCTATTAATTTATCTTTTCTCCAAACTTAAATACAGTTTTTCTGAAGCTTGCATTTTTCCAATTGTGAGTTCAGTTTGTCCTCAATTTGGAGGTTTTCTGCTTTAAAAATAATATTTGGAAGTAAAATATATATCCCTCTCTCAAGGCTGTCGCTACCATTATCACTGAAAACAATATGCATTGAGGTCTATGTCCTGAAAATGCAGGGACACACTGTAAAAGTGTGTGAACAATGAGGCTTGCTTCCTACTTGCTACCTGCTGGCATCAAAATAATGACAATGGATGGACTATGGACTGTTCAATGTTTTAAATTTTTCTATGAATTTTATGGATTTTAAGGCCGTATATATTATGAGCTATGCTGTAAGCCGCCCAGAGTCGGGTCCGCCCAATTGGGGCGGGATATTAAATGCAAATATTAAATATTAAATGTCAGGGAATAAATGAGTAGGGAGAAGAATTAGTATTTTTATTCACAGTGAGTATTTTCACCCTAATCTACTGAGTTTCCCTTGCCAACTAATTCTAATGTTACCATTTAAGGGTTTCTAAAGTCTGAAACCCATTATTAACTTTATTTAAAGGTTTTTATTAACTGGGAACTTAAGCGTCTAATAATAGTTTTAAATTACTGTGGTTAGTACTCATAGCTGTTCAGTAAGTAAATGAAACACTGACTGAATGAAATGTTCTTTAGTGAATGAGGAAAAAAAGATCAAGCTGGTCACTTTGGGGGGAAAGTACAGTTGTAACAATGAGAAGCAAGTGCACTGTTGCAGGGCGGCTGTTGAAGGGTGATGAAAAGACGGTGCCCCTCTCCTATGCCATCAAAAGCTGACATTTTCATTACTGAGAAGAAGAAGAAAGGAAATTACGTCCTGCACCACAACAGAGCAGATGAGTTCAGAGAGTGCGGGACAAACTGCACAGTATATGGACCTGTGGTTCCCAAAGTGTGGCATACACCCCAGGGGGGGAAGGGGGCAATTTGATTTTTAAGGGGAGCAATTGTTTAGACCAGGGGTTCTCAACCTTTTCAAGTTGCGGGCCGGGTCATGCTCTCTCAGTCAGTTTCAAGGGCCGGACAGCCATTTTACCCTGCCTGCATAATGGGGGTGTCCATTTTGTCCAAACAGCTTCATAGGGGGAGGCCATTTTGTTTCTCAAAGCCCTTTGGAGGGGTGGGGAGCCACATGAAAAGGTGCTGCAGGCTGGATCTGGCCCATGGCCCATTGGTTGGGAACCCCTGTTTTAGACCATGTTAATGGCCATTTAGGCTTCCTCCATGTGAACAGGAGTTCAAATTTGAATAATAAAAATTATATGTCATGGGGAGGGCATCAGGATTTTAAAGATGCTTAGATAGGGCATGGTAAGGAAGGAAGGAAGGAACCAATGATACAGACCTTTAAAATTTTGCTGTCAGCTCCCAGGATCTATTACCTAAGGCAACTGCCTCATTTTGTCTGGGGCTGGCCTTGTGCCTTTCTCTTGTTTAATCAGGTCCAGCAGAATCCTGATGTGACTGGCTGAAACAGTGGCATAATCTCACTTTAAGCCTTGTCTCTCTCACAATTGATGATTTCCCATCAGCCGTTTATAAAAGATGGATATTTTGGAAAACAGCACTCCCTGCTCCTCTCAATTGTCATGGCTTCACATTGCCATTGCTGCTTTAGTTGCTATCTCTTTCAGTGTGCAAGGCTGGATCAAGTGTAAAAAACTGGGATAGCACCACCATGAAGTTTTTCAGGTTCATCTCATCCCAGCCCAAGCCAGCATGCTGTTGGAAGATTGCATGATTAAGAAAGTTCTAGCCATACCTAGTTGAGATTTCTTGTGAACTGTTAAAAGATCTTTTATTTATTTACTTTTGCTTGTATCATTTCAGCCATTAAATAAACTAAAAGTATAATACACCGGTTTGTCAGGACTGAGAGAAGTAGTTGATGGCTTAGAGAATTCTATGCTTCTCCAGTTCTCCAGTCCAGGAGTTAAATCTCCGAGCAAGCAGGTCTGGAGAAGAAGAAAGTTTGGTTTGTGTGGTGAATTTAAACCATTGACACTTAACTCTCTTCATTTCCATCAAGATATTCAAGTATTCCTTAGGCAATGAAAACACCCTGCCAGCTGATCATTCCTTTCCAGAAGTAACACTGGTTTGCCTTTGACATATACAATGAGAGTACTAACCAGGAAATCTCTAAACCAAACAGGAAACTTCAGCTTTAGACTTAGTATGGCATTTTCACAAATTAATTTAGTTAGTAATAGTGCTATTAAGTTTTATAGCCATTTCAAATGATTTTACATACTAGCTTAAAATGTCAAATAATTCAGCCTGATTAAAAGTAATTATTTTTGTAACCAGCAATTTTTGTTTTGTATATCTCCTTCATTATCTGGATTGACCTAGAGCAGTTATTTAAAAAAACGTTATGAACTATTGTGTAATTGTCATGTGCCCTTGTTACAGGACAAATCTGTTTAATGTACTTATTCTATGCAATAAGCATTTTCCAGCTGAAAATGGCCTTAGTAAGAGCTTAATGCACAGCTGATGAGTTTACAAAATAAATAGTCTTCATGCTGTAGCAGTTTCTGGCTGCTGCAGTCTGAATAATCAGAAAATAACTGGGCCAAATTTCCTTCTTAGAACATTTTGGAATAGTGGCTGTGTTAGTCTGTGGTTCAGGCATATTACAAAACAAAACAAAATAAAAATAAAATAAAAAACACTGTAGCACTTTAAAGACTAACTGTTTTATTTTTATTGTTAGCTTTCATGGATCAAGTCCACGAAGAAGTGGTCTGAAGAAGTTGACTTGATCCACGAAAGCTAACAATAAAAATAAAGCAGTTAGTCTTTAAAGTGCTACAATGTTTTTTATTTTATTTTTATTTTGTTTTGTTTTGTTTTGTTTTCTGATAATTCTTAGAACAACTTGCTTCCCTATGAGGAGTAAAAAGATATATCATTGGTTTTCAGGATACGGAATTCTTTTTATCGTTCCCTCAGTAGGGTCTTTTTTGGAGGGAGGTTTGTTTCATTTTAGATGCAAAAGTTTTTTCTTTTGTTTTTGCTGATAATTTAAATGGAGGCTATGCTGCTGTCAATCGTTTGTTTTCTTCCTATCTGTAACACCCTGTAACACTTATAGTCCAGAAGGAACTGACATTCCTCACAGTTTCAAAAATATATATGAAAGGATCCATTCCTGAAACTGATGGGCAAAAAGGAGGCTGGGATACCATAAGGGAAGACTGTGTATTCTCCCAGTTTGCTGGGCAGATGTCTTCTTATTGTTCTTGAGGTAAGAAATACTGTGTGTCTGTGCCTGTATCACTTCATTCAAGTTTTTAATACTGAGCACTGAGAATGTGACCAGACAGCTTAATTATCTTTGTCTAGATTGTGAAAACACAACTGATCTATCACTGATGCACTGTGTTAGTTATCAACAATTAAAAAGAAATGGAAACCCCTTCTCCCTTTTTCCTGGTTCCCCAGGGGAGGTGGAATTGTATTTTTTGTTTTACTTTCTCTTTATAGGGAATGGATATAGTGCTGATGGTGCTAAACAGGGTGACTTGTAGTGTGGTTGATTCTTTAACATGAATACCATAATCACATCTAATGACATACCAAAACTCAAAGAGGACCTGTTGAGTATAATCTTGTATAATTATAAAGGAGTCTCATTTGACTCAATGTAATTTATGGAGAATTGTTTCATCAAAACCTCATTGATTTAATGGGCCTACTCTAATATAACATTAATGTTACATGAAGTAACAGGACTCTGGCCAATATATCTTATTTATATTTTGAAGACACACTTCATTGTAATGAACACTTTACAAAACTTATGTTAGATGCAATTCTCACACAATGTAAATTCTCATTCCTTCAGATGAATATTTGTGGGATGAAAACTCACTGTATTATCACTTAAGGAACTTGCACTTGGCTTTGAAACTAGTATGCCATTAAGATGAATAAAATCAGTTTCTACTGTTATGCTGGTATTGCTTTTCCCGTCCATCTGGGAGCAAAGCGAACAACGCAGGAATAGGCTGATTTATAGAAAGCAAGATTGCTTTGAAACTTTGTTAATCTAATAAAGGCTTCAAGTCTGTTGTGTTGAATGAATCTATTTGTTCCCTCTTATGCAGTGATCTCATGTTATAATTCACATTAAAATTTGACAAATAGTAACATTGGGAAGAAAAGAGACTTTTCCATCATAAGAACATTTTATATTTTCCAGAAAGTTGAATATATACTAAGTGGCCATCTATGTGATTTCGGAGATTATATTGGGAGATAAGTGTCCTTGGAATCAATGAGACTTTTAAAAATTGTTCATCGGATAAGTCAGTGATTCAGAACTCCAAGAATTTTGAACTTTGGTTCCCAACTGTGCCTCTTAGGAAAAAAGCCAGTCTTTTGGCCTTGGCCAATCTATATAGTCAGTAGTGGGATGTCAAAAATTTTATTACACCACTGTGATGTTATCACAGTGTGGGCGGAGCTAACATCATGATGTCATGATGTCATGGGCGGAGCCAATGTTATGATGCTGTGGGCGGGGCCAAAGAAAAAAATATAATAAAATAATAATAAAATAAAATAAAAATAAGCACACACAAACACCTCAACCCACCCACCCACCCACAACACAAAACTGTAAATGAATTAAATTAATTAAATTAATAAAAAAATAAAAATACATTAAAATACATGCACCCACCCCAAACACAAATCAACCAGAGTTTTTAAACCAGAGCTTAAAGCTTATTCTGCCTAATCTTTTTCACGCTAGGTCAGATGGAAGGAACTACAGAATGAACTGATCACAAGATAGCTTCATTTTGGCACTTTTCAACTTTTCAACAGTTAAAGAAGTTAGATACTAAGTCTTTGCCTAACCAGTTCTCTAGGATAATATGTCTTAATGTAAATGTAAAACAGCTGTACCTCCTTAAGGATTCTCCAATTGGAACAACAATTGGAACAGCACAGGTGTAGCTTGTTGATGAGATAACTCCAAGACTTTGCTTAAAAACCCCAAGCCAGGCTGTCAGGCCTGCTGGCCACCAGGCCTTTTTAGGAACTGTAGTCGTACGCCAATATAAGTAAAGCTATTAAATACACATTAAAATACACACAGACACACCACATCCAAAGGTGAGTCACTTACCCTGGGGAGCAGGCTATAGGGAGCCTCAGGCTAGCAGCTTCTCTTCCTCCTTCCCACTTGGGAGGACAGCAAGGAGGCCGTGCATACGTGCCAAACACAGTAGGCGTGCATGCACACCAAGTGCTTAGCACACATGCACAGTGGGGGAACCAGTGAAAAGGTGAGCCCCGAAGGTGGTTCCCCCCAAAAGCTGCTACCGGTTCTCTGAGACACTAGGAAAAGCTACTAATAGTTCTGGTGAACTAGTGCGAACCTGTTACATCCCATCACTGTATATAGTCCCAGAACACCCCAGAAGATACCATTAGTAAGATACATCGGAGTCCTTTAAATCTAGAAAACAATAGGAAATGTCAAAATAAATTAGAATCAGTTTGATATCATATAACTATTATTATATTGTAGTTCTTATTTCCACCTTGCTAGTTTTTGGGGCAAACCAATAAGTCAAGGATACATATTAAGAATCATGTCCTAAAAATGTACAGGTGAAATAATATGCTTTAAAAGCCACTGAGTTTTGATTTTCAGTAAGCAACTGAACAGCTATTGCAATTGTATCAAAACCTCTAATGAAAGATTTTGGAACAATTCCAGTTGCTGAAATTAGTATGGTGGGGATGATGACCTGAGCTTTCTTCCATAGTCTTACAATTTCTTGCCTTTATGTTTGGTACTTTGCAAATTTTTGCCATGATATCTTTTGAAAATTGTAAGGTTGCTTGTTGATGGAGATTTGGCTTCTATGAGATATGTTTTTCTCTATTGCTTTCCCAGAAGTATAAAATCTGTCCTGTTCAATCAATTTTTTTATTCATGATAACTTATCCCAGGGTAGTATTGTGGTTTTATATTCTAAATCTAGAGGTGGCTGAAATTTATAATATGGAAGACAAGATGTGGGTAGATTTAGACAGCTGCTGAAAAATAATCTTTGCAATTTAAAGTATTTTAGGCTCCTGTCGTTTCTGACTTTTGTCTCATTGACACCATTCTCAAAGCCCCTTTTTTACTCTCCTCTGCTGTCCTGCAAATTGCCTTGTTACCATTGCATTATCCAAGCTTCAGTCTTCCCCTGCTTTCTGTTTTCATGGCCTCTACCACTCTTCAAGAAGCAACAGTTAGGACAGAATATGGAATGATGGAGTGGTTTGGAAAAGGAAAAGGAGTAAGAAAAGGCTGCATTTTGTCACCCTGCTTATTCAACTTATATATATAATGAGTAATGCAGGGATGGAGGAATCACAATTCGGGATAAAAATTGCTGGGAGAAACATCAACAATTTGCGATATGCATATGATACCACCCTAATGGCAGAAAGTGAGGAAGATCTAAAGAAGCTCCTGGTTAGGTTGAAAGAAGAGAGTGAAAAAGCTGGCTTGTGACTCAATATAAAGAAAACCAAGATCATGGCAACAGGCCCTATCAGTCCGTGGAAAATAGATGGGGAAGAAGTAGAGGCAGTGACAGATTTTACTTTCTTGGGATCAAAGCTCACTGCAGATGGTGATTGCAGTCATGAAATAAAAAGGCGACTGATTTTTGGGAGGCAAGCGATGAGAAATCTGGGAAGCATAGTGAAAAGTAGACACATTAAATTGCAAACAAAAATTCGTATAGTCAAAGCAATGGTATTCCCTGTGGCAATGTATGGTTGTGAGAGCTGGACCATTAGGAAAACTGAGCGCAGAAGAATAGATGCCTTTGAGATGTGGTGTTGGAGGAGAGTATTGAGAGTCCCCTGGACAGCGAGGAGAACAAATAGGTCAATCTTAGAAGAAATCAACCCTGACTGCTCCTTAAAAGGTCAAATTGTAAGGATGAAGTTAAGGTACTTTGGACATCAAATGAGAAGAGAGGATTCCCTTGAGAAGGCCTTGATGCTGGGAAAGGTGAAGGGCAAAAGAAAAAGGGGGCGGCCAAAGACCAGATGGCTAGATGGTATTGTGAATGCAGTGGGAGCAGGGCTGGGTAGGCTGAGGAGGATGGTGGAGGACAGAGGTGCCTGGCGGGTGGTGGTCCATGGGGTCGCGGAGGGTCGGAATTGACTGTGCAACTGAACAACAACAAAAACCACTGTTCTTTCTGTCATGCTTTCTCCACCTTCTTCACTTTGTTTCACCAGGTCATTTTTTAGCTGTAGAACCCTGACCTGGAAGTGTAAAACGAAATAATACAGCTAATCCCTTTTGATCATTCTGAAAAGACCAATACTAAAAGAACCCAAAACAAGAAACCATCCTCTAGTTGAATAAACCATAAATGGATGAATCCCTGTGCAAATCACTAATGGTGGCAGCTGATTCAATAGAATCACCAGCCATCACATTCAAGCCATTTTTTTTTCTTGGCAAAGAATATGCTTCAAGTTGCCTACTGTGGTTTCAGTGTCAAAACCAAGCCTAAATCAATCAAGAAAATCACTATTAACCAAGATTGTCTGGAGTTGATTACCAAGCACTTGCTTGGGCCGTTTATCCAGGAGACCACTGACTTAGAGTTGCTAATCCAAATTAAACATACCCAGATTTACAAGAAAGCTTCCCAACTAATCATTACAATTCTTCCTGGCTTTTTGGCCTATATCAGAGATTATGTTTACACCCAGAAGTTTTCTTCTTAGTTTTGAGGAAGCCAGAGTAAAACAATAAGAATAGAACACAATTGGCAACAACCACAACAACATATTTAGCAAATCGCTATACAGTTGTACCTCACTTAAAGAGCATAATGCGTTCCACAGGATTGCTCTTTAAGCGAGTTTCTCTTTAAGTGAAACACCATTGTAAGTGACCAATTGTGGGGGGGATTGCGAACCCCGATTTATTTGTTAAGCGAGTTTTTGGTTGGTTTTATTTGTTAAGCAAAGTGAACATTTAGAGAAAATTCTGCTCTTTAAGCGAGGCGCTCTTTATGCGAGGTTTGACTGTACACAGTGATGGGATGTAACAGGTTTGCACCAGCTCTCCAAAACTGGTAGTAACTTTCCAGTGTCCCGGAGAACCGGTAGCAGCTTTTTTTTTGGGGGGGGAGGGGGAACCACCTTTGGGGCTGGTTCCCCCACTGTGCATGTGTGCCAAGCACTTGGTGTGCATGCATGCCTACAGTGCTTGGCACGTATGCATAGCCTCCTTGCTGTCCTCCCAAGCGGGGAGGAGGAAGAGAAGCTGTTAGCCTGAAGCTCCCTATAGCCTGCTCCCCAGGGGAAGTGACTCACCTTTGGATGTGGTGTGTCTGTGTGTATTTTAATGTGTATTTAATAGCTTTACCTACCACAGTTCCTAAAAAGGCCTGGTGGCCTGGCTAGGGATTTTAAAGCAAAGTCTTGGAGTTATTATCAATAAGCTACACCTGTGCTGTTCCAATTGGAGAACCCTTAAGGAGTACAGCTGTTTTACATTTACATTAAGTCATATTATGATGAGTTCATTCTGTAGTTCCTTCCATCTGACCTAGTGTGAGAAAGATTAGCCAGAATAAGCTTTAAGCTCTGGTTTAAAAGTTCTGGTTGATTTGTGTTTGGGGTGGGTGGGTGAATGTTTGGGTGGGTGGGTGTATTTTAATGTCTTTTTATTTAATTTATTTACAGGTTTGTGTTGTGGGTGGGTGGGTGGGTGGGTTGAGGGGTGTGTGTGTGCGTGCTTATTTTTATTTTATTATTATTATTTTGTATTTTTTCTTTGGCCCCGCCCATGACATCATGATGTTAGCTCCACCCACACTGTGATGACATCATGGTGGGGTAGTAAAATTTTTGACATCCCATCACTGACTGTACAGGCTTTGCTTGAAACTGTTTTCTTAACCACAGGGTGCTCTTCTTCTTTAAGTGCCATAGCCAATTCCAAATACTGTAATGGCTATCCTCATGGTGATCAGCCATGAACATTGTTCTGGGAGCAATGTAATGCAGTTGTCTTCCATTTGCTTTCCACATCACATCATGCCACCCATACCACTAATACATCTCTTTGAGTAACTTTCTGTTCCTCAGCCCTATTGGCACAAAATGTCCTCACTGGCCCCAGGGCAGTATTGCTGGAGCTGCTGCCCTCAATCAAGATGAATTCAAGTGGGATTTAATCCACTTGGGGACCCTCACCCTTCCCATGGACTTTGTCACCCAAGGCCATTAGTCCTCAGGGTTGTCAGGTTAGTTAACACCTACCTGACCATCGACATTGAGTTGCTGGCAGTAGGATCTACTCTATTATTATAAACAGGCTGCCCAGTTCTCCACAGTTTTACCTTATCACAAACAATACAACTCATAGTAACCACTTCCAATGAAACCCACTGCTTTGATGAGGTCCATAGAATATTTCCCTATTTGACAGTTTTTATTTTCCAGACCATGGAATTACTAGCTCTTTTTAGAGTTAATCTTACTGAATATCTATAGTTGTTTTTCTCCATGAGGGGAAAAATAAAATTTATATTAGGACACTAATCGTTTTCATGAATGCTGAAACCGCCATCTCTAGCTAACAATCATGTCATGAGATTTGTGCTCTAATAATGTAATAGATTTACATTACTAAATTAAATTACCTGGGAAACAGATTTTATTATTAGTAAAGAATGCAAAAAGAAAATTCCTGTAGTGGATATAAAATAAAAACCCAAAAGAAGGATAGAGGAAATACTTAACATTGTAAAGCAAAAAGCAGAAGTAAAAGTTTGACTGTTAAACCCCCTGAATTATCTCCCCATATCTAATGTTTTCCCATCTGATTGTTGGCCAGAAGGAAAGACCAGCAACCAGATGGGAAGAACAGTTCAGGACTAAGCTCCTGAGGCCCTGGATGAGACTGACATGGGATTGCAAACAGTGGAAGACAGTGCTTCAGCCCGCCATGTCAAACTATATATATTGACATGTGAAACATGGATCAACCATATCTAATGTTTAACAACAAGGAATTAATATACAGACCCAATTTCCATGCTCTGCATGCATGTGTCCATGTCTGTGCACACACATACACACACATAATGTTGATAGTATAGTACAAACTCTGCAGCCCACAAAAAATATATGTATTTTTCAGAGTAATATATGACCTCATGGAAATCCAATGTGATGCAGGGACTGACTATGTGTTAAGAGACCTGGGTTCAAATAATTGCCCAACCATGGAAACCCACTGGGAGGTGGCACTGGTAAAACTACCTATTAATATCTCACATACCTTGAAAGCATTATTAGGGTCACTACAAGTTGTGTCTCTGACTTAATGGCACACAACACATAAGATACTTTCTGTATTATTTGGAATAAAATAATGTAAGATAGCTCCAGCGGTGAATGTATCTTCCTTTCCCTTGTGCTTACAAGGGTACATTATCTTTTTGTGATCTACACTGAAATTTACCATCACATATGCAATTACCTAAATGTCAAGATCAGCTTCAGCAAGGTTCTTTCTTAAATTGTTTATGTAATTTGTTGTTTTCACCCAATTGCTTCTTGAAACCAAACATGGAAAATTACTTGCTTTGCCATCTGAATTATTTACATGTGCACAAACAATTAAAAACTGTAGGTAGAATAGAAAACATCTACAGAGACTTGTGAACATAATCCTTTGTTTATGCCTTTTTAAGAGTTTGAACTATGTCGAGAAATTGCTGAACACATTAGAAATGTTAGTGATTCCTTGCTGAGTAGTAGTTAGAGTCTTACACTCAGGGAAGCCAGTCAGCCATGAAGTATACTGTGTGATTTGGAACTGGGGCAGTCACAATTTTTCTTTCATTTATGGATTGTGCATATGAATGTCTCTGTTTCAGCTTTAGCCCATAGTCGTGCTCATTGAACGGCTGGTCCATCAGGCTCTGCCATACCTTTCCCCTCCAAAGTCCATGTTGGGAGTTGGATTCCCATTGGACCAGCAATGATGAGAGCTGGTGTGGTCCAACAGGCCTCCTGCCCACAGTGTTCCATGGAGCCTGCACTTTGTGGTCCTGCCTATTTTCATAAAAAGACCATGCATAGTCCCCTTCCAACAATTGACCCTTCCTATGGCTGGGCATGCACAGGACCCACTGCTGCTGGTGCCGCCTCAACCACCTGGCAACACAATCACTTCTGGTAGGTCAAAGGCAAAGGAGAAGTGGGTGCCAGGTAGTGCAATGAGGCAGGTGAAGGGAAGGCAACGGAGCTTCCCTGGGTGGGTGGGGGAAGGCAAAGAGTATGGAGGGGTACTGGGAAGCAGGGAAGCTATGTGGGGGGAGTGTTGGTCCCACTGGTGGCAGGGGGAGTGCAGGATCATCCCAATTGATGGGGTGGGCCACATTAAATGGTGCCAAGGGTTGGATCTGGCCCACCGGCCATAGGTCGAGAACCCCTGAGTTAGAAGATTGAATGGGCTGTTTTGCTGAGAGTGCAAAACTACAGAATGCATTATTTATTTATTGTTTACATTTGTATGCTGCCTTACTTGCAGAGCGACTCAGGGCAGCTGACATAATATTGACATAATCAGTAAGACATAGCTAAACCCATTAAAATTTAAAAGATTAAAAACTTTTAAAAGTTTCAAAAAGTTATGTGTGTACCATGCTAGTTAAGATTTCCCCTTTTTTCTTCTCTTATAATTACATGACAGCGGATTTCCCCCATATGCCTGCATGTGGCAAAATGAATTTAATTGAAAAAGAAGTTGTGGGGAAAGTTTAAAACACCCTCACTGGCATGGAGTTTTTCCAGTCCAAATCACACCCATCTACCCACATGCTTACTAGAAATCATCGGCGTCAGCGTGTCGTCGTCATCTCCTCCTCCACCTCTCATATTGTGTATGGTTTTTTCCTCCACCATCTGAATTACCTGGGATATGATGAAAACTCTTAAGTATTTGGAAACTTTACAAGCAAATGACATAAACCATGAAATAACAAAAAAAAAAAAAAGACTAACACAGAGTATTGAAGAAAAGTAGGAAAATACCTGGAATTTAGAGTGAATGGTAGAAATATCATAAAAGCAACAAATACTTGGGAGGTAGAGCTGATAAGATAAAGTGCTGGTAGACTGTATATGGGACAATGACTGAGTGGGATGCTTTGGACTGGATAAAAAGGAAGTTGATTGCAAATCATGCTCTTATCTGCTTCTGCTTCTTTCATGTCTAGGTCAGACTTTACGCTGCCAAAAAGAAGTCACCTTTTGGTGAATTCATTATGTAGTTCCTTTCACCTGACCAAAGAAATTTGGGGATACAAACCTAAGAATGTGGTTGAGAATGAAGAGAAGATGGGAAAGATCTTGTGGGACTTTGATCCAAACTGATGAGAAACTCAAACACAACACTCCAGACACTAATATGGTTGGGGGGGGGGGGGAAGTGTGATTGATGTGGCAATCCTGGATGATGGTCAGGTGGGAGAAAAAGAGATTGAAAAGACCATGAGATATCAAGATTTGACAACTGAAGAACAGTATCTCAGTAGTGATAGGAATGCTGCGAGCAATCCCCAAAAGGTTGAAAAACAATCTGAATCTGATTGACATTGACAAGGTCACAATAGAGCAGTTGTAGAGAGTAGCACTTCTGGGTAGCAGCTATATGATCAGGTATGGGGTCCGAAACTCCTGTCTGAACATCTAGGGGATTGTGTACACCCAATAATAATTGCACAATTCATATTTTTGAACTATCATAATGTTTCTCCCCACAACAATTTTCTTTATTCCTAACAGGCTGATAATTAACATAATCTGTCAAATAAATGGCTCTTCTAAACATCGTTCACGTTCCTTTTCAACTGACAGTGGCAATAAGATTTCTAAAGATATAGAACATAACTTTAAAGTATCCTAATTCTTCTGACAATAAATATGTGCGACCTACATCTGAGTTTATGGGATGACAGAGGCACTCAAACTTTATGTTATGTGTGGTGGTGGTGGTGGTGGGGAAAGATAACAGTCCTGATTTTGAGTGATCTTAGAGTAGTACTATAAAATAAGTCCTTCATGGAATTGACAGTGTATGTTAAACTTTAAATACTATAAGTGTTCAAAGTTTTGTTGTGGCTGTTAGAGTGCCATCCCAGGGCCATACTCTTGGCCTCAATCATTGTTTATCGCCTGTTAAGACCTTAGCTCTTTCTATGTTAGCATTTGCTGTCAGAATTACATCCTTCAAAGGCTAAGGTTTAAAGTCCCTAGATTACTCATTGAACCAAAGGAAAATCCAGGAAAGCACATAAAATCTTTGCAGGCTTCCCACAGTAAACTCTTTCTCTGTCGTTCCCTCCCTCTCCCTTAGCTTGAGAACTGAGAATTGGATTTAAAGAAAAGAGATAAGGCTGAAATATGTTAGTGTCAAAACATCCTTTTTAGAGTGGCCTCACTTTAATGGACACTGTACAGTTACTTTCTGTTGTCAGTGGTAGGCAAGGAGGAAGGTCCTGTCTGGGGTAGGTGAGGTCTTTGACTTTATTAACACAACCCATTCAAAATGTATGGAGGGCCAAAGGATACCCACTCCTATGATAAAGTGCTAAATAGTTGTATACATGTAAGTACTGGAAGAATTAGTTCCCTAGTGACAGTATGGCTAAAACGTTCATATTTAGCAGTTGTAAATTAATAGAACCTGAACCAGTTCTGAAGTGTATTTTCTTTAAGACTTAAGGTTTCTCTCAGCCAGGCCCTGTCTGCCACAAAAGTTTCTAGTAAGCCTCTTTTTAAATCCTTGTCTGATACCTAAATTACTAAAATAAACCTTTCAAATCATTTTTTCTGCATTATCTTGGACTCCTCAATAACTTTATATTTGCTTGAAACTGAATTAACTGGCTATTCCTCAGATCACCACTCAGGTGAGCTAAGGGCTTGTCTAGACTGGACTTTTGGGACTGATATAATCATCGTCATCATTGTCAGCTGCTACTCATACCTGAGCACACATTTTTTCTGGAGGTCATTTCCTCACTTGGTGGGTGTGTCTCTGGACAAAAACCAATCCTGGCATTGAACATGAAACCAAACAGTAGACTGAATAGATGGTGGAGGATGTGCTTGGGTTTGACAAAGCTTCCATCCTTGTTGCTTAGCTTCTTCATGTCTGCGACATTCCCCTTCAAAGTGATTGGTAGCAGCAGAGATGGTTTGGAGCCAAAGTGGGTGATCATCGGCCATTGTCTCCCAAGCTTGTGAGTTTATACCTGGTACCTTCATGAGTTGTTTCAGCTGGTCCTTATAGCTTTTCAAAGAATCTCCATGAGGTCTTGTACTGGAGCTAAGTTCCCCATAAAGTATTTTGTGAGGAAGCCTGGAACCATCCATATAGCAGACATGCCCTATCCATCTAAGGCCTATGATGGAAGCTTCGATGCAGTTTACATTCAATTTCTCAAGAACTGCGATGTTGGTGACATAGTCATCCCACTTGCTGTTCAGAATGGATCTTAGCTTCTGTTGAAAGAACTCAAGCTTTTTAAAAGCCACTTGAGATCAGTAGAAAGAGAAAAATGTTGTTTGGCATGATCCTCTCATCCAGAGAGCATTTTGGTCCTCCAATGGACCTCCAGTAGCTCCATAGCAGACACTTTGCAACTGACTAAGGGCTTTCCTCATCATCTGTAAAACAACTGCTGCCCCATGCCTGCTACTGAACATAAAAGCAGCTTTACAGGCAGTCTCCCATCTGCTGTAAAGCTGCCCTGGTCTGTTTTATTCTATCACCAGCAGGCACATACACCTCTATGCATGATTAGACAACTTCTGTGTACAGTTCTTCATTTCTCTGAGACTTCCAGACATCACATCAATGTACTTCTTTATCTTGACCAGATTCTATCTTTATTCAAGAATCTAGAAAATGAAATCTCTATGATTGAAAGGTCGAAAGCCTACAGTTAAGCTAATAATACCACTGATATATATTGGTTACGGACAGCTCTCCGGGCTTCATTAAATTGTCTCTTGACTGCTGAATCAATCCATGCAGCATCAAAGCCTTGCTTTTGGCCTTGGCTATGGTTGAAACACAGCTTTCACAGAAAGCTATAGTATCAAAACTACAGTTGGACATGAAACTAAAAAGTCTTAGCAAAACAAAATAAAAATAAATAAGCACAACAAGGGGAATTTGAAATATCTCTTCAGTCATCCTTAGACCAGGGGAAGATTAAAGGAGACAGTTTTCAACACCTCTCAACCTCAGAGGAACATTCAAAGGTATGGGAACATGTAGATGTTCTCAAGAGCAGTAATACTGAGAATTTTTTTTACCAAGGACCCCCCCCCCCCCCCCCAAGAAAAATGCTCCCTATGCAAAATACATAGCAGACACTATTCTCTGTCCTTCAGGAGCTAGATTCTTTTGACAATTCAAAGTCCCAAAATAAAAATGAACTTCTGAGCCTTTATTTATAAAATTGCAATTATACAATCTACAAGCAAAGTTTCACATATTACATGTAAAGCTTAAACAATTTAATGTCACGTTTTTATACATGAAATACAACACTACATGTCCTCAATTAACATTCACAGAATATGACACATACTATGGTATCATTGCACTCAGACTTTCTTCACCACTTAGAAACATCACTAAGTGAAGTGGGGTGGTAGTGGTATCAGGCATAGATGGAAGCTCTGGTGATGCCTAATATTTAGATATGTTCTTCAAATTCTGGATTTACTTGAGTTTCAAAGCAAATAGAAGAAGAAGAAGAAGAAGAAGAAGAAGAAGAAGAAGAAGAAGAAGAAGAAGAAGAAGAAGAAGAAGAAGAAGAAGAAGAAGAAGAAGAAGAAGAAGAAGAAGAAGAAGAAGAAGAAGAAGAAGAAGAAGAAGAAGAAGAAGATAGTAAACAAAACAAAACAGCAAAAAATAAGACAAAAATGTTGTGGCACCTTAAAGACTAACTTCTGTATTTAAATGAGTTTTTATGAACTAAATCCACTTCATCAGACATAAAAGTGAGGCCTCGTGGTATCAGTTTATACACATCAGGTTCACAAGCACACAGTGATTGGCCAGCCTAACAGAAAATTAACATTGTAGCTTTTTACAACTGACAAAGAAGATAAGAAAAATTTGAAAAGTTTCATTCTATTTTTTAGACAGCTGCAGGTCATGGTCCAATCAGGTGTGTGTGCAAAGTTTGTGTTCCTGTGAGAGATATGATATTGTAGGTTACAGTAGAATTAGGACTAAGATGTAAGCTAAAATTAAATAGTTCCCAGCAGGGTGATGGGAAGGAAAGTATACCAGAGGCCCAACAGTAGCTGAGAGTGCAGGCCCCACAGCTGGGCAATTCAGTTTTTAAGGGGGACAATTCAAGAATGTTTAGACCAAGTTATTGGCCTTTTAGGCTTTGTCCATATGAATAGGAATTCACTTTTTGAATAATAAGAATTACCGGTATATGCCACCTGTGTGTGTGTTGGGGGTAGGTTCAGGATTTTAGAGATGCTTAGGTGGAGCATTGCCAAAAAAAAGAAAAGAAAAGATTGGGAACCACTGGTTTACCTTCTTTCTACATTGGTGACGTTTATTGTCCTGTGATAAGCAATGCAAAGACCAGAGAATGCTGGTCTTTGCACTGCTTCAGTTTGTCACACCTTCAATGAGTGACACTCTTGCCACTTTTCCTCTTGCTCCATGCAGAAGAAGTGCATATAAGAATTTTAGTGTTAGTATTAGCAGGCTGAGGAAATGTCTGCAGTAAAACTAGGAATCTGCACCCGTAACCTTGAGAGCCACACACGAGCTGGTTGTGCAGCTTATGTGGCTTGTAGACAAAGAGAAGCAACCAGGTTCTTGGTGAAAAGAACTAAAGCCTCTATACTCGTGAGGAGTGCAATTTATTTACAGTGCAGGCAGAAAACAAAAACTAGCTTGACTTCAGCAATATGTACAAAGTTCATAAAGTCCAACACACACACAGTCTTTTTTCTCTTGCCAAGTTAGAGCACACAGCTCTGTGCTCTGCTTACCCAAATATCACCAACAAGAGTGGGTAGCAGACCTCATTGGTTTACAAACAGTTCCACAGTTGAGAGTAGCTGGAAGAAGCTGTGAAGCAATTCTCCTCGTACCTCAGTGGTCTTCAGCTATTTGTCCATGAGTTGAACACTTTCCATACTCAGGCATAAATCCTGGCTGTTGGCCTATCGTGGATGCACACAGCAGCACATCAGGCCAAGGGCAGGCAAAAATGCAAGCCAAAGCCTCCACTCAGATGTGCCTCTTTCATATGCTCAGAGGCTCACTGATTTTGTGCTGACTCAGACCACCTGGCCATTCTCTGCAAATAGCCTTAAAGCTACAATGGCCATATCCAGCTTGCAACATAGTAGAACAGTGCTGCCCAACATTTATGCTGTTTTATTTTCTCTACAGTATTTAATTCTCTTCCTCAGGCAATCTTGTCCCAATTGCAGTGGCGTCGCGCAGTCTTCAGCCGCCTGGGGCGAAGAACAAACTTGCCGCCGCCCCGCCCCCCCCAGCTCGCAGCTGCCGCCGCCCCCTCCCCCCGACCCAGGTAGAAGCCGGCCCCCTGCTGACTAGCGGCGCGTGCGCGATCGCGTGCGCACCACACACCTCCGTCCGCTCGCCCACCACGCACCTCCGTCCGCTCGCCCACCACCACGCACCTCCATCCGCTCGCACCTCCGTCCGCTCGCCCGCCTGGCTGGCCGTCGGGGGCTCTCCACCGGCTGTTGCCCCTGGCAGCGGGTTTCAGGGGGCGGCAAAATGTCCCCTCCCCACCCTTTTGCTGGCAAAGAGGAGAAAAAGTGTTTTTTTAAGGCGGACAATTCAAGGAGGGGCCTGCCCACCGGGCTGGCTGTCGGTCGGGGGCTCTCCTGGCGGGTGGCCCGCGTGCGCGCGCACGCTGCCCACCTCCTCCTGCCCAGCCAGCCCCCAGGGGCTCCCCGCCACGGCGCCACCCACCCCCGACGAGCGCCCCATCTCACGGCAGGTTGGGTGGGTGGCTGGGTGGGTGGAGGCGAGCAGCGTCCGCGCGCCCGCGGGCCGCCCGCCAGGAGAGCCCCCGACGGCCAGCTGGGCGGGCGACCTGGCGTGCCCCTCCTTGAATTGTGTCCGCCTAAAAAAAAAACCTTTTTCTCCTCCTCGCCAGCAAAAAGGTGGGGAGGGGACATTTTGCCTCCCCCTGAAAGCCGCTGCCAGGGGCAACAGGCGGTGGAGAGCCCCCGACGGCCAGCCGGGCGAGCGAGCGGATGGAGGTGCGAGCGGACGGAGGTGTGTGGCAAGCGGCGAAGCGCACGTGGGGCGCTCGCCAGCAAAAGGGTGGGGAGGGGACATTTTGCCGCCCCCTGAAAGGCGCTGCCCGGGGCATCCGCCCCCCACGCCCCCCACGCTACGCCACTGCCCAATTGATGAAGTGAGCTATGGCCCAACTAAACTCATTCTACAATAAACTGGCTAATCTTTAAGACTCACACCTCACTTTTTAATTATTTTAACAACCAGTCCCTCTTTCCTGTCTCATAAATTCTTCTATGGAAATAATGTTCTGGTCTTGAAGACCAATGCATTTATTCATTTAAAGACCATATCCTGTTTGGAATGGGCTGTTCCCCATTTCCTTAAGAACCACATGATAGATGGGCAATTACTCTGTGTTGAAAGGATTTTTGCTGGAGAAACTCCCCTCAGGGGACACCCGAATGAAGCTCCTTTCATGTCTTGAAGATCCATCATGCAGCACTTGGGCATCAAAACCCAACCTTCCAGTGTTCAAGCTCAGCTTCTTAATCACTAAGCCACAACATTGCTGCTGGAACCAAAACAAATGGATTAAGCTGTTATTTTGCTTGAAATGCTTGATTTTATTTGGAAATTGGAAGCTTCCTTATGTTGAGGTAAGTAGGAGAAAGGGGATGCAAAATTTTGCTTCATTTTAAAGTCCTTGTATTGTTGCCAATAGAATGGTCTGTTAGTTAGAAATATTTTTCAAAAAAAAAAAAACTTTCTCCTTTCTCCAGGAGACAGGAGAGGAGAAGAAAGGGGATCTTTTCATCTATCAGTTTGTTTTAGAAAACGTGAGGAGCCAAACAGAGTTATTTAAATTTTGTGTGATTTTCTGCCCTCCTCCTTCTTTTTGGATGTATGGCTACTATTAAAAAATATACCAAAAATGAGACCACCTTTTGGTGAATTCATTCCATAGTTTCTTCCACCTGACCTCTTGTGAGAAAGATTAGCTGGCACAAGGTTGACATTGCCCAGGGTACACTGGTTTGTAGTTCAACAATATCACAATTTTTGAGGAGGCTCTTTCTGTTTACCCTGTTTCCTGCCCTGAAGCCAGCCTATCTTTTTATGTGGATGCATCTAAGTGTTAGTTTTCTTACTGAAGGCATTTCCCCAGCATGCTAACAATAACATCCCCAAAAAATTGCACCTTAGAGTGACCAGGTTTAGGATGATCCAGCCCATAATAATTTTGCTGACTAGTCTTATCATGAGATTGGTGGTTTTGTCATGATAAGATTACCCTGGGGATTCTCTAACTCTCTTAAGAGATCTGAATTACAAAGTAAAGATAAAATTGCAATTCCTACCCCATTATGTTTTTGTAACTAATGCAAAGTACAATTTGTTGTGCCTTTTACTTTTGTGAAAGAAAGCATCCACCTACAGAAAACACAAAAGGACAAGCTGATTGATCACAAAGAAACAACTATCTATATTGTTATGACCTTTGTACATGAAACAAGAGAACAGATACTATATTTTTTTCATTACTGGACATTTTATAGAAATATCTCAGGGGTGGAAGCTTGCCATTTTGCAGTGACTCTCAGTTATGGGGAATAAATGACAGAAATGTTTTTCTGTTTACGATGGAAAATTGAATCAAGTCAGAATTTACATCACAAATTATACCACACATGTCTTGTGTGCTAATTCCTACTTCACCGGCTGTATCCAGAATTTTAGTTCTCTATGTGTTCCATGTAATAGACAAATGGTAGACAATGAAATCAGGTGGAAATTATATGCTGAATGTACCGACAATGATGATAACCTTATTAGTACTGTACATTCATAAATGGCAACACAAACTTCTTTACTTAATCAATTAACATTTAACTGTGTGATAAAAGCCATTATTCCTATTCATACTTTTGATAGGCCATGACCTTTTAATGAATTGTTATTCAATAGTCTTTTTCTTTAATCTCCCTTGAAAATTATTTCTTCCACAATGGCTACTTGATAATCAGTGGTATTTTGGCTTGGGAGTCTTCTCAAGTGTTCTGCAGCTTTTATAAAGATTTCCCCTTTTGAAGTCAGATCTTTGTCATTTTAATCTTTTGACCACAGAATAGTCAGTTTGCCCAAGATAGAATGCAGAAGGATGGTGCTGACATGAATTCTCAGACAAAATCTTTGGGAGGCCCCTTATACTGGTGGTTAAATAATTTCTTAGCTCAATAATTACATTAAAAAGTAAATATTAAAACCTAAAACTATTATTAAAGGTTTTAAGCCTGCAGAATGTGTGTGTATGCATGTGCATGTGCGTGTGCAGCTGGCATGTGTGTATGCAAATGTAATTACATGAAATTAAGGGGCCCCCCCAGGAATTTTTAAATTCGTGCATATCCAGTTTCTGCATAGATCATAATATAAAACAATATAAAACCTATGCCTTGCTTAGAAAATGTCTGTCATTTTAGTTTTCCTTTGTTCATTTCCCCCTCTAGTATTTTCCTGGTGGTTCTGCTCTTCATTTGTTCTCAGCATTCGGATTCAATATTTTTACTAGTTTCTATCACAATACCAGGGTTACTAAGAAAGGAAGTGTTGAAGAATTGTTGCAAGAAAGCCACATGAAATACTTGATGTACATTCCACAAAATATTCAGTCAAAGATTTGGTGTTATCTTTTCCTAATTGGAGACAGTCCCAAGAAACTATGATGTTCCATTTTAGCTATACTGAAAAGAGTTGGAATAACTTGTCATTGAAAACTCAAAAAAATATAGGACATTGGTTGGAAGTAGAAGAAAATGTCAGAAGTCATTCCCAGTAGGGTGGGTAGCATTATTAGGACCTTATCAAAAACGAAAATCTGCAGGTAGACAGTACCTTCATTAGGAGCAACTAAAAGTCCACAGAACTGTGCACACTTCAAAATTCTTCAGGACTCTTCATCAGGATAAGTTCTTTAAAATAAATTAGAGTAGGGAGGAAAGAAGCAGGGAAATAATAAAAAATGTGCAAGTGCTTTACACACTAGGAGTGCTTCTGCCAAAGTCCACAATGGAGAGTCAGACTAATTGGTTACAGGCAGCAGTGCCCCCTGGGGTAGAAAAGAAAGAGTGGTTTCTATTTTAGTGCACACAAGGCTAGTTGTAGTTCAGAGTTCAGCCTCATGCCTTAGGTGAAACTCACAGGTTCCTGAAACAGCATACAACAACAACAACAACAACAAAGGAGAAACATTACAGCAGTTACACAAGGAAGGCTAGAAACTATTTGCTGTAGGGAGAGAATCCCATGAGGTTTAATCATTTCTGTGCCTGATAAGGTTGCTCAGTCTCTGAATCTGACCTGAAGTTTCTGAGGCTTATGTTGCAACTCTCAACATAGTGAGATGGAATTTCTTCCTGAATAAAGATACTAGAGATCCCTCTTCCTCAAGGTATTCAGCTGAAGGACTAGTTCTTCAAAAGTCTGGATTTTAATTCCCATGCATCTATTTAATGCTTAGATAGGATTGCCATCAGTCCCATAGTGGGGAGAGAATTTACCGGGACAGGCGGGCGTGTGCTACTGCTCAAAGCCCGTACCTGAAAGTGAAACACCACCTTGGCATTTTCCACTTCACTTCCTCTCACAAGTCTCTGATCTGTTTTGTGGGAGAAAGTCTGAAGAGCTTTGGGCAGCTTTGGGAGAAGCTGCCAAAACTGCACGAAGTGCTTCAGACGTTCTCCCATGGAGCAGAGTGGAGACTGGCGAGAGGAACTGAAATGGAAAATGCTGAGGTGGCAGCACACATCTGCCTGTCCTGGTAAGTTCTCTCCCCACCATGGGCCTGATTGCTATTTCCCTGAGATGCTTCCATTTTAACAAAGGAAGGCCAGGTAGGCTTATTCAACTTATAAAATTTGACCAGTGTAAACTGGGGGAGTATCTAATTTATGTTCAGTTTAAAACAGGGGTTCAGATAGCTAAGTGGGCCAGACATGTGGTTTTCCCCTGCCAAAAACACTGCCGTAAACTACGGTGGGTGCATTTGCACATGCATGGATGAGGTATGGCTGTCATAAATTCATCCACTTCCACTTCCGCTTACGAGGTTGTTGCCATGGGGCAGATGGAATGGCATTGGTGGCTGAGTCAGCCAATGGGCTGTAGGTTGTGAACTCCTGGTTTAAAAGAACATGAAGAAAGTGAAACTGACAGAGGAGTTGTTCCTCTTCCTCCTCCTCCTCCTTTTACCTGTTCAGGAGTCAAGGGCGATACAAGGTTCTTACTCTGGCACTTCTAGCAGCCTTCACTGGCATTATTTGGCATTCATATAATATTTCTTTTATGTTGTCTTTCCACTTTCTCTGGGTCTGCCTCGTGGTCTTTGTCCTTATGCTGTTTTCACATGTGCTTGTATGGTATGGAATTCCAAGACATTCTCTCCTGCGGCTTGAAGAGTCACAGGCTTAGGAAACTTCCCAAATTAGGTCCCCAACTCAACTTCATTGAAGCACTGGCAGCACTGACATATGGCTTCTCTTCCTCCCACCTCAGTTTTCTACTCTTCTCTCCCCCCACCCGCCAATATCACCTTATGCAGAGTGGGAGAAGATGACAGCATCTTAGAACCTGAAAAGCTGATGTGCAATGGAGCTTCTCATCTGCCATGTACAAGCAAATCATTCTGTCTCTCCCTCTGTGCTCTGTTTTCCCAGCCAGCACAATTAGTATAATTATCTCTGTTCACACCTCAGTTCACAGCATAGACACTTCGAGTGTAATGGGTCGAGACACAGATGAACTCAGAAAATGGTTAAGTTATTGTTCTCTGCTTCAAACTCTTCTGCATATTTCACTTGCTGCTACCTGCTTCAGAGCATGAATTCATTGCTAGCACTTTCTCTGATTAGTGGACGGAACTGAAAGTTAGGAAGAGAACATACTATTTCATTTCAAGCTTTGTTTTTCCATGTAATGTTTCACCTCTATTTTTCATCTGAAAAGGAAAATAGAAACGCAGAATGATTAGCAGTGACTGAATTCCTGTTGCTTTGCATGGTAAGCAACAATGCCAGTAGCACCACTGGATCAATGGAACTGATTGACCAGGTTCTCACTAGAACACTGTGCCTACTCTAGTGTGATTTGTTACACAAAGCAACAGGATTTGGACCATTATGTATTTTTACTCTCTGTAAAGAATGTGCATACAACCACTTGTATATAACAAAGATTGTAAATTCAGATATAGTAATACCCTGGTTAGCGTTTGTAGCGCACAATGCTAAACCCGGATAACGTTGGGGAATTTGAGACAAACTTTTGCACTGCACAATGATAAGATAACATTGTGCAATGCAAAAGTTTGCCTCAAATTCCCCAATGTTGATTTCTGCTCCAAAGTCCACAGGACTGGAGACCAGCCCTGTGGACTTTGGGGCAGAGATCTCCACTCAGAGCAGCAGTTTGGTGGGGGGGGGGGAAGGGCACACACCCCGTTCTCCCCCCCCAACCAAACTAGCGGTCTGAGTTTGGAAGAAAGGGTATATATTTATTTATTTATTTATTGGATTTCTATACCGCCCTACTTGGTGTTCAACCAACTCAGGGCGGTGTACAAAATAAATTAGTATACAGTCAACCAATAAATTAGACAAGGCAAAAATACAATATGAAAATGCAACAACACAGCAACAAAATAACAATAGCAATAAACAGCATGAACACTACAATATAATCACGTATTATAAACACACTATCAACAAATGTAACAACTACAAATACAAATATCATCAAGTATCACAGAAACTACATACGCCCACCAACAACTGTTCTTAATCAACCTCGGGCCAGGTGAAAGGGGCCCAGGGGAGTGCGGGAGAGTCCGTGCGCCGCCGCCGCTCTTATTTCGGCCTCCGGGCTGAGATGGAGGTGGTCCCGGAGGGAGGGAGGGCTGAGCGCCTCACCGCCTGCAGCTGCAGTCCGCTCCGTCCATCCCCGGCCAAGGTGAAACTGGCCCAGGGGAGTGCGGGAGAGTCCGTGTGCTGCCGCCGCCGCTGTTCTTATTTCGGCCTCCGGGCCGAGATGGAGGTGGTCCCAGAGGGAGGGCGGGGTGAGCGCCTCACCGCCTGCAGCTGCGGTCCGCTCCGTCCATCCCCGGCCAAGGTGAAACGGGCCCGGGGGATTGCGGGAGAGTATTTGTGATATAATTACGTTATGTTATGTATTGATTTTTTTCTTGTTTTTTCTTGTTTGATTTTTTTGTATTTTATTATTTAAAATTGAATATATAAAAAAATAAAATTAAAAAGACCAGGTGCACACACTTTCTCTCACCAACCCAGCCTGTGGTCTGAGCTTGTGATCGCCGGCTGAATTGGGGAGAGAAACTGAGTGTGTGCCATCTCATTTTTCTGCTTCCCCCTTCTTCTTTCCCAGCATCAAGGCTTTCTCAAGTGAATCCTCTCTTCTCATTTGATGTCCGAAGTACTTTAGCTTCATCTTTACTATTTAACCTTCTAAGGAGCAGTCAGGGTTGATTTCTTCTCAGATTGACCTATTTGTTCTCCTTGCTGTCCAGGGGACTCTCAAAACTCTCCTCCAACACCACATTTCAAAGGCATCTAGTTTTCTGCACTCAACTGTCCTAATGGTCCAGCTCTCACAGCCATACATTATGACCTGGAATACCATTGTTTTGACTTTCCGAATTTTTGTTTGCAAGATGATGTCTCTACTTTTAACTATGTTCCCCAGGTTTCTCTAGCTTGCCTCCCAAGAATCAGTCAGCACTTGCTAAGTGGCCAGTAGGGTGGGGGGAATAGGCACCCGATCGAGTGCTACAAGGCGTTCCAGTGGGTGCCTGTTCCCCCCACCCTACTGGCCCCTTAGCGCTTGCTAAGGGTCATGTTGGGTGGCGAGAAGAGGTGCCTGATCACGCGGCTTGCTAAGGGGCAGTAGGGTGGGGTGAATAGGCACCCGCTTGCGCGCCTTGTAGCGCACGAGTAGGTGCCTGTTTCCCCACCCTACTGGCCCCTTAGCGCTTGCTAAGGGTCATGTTGGGTGGCGAGAAGAGGTGCCTGATCACGCGGCTTCTCTCACCACCCGACACGACCCTTAGCGCTTGCTATGGGTTGTGTTGGGTGGCGAGAAGAGGAGCCCAATCGTGCACCTTGTGGAACGCGATTGGGTGCCTTCTCTCACGACCCTTTGCGCTTGCTAAGGGTCGTGTCAGGTGGCAAGAAGAGGAGCCAATCGTGCACCTTGTGGTGCACGATAGGGTGCCTTCTCTCGCCACCCGACATGACCCTTAACGCTTGCTAAGGGTCGTGTCGGGTGGTGAGAAGAGGAGCCCAATCGTGCACCTTGTGGAACGCGATTGGGTGCCTTCTCTCACCACCTGACATGACACTTAGCGCTTGCTAAGGGTCGTGTCAGGTGGCGAGAAGAGGAGCCCAATCGTGCACCTTGTGGAATGCGATTGGGTGCCTTCTCTCACCACCCGACATGACCCTTAGCAAGCGCTAAGGGTAGTGTCAGGTGGCAAGAAGAGGAGCCCAATCGCACGCCTTCTCTCGACCCTTAGCGCTTGCTAAGGGTCGTGTTGGGTGGCGAGAAGAGGTGCAGGGGGGATTGTCACCCAACCCGAACCGAGTTGCGGCTGGTGATCCTTAGCCACAGGTCGGTTCAGCCGGAGATCATCCAGTTGAACAGAATCAAGCTTCATGTATATGAAATAAATTGTAGATAACTCTTTGTGCAAGTGGATAAGAAGTTCATCCACTAATGCAAATGATTATAATAAACTAAGGAGATATTGGCCCAGAAGTTTAACTGCAATGTTTAAAACAAAACTAGGTATCGTGATGACAAAGCCATTTCTGCCAAACCTGGTCTTCTACAAAATTTACATTTTAAAAACTTCCCACCTTCACTTCCAGTGAAGCACTGAAACCAAAAAATTATCTTTCACTGAGAGGAAACCAGGGAAGTGGTTTGGGAAAGAGTTGTGGCAGAAGGATCAGTTCCTGTTTCTATTTTAAATCATGCTGTTCAGGGAAATGTATTCCTTCCATTGTTTTTTTGCTGACATTTCATTAAGCTGTGTCCTTGGACATGCTGCAGAATCTTTACAGATACTGTCCCTAGAAGCAAAGTTTAGCTATAAAGAACAAGGCATGTGAGGCTCTCAGAAAAGAACAAACAGATTCTCTAAGACGTCCTTGGCACACATTTCTGCATGTATATATAACATTAAGCAACTGTGGTTGATTTACCCAATAACTTAGAGGCAGATACTAGAAGAGGACCAGATCCACTTGAGATATATTCAGGTGTAAAGCTCCTCAGAGCATTTCCTCAACTGAGGAATAAAGGTAACAAATACTGCTACTACAACTACAACTACAACAATGACAACTGCAACTAGAACAACAGCATTTTTAAGGACGAAAATTGAACATACAATTTTGTCACACATTGACATTAATATTCCTAGTTCCTTTTCCCTTGTCCCCCCCCCAACTATGTTCAGTTTTGCAGCTCAAAGAGAGACAGAAACAGATGCAATAAAACTCCTACATACATTTTTTTTCTGTTCTACGAGGTTACAGTATTTGTATGTCAAAAAAATTCTGTCAAAATCATGTTGTATTACCAGAAGAGGCTACTAGATGTCACCATATTTTTATATGCTGAATTTTTCCTATTAAAAATTTGTATGTCAATTTTTTTTTAGCCAGGATTTCTATTTTTATGTTGATTTTTTTTGTAAGTCTAACCATTTGTATGTCAGGGTTCAACTGTAACTTCTATCTCTATTGCTAGGCAATGAGTCAGATATCTTTGCCAATCTATTGCAACTCATACTATCATCTATGAGTTTACTTTCTGCCTGCAAGATGATAGGTTGACACCCAACTCTATCTCTCCTTTTCATTGTCTGCAGTTGATGCAGTCTTGACATATTGACGGACTCAACAATGGTGTGGACAAAAGCTAACAGGCTGAAAATAAACTCTGACAAGACAGAGGATTTGGTGTTTGAAAGGTTGCCTGCCCAATTGGGAGGCCTGGTCACTACCCTGGATGGAACTACTCTTGCCCTTAGAGACCAAGTCTACAATCTAGGGGTCATTATGGACCCACTACTGTCACTTGAACAACAAATAGCAGCGGTGTCCAAAGCTGCTATTTTCCAGCTCTGGCAGATTACACAACTATGCTCCTACTAGGACAGTCTCTCATAACTCTGACCCACTCATTGGTAATTTCACAGATTGACTACTGTAATGCTCTTGTGTTTGATATGGAGATTACAGTGGGTCCAGAATGCAGCAGAATGCAGTATATATGTATGCATTTTTAAATGTGTGACTGTTTTTAATGTATGAGTTTGTGCTGTTAGCTGCCCAGAGTAGGAAAATCTCCTAAATGGGTGGGGTACAAACAAACAAACAAACAAACAGGCAGGCTATTTTGGAAGTTGTTAGTTCAAAAGGACATCATAAGTTCAGATATGACCAGATGGCTCATGACAAAAACATTGATTTGCTCATGGTACTTTCAAAAGCTGTGGAGGGTGTTGGGATGAGAGAGAGACAGAGTCAGTGGTGGGATGTCAAAAATTTTACTACTCCACTGTGACGTCATCATAAAATAAAGTAAAAATAAGCACGCACGTGCGTGCACACAAATGCGCGCGCACGCACACACACACACACCTCAACCCACCCACCCACAGCACAAACCCGTAAATAAATTAAATAAACGAACAAATAAACAAAATAAAAATTACATTAAAATACATAAATCAAACCACCCACCCCAAACACAAACCCGTCACTTACCTGTTAGTATAAGTGCCTGGGCAGCACCATGTTGCAAGATGGATATGGTCATCGTACTGGTTCTCTAGGATAATTTGCCCTAATGTAAATGTAAAACAGCTGTACCTCCTTAAAGATTCTCCAATTGGAACAGCAATTGGAACAGTACAGGTATAGCTTATTGATTAGGTAACTCCAAGACTTTGCTTAAAAACCCCAAGCCAGGCTGCTAGGCCTGTCGGCCGCCAGGCCTTTTAAGGAACTGTGGTAGTACATAATATAGGTAAGGCTATTAAATACACGTTAAAATACACACAGACACACCACATCCAAAGGTGAGTCACTTACCCTGGGGAGCAGGCTATAGGGAGCTTCAGGCTAGCAGCTTCTCTTCCTCATCCCCGCTTGGGAGGACAGCAGGGAGGCCATGCATACGCGCCAAGCACTGTAGGCGTGCATGCACACCAAGTGCTTAGTGTGCATGCACAGTGGGGGAACCAGTGAAAAGGTAAGCCCCAAAGGTGCCCCCCCCCAAAAAAAAAAGCTGCTACCGGTTCTCCGGGACACTGGAAAAAGTTACTAGCAGTTCTGGCAAACTGGTATGAACTTGTTACATCCTATCACTGGACAGAGTCTTATTTTTTGCACAGTGTGCTGGAAATTCTTTACCATTTTCAATGGAAAATATCCTACCTGAAACAATAGGTCAAGGTTAGTCCAGTCCCCGATCACCAGGAGTGCTGACTTGGGCTTCTGATAATTGAAATCCAAAAGCACGTGGAGTGCCAAGGTTGGCCATCACTGGGTTAAGCATTCCCTCTGCTGTGCTCAGTCTCTGTCTCACAATCAGTCATATGAACTATCACATTACCAGCCTCCTGACCAGTGCAATACCAAACATACAGAGAGGAGTTGGAGGAGGGTGGAGGAAATGTAAAGTAAAACCCCGGATAATATTTGCCCTGGGTTACATTTGCCCTGGTTTAAGACGACAAATTTTATTAAATCATGCCATTTTAAACATTAAAATGGTGGACGGTGACATTTTAGAGTTTAAAATGGTGCCTGCATCCTCTGCCAGAAGTCACAATTCAGTGCTTATTGCTGCGGAGGTGCCGTTGGTGTTATTTCCCCCTCTATTTCTGTACTGTCTCCTGGCTTTACCAGCACTGGGAGAGTCTGGGGACCTTATCCCTATGCAGCGCTACAGCTGGGAATGCATGCCTCCACCAGATGTGTGCCTAGGGAGAGGCATGCATTTTTGGTGGTAGGGCTGCTCAGGGAGCTCAGACAAAGGTTGGAACTGAGCACGTAAGGTCCCTAGACTTTTCCGGTGCTGGTAGAGGTGGAAAATGGGATCCCCTGCTGGCTGGACAAACCAGTAAGGAGGAAGCAGTGACATGGAAAAGGTACAGAGATTGCTTCATCACTTTTGTGATGGTTGTGCCTGATTTTATTTTTATTTTTTATTTTTTGCTTTTTTGGGCAGGTTTTTTTGGGGGGAAATTGGGCTGGTAGGGACTATTTCTCCTTTGTGGGGATGGGGGATGATCATGTCTGTCATATTATTATTATTTTTTGATGTTTTGGTGTGGGGGGGTGGGAGTTGTATTTTTTTCCATTATTTTTGGTCAGGTCGGGATCTTTTTAAAAAAATTTCAATGCATTCCTATGGGGAAACGTACTTCGGTTTACATTTATTTTGCTTTACAACGGAGGCAGTTGGAAGGGACCTCTGTCCTAACACAACATTTTACTGTACTTACATAACTGCCTTCTATTCTGAATAGGATACTGACAAATGTGACTTAAATCTAAAATGTCATCCTAATAACATCCAGAACAGGCTTAAAGCTCTTATGTGCACTTAAAACCATTTGCAAGCATTTGCATGAGGTTTTATATTATTCAGAAATGCATAATCTGAGTTTGTATGTTTTAATAGATCCCCTCAGACACAGGTATTAAATAATGTGAACAATGGGGTGAGAGAAGGAAATATCTTGAAGCATGTGAGTTTATAAACAAGCCTATTTTTCAGACTTCACGTATTCTAAATCGCGTGAAATTTAGTTTGACCTTTAACAGACAGTGGCGCTGATGATTCTTGCTTTTCTATATCTCTTGTGCTGACAGGGGGAAAAAGTCATGTGGAAATGCAAAGGGAGCTGCTCAGATTTGTTTTAGATTTGACATTATATGCCGCATAACTCAAGGGTATAAATTTTGATTACCAGGCAAGAATGAAAGAATTAAAAAGGAAAAGACACTTGTACAAAAGTACAAAAGTTATTTCAGTTTAATTGAGTTCTGAAATAGTTTCAGATGCACAATATATTGTGAGGACCCAAGTTACAGAGTCTTACTTGAGTTTTATCACAGCTTAAGTAGTAGCAATTGAAGACTAACATTATAAAGTATTACAATACATGTGAGTCACATGCCATTATTTGTCTGTTCTCACATAGGGCTGTGAGCTCCACTCCTGCACACTACCAGCCAGCTGCCAATGTCACAGACCCCACAAACTCTGTAGCCATTATGTTGATCATTACTATAAAACATCCATCACTTTTTAAAATATACTTCTTCCCTCAGCCCTTATTGCTCAGTGATATTGCTAGTTTGCACAGCCATTCAAGGTACAGGTTACACGTGTCCTATGTTGCCCATTCCATTTACAACCCTAGGCATAAACAGTTAAACTGCACAGAGCTATTGTTTGACAGTACCAGCCAATGTTGTAATGTTTAGCGGAATTTGAGATTGAAGATGAAGTCACATTTGGATTTGGTCAGAAGAAGGACACCAGCTGTTTGGGGCTGCCAAGCAAGCAAAAGTCCTAAAATACACTTCCCCCATCAATCATCACCACTGTTTCCATCATTCAAAAGAAATGAAGCTATTTATGGTTGATATCAAAACTATGCAAATGCCTCCCCCACCACCACCACCCCAAATGTCATGGGAGTTCACATTCATCTCAGCATTTTCAGATGTTTTGCACAAGCAGGAATCTCCATTTAATTCTCAAAGGGCCTGTCTAACTAGCCCTCTTGGGCCTGTATAATGCAGCTTTAAAAAAGCCAATTGAGGTTGAGTGGGAGAAAAACAAATATTTGATGCATTCCCTACATCCCAACAGCATTTTGCTTTTCCAAAGGAGCAAGATGAGGCTCAAGCAGCCACATCAGCAGCAGTGGTATCTCCCAGCAGCTGGGAAACGGCTTCTTTATGCTGCTGCTGATTGGGCTTTAACAGCCTCATCAGTGGCAGTGTTGATTCCTATGTCAGCCAGGAAGCAACTGCTTTAGCTACACTGTTATATTCTATCCCCAGCATGCGCATATCCTGGGGACAGGATTAAAATACAACTGGCATTTTAGTAGAAACCCTCCATGGGGTCTGAAAATGGGGCCGGTTGGGCCTGATTGGCCTGATTCAGCATACCCATCCCACCTGTCCCCATCCCACCTCAAAGGGGGGCTATATGCCCATTTCTCCTCCTCCTCCTTCCATGTCTAGGTCAGACATGAAACTGCCAAAATTAAGGCACTTTTAGGTGAGTTCATTCAACAGTTCATTCAACACAAGGTTGCTATTACCAAAATACGTCCGATTGTGGTTCAAAAATGCCACAATCTATGAGGAGGCTCTTTCTATGCCCATATAAGACAGTTTCAAATGTAGCTTTATTAAATATCCACCTAGGGAGGTGCAAATTGCTTCCCTCTCCTATCATGAGACATGTGCTGGTGGGATTTTCTGGAGGTTATTTTGCTTACTCCTAAATTTCTCAGGTATTTACCTGAAAAGACTGTTCTGACTGGCTCCAGGGGCAAGGTGATAGCAAGTTAATCAAATTTATAAAAATTACCATGTCACTTAAATTCAGCAATACTACAAAATAACCTTGTAAAGTAACTTTTAAACTTTTTAATACTTTTAACTTTTAATTGTTTAAATGTAATCAATGTGTTTTTAAACTGTGTTTTAAATTTTGTACGCCACTCTGAGTCTTTGGATGAGGGCGGGGTATAAATGTGATAAAATAAAATAAATAAATAAATAAAATAAATGATTACAATATTTTCTTCTAGTATGCTGATGCAGAAGAGATTAAGAAAAGATGGAAAGAGTACACAGAGGAACTCTACAAAAAGGATCTCAACACCCCTGATAACTTCAATGAAAAAGAAATTGCACTTGAGCCAGACATTTTAGAGAGTGAAGTCAGAAAAGCCCTAAAAAGCATTGCAAACAACAAAGCCAGTGGAGATGATGGTATTGAAGTTGAACTTTTCAATGCCCTAAAAGATGATGGAATCAAATTATTACATTCTATATGCCAGCACATTTGGAAAACACAACAATGGCCACAGGATTGGAAAAGATCTGTATACGTTCCACTCCCCAAAAATGGTAATGCCAAAGAATGTTCAAATTATTGAACAATTGCGCTCATCCCACATGCTAGCAAGGTGATGCTCAAGATAATCCAGGATAGACTGCAACAGCACGTGGAGAGAGAATTACCAGAAGTGCAGGCAGAGTTCAGAAAAGGCGGGGGGACTAGAGACCACATTGCCAACATACGTTGGATCATGGAAAAAACAAAGGAATATTAGAAACAAGTCTACTTCTGTTTCATTGATTACACTAAGGCCTTTGACTGTGTAGATCACAACAAAATGTGGCAAGTAATTAAAGACATGGGAATACCAGAACACCTTATATACCTCATGAGAAATCTGTACATGAATCAAGAAGCAACAGTTAGGACAGAATATGGCATGATGGAGTGGTTTGGAATAGGAAAAGGAGTAAGACAAGGCTGCATTTTGTCACCCTGCTTATTCAACTTATACACAGAGCACATAATGCGTAATGCAGGGATGGAGGAATCACAATTTGGGATCAAAATTGCTGGGAGAAACATCAATAATTTGAGATATGCAGATGATACCACCCTAATGGCAGAAAGTGAGGAAGACCTAAAGAAGCTCCTGATTAGGTTGAAAGAAGAAAGTGCAATAGCTGGCTTGAGACTTAATATCAAGAAAACCAAGATAATGGCAACAGGCCCTATCAGTCCCTGGAAAATAGATGGGGAAGAAGTAGAAGCAGTGCCAGATTTTACTTTCTTAGGATCAAAGCTCACTGCAGATGGTGATTGCAGCCATGAAATAAAAAGGCAACTGATTCTTGGGAGACAAGAAACCTGGGGAGCATAGTGAAAAGTAGAGACATCAAATTGCAAACAAAAAATTCATATAGTCAAAGCAATGGTATTCCCGGTGGCAATGTATGGTTGTGAGAGCTGGACCATTAGGAAACCTGAGTGAAAAGAACAGAGGCCTTTGAGATGTGATGTTGGAGGAGAGTTTTGAGAGTACCCTGGACAGCGAGGAGAACAAATAGGTCAATCTTAGAAGAAATCAACCCTGACTGCTCCTTAGAAGGGCAAATAGTAAAGATGAAGCTAAAGTGCTTTGGTCATCAAATGAGAAGAGAAGACTCACTTGAGAAAGCTTTGATGCTTGGAAAGGTCGAGGGCAAAAGAAGAAGGGGACGGCCAAAAATGAGATGGCTAGATGGTATTGTAGACACAATGGGCACAGAGCTGAGCGAGTTGAGGGGGATGGTGGAAGACAGGAGTGACTGGCAGACAGTGGTCCATGGGGTCGCAAAGGGTCGGAATTGACTGTGCAACTGAACAACAACAAAATGCTGTGTGTTGACTTAGGAAAAGCAAAGGGCTGCATTTCTAGCCTGGACAGGAGGGAGAAGGTTATTTTACTTTTGACAGTTCACTTTGTTTCTGTGCTGGGTATTTTATAATGTATCATATGTTGGAGTCATGGAATTGTTTGCAGAGAGGTGCAGGCAGCTCCTTATAGGCAAGAGAATAGCTAGCAAAGAAGGAACCATATCATTAAACTACAGAATTCCATTCTACTACTGTCTAATCACCTATGATGATCATCCTGGTTCTTAAATGCAAAGGTGCTTCTGCAAGATCACGCCACTTTCTGCCAGTAGGCAATTGTTTCCTGCTTGTTTATTGCACCTGGCAGTGATGATAACATGATGTGCAAAATGTATTGCATTGCATATCTCTGTCTCTGACAAGAATTCATAGTGGTCCATGAAGTCAGAGATTTACATGTTCAAAATAATACATAGCTACAAAAATTGCTGCAACTCCTGAAAGCGGTTGACATTCATGACAGATCATAATGTAAAGGAAGAAAGATTAGTTTAACTTTAAACCCAATTTTTATTTTTATTCACTATATGACTTCATGTTTTTTAAAAAAATATTCATCGCTCCCTTATAAAATAAGCAGGTTAGGCTACAGCTTAGTAATGTTCAGAAGTGTATGTATAAAATGAAAATGACAGCTATTTATTCCAAAATCTGTCATTTGAAAAAGCATTGTAGAATTGAATACAAAGCAAATGAGAAATCATTGACAAAACAATGCAAGATGGACTATCATTATAACAGCGATGTTTTGCAGTATAATGTTGCAATGAATTTGTGGCATAGCAGCCTAGTAGCAATCATAATAGCACAGAGCCAAATGGCAAGATACAGTATCCCTCTAATGACCACATCCTTGGTCCTAAAAAAGGGGAATGGGTTGAACTTCATCTTGTTCTGGGAGCATCCAAGAGCATCTAATTAACTGAAACTGATCAGAAAAAACTGAAGCAGATGGTATAGCCCATCAAATGATTGCATAATTATATCGTAATTTCTTTCTACATCTCAACAAAGGAATGCCTGTTTTCTTTATTTCTGTATTTATTTATTTCTGTATTTATGTTACCATCAATTTATAAGGTGGCTATAAGAACTGTATGAGATGTCAGTCCCTGCCTTCAAGGTCAATAAAGCTGTGGTGTTCAGCTGTCCGAACTAATCTAAGACATTTTTCAGCCAGGCTAGAATGACAAGATGGACATTTGACTTACAAAAACTACTACTAAACCTTAGTTTGGCGTTGGTGATAGAACAATGGTGATTCAACAACATGCTTCACCTTACTTGAGGGAAGCAGGCTAGCTTAAAGGATGGTGGTCATACTACTTGTAACACAGAGCTCTGCCCTTCAATGGAGTGCAATAGCTAGAGGAATATCACTACTATTCCTTTGACTTTTCTGAGCATAACCCACCTAAAGTGACTGCCTCATTCTGCCTATTAGTATGGTTAGCTCTGCCAGGTAATTGAGTTCATTGCTAGTGGTGGCAGCTGCTACTCATAACCAAGCATACATTTTTCCTAGAAGTCATTTTGTCGGTTGATGGATGTGTCTCTGGTGACTGAATAAACCAATCATGACATGAAACATGCGACCAGACACATTACACTGGAGGGCATAGTTGAGTTTGACAAAGCTTTTGTGCTTGTTGCTTAGCTTCTTAATGTCTGTGAAGTGTTCCTTTGAAGTGATTGGTAGCAGCAGAGATGGTTTGGTACCAAAGTGGGTGATCTGTGGCTGCTGCATCCCAGGTTTCTGGGTTTATACCCAACACCTTCATGGTTTGTTTCAGCTGGTCCTTATAATGCTTCAAAGAAGCTCCACAAGCTTTTGTACTGGAGCTAAGTTCACCATAAATTTTTTTACAAGGAAACCTGGAACCATCCATACAGTGGACATGTCCTATCAATTGAAGACAATGGCCTATGATGGAAGCATCAATGCTCTTTACATGTGCCTTCTTAAGAACTGCGATGTTGGTGACATAATCATCCCACTTGATGTTCAAGATGGACCTTAGCTTCTGTTGGTGAAAGTGCTCAAGCTTCTAAATGTCTTGGTGATAGAGGGTCCATGTTTCACAGCCATTCAATAACATTGAGATAACAACAGTTTGGTATACCATGAGCTTTGTATGAATTGTTAAATTGTTGTTAATGAAGACCTGATATGATAGACAACCAAAGGAAGAATGAGCAGCACAAATTCTCTTCACCACATCCTGTTCACATGTGCAGATTTTAGACAGAATGCTACTAAGATAAGAAAAATGGTCTACCTGTTCCAGTGTCAAATCTGAAATGGTAATACTGAACTCCGGAAGGACTGTCCTTGGGGCAGGTTGTGCATTTATGGTGAGGCCAAAACAATCACATGCATTCTTGAAACAGTTGACTGCCTGTTGCAGCTCCTCAGGTGTGAGAGCAGGTGATGCAGTATCATCGGCATATTGCATTTTCATTATCCTATTAACACTGGTTAGTCTTTGTGAGCATAATCTAGCCAAATTAAAGAGTCCTCCATTGAAGCGGCTAATCCAGAACACCCTTATTTATTGTCCCTAACCTTCAAAATGTCATCTGGATCATTAACAAACATGAGTGTCAAAAACATATGAATTATCTTGCTGTATTTGCAACAGCAATGTATGGGGGAGTCACCCAAACTGTGACTGAGTAAAACCTCTAGGGCATTGATGTATTATTAGGCTCTGAACCTACCACTGATAGTTATTAATTTAGCATAGATAGGAAGGAGTAAAAAGGACTTCTTAATTAAGTTGTGACATTCACTGATCAATAGCAAACTTGTTGACTGAAATTACTTGATTCCATGGCATTGTTTTGGACCATGGCAGTTCTGAAGCATGATAACCTTGAGCTTCCTTCAGCACAAATTACTTTACTGGGATTTTGTGAAGATAAACTTTCTTACAGGGTGAAGTACATAGTGAAGATCAAACTCCCTGAACAAATATGTTGTCTTAATAATATTTTAATTGTTATTACTGTTGATGACAATCCACTCTTTTGATTTCCAATCAATTATTATGGTCTGTTTTTGCTATCACTATCTGGTGTGTAAGAGCAAATTTGGCAGCTCTTAAAGTTGTCTGTCTTTGTGTCTTTTTAAACTTCCTAGATACAGATAATTCTCTGAAAGTCACACAAATGATTTGAAGACACCTCCTTACAAAAAAAAGGAGAGAAAAAAAGAATATCACCAAACTGGCAAAGTTTCCCCCTCTTCTCTGACAGTGTTATAAGGGAGGGGGAATCTAAAGCTGACATTCTTACAGTAATCATCACTCTCCCGCAAAGTGCCACACACCTGGCATATATTGAATGTCTTATTAAAATTCACTCGGAATGATATATTTCACAATAGCTATGACAGTGTGTTTTACTCTCAGAATTCTACACATGACTGGCTTCAAAGGGAGTTGTATGAATGCATTTCTGTAGCTGCTGAGAATGTTAGCTTTTTACAATTATTCCAATCATGATGTGAGATAAAAAAATATACAGTGCTCATACTGGATTAATTGCAAGTTTATGTTTGATATATGTATTGTAAGAGAAAGAATAACAAGTTCTCCATGTATTTGTTTAAAAATAAATGCCACTGAAATCTTCAATAACTATGTGAGGCAATAACTTTGGAAATTGTATGGTAGGATAGAAAATAATAGCCCAGCTCAACCGAGTGTAGCCTGGGGCTCTGCTCACCTGCTTCCGTGATGCTAAAGAGAGGATTGCTGTGCACACTAACATATCTATGCAGACCTGCATTACAATTGGGCGAAATGTTTCAGTATCTTGATGGATGAGAATGAGGTAGGCTGCGAGGGGTGCCTTCATCGCCAAAGGAGGTTGCTAGTGAGAGGAAAGCAAGGGGAAAGAGAGAGGTCTCCCAAGGGGCAACATCAATGCTGAAATGGAAGAGAGATAGGACAGGGCTTTGGGAGGAAGAAAGGATGGAAGCAGATGCACAGAAGGAAGAGAAGACTCCAACCGAGACTTCTCTGGCACAAGACCAGCAGCAGGGAGAGTCTACCTGAGTCTGTCAGCCAGGTGGTGGGGTTTTGGTCATTGTTTTGCCAGAGGTTGCCACCACTGACATGATTATACTGCTTAAACTGACTGATGCATCAATTTCACTGGTACATGTGTAACTCCTTATCGATAAATGCAGTAACCCTGCTTTCAAATGCGAGTTGATAAAATAATTCATTGTTTCATCTTTCTGCTTCAAACAGAGAGGGCAAGTATACCTTCAAATGCTGTTGTAGGGTTATTGGGGCCATGTATTGAAGCATTATAAGTAATCAGGAAAAGTAAAAACCTAATATATTATAAATTTAGAAGTTCACTTCTCCATCTTCAGAGACAGTTACAGTTGTAATTCAAAGGGAGAAAGCCTTTAAATTACTGGATACTGTAAAGCATGCATACAGGCAAGAGAGCTATCATGAAATGTTTGGCAGATGCATCAAAATTTAAAGGTTAGTCACCTCGGTCTTTACTCCCACCCTAACTGCTGCCAACTTTGTAATTCCAGTTCATAACATTTAACTTTTGATGTATTGATTTGGGGCTCAGTATTCTGGGAATAAAATTTCTAGGCCCAAAGATGCATTTTTCCTGTTTGAGCCCTACTGGTGTTTTACTGCCTTTCTCTATCATTTTGAGTTACACGATGGCTCTCATGCCTTCTAGGTCTTGTCAGCCTGTTTAGTGTATAAAGGGCTGCATGTTTCTTCCCTAAGGTGCATCAAAGAATGATCAAATCTCATAATGCCATATGCTATACATAATTTATAGTCCAGGCTTAAGATGCACATACCAGAAGAAGAGATGGTGATCTAACAAAATGGATGAAAGCAATAAAGGTCAAAGCCATCCATTCAGTAGACGGGAAGATATCCCAAAAAAGATACTGGCATTTAATCTTGATGATTAAATGTGACTGAAAACTGGAAATGTTTGCATTCCGAGAAATACATCTAAGCCAAAATAGAAAGGATAAATACTTTCTCTAGAATAATCTCTGAGCATTTTTAACCTTATGGGTTCCATCATGTATTTCAGAAAATCCTGAGAATTCTCAAGAGGATGTTAGGGGTTGAGGTTTCTTCAATTAGATAATAAATAAGAATGGATAATTAACATTTCTGTATTTCCGAATAAGTCATTTTTAATTAATTTTCCTAATCTGGAGTTAATGAACATTTAATTCTTTGTAAAATGCTATGTACCACTGAAGTCAGTGAATCAGATATTCTCTAAAACATGTGCAATGTGGTCTGGAATAAAGTGCAAATATAAAACAGTTTAAAGAAAATTGAGTTTATTAGAAATAACAAGGAATCAAAATCATCGTCGTCGTCGTCATCATCATTATGTTTAATTTGTATGTTACCCACTCACTTGCATGACTCAGGGTGGGTAACAAAAACAACAGAGCATTATAATCTGTGGTGGGATGTCAAAAATTTTACTACCCCACCGTGATGTCATCACAGTGTGGGCGGAGCTAACATCATGATGTCATGACATCATGGGCAGGGCCAAATAAAAAATTAAATAATAAACTAAAATAAAAATAAGCACGCACACACACAGCCCTCAACCCATCTACCCACCCACAACACAAACCTGTAAATAAAATAAATAAATAAAAATAAAAATTACATTAAAATACAAACCCCAAACATAAATCAACCCACCCACCCAAAACACAAACCTGTCACTTACCTGTTAGTATAAGTGCCTGGGCAGCACCATGTTGCAAGATGGATATGGTCATCGTACCAGTTCTCTAGGATAATATGCCTTAATGTAAATGTAAAACAGCTGTACCTCCTTAAGGGTTCTCCAATTGGAACAGCAATTGGAACAGCACAGGTGTAGTTTATTGATGAAGTAACTCCAAGACTTTGCTTAAAAACCCCAAGCCATGTTGCCAGGCCTGCCAGCCGCCAGGCATTTTTAGGAACTGTGGTAGTACGTCAATATAGGTAAAGGTATTAAATACACATTAAAATACACACAGACACACCACATCCAAAGGTGAGTCACTTACCCTAGGGATCAGGCTATAGGGAGCTTCAGGCTAGCAGCTTCTCTTCCTCCTTCCCACAGCAAGGAGGCCATGCATACACGCCAAGCACTGAAGGCGTGCATGCACGTCAAGTACTTGACATGCATGTGCAGTGGGGGAACCAGTGAAAAGGTAAGCCCCGAAGATGGTTCCCCCCCAAAAGCTGCTACCGGTTCTCCCGGACACTGGGAAAAGTTAGTACCAGTTCTGGCGGACTGGTGCGGACCTGTTACATCCCATCACTGATTATAATACAATAGAGTATTGCAATACAATAGAGCATTACATTGCAATAAAGAAAAAAGAAAATCATCATTTAAAAATTTAAAGATCCATTTTTATTACATGAGTGTAATAAACTTCCACCAGTTGAGAAAATATACCCTTTTGTAGGTATTGCCCCACCTAAGATCAGAAGAAAAGTAGCAGCAGACACTGAGAGAAATAAACAAGAGAATGACCCTTTATGCTCTCTGAATGGATATGAGCCTCAAGTCTTCTGGTTAAGATCCAGGAATAGCTTTACAGCAAGAACAAACATTCTTAAGGGCACACAAGAGCAAAAACCAAATAAGAAGAAAGACGAAGGAGCTCCCTGAACAAGTAACAACATTAAAGGAAGATAAGCTGAGGAATTCAACCTCCCCTATGTTACTTGGAAGACCCTGAATAGGCTAAGGGCCGGAGTCCCTAAATGCAAGACCAATATGCTCAACTGAATGTGGAGAGATACAGAATCTGGCTCATTTACTGGTCTGCTGATTACTGACAGAAACATGCACTCATATGAACTTAAGTTTGGGAAAAGACAAAGCCAAGAAAGTGGCTTCATTTTGGCCAGGGTTTGATCGGGATACAAAAGAAGAACTACGTAAGATTAGACTCACTCTTACAACTTTTGCTCAAGTTCCAATGGTCCTCCAGTTATACCCATTCCTGGACTGGGACTCCTTGCTCCTGGTCACTCATGTACTGGTCACCTCCCGGTTAGATTATTGCAATGTGCTCTACATGAGGCTGCCCTTGATAGCCATTCAGAGGCTGCATCTGCTGCAGAATGCGGCGGCCCATGTGATGATGGTGTGTGGTCACTATGGCCATGCCTCACCCTTGCTGTGTAAGCTGCACTGGCTACTGGTATGCCTGTGGGTGCAATTCGAGATGCTGGTTATTACCTTTAAAGCCCTACAAGGTAGTAGGCCAGGTTACTTAAGAGACCGTGTCACCCCGAGGATATCAGCCCATCCCACTAGAGCAGACTGGAAGGCCAAGTCTTTAACCATATTAGATGGGTATTGTAGTCTGAGAAATGCATTTTGTAGATCCTTGAGTTTGGCAACTCTGTCTAGTGAGTCAGAGTAGATGCGGTTGTACCTGAGAGCCTGACTGAAGACAAAGGATTTTGTTGTGTGTTCTGGGTGGAAGCTGGAAGCATGTAGGTAGGTGTATCGATGATTGGGCTTGCAATATGGTTAAAGATCAGGTCAACCGGGTAAGGTGAATACCCAGAAGCAACTTATTGCAAGACAGGTCCAGAAGAGAAAGCAATCAAACAACGCTGGTTGTCATTTTCAGCCCACAACTGAAGCCTTTCACATGCACATGACTAACAGCATGTGATGGAAAGCTGGCAAAATTGCTCGCACTACTTGTGAAATCATCTATTTACACTCTAGGATACAATAGGATTCTGATCACAGCATTTGAGCCTGTCCAATTAAATGAAGTAAAAGTGGTTAAGGTTATCATACATGTGCTGACATTTTTACTCTTGTCTCCTATGCAGTGTACATACTGCAATGCTATTGTGAGTGCACAGTGCAAACCAGAAATTGCACCATCTTTGTGTACAATAATGGCAGCTGACATGTGCTCTGGCACATCCCATTTGCATGTTCAGTTTGCACTTGGTCGGGTCCAGGTCATACATTCCATTCTCCCTCTTTTATAGACACTAGGTAAAGGCTACCCTTGTTTGAAAGCCAGTTGTATCTGACTTCAGGATTTGGTGCTCATCTCTATTTACAGCTAAAGAGCCAGTGCTGTCTGAGTCTTCAGATTCAGCAGAGCACATGGAACATTGTTACCATCCCAACGAACTGGTACTTATTTATCTACTTGGAATGTCTTGCTTTCGAACTGCTAGGTTGGTAGGAGCTTGGACAGAGATGGGACCTCATTCTGTCATGCAGCACTCAGATCTCAAACTGCTGACCTGCTGACCTTCCAGTTGCCAAGCTTAGTGTCTTAACTGTTTGTTTTTTTAAATGTATTTTGAGCTGCCCTGGGTCACCTCAGTGAGGAGGGTGGTTGATAAGTATGAATAATAATAATAATAATAATAATAATAATAATAATAATAATAATAATAATAATAATAATAATAATAATAATAATAATAATAATAATAATAATAATAATAATAATAAGCCACACACACACACCCTTTTTTATAGACACTGCACACACACATATACATAAACTCAACAGAAATTTGGTCAGGATGCATGAAAAGAAAGAGCGGATGTAATCGAGAGTTGAACCTAAACCAACCAACCGACTGACAATAAGCAAGTCCAATTATACAAGTAATCTTCAATGCCACTGACACACTCATTTCCCCAATACTCTCCCTTTTCTGAGAAGCAGGGATTTTGGAAAAGTAGTTCATACAGCCTTTTGTGGGCCAGTAAGGCACATCAAGTGTGCCAAAGTCATTCAATTGCTAAACTGTTCCTATCACATTACAGTAATGCTTTCTGTGCAAATGGGCTGAGGCTTAATTCCCTAGATTTTGCCTGCCATTCTGTGGACACTTGCTTGGAAAAAATGCTTCACTGTAGAGCTTATAAGCAAATAAGAATGGAAGTGCTATGTCGGAGACTGCACCATGATTAATGTTTAGTTACTTTCTAACAGTTCAACTGCAGACTATATAAAAAAGTATTCACCAAGTGAGTATCAGAATCAGTAAATGAGGAATATATCATGCAGGTTAAATTCCCTGGATTTGGGACACTAAAATGAGACAATACTACTTGGGCATATTGCTTCCTTTTTAATAAATATGATCAGAATTGTGAGGATCCGATTGTAATCTATTTTAAAAAAACATCCATATTAATCAAATAATATCATTTTTCATGTTTTTGTACAAACCTGGAAATATACTGCATCCAGGGGAGCATAAAGGTAGGTTTAGAAAAAGAGAAATTGGCTGCTAATGTAGCAGCTGCATTGTTAGTTATTTCACAAATGCATTGAATGTGGAGTGAGAAGAACCAGCAAATATGTCACAGCAGTCTAAACGCCAGTTTACCGCTGTGCATAAGCACTATAACTACCTGTCCTTGAACAAGGCAATTCAAATAACAATATAAAAAGAGAGACTTTAATATATTTGGAATAGAAGGACAGGAAGTATGACATATGAAAGCAATATACTGTTTAGAGTGGGAATCAGTTTTGTTATTTCTACAGCAGAATCATTTTCCCAGCATTCAGATTTCTGTTTTTACAATGTCTACTGCACTGCCCTGATATCATTTTGCTTTTGCTTGCCTTGTTAAAATGGGCATAGAATAACACTGTCATTATATTACTTCTTTCTTGACTATGAGGCCATCTTTCCAGACCTTCAATGACAGGCATTTCTCTTTTCCATACACCACAGTGTCATTTTGAATGGATTTGCATACCCCACCCACCCACACACCCACACACCAATCTCCACTGACTTTGAATGAAATAATTTTTGTCAGGCTTTTTCCTATGAGCAAATCTGTTCTGCTCACATGAGCACTGCTGTAGAGACAGGTGAGCATTCATTTCACGATTAAGGAAACCTGGTCCAAATTAGGCCATTAGGTCTGAATTATTGGTATGAAACAAATGTTATGACAAATGCATATGAATGAATTCATTTTCCACTCATTCATGATGGCTCATTTTTCTCTAGAGATTTTAAATCCTGAAAGGGGAACATCTCTTGTTCCCCTTTCTAGAAGGCAATGCATTTGTGTGTGTGTGTCTCCAAGAAATTTCACACATCTGTAGGATTGACTTTTGCACATTTCTGAAAAAATGTTGATTACTGGAAAATATGAGATGCTACTGCCTTTTTTTTTTTTGCATGAACAAGCAAATGCTGTAGCATTGGGCAATAGTTTTGTTGTTGCTGCTGCTGCTGCTGCTGCTGCTGCTGCTGTTGTTGTTGTTGAGAAAATACACCTTGTACCTTTGGTGCTTTCTGTGGGTTATGGGCTTAGGGGAGATATATTTGCTTTGTGTTCCTACATTTTATGGTAAATGTAAAGTATTTGAGCAAAATAGAAAAAAAATCACTTTTATGCTCAAGGTGAAAATACTCAAAGTTGCTAGGATGTTCTTGATAATCTTGTCATGAACTTGGAAAATGTTACTTTAATTTAGATTAATCTTTGTTGTTACTTAGTAGAAGCAAGTGTGCTGTTTGTATAGGGATTTCCTGGAGAGCATTACATCACTGGGATTTGCTCCCCTAGAGGTTTAGAGAGTTATGAGAGAAACAATTTCCCAGAACTCAACACACCTGTTCACACTTTGAACTTCAAGTTCATAGTCTGTTGAACTTGTAAGGTCATTCACTCACAAGAGAGAGAAGGGGTGCAAAAGTCAACCTTGAGAACTTTGCCAAGTAGTTTCAATCTTGAAAAATTGGGGGAGAGATAATGCAACATCTCAGATCATATCTCAAGGACACCTCTAAATTCCTTAGGTGGGAGAAAGAGGGAAATTTTAACATAAAAGTCCGGGTTTTTCTGAGTTAGAGAGGGTCTTCATCGGATGCAGTGGAGCTCTTTGAAGTTGAGAACATCACCAGGAGAAACAGAGATGGAACTTTGAAATGGGGCTGCAGCAAGGCCATTTCTTGGAGGACATAAAATGGAACTGGGTTTTCAGACACTTAGTTGAAATTCCAACAATCTCCAGACTTAGAATTTTAAGATAGTTTAGGTCTACTGTTAGAATTTATGCATTTTATTGTTTTGAGTTAAGTTTTGCAAACTTAGGTTTACATAGAGTTAAGGACCCAGGAATGAATGTGATCTTTTTCTTTGAAGTTATTTAACCAGTTTAGTAGTTTAGCAGTCGCTATGCTTTGCCTGTGGATATTTCAATTGGATTTATGGATTTTGCTTTGCTTCTTATCTCCATAAAAGGAGGGAAGCCAGGCTGGGTTTCTTCTTCCTAAAAAGACAATTTGAAATATTGTTTTGTGAACCTGCTTGGATTATTTCAGTGATGGTGTTATCACACTACTGTTGCAAAACTCCCATTGCATGTCCTTGGAAATTGTGCAGGAGGAGGGGAGATAAAAAGGAAAAACTCAGGCTGGAGGAGTCGTTCCCAGGGTTGGGTAAGAAAGGACAATTTGTGGGAGTATTTTGGAGCCCTGAAGCCTGAGAGAAGGACTGGGTAATAAAACCTAGTGTGTCCCATCTAGGAACCCCTTGTTTCTCACCCCCTCATCCTGTCAGATTCCATGTTTTGGACCCAGGATAGCACAGGATAGCAAGGTGGCAACAAATCTACCTTGCCATGTGGAGACATTGTCCCCCACTGATGATAGCCTGTGGCCACCATTTTGTTTTTCCTGAATTACCTCAATGTTTCTGAATGAATCTTAGGAATTTCAGAAAAAACTTTTTAATAGTGATCTTGCTTTTTTCTTACAGCTGCCATCCCTCCTCCAAGAGACATGTCTCAGCATAATAAAAGGGACTGGCCCATTCAGGGGGCACCAAATGGTGTTTGCAAATTTTAATTCTGCTGTTGATGTTATTAAAACATTGAAAGAGGGGAGAGAGCCAGTGAATAGAAACATAATTTACAGAAAGTGTTTATTTAAAATGAAAGAGTAACTAAATAATAAAATGTTGGGTCATGTAGCTGAGCAAAATAATGTTATTTTGAGTATTGTTAATAGTCACAAAGTGAAGAGCTTTAGAGAAAATGGTTTGATGTAATTGTTAAAAGTTTTAATTCTAAAAGTTATTTAATTTTTATGCTTGAGCCTCACCACTGCTCCGGGAGCTGCACTGGCTGCCAGTATGTCTCCGGGTGCAATTCAAGGTGCTGGTCATTACCTTTAAAGCCCTATATGGTAGTGGGTCAGGATACGTAAGAGACCGCGTCACCCTAAGAACGTCGGCCCGTCCCACCAGAGCGGATCGGAGGGGTTCTCTTGTTATCCCATCGGCTAGGGAGGCTCGCCTCACTAGTACGAGGAAGAGGGCTTTCTCTGTGTTCGCCCCGGCCCTCTGGAGCCTCCTCCCGATAGAGCTATGCCTACAGACAGAGCTCCTGCCCTTTCGGAAGGGCTTAAAGACCTGGCTGGCCGGGCAAGTGTTGGGTCCCAGGAACGCAGGTTCCCACGTAGGATGGCTGATTTAAGGGCAGCCACCACCACCCCTTGTATCTGTATCTGTTTTTATCAGCTTTGCTGTTTTAATGTTTTATTTTTTTAATGAATTTTTAAGGTTTTAGATATTGATATGATTATAGTTTATCCATGAAGGTAATTTACGCTGTAAGCCGCCCAGAGTCGGGTCTACCCGATTGGGGTGGGATACCAAATATGAGCAATAAAATAAATAAATATAAATAAATAAATTATGACCTATCCTCTGGAAGAGACTGAAAAGTTCTCATAGTGGTCGATATGATTATGACTTTACCATTTAGACCTTCATCTGTTACTGATCACACATGCTTGGGTCGCCTCGATGATCACACATGCTTTGGTCACCTCCAGACTTGACTATTGTAATGCACTCTACATGGGGCTGCCCTTGGTGATCATTCGGAGGCTGCAACTGGTCCAGAATGCTGCTGCCCGGGTCGTGATGGGGTGTGGGCATTTTGCTCGTGCCTCACCATTGCTTCGAGAGCTGTACTGGCTGCCAGTGTGCCTCCGGGTGCAATTCAAGGTGCTGGTTATTTCCTTTAAAGCCCTACATGGTAGTCGGCCAGGATACCTAAGAGACCGCATCGTCCCAAGGACATCTGTCCGTCCCACTAGAGCGGACCGGATAATCTATAACAATAATCTATATTGTTCTGATGTTTTTATGATGTGTTAAACCGCCCAGGGTGGCCTTTGGCGAGGAGGACGGTACATAAATTTAAATAAATAGATAAATAAATAAATAAACTGTGAAATTGTGCTTTCATTCCTGCTAGCAGCCTACCAGGCTCCCTCATCTTGTCTGGTTTTTAAGGTGATGACTGCTTGACTGTCTTATGTCTTACCTGCATTTTTTGATCCTTGTAAACCACAGAATTCTTGAAAACAAGATTGTGGTTAGTCTTCTTCTGTGTCTAGGCCAGGAATGAAACTGCCAAAATGAAGGCATTTCTTGGTGAGTTCATTCTGCAGTTTCTTCATCCAACCTAGTGTGAGAAAGGTTAGCTGGCAACACACGGTTACTGTTACCAGGGTACACCCAACTGTGGTTTAAAAATATCACTTTCTTCTAGGATGCTCTTTCTGTGTACCCCCAGTGTGATTGGTGAAGTAGAAAGAAAGAACAGCTATTGGAGTCTAGAGTCAGTGGGCCTCAGTATCAATTGAGACAAGTGGGGTGCATACATACTAGGGGTGTGAGCTTGTACCCCCTTTGTTTGTGCAAGAAATTGAGGGGGTCATTTTGTTCCTCTCACAGCAATATTTCTTTGTACAATTTTTCTTTGTCCTCCCCTCCTCCACCTTAAGGCGGTTACACGCAGAGATATGCAGACATGCAAGCAAACATCCACATGTAAACACATGGAGAACAGACCTTCACAGAGAAACTGTCCCACCCACATTCTATTAATACATTCCACTCAGATACAGAACCTTTCACCAGTGGTGGGATGTCAAAATTTTTACTACCCGACTATGACATCATCACAGTGTGGGTGGAGCCAAAGAAAATAATAAAAATAATAAAAATAATAAAAATAAGCGCGCACACACACTCAACCCCACCCACCCACAACACAAACCCGTAAATAAATTAAATAAATTAAATAATACATTAAAACACACCCACTCACCCACCCCAAACACAAATCAACCAGAGCTTTTAAACCAGAGCTTAAAGCTTATTCTGGCTAATCTTTCTCACACTAGGTCAGATGGAAGGAACTACAGAATGAACTCACCACAAGATGGCTTCATTTTGGCACTTTTCAACTTTTCTACAGTTAAAGAAGTTAGGTACTAATCCTTTGCCTAACCAGTTCTCTAGGATAATATGCCTTAATGTAAATGTAAAACAGCTGTACCTCCTTAAGGGTTCTCCAATTGGAACAGCACAGGTGTAGCTTATTGATGAGGTAACTCCAAGAATTTGCTTAAAAACCCCAAGCCAGGTTGCCAGGCCTGCCGGCCGCCAGGCCTTTTTAGGAACTGTGGTAGTACGTCAATATAGGTAAAGGTATTAAATACACATTAAAATACACACAGACACACCACATCCAAAGGTGAGTCACTTATCCTGGGGAGCAGGCTATAGGGAGCTTCAGGCTAGCAGCTTCTCTTCCTCCTCCCCACTTGGGAGGACAGCAAGGAGGCCATGCATACGGGCCAAACACTGTCGGTGTACATGCACACTAAGTGCTCGGTGCGCATGCACAGTGGGGGAACCAGTGAAAAGGTGAGCCCCGAAGGTGTTTCCCCCCAAAAGCTGCTGCCGGTTCTCCGGGACACTGGGAAAAGTTACTACCAGTTCTGGCGGATTGGTGTGAACCTGTTACATTCCATCACTGCCTTTCACCCTAGTATCATTTCTAAAGATATTCATGGCTCAGACAAAGGTAGTCAGCGCCCAGTGACCAACATTGTCTTAGATTGTCCTCTTTTTTGAGGGACAGCGTATCATTAGTCTGGAATGCTGTTTCCCCTCCTAAAATGTTCAAAGAAAAGTATGTATAACTGCAGAGCAAGTGATTTTTGCCCTGTCCCTTTCTTATCCCTCTAGGTCTTCCTGGCAGCTGCATCTTTTTCTTGCTCCTTCAGATGAACCCAAAAAAACAGGGACCATATTTGGGGTTGATCTTCACACTCCTTTTCTCCTCTAAGGTGGTTCAGGACAAAAACAATTGAAAAGCCCCAGCTGCCACAATATGGTAATTTTATTAGGCTCAATATATACATACAGAGAGAGAGAGAGAGAGAAATGTGAGGAAATCTGATTTCTTGACCCTGGGATGGTGGATACAGAGGCAATGGAGGTAATGAAGATCACTGGTACAACCACTTATAATGCTAGCCTACACACTGAAAAGAAGAAATGGAAAATTGATGATAAACACATCAGCATTTGCAGACCATAATATCAACAATGGGTGTTAAAAATATAGCTGCTGAAGAGACTTTGTACCTTTCAATAAACATTCAATGCAGTATTTTGGATTGAGTCTAAGGGAACTGACTGTTCCTTTCTTTCTCAAGGACTAGCTTTCTAGTCAGGAAGTATTAATTATATGAGACATCATTCAAATCTGTGACCCAGCTGAACCTGGATTTGGCATGGTGACATTCTGATTGTACCTTATGCTATTTCTGAATGTTTGAATTGTTTATCCATTCCCATAGGAGTTGCTCTGAAGCTATGCTGAGATGAGCAAGTTCACTTGTTTTAGCCATGTATTCTTTGAAAACATGTTACAGCAATTTTTAAAAAATCCTGCCAAAATATCCTTACTGTCCTGACACTATGTGAACTATTATATCAGGTAAATATCAATGTATGACTTAGTATACTCTTTAAGGATTAATTCTGCAAACCCCCCCCCCAAAAAAAAAATTGTTTGGCCCCTTTTCAAGTTTCATTTCAACTTCTTTAAATATTTAAAATTGGAATAGTCTCCCACCCCTACCCCCAATTCCCATCCTCTGGCCAATAAAAAGGAAATATGTCTTCAGTTTTTTGAAAACCTGAAAGCAGCCTCTTTTAAAAGAGTTCTTTTCCAAGACTTTAAATAAAACAACACTTTCTTCTTTAGTTTCCTCTTCTTACAAAATATTTTGAACTATTTTAATACCATTATACTCAGCACAAAGGAGGTATGGGGTTTTAAACAGTAGGAGAGCATCTAAAAAGCATATAACAATTAGTTCTATGTTTACTGCAGTGGTACTTTATATATTTTGTAAGTCTGAATCAAGCAAAATTCAAAGTTTTTTCCATGTTTTGTTCATAATAAAGGTTTCTATTCATTTGCCTGAGGAAGGAAACAGTCAGAAACTTTCCTCATATTTTTCACCTGGATCTCTTCAAACCACCATCAAATTGCTGATCACTTCTTTCTGTATGGTCTGAACCATATAACTCACAGTTCCAGATTTTTAAAAAGACAATTATGGTGGTTTCTCATGCCATTGTACATTCTGTGTTGTATCTTACATCTTTGATTGCAAGCCTGGGAGAAGTAGTTTCTTGTTACTTGTATTACTTGTATTTATTAGTCTGGCCAGACATCTCGCTACGGTAATAGAGTAGTCCGTACAGCCAGTGACTCAATGCTGAGTGTTGGGTGGTGGTAAATGATCTGACTCCCTAAAGGGGCCAATGGCTATGATGGATGAGGCCCTTTAGGTGGGGTGATGGTCCCCCCCCCTGGAGGGAATGCCACTGGAAACCATCTTATTGGGCCCAATGGCAAAATGAGCAGAGGAGGAACCACTTCACTATACTGATTCCCAACAGTCATGGAGGCAGAAGAGACCATGCCAGATGGACTGCTGTGAAGGCACACCTTGTCAATATCCTCAAGGTTGCAGCAGTCCATTGCAGTCCTGGTGTTTTATCCAGCTTGTCTCATTTTATATGTGCCCCAGGAGTTGGATCTGTGATTACAGTGTGTGGATCACTTCATGGCAAGCTGCAATCCATCTTAAAAAAATAATACCAGTGGCACTTCTCCTGTTTCCAGGGATAAAATGTATACTCAAATACAAGTAGTAGCTAATGACGATGGTAACGTATTACAGTGCAATCAGGAACATGTCTCTCTCTTTTATGGATAAAATCTGTGATAGAAATGAAATTGATCTGTCTTTTATATGGTGTGTGTGTGTTTAAATACAAGTGTTCCATCTAAAAAACTATCAAATCAAAGATCATACCTATATCCATAGATACATCCTTGTTGCAATTGTAATGTTTTTGATGACATCCCAAATTAAAAACAAATAAATAATAAATACTTCGTATTGGGTCCAGTATTTTTTGTGCCATAGAAGCACTGATAAGTATCAGTTGTGTCATTGTATTGAGGTCATCAATAGGCACTCAACCTAAGGTAAAATTAGTGATATTTTGAGAGAATTTGATGTAAAAATAATAATAGAAAATCAAAGAGACTACAATTTCATTCTGTTGGATCTAATTCTCTTTAAAATAGTGAAATTAGCTTTCGAGGACCTACCTTTCTTTCATTTTGGACAAGAGATTTAGATTCTTGTTTTTCAGACAAGTAAATGTCAATGAAAATGCTGAATGTTCTTTGGCTTATATTATTTCCAGAGAATAGCATGGCTATACTCATCAAAACACCAGCTTGGTCTAGATAGAAATGCTACTTGTTTAGGCTTAGTCTCAACAGTCTGAACATAGTCTGTCTTCCTATTCCCCCCCCCCCCCCCCCCGATTTTTGAGCCTGGTGAAATAATCTTGATTTTAGTAGAGCTATGAAGAAAGTACTTCCTGTGTTAGATAAAGATAAAGGTGAAAAAAATAAAAGTTTCAAGTTAGGATGAGAGTTGGAATGCATGATTAAATAGAAGCCCATCATTATGATTACATTAACTCTTTGACATATTTGCTAGGAAGAATATTTTTGCAGGTCTATTCTGACACTGTATTATTGTGATTTTCAGTTTCTATTGTTTGGCTTGTATTGATTCATTTAGATTTTGCAGTGTTATAATAGTTGCTAGCATTATTTTTGTTCTTTTTGTTGAATTTTATTGATCATTCTGACATGTTATTGAATACATGTTTATGAAAGTTTTGTGTTAGAAAAATAACAAAAGAAGAAGTTATTGAGTACAAATCATACTTCAAATGAAATGTTTTCACAGTTATACTAGAAAGCTGGCCAACTTGTTTGTGACTTGAAACAGAAGATTCCAAAATCACATTTTCCTGTACATAAAACATATATTAAAAATAAATTAAATAACAATTTGGTACTGTTAAATAGCAGCCAAGATGAGATACTTAAATCTGTCACCTCACTCTTCCTGGCCTTGAATTATAGATTGGTGTTTCTGAACGCAGTACCTGAATAGTTTACAGAGCAATATTTTCCTATGAAGAGCAAAAACAATATACCTCACCAAATGATTGGATGAAGAGTGTCCCCCAGCAGAACAAGATTCCTGTTGGACTATCTGGATATGGTCATTTAATACACTTTGAAGTAGGAAGATCAAAGAGTAATCAGGTAAAATGGAACTACATGGATACAAGAGAAGCTTTCTGCAAATGTGGAGAAATTCAATCAATATAGCATTTTTGTGCATGCAATTTATGTCCCACCTCATGTACAAAAGAAGATCTATTAAATTGCTGAAATAGCACTATTAAAGTAATTTGTTTTTGGTCAAAAATAGTCTAACTATTTTAACCTTTTAATTTGTTTTGAATTTTACTTACAGTATATTTCATACTTATTTGCCTATATTTCATATACAGTAATACTCCGTATAACGCGAGTACCGTATATCGTTAAATCCGCATAACGTTACAAGATTTTCGGAAACATCTTGTATCGAGTAACGCGATTTTAACGTTACACGAAACAGTCGTTCTTAGCAGCAGGGTGGGTGGAAAGCTGAACGGGGTTCTCCGTTCAGCTTCCCAGCCACCCTGCAGCTACGGAGGCAGGGGTGGGGTGGCTGGAAAGCTGACGGGGGGCTCCCCCATCGGCTTACCCAGCCACCCCACAGCTGCGGAGGCATGGGCGGGTGGCTAGGGAAGCCGACAGGGAGTCCCCGTCAGCTTCCCCAGCCACCCTGCAGCTGTAGATCGGGTCCTCTGATCTCTCTGGAGGTGTTTCTGGGCTTCCCCGACGTCCTGAGCCAGTGCAGCAAGCCAGAATGTCAGATTTCGAATCCCGATGTTCTGGCTTCCTGCACTGGCTCAGGACGTCGGGGAAGCCCAGAAACACCTTGGATCGGGTCCCCACACCTCCCTGGACCCGGCGGGGGGGTCAGAGCCCCCAAAATTGGTAAAAAAAACGTCCATTTTTTTTACCAATTTTGGGGTTTCTGACCCCCCCGCCGGGTCCAGGGAGGTGGGCAGACATGATCCAAGGTGTTTCTGCGCTTCCCCGACGTCCTGAGCCAGTGCAGGAAGCCAGAATGTCAGATTTCGAATCCCGATGTTCTGGCTTCCTGCACCGGCTCAGGACGTCGGGGAAGCACAGAAACACGTTGGATCGGGTCCCCACACCTCCCTGGACCCGGCGGGGGGGTCAGAGCCCCCAAAATTGGTAAAAAAAACGTCCGTTTTTTTTACCAATTTTGGGGTTTCTGACCCCCCCGCTGGGTCCAGGGAGGTGTGGGGACCCGATCCAAGGTGTTTCTGGGCTTCCCCGACGTCCTGAGCCAGTGCAGCAAGCCAGAATGTCAGATTTCGAATCCCGATGTTCTGGCTTCCTGCACTGGCTCAGGACGTCGGGGAAGCCCAGAAACACCTTGGATCGGGTCCCCACACCTCCCTGGACCCAGCGGGGGGGTCAGAAACCCCAAAATTGGTAAAAAAAACGGACGTTTTTTTTACCAATTTTGGGGGCTCTGACCCCCCCGCCGGGTCCAGGGAGGTGGGGAAACCCGCTCCAAGCTGTTTCCAAAGTTCTCCCACCTCCCTGGAGGCAGCAGCAAGCCAAAATGTCAGGATTCAAATCCCGATGTTCTCGCTTCCTGCAGCCTCCAGGGAAACAGGGCTTTTTTTAACATTGTGTGTTCAATGTATCGCCCAACGTTAAAACCCGAATAACGACGGGACTTGTGGAACCAAGTCATAACGTTATTCGGGGTACTAGTGTATGTCCAAAAGTTTAAATTGGGCAATGTTCTGATACAAATAAAGAAAGAAAGGCTGAATTATGTAGACAATATGCAGTTCTGTTTCTCCCTTCAGTTGTCCATTTACTATCTAGTATATGGATATTTGCGTCTGGGACTTTTTGGTCCTGCATGATTATTCTTATTATTGACTCTATTACTGTTGTATCTTGACGTTCTGTGAACTGACACAAGCAAAGATCTGTGGAAGGGCAGCCTGGAAAAAAGTGCCTAGAGGCTAGACTTATCCGTTAAGACAGAATCACATTTGTATTCAAGAGAACACTAAGTTCAGCCCGTTCATTCATTTATGAGAAATCAAAAGTACAAAGGAAAAAATTGTCTTCTAGACAGGAAGTGAATCACAAAACAAAGTAAATGGATTGGCACATTATAGAAGGTGAGAAAACCTCTTGCTGTGACAATCTCATTCAATCACTGAATAAGGTGTTCAGTGAACACTGTTCACTGTATGGCTATTACACCATCCAATGTTGTCACCATAGCTCCTACCTTGTTGTTTTTCCACAAGAGCAAGGAACAGCATGGGATTCTTGCTCATATGTAGGCTCTTCACATGATCAAGAAATCTAGAATATCTGTTGTTTGTTTTCATGCACAGCCAATATGGTAGCAACCCTATCCAGAGTAGCCACTATGTCCTGAAGAAAGCAGAAAAGGATGAGGCACTTCTAGCCACTCATCTTTATCCATGTTGCCAACACTGGTTGAAGCAATGACTAAAGAGGGCTAGAGCCAAATCCTGAGTCTGAAGCAAAGCTCTCTAGTAAGTGGGTCATGTCTATGCATAAGTATGTACTGGAGAATGCATGTACCATATATGGGTGATGGAGTTTTGATATCCATCGTTGAAAAGAAACCATGTCGTAACTATAGAATGATTCAGCATTTCAAAATTCTCCTTCCTAAAAGTTTTAGTTATACATCATTTATATAATAGTGGCTAGTTGAACTCTGTTCATACATTCTTTGTTGCTGTCCTTTTTGTAATTGCAACAGTGCTAATCCATCATCTAATGTGTCTTGCTTAGCAGGAATGCATCCTTTAGAATCAGATAGATATTGTATATGAAAAAAAGGTTCCCATGCACTCCAGGGTCCGCTACTTAGATAGATAAAATTTATTATAATTTGTTCCTTTTACTTAAGGTTGGGAGAGTAAAAGAGATTAATGTGTAGCAAGTTGTGATGGAGAACCTTCCAAAACATTAATAAATAGCAAAGACTTTTAAAAGGCTTGTCTATACTGGCTTTCCAGGTTTTAAAACCTGCCTGAGGTTGAGGGGAAGAGTGAAATGCTGTTTGGCATGATCCCCATGTCCAGACATCATTTTGTTCCTCCAACTGACTGCAGCTTCCTATCAGCTGTGGCAGAACTACTTTCCAGCGGATGCTATAGCCCCCACTACTGATCTGGTTACAGGAGTTCTGTTCAACTGATGGTGGCTATCTGGAAAATGGCTTTTACTCTCTGATGGGGTGTCAAAATGGGGCAGGTTGGTATGAATTGGTCCAGTCAACATCTGTACACACTAAACCAACCTACCCAACCTACTCCAAACCAGACCAAAGGAGAAGTTGAATAAGTGATATTTAAAATACAGATATAAATGAATGCTGCAAATTTGAGTTGTGATCTGAAGGACAATTCTTCAGAAGTCAAGTGACTCAGTAAGTAAAGGTAAAAGTCACCCTTACTTGAAAGCCAGTCATGTCTGACTCTAGGGTTCAAATGCTCACATCTGTTTATAGCCAAAGATCCAGCGCTGTCTGCGTCTGCAGATGTTTCTGTGGTCATGTGGTAGGCATACGTCAACACTGGAGTGCACAGGACACTGTTTACCTTCCCACCAAAGTGGTCCCTATTTATCTACATGCAATTTCTTGCTTTTGAACTGCTAAGTTGGCAGGAGCTGGGACAGAGACAGGAGCTCACTCCATCTTGCAGTACCCGGCAATCAAACTCTGACCTTCCAGTCAGTGAGTTCAGCATCTTAGCCACTTGAGCTACCATAGAAGTAGATATTAAAATCATTATATTTTCAATTGACAGGACAGGGGCCACTGGATAAGGCATAAGGCACAAGTTCCAAATAAGTATTAGGATATGAGGACCCCCTGTAAAGGATACATTCATTGGCCCTACTCTGGTGCAAGATATTACCCCAAATTACAGAATTTTAGCCATTGGGTTGGATTTAAGTGAATGACTACCTTGGAAAGCCAAACTTCTTCTTTTGTATCTAGTAAAACTGCCAAAATGAAGGCACCTTTCAGTGGAATTCATTTTGCAGTACCTTCCATCTGACCTAGTGTGATAAGATTAGCTGGCAACACAAGGTTTTCATTACCAGGGTATGCCCGATTGTAGTACAGTAATAACACAATCTTCAAGGAGGCTCTTTCTGTGCACCCCAAAACCAAACTGAAGTGATTGAACTCTGCAAAGGTTTGTTTCACAGCCTCAACTACAATTGAAATCATAATGCATGCTCACATTGAGCTTGCAGGTTGAACGAGATGTTCAGAGTCCACGTTGGCAATATGATTGGCATTCCAATCCAACCCACTTTCCTTCCTTTCTGTGATCCCACCTCTGCTTGTCTGTTCTTTGTGCAAACCTGCATCTTCCAATCCTTTTTTTTTAAAGTAGTCAAACCTCACACAAAAAGCGCCTCGCTTAAAGAGTAACTTACTTAAAGAGCAGAATTTTCTCTGAATGTTCGCTTCACTTAACAAATAAAACCAACCAAAAACTCGCTTAACAAATAAATCGGGGTTCACAATCCCCCCCACAATTGGTCACTTACAATGGTGTTTCGCTTAAAGAGCAAACTCGCTTAAAGAGCAATCCTGTGGGACGCATTATGCTCCTTAAGCGAGGTACAACTGTAGATTTGATTTGAGCTATCTTACCCTATCATCTTATTGCTAGATTTTCAATCTTACAAGCAAGTTGTTGGGCAGTGGAGATGAGAGACTATGTAAGGACTGCAGTCTTTAACCCTTGAAGTAAATCCTAGACTTGCTGCAGTCTTATTGCTCTGGGCAGTCGGATGCAGGAAAGAGATAGCAAGAGAATAACTTGAAGTGGAATAAGCAGGGGCAGGAGGAGAGCCTAAGAACAAGGAGGATGCTTTTGTTTACAGATGACAATCAAGCAGCGGCTCTATCTCTTCAAGGCAAAGCCAGTGTGAGGACACACAGAGAGGGAGATTTTTTACTCACAGTCCTGGATACACACTCAACTAGAGAGCAACAGGAGGGGGAGGAGGAGAGAGAGGCAGGAGGTAAGAAGAGAACTGATATCACTTGGAATCAATTAGAGGAGACAAAGTAGGTAGCCTGTCAACTATCTTTCCATCCATTCTCTATATCAGTGTTTTCCAAATTTTGGTTTTTGGACTTCAGTTCCCAGAAGCCAAAGTCAATTCCCCAAAGCGCTGATCTGCCAATGTATTGACTTAGGCTTCTGAGAATTGAAGTCCACCAGTGTTCCATGGACCTCACCCCCTCCTCTGGGCCCACACCAATGGCATGAGGGAGAAGATGCCGTGGCCTGGCAGGTGGCTGAGGACCTCACCCCCACTTCCATGCCCACAACAACGGCTGGAGGGGAGTTAGTGTGTGTTCTGGTTTGGTTGTTTTGTGAGGTTATATTTTATGATTGTTACTATACTCCTGCTGTTTTGACTGTAAGCCGCCCTGAGTCGCCTCAGCGAGTGGGCAGCAATATAAATCTAAACAAACAAACAAACATAGTTTAGGAAACGCTACTCTAGATAACATTCTTGATCTCCTCTCCCATCCCACATCCAAGACTTGCAACCTCTCTCCACCAATGTAGCAACTATGGCTGAGCAAGGAACAGAATGGAGAGATTAGGGGCACATAGAACCATAAAATCACTGAGTTGGAAGGTTCCTTTAAGGCCCTCAAGTGTAACCCCAGATCAAGTCCAACATTGCAAATATTTGCATGGGGGGAAAAAACTATTTTCGATTTGTTGCACAATGTTGTGGGTTTTTTTAAAAGGTAGACGCTCTAGAAGGAGAGAGAAGAAACCTACTTTGTGATCCAGAAGTGCCAAGTGGATTTGATGCAGAGTTTGTGTCATGTGGGCAGCAATGAAAGCTTTGAATTTATCTGCTTTATAAGTAGATCTCATGGTTTTTGATAGTATAGCTGGGAGGTAAATTAGCCAAGCTTAATTTTAACTAGCACATGAAGTCTCCCAGTGAAGGGAGGATTAAGAAATATTTTTTCAGCAATCTAGTTGCAGATTTCTAAATGTGCATCCATATGAAAATTGTTTTCAAGACACTTTGAAGATAAGTTAACTCACATCCTTCATGGAGTAGGCTTTCATAGTTGCTTTCATACAGGTGTCTAAAGCTCCACTTGGCCAACTTTCTTCAATAAGATCTGAAGCTGACTTTGAACCACTTGCCGAAGGCTTCCTTGTCATGAAGTAGTTATCAGGCTGCTTCAGAGAAAACATAAGCCGAATCAAGAAGATTTGAACAACTATTGAAAAGTTATGATGTCCTCCTTCCTGTGCAGTTTAATGGGATATTACCTTTTGATCACCTTAAATATATGCCTTTCAACTGAGAAATAAGCAGACAACTGGGAAAAAAAGCAGGTTACCTGGAAGGGCAACAAACTAGACCAGGAGTTCTCAACCTTTTAAAGCTAAGGGCTGGGTCACACTCCCTCAGGCAGCTTCAGGGGGCAGGTGGCCATTTTGCCTTTCCTCCCCACCAATTTTGGGGTCTCTGACCCCCCCCCTGGGTCCAGGGAGGTGGGGAGACCCGATCCAAGCTGTTTCTGGGCTTCCCTAACGTCCTCTGCCAGTGCAGCAACCCAGAATGTCGGGATTCGAACCCTGATGTTTTGGCTTGCTGCACTGGCTGAGGACATCGGGGAAGCCCAGAAATAGCTTGGATCGGGTCTCCCCACCTCCCTTAACCCAGCAGGGGGGGTCAGAGACCCCAAAATTGGTAAAAAAAAATCTGTTTTTTTTTTACCAATTTGGGGATCTCTGATCCCCCCCCCCCCGCTGGTGCCAAGCACCAATGCAGAGATCAGAAAATTGAGAGGAATGGTTGCCAATGCAGCAAGAGACGCATGCATCGGATAAGGCTGAAAATCACATAATGTTAAGACTTGGGGAACCAAGTCTTAACGTTATCCGATGTATTTCTGTACCAATGTCCATCACTCTATGCTTTTTAACGTGTTATGTATTATGGGAAATTTTATGTTACCTGGCTCAAATGCCCTCAATTTGTCTAATATTTGTTGAAAATTATGTCACATACTTTTCTAAATTTTAGAGTTTTATTTTTATACACCAGTTTGTATTTTATATGTTTAAGTATAGTTTGAGGAAGAAGAACTATCAAGAACCATAGTTGTGATGGGCTGATCACATCTCTCGAATGACAGATGGGCACTGGATAGCAGCAGTAACTGATTGGTATCCCAGATGAGTAAAAAGACCCCTTGGCAGACCCTCCAGAAGATGGAAAGGCTCAACCATGAAAAGTTTTGATTAAACCTAGAGAAGAAGAACATGGCAGTGAAACGAAAGAAAATGAGTTGTGATGAGCAGGAACTTATCCCTTGATAGTCTGGCCAATCAAAGAATCAAGGAAAAGTGCAGGTTTATAGTCAGTTTTAGAATAGGAATTAACTGCTGTGCTCAATGGCAGTTAGTCTAGAGGATTTCATAGGTTCTCCTGAAGAAAAATCTCAATGCAGTTTAACAGGCACATGAAACTACAGTGGGGAATACAGTAATACCCCAGATAACACTAGTACCAGATAGCGGTAAAACCGCATAACGTTACAAGATTTTCGGAAAAATCTTGTATCAAATAACGTGATTTTTAGCATTATCCGATACAGTTGTTCTTAGCAGCAGGGTGGCTGGAAAGCTGAACAGGGCCCTCCGTTCAGCTTCCCAGCCACCCTGCAGCTACGGAGGCAGGGGTGGGGAGGCTGGAAAGCTGATGGGGGCCTCCCCCGTCAGCTTCCCCAGCCACCCCACAGCTGCAGAGGCAAGGAGTCCCCGTCAGCTTCCCAGCCACCGTGCAGCTGTAGATCAGGTCCTCTGATCTCTCTGGACCAGGCAGGGGACACAATCCAAGCTGTTTCTGGGCTTCCCCGACGTCCTCAGCCAGTGCAGCAAGCCAAAATGTCAGGATTCGAACCCTGACGTTTTGGTTTGTTGCAGACTCAAAGAGGGTGGGGGAACTTCAAAAATAGCATGCATCGGCTCTAGAGAGGTCGGGAGACCCAATGCGTGCTAATTTTGAAGTTCCCCCACCTTCTTTGTGGCTGCAACAAACCAAAACGTCAGGGTTCGAATCCTGATGTTTTGGCTTGCTGCACTGGCTGAGGACGTCGGGGAAGCCCAGAAACAGCTTGGATCGGGTCTCCCCACCTCCCTGGACCCGGCCGGGGGGGGGGTCAGAGACCCCAAAATTGGTAAAAAAAAAAGTCCTTTTTAAAACCAATGTTGGGGTCTCTGACCCCCCCCTCGCCGGGTCCAGGGAGGTGGGGAGACCCGATCCAAGCTGTTTCTGGGCTTCCCTGACGTCCTCAGCCAGTGCAGCAACCCAGAATGTCGGGATTCGAACCCTGATGTTTTGGCTTGCTGCACTGGCTGAGGACATCGGGGAAGCCCAGAAATAGCTTGGCTCGGGTCTCCCCACCTCCCTGGACCCAGCGGGGCGGGGGTCAGAGACCCCAAAATTGGTTTTAAAAAAATCTGGTTTTTTTAACCAATTTTGGGGCAGGTTCAGGGAGGTGGGGAGACCGGATCCAAGCTGTTTCTGGGCTTCCCCGATGTCCTTAGCCAGTGCAGCAAGCCAGAATGTCGGCTGAGGACGTCGGGGAAACCCAGAAACAGCTTGGATCGTGTCTTCCTACCTCCCTGGACCCGGGGGGGGGTCAGATACCCCAAAATTGGTAAAAAAAAACATTTTTACCAATTTTGGGGTCTCTGACCCCCCCCCCACCCTGCCGGGTCCAGGGAGGTGGGGAAACCCGACATCCTCAGCCAGTGCAGCAGGCCAAAATGTCAGGGTTCAAGGCTTGCTGCAGCCTCCAGGGAAACAGGGCTTTTTTTAACGTTGTGTGATCAATGTATCGCACAACGTTAAAAACCGGATAACGATGAGACTTGTGGAACCAAGTCTCAATGTTATCCAGGGTACTAGTGTATGTCTATTTCACAGATGTGGAATTAGAAGTCATGTGTAGATAGAAGACCAAAAGAAGTACTTTTTCTTTTCATCTAGCCTAGATGTTATGATTCAGTGCCATAGTAACCATGATCATTCTTGAAGGGACTATTCTATGATCAATAAATTGTGATGCAATCCAGATAAGGCAGAAGCCTTGTTAATTGTAAATTATTGCAGGGAGGTTTGAGGAGAAGAACCTGCTTTATACACATAGGGTTCTGTCTTTCAGAATGCACATATAGTTCCAAACACATACTCATTGCAACCTTGTCAACCCAGTCATAACCGTGACTAAGCTGAAAAGGTTGCAATGGCTAGGGTATGATTCATGGGCAGATAATGCCCCCCAGCCCATTATTTTAGTTACATGGAGAATAGTACAACTAAGTCTATTATTTGTACATACAGTGCAAAGTTACCAAAGTCTCAAAATCCTTGCTCATCAAAATAACAGCTTCAAATACCTTACAAGCTTATTCAAAGAAATACTGCATCCATAATGTTTGATACTAGCTTCGACTCAGAATGTAAATCATAATCCACATGAGAGCTAGTGCTATGCAGCATTGCCACAGAGGAGACATATCTATGGATAACCCTTATTCAAAAGTATAGAAATAACCTAGCCTTAAAAGCTGTGATTTATATACATATTACAGGGCAAGGAAGAAATTCTGACATAAAAGTTTAAACAGTCCAGCAGCATGGTATATAAATGCTAGCCAGCTAACTGAGTTAAATTAAAAGTGAATACATAAATCGATTGCAGTCACTCCTTCTCTGAAGCTGCTTCATCTCTTAATTACTTCTGCAGTATCCAGAGAATTTGAGACCTGTAATACTTTAGTCCTTGAACTGCTAAATAAAATACACTCTAGAAGGAAAAAAACTGCAGACCTGCTTTTCAATAGGTTTATTTGGGTGCATTAATAAATCTTTCCCTTGCACTCTAATGGGCCAAGGCTTTCCATAACACAGTCATGTTGTCCTCATGATATCTTCCTTCAGATATTTCAGGATATAAAAGGGAAGGAAATAATACATAATGCTTTTTTTAGTTTAGGCATGATAGACATGATAGTTTTGAGAGTCCCCTGGACAGCGAGGAGAACAAATAGGTTGGTCTTAGAAGAAATCAACCCTAACTGCTCCCTTAAAGGTCAAATAGTAAAGATGAAGCTGAAGTACTTTGGACATCAAATGAGAAGAGAGGATTCGCTTGAGAAAGCCTTGATGCTTGGAAAGGTGGAGGGCAAAAGAAGAAGGGGGCAGCCAAAAATGAAATGGCTGGATGGTATTGTGGATGCAGTGGACACAGAGCTGGGTGGGCTGAGGAGGATGGTGGAGGACAGAGGTACCTGGAGGACAATGGTCCATAGAGTCGCAAAGGGTTGGAATTGACTATGCGACTGAACAACAAAAGTCTATTTTAAAGATAATCATTATTAAGAACAAGGAGTTTCACAGCTTGTACGTTTAAGCCATGGTACTCACTGCTGTTTTGTTAGTTGGAGAAGGGAGAAGTCATGCAGGCAACTGCTGTACAATTATAATATTTAATTAGCAAAGGCGAACACACTACTGCAAAGTCAAAGATACAGAAAGTAACATTAGGAAGTAAGAGTTTTTAGAACACTGCCATTGAAATCTATAATTTAAATATCATAAGTGAAACTCAAGGCATTTTGCTAACATTTGGAATATAAGAGAATATTTTGCAAATCCAAATAATAACATGGGAAGGAAAAAACAGAGACATTTCTTGGTATACATATTGTAGGCATGAGGGGAATCAATATACGTAGGAGTCTGGGGTAAATTGATAAAGCTTTGCTATGCAATATGGAGAGGGTACACAATCTACACTCAATGTGCATATTTTCAAAGAAACACAATTTGGGAAACGTAATCCTTTCTCCACCTTTTAGGAGAAAGATGTCCTATCAATAAATAATCAAAATCATGTTGCTATTAAGTTTAATCTGTCTGGCCAGGTTATCCTGCTATGGTAATAGAGTAGACCATATTGCCAGCAACTCAACACCAAGTGTCAGGTGGTGGTTAACTAACCTGGCAACCCTGAGGACTAACGGCCTTGGGTGCCGAAGTTCATGGGGAAGGGTGATAGTCCCTAAATGGGTTAAATCCCACTTGAATCCATCATGATGGAGGGCAGCAGCTTCATCAATACTGGCTTGGGGCTAATGAAGACTTTGTGTACCAAAAGTGCTCAGGATCAGAAAGTGACTCACAGAACTATATCAGTGGTACACATGGCATGCTGCAATGTGGAAAGCAAATGGAAGGCTACTGCATTATATGGTTGACATGACAATCTTCATGGCTGATCGCCATGATGATTGCCAGTATTTGGATTTGGATACAGCAGCAGAAGAATTAAGTTTAGGAATGAGGATAAAAGAAATCTAAGAAGGGCACTCTCCATGAGAGTTATGTATTGTGGAGGGGGGGGGGAGAAGAGAAAATGGGGGAGGCAACAAGCATAAATAAATTATATTATGATTTCCAGCTACTTCTTATGTACATGAACAGGAAGAGCTGGTTGGACGGGGCATGTACCTCAAGCCCACATGTAACCTGAACAAAAGGAATAATCAACACTTTCAGTTGATATACTGCAGTTCAACTGTCATCCTGCTAAAGATAACTTCAAAGTAGGTTTGAGAGAAGTCTACCAGTTCAGGTTTACCTCTAATTTAAAAAAATAGTTTTACTCCTCGCCTGGAGATGCTGAACTCACTGACTGGAAGGTTAGGGTTCAAGTTCCAGGTACTGCATGATGGAGTGAGCTCCTGTTTCTGTCCCAGCTCCTGCCAACCTAGCAGTTCAAAAATAAGAAATTACATGTAGATAAATAGGGACCACTTCGGTGGGAAGGTAAACAGCATTCCGTTCACTCCACTGTTGAGGCATGACTACCACATGTCCATGGAAATGTCTGCAGATTCAGACAATGCTGGCTCTTTGGCTATAAACAGAGATGAGCACTGAATGGATACAACTGACTTTCAAGCAAGCACAACTGTTACCTGTAGACAGGCAAATCCTCAATAGATTACTGTTGTGTCAAAGGAAGAAGCCAAACAGGCGTTAGTCCATAGAAAAACAACTCATCGATGGGCAACTCTGGGCAGCATACAGCAATTCAATACAAATACATAAAATCCCCACAATTCCCTATAAAACACTTAAAATTCCTAAAACACTAAAAGGCTACCACCACCATCACAATTCTACCTCTATAACTTCCTCCAGTATTTTGGGGAAACCTTTTTAACTGTGTTAAATTGTATGCCTTTTGTAGTCTTACCTTTTTTTTCTTTTAATAAAGTACAAAAATTGTTTCAAACAACTTTCTGGATTTTTGGCCCAGAGGATTCTGGTACTTAATACAATTGCTGAAATGTTTGGATTTATTTTAGTGGACATGGTAGCACTGACACCTTTGTCAGGTAGACATCTTGCTTCCTACTTCCCAGCCATGTGGGGTTTTTTGATTATTAGCTCCTTGGAGCATTGCCAAGTGCAAGTTGGACTCGAGTGTTGGGAGAATATGGTGCCAGGGAAGGTCATAGACATCATCACATTTGATCCTTTCGTGAGCTCACCCACACCAACTGAAGAAGGATAGTGTTTTTAAAAGGCTATAAAAGAGTGTCTCTGACTTGGGGGTCTGTGATATGCATGCAAACCTCCTCATATACTGTTTCATTGATTGACAAGGAACAACTACACAATGGATTTAAATGGATTGGGCTACAGATAAATTTAACTCCTGTAATTTTCCACTTACTGCTCATATTTTCTAATGATTGGAAGCCTTGCCCTTTTCAATAGTTTTACTGTATGAGTGAATGGAAGAAGAGATTATGTAAATCAGTTCACACATACACAAATATACCTATACAGAGAGACAGTGAGAAACAATGTCAAGTGAAAATAACTCTCCCCATCTCCTCTTCTATCTGTCCATTCAGTACACAAAGTTTGTGAAAGAATTGACATGATATTTCATGAATGTAAACATGGCCGAGGGAGGCTCGAAGACGACGATGCTGCTGCGCCGCCACCGGCCGGGAGGATAAAAGGAGTCTCCCGTGGCCGAGGGAGGCTCGAAGACGCTGCCGACGCTTTGCTGGACTCTACCTCGGCCAGCCAGCCTCGAAGGGAGCAAAACCTGTGGGTCCTGGGCGGTGATAAAAGACCTCGTCTTGTAGGAGTTTGTTTATAATGCTGAATTTGTGATGTTATTTTTATACTATGTAAGCCGCCTAGAGTCAGGTTCGCCTGAGCAAGGTGGGGTATAAATTTGAAAAATAAATAAAATAAAATATAAATAAATGTACATTAGCTGGTCACTTCGCACTGTTCTTTGACATGTGTTCAACACATGACCAGTAAAACAGTCAATAAGACACATTGACAGACAGTTGAATCATAGAAATTATTTCCTCAGAAGAAGCTATTACAGTTCCTTTTCTGTAAAAGAAACAAAATGGAACTTCTATTTCATAGATGTGTTTCTGGATTTTAACTATACTCACTCATTACTGTCTTACACTGTAATGTGTTTTTTAATGTAGGCTATTTCACTTGTAGTATAAGAAGTTGTGTTCTTTCAGTGTGTAGCTTGCATCTGCAATTGTCAATTACACAACATGATGCTTTACAAGTTCAGCTTTCCATCATCATCATCTCATCTATTAAGGTGGAACTCATTCTGTTGAAATACCTTCTGTCTGACATTCATGTAATTCAAAGGAAAAAACCTAACTCCCCATTTACTAATCTATATTTTTTTTACAAAGGTTTACCCTCTGTAGATCCACTGCTGCTTATTTATAATAATACAGCTGCTGTCTTTTTACTTCTGACCTTGAATGTTGAAATGTAGGGGTGCCCAAATGTTTCAGGCCACTGGCCAGTCATGTGGTTCCTGGGTACCCCAACTACTCCCTATGAGCCAGATCTGGCCCTGACATGGCCCTGACATGGGGAGTGGGGACTCTTTCAATATGTCCTGACTCCAATTTAAAGCATGCAGAGTTTCCATATGGAGCCATGAGCACAGGAATCAGTTTTAAAAGCTAACAGCAAGGGTGCCCATACTTTTCAGGCCATGGGCCAATCACATGGTTCATGCGCCAGATCTGGCCCAGAAGCCTTGCTAACAGCAGAAATGCCTAAACTTTTTAGGCCACGGGCCAGTCACATGGTTCATGGGTGCCAAAACTACAGCCTGTGAGCCAGATCTGGCCCTGACACCAATTCATCTGGCCCATTCCAACCTCGTTGCTCCCAGAAGTGGGAGTAAAACTCACCCAATCTCTGCTTCTGGGATCGAGCATGGGTTGGGCTGGATGAATTGGCATTGGAGGCCGGATCTGGTCCACAGGGAGTAGTTTGGGCACCCATGACTGGCCCATGGTCTGAAAAGTTTAGGCATTCCTGCTGTTAGCAAGGCTTCTGGGCCAGATCTGGCCCATGACACCAATCCATCTGGGAATGACAACGGTGGAACTGGCCAGATGAATTGGTGCCAGGGCCAGATCTGGCACACAGGTTGTAGTTTGGGCACCATGAACCATGTGATTGGCCCGTGGCCTGAAAAGTATGGGCACCCTTGCTGTTAGCTTTTAAAACTGATTCCTGTGCTCATGGCTCCATGTGGAAACTCTGCATGCTTTAAATTGGAGTCAGGACATATTGAAAGAGTCCCCACCTCCCCACCCACCCCATGTCTGCTTTGCTAAACTAGTCAGATTGGTTTTGTAAGCTTTTGTAATGTATTTACCCTTTAGACAAAGGTTCCAGCAGGTTTCCTTGGCTTTCCTTTGAAGCCTCTGTTGCTTATCTCTATGGAGTTAACGTTATCTGATCCATCTGAATAGGATTTTAACGTTATCTGGTGCATGAATCGGATAAGGCTAAAAATCGGATAATGTTAAGACTTGTGGAACCAAGCCTTAACGTTATCCGAGGTATTACTGTATATGTAACAAAATTCCTGCATTGAGTCTGGAAAAAAAAGCAGGTATATTTGATGGACCACAAATCCGCCAACTCATTAATGACCAGAAATTTCAAGACTCAATGAATGATACTGAGGCCGCTGTGTGGTTGTCATTCAGTATGGTAGTGCAAAATTTCCTTGGAAACTACAAGGCTCCTAATTATGAAGAATTAGTGGAGAATATGCTCACTAATTTTTGTGCACTTGGCTGCAACATGAGCATAAAAGTACACTACCTGCACAGTCATTTGGACCGATTTCCAGATTGTCTTGGTGATGTAAGTGAAGAACAGGGAGAGCGTTTTCACCAGGAAATAAGTTCAATGGAAGAATGGTATCATGGACGATAGGATGTACATATGATGGCGGACTATTGCTGGAGCATCCAGCGTGAATGTCCAAGATCAATGCATCAGAGGAAATCACAGAAATGAGGATTCAGTGACCTAGTGGAAAAACTTTAATGAGCCTAATGTGACTTATGTAAAATAACTTGTGTATTTTATTGTATGTGAATGATCTACAGTAGTTATATACAGGGGCGTAGGAGGGGGTCAGGGGGGGACAAATGCCCCTGGTGGTGTGCTCCAGGGGGGTGGCATTTTGAAGGCCCCCCCCCCCAAAAAAAATTTCCCCAATTTTTTTTCAAACAAAAAAAATTTTTTGGCTCCAGGCATGCATCAAAGGCTCCCGGAGGCAGGAAGGGTGGTGGAAAAATCTTTTGGGGTGGGAAAATATTTGGGTGGGCAAAAAAAAAAGTTTGGGTGGGTGAAAAAAATTTTTGGGGAGTGGAAAAATTTCACTCCACCCCGGGTGGCTTACACCCTTGCTACGCCTCTGGTTATATATGCAACCAGTATGGTTAGATTGGCCTAATGTGAATAAGCCATATCTAAAAAACTAGAGCTGATAGGGCATAACTGAAAGCATTTTTGGAATCAGTGACCCAAAGATAGCCAGAAATAGACGAAAATTGTGAGGCACCAAAATAACTGTTCTCCAATGTTATATTTTGTGATATAATCTGTAAATTTTGTGATGTTTTGCTGTATTTTGCTATACAGTTGTACCTCGCTTAAAGAACACAGTGCGTTCCACAGGATTGCTCATTAAGCGAGTTTGCTCTTTAAATGAAACACCATTGTAAGTGACCAATTGTGACTGGGGGAGGCTGCAAACCCTGATTTATTTGTTAAGCGAGTTTTTGGTTGGTTTTCTTTGTTATGCGAAGCGAACATTCAGAAAAAAATCTGCTCTTTAAACGAGTTACTCTTTTAGCAAAGTGCTCTTTATGCGAGGTTTGACTGTACTGTACTTTGCTATATCCTGTTAACCACCCTGAGTCGCTCCGGGAGTAGGGTGCCATACAAGTATAAATAAATAAATAAGTGCAGTCCACAATGACTTGAGGACAGTGGGTATACCATGCCATTAATATTTGGGCCATGGTAGAACAGAGAATTTTACTTCTGAACATAGGCACCCTTCCAAAAATTGCAGATAGTCTAGCAGATGTTTTGCACCAACGCAATGAAAAAGAAGGCAGAGGTTAGGTGTATGAAAGTAATATAGACATAGAGCATTGGTTCTGATTCACCTGCACAATGGGGGACATGAAAGGAGCCTAATTCAGGCATTACATGCAAAAACCCTTTCAATCCAGAGTAATCACTGACACAAAAAACAAACCTAATCAAAGTCCATATAAAAGGAATGCAATCATACACATATGCAATCTCAGTAATAATCTGTTTGATAAGGTAACTAAAGTGAACAAGAAAAGAATGGGGAAACTGTAGAACATGTATCCTAGCTAGCAATGATAAAATTCACCTTGTTCTATGCCTATGTGAAATATTGGGATAAGGCTGACAGATATTATAGCCCACCTAGAACCTCAATAGTAGTAGAATGAGGTATATCTTGGGAATTATTGGGGGTGGGTGGTTTCAGGTGTCCCTCATCTTCTCTTTTCATGCCAGCAGTTCAGACTTTTCATTTTCTTGGTTCAGTTTTCTGGCCGTCTTTGGTGAACGTTTGACAAATTCCAGATGGAACACAAAGGATTGTGCTTGTGTTGCTTCATCCAATGGTTACAAGTGACTCTTTGATCTTCTTTATAATTGTTCTGGAATCACACAATTATCCAATGGTCAGCTTTTTTTTCTTTTTTGCAGATTTGCTCATTCTCAATTTTCATAGTACTTTCAAAATGTTATTTTTAGAACATTAGATGCATCACTTTGTTTGTTGTTCTGTTCAGTGCAAAAGAAACTAATTTAACATTAATGCTAACACATCATTTCTAAGCTATGGTCACATGGCTCTGATGTTGTTCTTAAGTGGTAAATAGACTGCAGTTACACTGTCTGGCTTCATTTTTGTGTGTTTAATTTTAGTTTAACCATTTAGTCCTCAAGCCATTTAGTTTATATCACATCACTTTTGAGCAGAGCAACACATTCTTGAATAGGATTGGCAACATATCATCCAATGCAGACCAAGTTCAAACAATTCCAATTTGGCATCTTCTGCTTTGTATTCAGGTTATAATTGGATTAAGTGTACACCCCATCCTGAAACTAAGGTTCAAGTCTCCACTTGGACAAGAAAATAGAGATGCAAATACAGCATTAAGAAAATGAGTAGGAATAAATCTTTCTCTCTCCCTTACCGGAGAGGAAGTTAGTCAAAACTGCAGTAATGTAGTGAATCTAAATGGTAGCGGTTACTGAAGAGATCAAAGGAAGCACTGTTTCAAATACTTCTGGGGACCAATTTATAGGAGTGTATTTATCTGTGTAATCATTCATACTTGTGTGTGAACTGGATCTTGAACTCACTATCAGTGTGCACAGAGAGAGTGATTAAACTTAACATTTCAGGATTTTGCAGAGAGTAGAAGTTATCTCTTTCTTCTTGTCTGCATTAAAAACCTTCTTTCTTTTTAATGAAGCATGGTACCAGCTGAACTTTCACTATGCTCTTGATCTTATTTTTTAGATGAGATGTTGTCACTATTTCGAAAACAAGGAGATGATTCAGACATTTTGGTATTGAGGAAAAGGCTAGAAAAATAGTTGAGCTGATTTGTTGTTCCATTCTTTTTGACATAGAGCCCAAAATCAGCAAATAGTGAAAGGGGGAGGCATTGACCTCAGTCCAAAAGACCAGTGGTGGGCTCCAAAAATGTTTACTACCATACTGTGGGCATGGTGTGGTGGACGTAGCCAGGGGAAAAGCCTTGTGTTGCACCCGAATTAGGACTACTTTATTTCAAAATGTGGATCAGTGGGGCTAGCCAGAATTTCTGCTACCAGTTCTGGTGAACTAGTGTGAACCTGCTGATGCCCACCACTGCAAAAAGACTCATTCAAATAATTATACTTCCTTTCCAAAAATTAAAGTAAATCTCCAGTAAATATCATTTTGCAATGACCCACACTGCAATATTTGATTCTGATATATTCCAAGTTGTGCAACAAGCATCTATAACTTTTCTTTAGCCTGATATCAAATTTTTGTTGTTGTTGTTCAGTCACACAGTCAATTCTGACTCTTTGCGACCCTATGGACCATTGCCTGCGAGGCACCTCTGTTTTCCACCATCCTCCTCACCCCACCCAGCTTGTTGCACACAGTTGATCTGAAAGACAGAATTGCTCTAGGCTTTTGAATTGATTTGTTCCCTAATCAATAGATACCAAAATGACCTGTCACAAAGCGCAATGAAAATTTGTTTGTGTTTGGGTGAGAAGTGGTTAACAGATGAAAAAGGGAATCAACTTCTTGGTCTTTCCCTTGCTTGGTGTCTCTTTGTGAATGGTAGCAAACACAAAAGGGCAACCCATAGACCAGGGCTTACCAACCTTAGGCCCCCAGGTGTTTTGGACTTCAATTACCAGGAGTTCAAGTGAGCACACCTGCTGATCAGGTCTACTGGGAATTGAAGTCCAAAAACATCTGGGTTGGGAAACCCTACCATAGACCATCCTGACTGCTGACATTGGTTTTGTCAACATTCAGACTGACTTGCCATTCTTTTTCTGGTGGGAATGATATTTCTTAGCAACTTTGTGTCAACTCTTGGTATTTGAATTAAGGACACATTCATAAATCAGATTCCACCCCCCTTTACTGTTTAAAAAGAAGTATACTATAATAGATTGCACACAAATTCCAAAAGGATCGTCCCTCATGTAGCATTGCCCAGTGCTAGAGGATCTGAGAAAATGAGCACTATGGTGGTTGGGAGAGAACAGAAGCAAGGGCAGCTGGCATACAGCTATAGTCCTTCTATTGCAAAATAATTTGGGGGGATGTTCTGGACCTAACAAATGGTGAGGAAAAGATGTGAGTTCATCACATGCTATGGAGAAACAGACAAGCTATTTAATCTCTCAGGTAAACTAATGTTATTATGCCCACTCTGCAGAATGAAGTCGGGAAAGCTATCTTTTAATTTCCAATTTCAATTTGGAGCTAAGGTAATGCAAAATCCTTTAAGATAAAAATGCTAGTGGTTTGAAATAAATTTTAGCAATTTCTCATCTTCTGAAGAAAAACATTCCCTATGTCTGAACAGGGGAGTAAATTTCCCCTATTCTAAAAATAAATAAATCACAACTTTAAAACATTTTGGCAAAAAACTGATACATTTCTTACAGAGAAATATCAGACTGTTTACTTCTGCTGTGCCAGATTTGATACAGATTCAAACCCCTGATAAAAAGTCATATTTGTTTTTGCTTAAGCTGTCCCCATTTTTAGAATTGTCTTGTAGAATTTTGATCTGCTGTACCACATCATTCCATCCATTTCCATGTCAGGTAGTGATAATATGGCCAACATCCTCGATAGCCTTAGTAGAAAATTCAACGTATTCGTAGAAAATAAATCTTTCACCAACTACAAGTCATGTTGACTTCATTAGCTTGGGAACATGAGTGAAGAGTTCTATAATGTTTATTTCCTGCTTGAAGCATTCTATTGAGTCACTGGCAGAACAAAACTAATGGATGAGATAGGCCTTTTGTATCATCCCGCATGGTTTTGCTACTTCTTGAAATAACTGTCTGCTCAACTTTATTTTACCTCAAAAGGTTGTTGAGTGGAAAAAACAAAAGAATTACATGTGCCCCAATTTGTGCTAGATGATGTAAAGATATGATGCCTGACAGATGATCAATAGTCTAAGCTAAATACATCTGTCAGCAGCCATCTGAGTTGTAACAAGCAAGGATTGCATGATGTGAATATTATCCCAACATTTAGAAATTGGTGCAGAACATCCTAAAGAAAGTAGGAAACCATAGAAACTCATAAGCATTTCTAAAAATTTTGTTTTTAATAATTTTATATACCACATGATTGAAACATGTCTGGGGTATTTTTGTGGGAGGGAAGAGAGAGAGAATCCCTATATTGCTCTCTCTTTCTCTGGAAATGGTTGCATAATAATATTTTTAGGTAGCTTTAGGCTATAAAACTCTATCTTTCACTGGGAGAAATGAGAAGGATTGAGGAGAGGCATCTTCCCATTAAATCTGATGACACCTCATTGTTGACCAGCACTTTTTTAGAAGCAGGAACAGGAATTCAGAATGCGCTGAATGGAAATTGTTTAAGGCTATTTTGGGCGTCAGGAGAATTTATGAGATGAATTAATAATAAATGAGCCCATGTTGCATCTTCTGGAGTTTGCAAACAACCTCCTCTGACCACTGAGAAGATGTATGCTTCTCAGCAATAATGAAAGTACATAAATATTAATAACTTTCCTATATACAAAAGAGAAAAAAGCTGTCACTGCATGGTTGTTGACTATACATAAAGTTTAATGAAAAGTTTATGAAAACAAGTGGGAGCTGCAATTTTTGGAAAGCTCATAATATTTTCACCCTTATTGTCCAGGAAGTTGCTTAGCATAACTGTCTGAGATAATAGCCATTGCATTTGTTGCTTTGACCCAATTACTTAACCAAGAGTGTTGATTGCTTATGAACCCATAATTTTAGTGAAAAATGTACATGCACAGAAACTTAATAACTCACTGCAAGGAACTCCTTAAATGTGCTACCTAAGGGATGGCTGGGAGCTACAGGCGTTATTTCAAAGTTAAATATTCTGATATCAACTATCCCCTGGGTTTTTTCAACAAAGCATCCTATTGACAATTAATTAATTGTAAAATGTAGATTTTATATAATTGCTATCACTAACAGCAAAATCCTATGTTTGCTTACTTAGAAGTAAACTTTATTGAGCTCAATTAATGTTTACCTCAGATAATGCTAAAATGGCATAACATTAAGTAATCTGGGGAGGAGAATTGGATCGAATAACGTTAAGGTCCTATGGGATGGATCGGATAACAACCGCTAAAGCCTGTGCGGTTACAATGTATTTCTATGGAGCTTTAACATTATCCGATCCATCCCATAGGATTTTAACATGCATCAGATAACATTAAAAATCGGATAACACCAAGACTTGTGGAACCACGTTTTAGCGTTATCCGAGGTATTACTGTATAGGATTACCATTTGAAGCTCAATTGCCTTCAAAAAAGATGTTTTGGTCCCTTATTCTCTATTGTCCACTGACCAGATAACTAACCACTATTATTTGACCAGTAAATGCATTTAAATACATTTGCATAGCACCAAACTTCCAATACCTTAGATACCTTGGAGTTGTTAATGAGTTTGCATATAGGCAGACATCTCTGTGACAACATTTCACACATGCAAATAGACCCAAGAAATCAAGTCCATCTGCATGTGGGTTTTAGCCATTCAGATTTCACATCCAGGGTAAAGGTGGGCCATAATGTGTGCCCTCCACCTTCACCTTGCCCAAGGGAGGACTCTTTGGTGAGTGTTAGTTCTAGCCTAACATCATTAGCAAGAGATGGACAACACTGCCTAGTTAGACCACTCAAGCCCCCACACCCCGACAAGACTATCACCTAGCCTTGGAAGTGTCACATTAGTTCTTAAGAGATTAAAAATGCAAATCTTTGATTATCTGCTCAGATGGAAGAAGAACTTCCAAAGAACTGCAGTATAAGAGTCAAAAGAGAAGAAATTTTATTGATCAGATAGAGGTTGCATGTAAAGGCGATGAATATTTTTGAGAAAAATATATACCTTGTTTTACTGTGGTTGTATCATTCTACTTTTAATCTGTTTTTATTCAGGATTTTCAAGAAAATTAAGTTCAGAAGGGAATAGTTTGAATGCATTCTCTGCTGTTTTCAAGGGGTTGTGAAAGGAAAGGGAAGATAAAGAGGCTGTTGTGTTCGTAAGCATGGTTGAAGTGCACAAAAGAGAGCACTGGGATGGGAACAAATTACAGAGTAAGAGAGGGATGAGGTTCAAGTCCACGGATCTGTCTCTTCATTCAAGAAACAATGATGAGAACCTTTAAACCAGGGGTGCCCAAACTATGTCCTGTGTCCCGGATCCATCCCCTGATGCCAATTCATCTGGTCTACGAAGCCCTCATTGCTCCTGGAAGTGGAAGTAAAATGTGCCAGTACATGCCCACACCCTCAACTACCGGTATGTAACTGGCCCACGGCCCAAAAAGTTTGGGCACCCCTGCTTTAGCTTTTGTTCAGCTAGAAAGAGGTTTCCCGTAAATAATTGTTGCTGCTTGAGACTCTGTGAAGTGACTTTGTTGAACTTTGAGATTGCAGAAAACATCCCAGTCACAGTTGTAGATGTTGAGGAACATATCTATTCATATTCTTAATCCCTTGAAATGAGACATTAACGTTTAAGCTCAGAGCAAATATGTTCAAAATGATAGTTGATGAAGAATTAAAAACATTATCCAAAGAGCCCAAGGAGCCCCCAGAACATATTAGACATTAAATTCTGCTGTCTCATGCTCACTTAAAATGAAACAGAATTGGAAATGTCATTTGATTAATTTATGCTAGAGACAAAGATGCATCCACTGAGAACTGGTGTGAATCCCATCCAAGTTTGCTACAACAGGGGGATTATATTGTTATTACCTTCCTTAGATGCCGTAAGAGCTCCTATTTAAGCATTAATTCAATTAACTAATCAATTTTAATTTTCATTAATTTTAATTAAGTCTCCAGTCATTACCAAAGAGGCCTATGTCTATGCATCTATCTTCTCATTCCTCATTATTGATGCTGATGTAGCTCAGCTAAAGGCTGCAGGATCACTAAGAACAAAAAGAGGCTTGCAGCATCTTATTTGAATGTGTGCCTCATAACAGAATTAGGACTGGGCACAAGGGCTTGCATCATTTTCTTTGCTGTGCTTGTGGCATCCCTTCATTTAAATAATGCTATGTTTATCTCCTTCAAGGCAATCAACATTAAAGTCTAGATTCCCATTCCTTGCAAATGAGAACAGATTGCCAAAAGAGCAACAGAGCAAAGTTGAGTGGTATCACTTGATCCTATGCATGCTTAGCAATTAATAAGGCAGAAAAAAATACATTTAGAAAATAACCTTTAAAAAACATTTGATTAAATGAAGAGATAGTAAACTCCAAGCAGAAAGTATTGTTTTATGCGGTATCTTTCCTTTTTAGCTATACGAAGATAACCATATACATATCTTTTTCTTTCCTAATTTCAGTGGCCAGATTCCTGTGATGCTTTGTGGGGATGTATGTGAAAATGCCTGAAGACACTTTCCTGTGCAGTATTTAAAAGTACATTGTCTCATGCATCATCCAATTGCTTCTGCCAGCATCACCATTTGAGGAACATTTCCTTTACATTTATTTATTCTGAAATGTTTATATTGCCACTCAGTGAAAAAGTGGTGGTGGCAGCTAATGCAGAGTAATTGAAAGCATATATAAAATTTGGTGATATTAAAATAACAAAGTCCAGACAGCAATAAAACACATCACTGCAGCCACAACAGCCCAATCAGTCAGATGCTGTCCTATCACAAGCCAGTAAAAACCATCATATATTTTAGCACACAAGCAATAGTGCGCCTTGTAGCATCACGGCACATAGGGAATTTTGTTTTGTTTTGTTTAGATGGCCAGGAATAAAGTAGCATGCCAAAAATGCACATAAGGCATAATTCTATGTTATGTGCACTCGGTGAATTGCAGTCATGGGAAAAATGTTTCTCAGCTGCTTCTCCATTGGAGGCCCAGTATGCAAATTTTTGTTGTTCAGTCGCACAGTCGATTCCGACCCTTTGCGACCCCATAGACCACCGTCTGCCAGGCACTTCTGTCCTCCACCATCCTCCTAAACTCGCTCAGCTCTGTGCCCATTGTGTCTACAATACCATCTAGCCATCTCATTTTGGGCCACCCCCTTCTTCTTTTGCCCTCCCCCTTCCCAGCATCAAGGCTTTCTCAAGCGAATCCTCTCTTCTCATTTGATGTCCAAAGTACTTTAGCTTCATCTTCACTATTTGACCTTCTAAGGAGCAGTCAGGTTTGATTTCTTCTAAGATTGACCACCAGATAGGCCACCAGAAATGTTAAAGTAATTATAATTGGGGGACTTTAAACATGCTTTGAATACCCTGATCCAGAGAAATTTTGCCTATAGGCAAATGTGCAAGTGCCAGGGTGGCATCTGGGGTATTTGTGCAGTCTTGAGGGAGCGACAGTGCACAGCAAAGAGCATTTTCTGATCACAAACCATACCCTCACAAATCCTTTATGTTCTACCAGATACCTGTAGGTCTATGAAAATAGATTTTCAGCAAAGGCGGTAAACTATTTTAATGAAGACAGGGGGGAAATCAAAAATAGCAATTGGTAGCAATCAGTTGAACTGCTGGTTTCAAAGAGACGGGCAAGTGACAACTGAACCTCCAAATAACACTCAAGCTCTTCATCCATTGAGGAGCTGAGGAAGGCTCATACTGAGATCACCATGTGCTATATATGCCCTTGTAACCTCTGAAGCAACGATTTTGCATAGCTGTAGAAGTGAAAGATTTCTCATCATTGCTGACTAAAACATACATTCCAAAATTGCTTGTTTTCTAACAAATCTGGCTTAGTAAGCTTATTTATTAAGAACAATTAGTATGTATGTGACTATAGATGAGTTTATCTTCCATGGGCTGCAAATTGGTAGGTAAGAATTAATGTGCTAGTATCTGCCTCCCTGCACCCTTAATACATACTTTTCTTCTTTGTAGTGCTCTCTGAGCTATTTCTGCAGTGGGATCTGTGGGCAGCACTAAAATTATCCTATGTGTCTTTCTATGACTGTATGGGTCACTGAAAAACAGCCTCCTTTCTTTCCTCTCTCTTTGGGTAGCACGCTATGTGGATACTGCCACCAGTATTTTTGACCTGAAAAGGCCAGTCTCCCTCTCAACATCTCCCAATTTGCTTCCTTTCTCTTTCCTTAGGCAGCAATCTGATAGTATTACTCAGCTACTCTTGTGCCAAATGCATGCTCTGTTTGCTAAAGAACATTATCTTATGTGTTTCTTGCTCTCACTCCAGCCAACTTAGTCCAGCAGCATCTTTTCTGTCTCTAGACACTAATTATTCACTAATTTTGAGATTTGTTGCAACCACCAGATATGTGTGTATGCATATACAATTCTTGCAGTATTCTACATGTTCTCAAAAATTTCCAAAGACTTGTGTAACTTTATCTTGGCTGTATCATTTCTGACAGTCAATAAAATATAATATGGCCGTATGTGTGGATTCTATCCAGTTTGTTAGAATCTGCATAAAAGCAGCTATCAAGTCTTCAGAAAGATATAAAAACACACATCTGCAATGTTTTTCTAAAAATCTAATTCTTTGCTGACCTATAAAGTGATGTGAGTAGAATCAATTTTCTATGAACGTTCAGTAGAAAAGATGTGAAAAAGAGAACTTTCTATCAATGTCTAGCTTCTAGTTGTTCTTCTGTTATTTTTTACACAGTATTCTTTGCAATTTCTGCAAAGGTTTCCTGGGAAAGCCATAATGCTTCCTCCTTTAACAGCTTTGAAATTGACCAATTCACATTAAAGTGTAGTCCTACAATGCTGAAACCTTGAAACATAATTTATAGCAGATCTTTAAAAAGCCAGTGTAGGCTATGACTTTCTGCACAGTTCAAGATAGTTTAAAGATGTGGTAATCACACAAAGTGCTAGTTTGTGTGTAAAAAAAAAAACCCAAGGGGGCAAATAGATGCTTTCTGTGTCCCCACCCCCCATCATAGTCTGCTAACTAAAAGGGGTAACCAAAAGAAAAAGTTCCCCAATCGCTACAGTTGTACCTCACTTAAAGAGCATAATGCACTCCATGGGATTGCTCTTTAAGTGAGTTTGCTCTTTAAGTGAAACACCATTGTAAGTGAACAATTGTGACTTCTGGCGGGGAGGATTGTGACCCCCAATTAATTTGTTAAGCGAGTTTTTTGTAGGTTTTTGTTGTTAAGCGAACCAACCATTCAGAGAAAATTCTGCTCTTTAAGCAAGTTACTCTCTAAGTGAAGCGCTCTTTATGTGAGGTTTTACTGTATTTCATTTTCAGGAGATTTGAAGGCATCATAAGTCATGTACACTTAGTCTTGCACTTTGTATGATTAAATCACTCTAAAAACATTTAAAGCAGAAAAAGGTGTCTTTACTCAGAGTTATCATCTGTAGTTACAGTCAGAAAATTTATATAGGAAAAATGGGTTGAAGAAAGAAGAGTCAACAACAAAGACAATGGAAGCACTCAGACAGATAGTAAGAGGTGGGCAGGGACTTTTCTCAAGTGCTAGGGGAGAAAAATAACTCCACCAGTTAAGAAAGTGGCAAAGGATAATCACATTAGGATGCAAATGCCTGATACTCAATGGTAGTGCATGCAAGATTGCAAAGATTGCTATTATACCGCCTCATAGCAAGATTGCATGCAAGAAACCTCAAGTTTTTTAAAGTGTTTTTTGTATCATGATAATTCAATATTTTGTAGTTGTAATTGGGATATTTTTGAAATGTTTGAAAGGTTTTTGTATTATGATAATGTGGTACCTTGTAATTGTAACTGTATATTTTGTATCTTTGTTAGCCATCCAAAGTCGCTTTGTGAGTGAGGTGGCATACAAATTGAACAACAATGACAACCACAATGGGGGTGGCAGTGGCGATGATGATGCCGACAACAACAACGAGAACAACAACAACAATATAGAGCAGGAGTTCTCAACCTTTTAAAGTGGGGGTGAGGTCACACTCTCTCAGGCAGCTTCAGGGGCCAGATGGCCATTTTGTCCTTCCTCCACTACATGGCATTTCTGGGTATGGTGGAAGCAGTGGGGGCATACATAAAATGGCACCATGGGCCACATCCCCCCTCCTGTGGACCACAGGTAAAGAATCCCTGATATAGAGGTTGAACTAGGGCAATATTCCAAAATATTCCTTTTCAGCCAACGCAGACCTTCTCTACTTCTCTGTTCTTTAGGTGGAAAGCCAGACTGCTTTTCTCCCAGTCTTTATTTGAATATTTTTTCAGTGAGCAGCTGAATATATTGACATTCAGCAATCAAGCCTGAAAACTCAACAATAGTTTCACAGTTGAAAGCAGGATCCAATGTCCACCCATCCCCACTCTATAACTGAGATGGTTTTCCTGATAGTTCTGCAAGCAGAAATAGTCTGATTTATGATAATCTTGGTTATTTACCATGTTACTGTGAAATAACATAGTAGAGTTGCTATGATTTACCATGTAGTTTATGTAATATACCAGGTGGTGGTTCAAGCTTTGAACTGATGCTGAGTTAAAAGGCCAAAAGAGATAGGAAAAAACAGGAGGTACCACATAACATCCAAGGAAGTATCACTTTAAATTCAAGACACTCGAAATTTAGAGCAAGCATGAGCAAGAATATCATTTTGGTCTTTCTAGACAGGTAGATAAATTCTTTGCTAACAAATATGCTGAGCAGAATTTTGAGAGGCCATTCACGTGCAGATCTAACACAAACTTATCAACATATGCACATTTCTTTAGAAAGTCCAAGATGTTGAGATTGAAAAAAGTTGAATGTAGATAAAGACAAAAATGACAGATTGTTCATTTTACAGCATTTTAAGTAGAGAGGTATGTTGGTTGGTTTCTAAGGTATACCAGCTTTACATGTCTTTGCCCATTCCATACTGGTTTTACGCCCAGAACATGATTTTGGTAAAAGTTTAAAAACATATTTAAATACAGTGGTACCTCACTTAAAGAGCATAATGTGTTCCACAGGATTGCTCTTTAAGCAAGTTTGCTCTTTAAACGAAACACCATTGTAAATGACCAATTTGGGGGGGGGGAGACTGCAAACCCCAATTTATTTTTTAAGCAGGTTTTTGGTTGGTTTTATTTGTTAAGTGAAGCGAACATTCAGAGAAAATACTGCTCTTTAAGCAAGTTACTCTTTAAGCGAAATGCTCTTTATGTGAGGTTTGACTGTACATAATTTTGAATGCTCGTCTGCTTTTAAAAAAATGCATGTTTCTCAACATGGTTTATCCTAAAATTTGCATTTTTGAATATATTTTGGTATATTTATGTGCCAAGAATTGTGCAAAACTGGGGAGTTGGATTTTAAAAGTGTGAACTCTGAAGAAGAAAAAATATATTCATGTCTGTGCATTGTTCTGAGGAAATATCAAACACATTCATTTTGAAATAAGAATCAGACAAAATGCTTACATGCTCTGCCTGAAACCCTGTGCCATATAAGACTATGAAATGAGACATGCAGGATTTAGCACTGGGACTGCAATGGAGTGCCGCAGCCTTGAGAATATTAACAAGGTGCGCCTTCACAGCCAGTCCATCTGGCATGGCCTCTTCCATCTCCATGACCATTGGGAATCAGAAAGTGGTTCCTCCTCAGCTCATTTTGCCATTGGGCCCAATATACTTTGCATAAAATTCCATGTATTAAACTATACATTGGGATTCTCATTGTGGTATACTAGAATGGACTAGAATTCAGGAGTCCTGGTTTCAATGTGGGATATGTAACTGGTAAACCACTCCTGAAATATCTCACTTGCCTGGAAATTAGAAATTGAAAAGAGTTACTATAAATAGGTTTCAACTCAACATGACATAATTTATATGTACAGGTGTAAAGTTGGAAAGGATTGTTATTCTTTAAGCAGAATTCCAATGCATTTAAGGCTGCTGGGAAAGGCAGTGACCATGTGGTCTCGTCTAGGAATCCACCATGGATGTGTTAATTCAAGGTTTCTGATTTCAATCCTTTTGGCTTGTCATCTTAAAATTAGTCTTAGGCATGACGGACTTTCAAATGGATGATGTTTTTCTGTGTATTTTTTGAAGTGTTTTTGTATTATGATAATTTGATATTTTGTAATTATGATATTTTTAAAAAAATGTTTCTGAAATGTTTTTTGTAATTTGATACCATGTAATTGTAATTGTGATGTTTTATTTCTTTGTTAGCCGCCCAGAGTCACTTTGCAAGTGGGACAGCATACAAGTTCATTAATAATAATAATAATAATAATAATAATAATAATAATAATAATAATAATAATAATAATAATAATAATAATAATAATAGCAGCAGCAGCAGCAGCAGCAGCAGTAGTAGTAGTTATCTTCTTGGAATACTTCAAATGGAAGACTATTGTTTGTATGTATGTATATATATATGTATATATATATATATATATATATATATATACACACACACACACATAAATATATGTATATGTAAAAGACATATGGCTACTGTACGCCTGCATGCCTATTATCATTTCAATGTCTCAAGTGTTCAAAGAAGAGACCTATGTTACAAACAATCATACTTATGAATGCCAAACAAACCAGTTAAACTGAAGGTCACACTTTTCTTAGTCAACTATGACTAAATGTCACAAGAAAATGAGGCAGCTTATTTTGAAATCTAAATGTTAACTCTGATGCCATTAGAAGCCTACGGACTGATCTACCTCACTTCAGAAAGAATTTTTAGTGTCCATGGTTTCCAGAAGATTAATTAGAAATATAAATAACTCTTTCAATTCTCTTAAGGCCCCTAATAAGAAGATGAAATTGCTCATAACTAGGAGTAGGCTGCACTTAACCACAAAGTAAAAGCTTTATTCCCAAGAGCTGGTTCATCCAAACTTTGCTAACTGAAAAGGAGTGGCAATTTCTTTGAATGTTTCCTGAAGGTAATGAGACTTAAAGTTGCATGGAAGATGATGAACCATTCTGGAAAATTAAAATGGGAGCAATAAGATGGTCCAAATTCTCATCAGAAACTTGTTAGGATATCCTGTTCATTTCCCACCTGGATGTCAAATATTGGGAACCAATACGTGAGCTGAACCTGTTTCTCATAGTGTAGTGTTTTCGTCTTGAAAATGTCTTTTCTTTTTAATCCCGTATGTGAAAATACTGGACTATTCATTTGCATTGCCCTGTCATGTTTTTCAGCATTTACTCTTTTTCTTTTCTCCTAAGAGACCTCATAATGTAGCCAACTCTGACTGAATGGGTAACAGTAGCACAATCCCTTTCTTTTAACGATCACCAATATCTGTGTTTCCATTATCGCTGCTTCTAATTCTAATAATTGCTGTAATTTAGGCTTGCTCGCTGGATAATCAACTTTGATCAAAAAGATGAATGGACATTAGTAGTGTTAATGACCACACAAGCTAGCTGCCACTGTGGAATGCAGATGCTAAGGCCTTATTTGACCTTCTATCCTTCCTCTCAAAGTGGACCATCGGCCAACTTCATTGGTTTCTAAGGACATACAACGATTACTGGCAACATCTCTTTTCACATTTATAACACAAATTGAAAGTGAGATAAAACAAAGTTGCTATAGAAGAGGAAGAGCCTATGTCTTTACTGAAAAGTTACTAAATCCAAAGAGAACAGAACTCCGAAGAATTTAAGGATATGGTGTGGATATAAATAATTTTACAGATCTCTCCTTTCTAGTAATTCAGAAATTGTGGCTTAAAGGAAGCATTTAGTGACCCTCTTTCTCTGCTGGTTCATTGGAACTACTCCACAGTAAGTGGTCATTGACTCATCCCCCTCAGCATGAACTTTCTGATGTTAACACTTTTTTTCTATTTGAGGGCATGCTGCTTTTACTGTTGAAACTCTGCATGTAGATTAATCAGATCTGATTTAAAGAAACTTAAAGACACATTATTTATTGTCCTACTCTAAACACAGTTCACCCTTTTAAAAGTATGACATTTTAATTTTAAAAAATGTACCACTTAGTTTTTAATACCACCCCCACTGTTTTACTTAATGATTATGTTTTATTGTCAGTGCCATACCTTTCTGTAGCAGCTAAGATTAACTTTAGCAAAAGTTTTCCTGTCCTTCTATGCAAAGATCAAAAACCGAGTTATGCTGAGTTATATGACTGTTATATTATTGTTCTCTGGTCTTGTTGAAAGTTGCTCTCATAGGAAGAGGTCATTTATAGCCAAGTTTATTGGGAAGGAAGGTTGGAAAGGTTATTCTTCTTGACTATAACTCCCAGAATCCTCCAATTATTTTGGTTGCTGGGAGTTGTATTTCTAAACAGTGTATGCCCCAAGCTCTTCAAAAAGGACTTTGCAAACACCCACAGGGTCAGTCCAAGGCAAATTACTGTTGACATTAGAGCAGTAAATGCCTTCTTTCTCAGTTAAAGCCAAACTATTCATTCATTCGTTCATTCATTCATTAAGAAAGAATGAAAGAAAGAAGTTAATTCAAATGCATTTTTCTAACTTCTGTTGCATGAAGCAGCTTTCTTCATCAGACAGCAAGGCATAACCATGAGGTATCCAACCAAAGAACTTAGGTTCATTAAGTGTAAAGTATATAGCTGTGTGTTCCCTCCTCAGAAATTATTTCATCATTTCTTTTTCCATGGAAGTTCAAAGCAGCTTCCAATGATGTAAATGTTGCCAGTACAGCATTTCTGATATAACTTAACTGAAATGTTAGTGATCAGTATGCCTTCTTAAGGTGGAAAATAAAAGAAACTAAAACCACAATTTAAAAATCCTATTCCTGTGCTGTCTATGAGAGCCAGTGTGATCCAACAGAGTAACAAGCTATTATTCAAGAAACCTGGGTTCATATATATATTAAAACTGGGAGAATGACGAGAAAATAGATACTTTTTCTCATACTATTTGACTTCTCTCTCTCTCTCTCTCTCTCTCTCTCTCTCTGTGTGTGTGAGAAAGAAAGAGAGAGAGAGAGAGAGAACCTAAAACTCATTACTATTGATTGCTCCTCAATCTTCAGTGTGCAGGCAAAACACAAACCAGTTTTGTTTCCTGCTTGCCTGCCTGGACCCATTCCATGTATTTTATTCCTCTAGCTCAGGATTAAAGTTCCCTAGACACCAGCCAAAAATCTACAAAATATTGGGAAAGAGGATTTCTGCTTGCTGAACTACTTTTTTGTATGTTACAAAATCACAGCATAGAAGTGACAAAAGTGACAAAGCTAGAATCCTCTTGGATGACACTCATTAAAAGGTGCTCTGCCAAACCAAATAAATCACAACAGTCAGAGAGACTAAGGTATACAGGGAAAGAAAAGTAGGGGTGGGAGAGGCCAAATACTGGGGGGGGGGGGAGCCAGCAACTGGCATTAAAGAAGTAAAGTAGAAAACAGGAGGGCAGAAAGTTCCTGTGACCTACTTGACTCAACTCCCATGAGGGAGACTCAGCAATACATTATATCACATTCTGTCTGCTAATTCCCCCCATAATTCTTACAGTGAAGTTAGAAGGCTTTCCAGAATATTTAAAAATGAATTTTGCAGAATAAATTAAAACAGGAAACAAGGACTTAGATTAGAAGACAGGCAAGAAAAAGGAATATTAAGGAAAAACTTGTATAATACTAGGAGAGAAATTATTTTGGATAAATCTGATTTATTTATTTTTCAAAATATTTTTAAAAATTATTTACAACAAAGATAAATGCATAATACAAAAATACAAAAAAGAAACATCAACAACAAATAAAAATATTTACATACATACCTACATTAAAGGAGGCATACCTCAAACCCAATTAGTGAAAAATAATGCTCCACCCACCCACACATGAACCTCTCCTCCTCCCCCCTTCCAGACTGTACAACAATCTGGTCACTCCCATTTCCTCCTTTTGCTTTTAATTCCATCATTCTCAAATGCTTTTATAACCTTCTCTTCTTCTCTCATAATGACTGAATTCTATTATTATTATTATTATTATTATTATTATTATTATTATTATTATTATTATTATTATTATTATTATTATTATTATTACTACTACTACTACTACAACATTTTAATTACTCTTTAATCCACATCTCTATACAATATTAACTGTTCTTCAACATTTAGACATTCAGTTTTATTTTTTTCTTTCTTCTAGCTCCTAAGATACCAATATTAGCCTCCTCCTGTAAATCTCTTCCTCTCACTTCTCCCCCTCCCTGCTCCCTCCCCTGCTGTTCTCCCCCACCCTTAGGCTGGACCTTCCTTTCCTCTTTTTCTTCTACCTCCTTAACCTGTAGCCTCTTAAACAGAATCTCCCAATTTTCATCTCCTATGTCAATTATTTTCATCATTTCCAACTGTCTCATGGCCCCATTCAACTCTTCAACTCTCCAGACTTTGCCTTCCTAAAATATTTTCAAGAAAGTAGGAAATCCCCACTGATATTTTATCTTACATTTGTTAATATTTCAGTGATGGGTTTCATTTCCTTTCTCCATCGTAGGGTCTCATCACAGAAATCTTAATAAATCTGTATTGTTACTCCTTCTATCTTTAAGGCAGAGTCTGGATTTTCTTTCAGCTATTTCTTCACTTGGTCTTTTTTATGATGACTAACAAACCTAATAAATACATCTCGTGGTGGCTTATTCAATTTTTGGGACCAGTTCTACAAAATGACTCAATATCATTTTTCTCCACTAAACCCCCCTCCAACTTAAAAGTATTCAACCATTCCATCACACTAGCTTGCCAATTAGCTTCTTTTTTTCTGGGACAATTTTACCCTTAATTATTTTTTTCCTAAACTCATCTTGTATTTTAATCATTTGCTTAAAGTTATTATGAATTTTATCTTCCTGTTTCAACATTTTATTAGCTAACTCATGAACTTTTGCTTGAGTATGCTGTATCCTTGTTGTTAACCCCTTTAATAGTTCCTTCCAAGACCTTGATTTCTCCACTTTAGTCCTCTTTAACCTCATCCAACTTGTTTAAAAGTAGATCTTTCAAGTCCAATAAGGAAAACTCTTCTTTGGATTGTGATTTTTGCCATCCTTAGCTCTCTCTTAGCAGCTTTCTGCAAAAACAAATGTTGATAAACTTTGTCTGTTACTCTCACATTTTCTTCCCCTCTTTTTCATAGATTATATCCACCTGGGACTATTAAGGTTGTTAACGCTTATTCACAGTACTTTAAATTTTCAGCTGTATCTTTGGATAGATGTTGAGCCTTGTGTAAACAAGCTCCAGGTGATATCAGAAGCAGTGTCTCTTTACTAATTCAGTCCAACTCTTTTTTCTTAAGTCTCTTGTAGTTTCTGGTTCCCCCTAAAAAATTCAAATGTGAAAATCTTTCCCATAACAGCTATAGTCATCCACTCATATAAATCTTAGTTCTACTGACAAAAAAATTGAAATTATCAACAAAGGTGCACAACCATTAATGCAGAGTAAGTCCAATAAAGCTTGTCACAAAAGGTCATGAAACAGTTCAGAAATCAGAAAAAGATTCACAGAGAGCCATTTCTCACAGACCTTTCCACTTCTTTCAAATATTCAATGGTAAAACCTAAATACGACTGAAGATCCAGCCTGTAATTTCAGAGAGCAAACAAGGGAAGACCAAAGGACTTGAGGGAAGACTGAAGAGCTGCAGCAGGCTTCCTTAATTAGGAGGGAAGCATCCAGATATCTTTCACTTCTTCTCAAAAAACTCCAATCACTGTATGACAATATTGTCCAATAATTTGTAACTGGAAGATTCACTCCCACACAACAACCTTAGCTACAGAAAGTCTCATCAAAGGATTCTTTGTATGGTTCCTTTTTCTTCTAAACTTCTCTTTCTGTTTCAATGACAAACCCCTCTCACCAGAGCAGCTGGAAAACTAACAATAACACTCTTTCATGTATCATCCAAGGAGCCCAAATATATATTAACAAATTAACATATTAGAGATGCAGTTGTTGAGTAATTAAAGTTTTTTTTAACCATTATAGAGTCCAATCTTACATTTCATAATACAGTAGTAGGAATACAGGAGGGCATCTTATCAGCAGGCCTCCAGGCTCCTCCCCCCCCCAGGGAAATCTGATTTAACTAGATTATTGGACTAAATAAGGGGTGGGGAAATGGTGAATGTAGGGAACTGAAAAAACTTGAAAGAATTATAGTCTAAAGCAGTGGTGGCCAAACTACGGCCCATGGGCCTGACCCAGCCCATGGTGCCAAATCATCCAGCCTGCACTGCCCTCACCGCTACTGGAAGCAGAAGTAAAACACACTGCTGTAAAAGCACTCGCAACTGTCATAAATGCATTTTCAGCAGCTGCAATCACATTTTACAGTGGGAGGAACCACATGAGTGGCCCAGAGCACAAAAAGTTTGGGAACCCCTGGTCTAAAGGGTGAAGGATAATGAACAAGATAAAGAGAGGCATAATATATGAATTATATTATATGATATTAATAGAGGATAAGAATAATCAAGAATTTCTCAAAGTAAAATGGGGAACAGATTTGGGAAAGCAAATAAGGCCCAAGGTATGGAAAAATTTATGGAATAAAATAATTTAAAGTACTACGTCTGTAAGAATAAAGGGAAACTTTTATAAATTGGTATGGAGATAATATTTAGCCCAAGGTAAAATGGTTTAGATTCTAATTGTTGACTCCATCCTGGAGATATGGCCAAGTTAAAGGTACTTTTTTCCATTTGTGGTGAGAGTGTGAATTGATTGTGCAACTTTGGGCACTGCTATTTAAAGAAAGTGAATGAAGTGTGTGTAACACTAAAGGGTTTGGCTAAGCATTTCTCTTTTATTTGTTTTTGAAGCTGTTCAAAGGAGTTCGGCTAAAAATAAAAAAGAAAGCTACTAATTTTGTAACTGCAGCAAGTAACTGCAATTAGTAATGAATTTGGAAAGAAATTTGGCATATAGCAATGAGTGATAAGTTGGCCTGTGAGTTTAAAAGAACAAAAGGAAGGGGAAAAGAAACTGTATTTGGTCTTCTTCTACTTCCATTTATAGACTAGACATGAAACTGCCAAAATGAAGACACCTTTTGGTGAATTCATTCTATAGTTCATTTCACCTGACCTAGTATGAGAAAGATTAGCAAGCACAAGGTGGTCATTGCTTGGGGTATGCTTGATTGTGGTTAAAAAATACAGTAAAACCTCACATAAAGAGCACCTCGCTTAGAGAGTAACTTGCTTAAAGAGCAGAATTTTCTCTGAATGGTCGCCTCGCTTAACAAATAAAACCAACCAAAAACTCGCTTAACAAATTAATAAGGCTTCACAATCTCCCCTGCCAGAAGTCACAATTGGTCACTTAGAAGTGTGTTTTGCTTAAAGAGCAAACTTGCTTAAAGAGCAATCCCATGGAATGCATTATGCTCTTTAAGCGAGGTACCACTGTACCACAATTTTCAAGGAGACTCTTTCTGTGTGTCCAGGGGTGTACAAACTTTTCCCACAAGGGGCCTGACCACTCCCCCTCAAACATCTGAGTGGGTCAGTCATGTGGTTCCTTCCAGCGACAGTAGCTGTGTTTGCACCATGATTGCACCTTTGAAGGAGGGAGCGATGAAGGAACATTTTGGCACCATTTTTGTTTTTTGCTGTGTTTTAGTCCAAAAACACAGCATTTTTGGCACTTCCAGTGACATCAGGCCACTTCCCCTAGCCTGTGGGTTGGCTGATGATGTCCCGTGGGCTGGACCTGGCCTGTGAGCCATAGTTCGGGCATCCCTGGTGTACCCTAATGTATTTCATTAAATATGAGGAGATTTTTTAGATTATTATCATTAAATTTATATGCCGCCCTACTCAGCGAAAACCGGGGAAAGATCCAATTACCCATGTCCTTTTGGATGTGATATGGTATGTCATAAAAATTGTATTTATTTATTTATTTATATTTATTTTTCAAATTTATACCCCGCCTTGTTCAGGCGAACCTGACTCTAGGTGGCTTACACAGCATAAAGAAACAATATCACAAATTACAAAACATATAGATATAATATAAATGATACTATTTGTATTGTTCTAGGTGGTGTGTGCAGTGTTTTAGATTACCTTAAGATTATTACTATGTCCTTTTCTTGTATTTTTAATTTATGTTTCAATTATGTTTTTTATATTTGCATTCTTTTATCTATTTTTGATTTTTTTTGTAAATGGTTTTTGATAAAATGAAATTCTGTTAATTTCAATATGTGTCCAAGAATTGCATTACTATTTCATTTTGGAAATGTGCAGCTGGAATGAAAAATAATAATAAAATAATTGATTGTCATATTGATCATCGTAGCATAATGGAATCTTTTGATTCTTTGACCTCTACTTCATCATGTACTTTTTAGAGGTCCATCTATCATTCTCACGTTTTTCCTGTTCCTGTAGAAAGCAGGCATGCAATTTCTATAGAGCATATCTATCTAGTCAAAATTATGGTTTAGTCTTTTCAATATGGAGTATAACTTCCTTAGTAAAGGTGAGTTGTTCATTTTTACTGGCTTCCCCTATTTTTTTATGGATGTACAGTGGTACCTCGAGTTACAAATTTAATGTGTTCCAAGGCATTTTTCTTGTAATGAAAATTTTGTAACTTGAAACTCCCATAGGAATGCATTGAAGACCAAAATCCATAACATGAAACATGGTTTCCCATAGGAATTTATTGAAAACCAATTGACCTGTTCCAGAAAAATTCGTAACTCAAACCATTATTTTCAATTGATTTTCATTTGCATTGTGAAAATTTTATAACTCGAACCATTTGTAACTCGAGTTACCACTGTATTATGGATCTGACAAACCATCTATACAACACTTAGTCTGTCTCACCTTGTGAGCATTCACAATAGATTTTAGTTATCCTATTTTCAGGTGGAGAACTGAACTAATTTGTAGAGTCTTGCTCAGAGCACAAGGAGAGAGAGTTTGGGATTACACTTCCCAGAATTACTAGCCATCATGGTCAATGGAGGATTGTTAAAGTTATAATCTTCTCTCTGGGTGTGTGAAATCCTGTTGCCAAGTGTAATAAAGTAATACCGTATTTGAATAAGCTAAGTTCTGATGTTGTTTTCCTAGGGCTGGCACAGTTTGTTGCTCTCCCAGGTTCTACTTCAACCCATGCCAACCTGCCCTTTCTTCTGTACAGCCAGTTTTTGCCCTCATCCTTCCCCATTGCAAATGATTGCTTATAACTGCGAAGAAGTAACTGACAAGATTTAACTGAATATTGTTCTCCAAAGTGCAGGTGTAGGAGCAGGATCCAGCCTTGATAACAGCTCCTGGAATTTGCTAATAGTCTCTCTCTCAAAAAAAGCGGTTGTACCTCTTCACTTGACTTTATGCACCTTTCTTGGCCTCTTCATATTGACCACCATTCCCCAAGTCAATATGAGGAATTTAGCAACAGTAACTACAAAGCTACTTAAAGTTCCCATCTAGCACTGCTTCTACTATGCTGTGATTTTCTGAAGGAAAAAAGTTTATTGCTCTTTTCCTCTCAGTGCATATCTAGTTTAATCACTTTTTTTGCATAACAGTTAGCATTACTACATTGCACCTACTAGCTGTCAAGAGAGCTCAAAACCTTGCCTCTGGAAAGGATTTGTTCTTGACATCAGAGACAGGGTAAAAAAAATAGAAACAAAGATTCTGTTATTATAGTCAACCCTAACTAATATTTTAGAAAACCTTTCCCAAACAATTTTGCTTAATAAGTATGTATTAAGGTTGAGTTCTCTATCATTGAAACATTGACTTAAGCTAAAGAAAGAGGGAAGGGAATCTTAGTCACCACAGCAACTCAACAAGATGACTATTTGTACCGGTAGGAAGTTTGACACATGAGAATGATGTGGAAACAGTAATGAATATGTATGCTATTTCTAGCAATTTCCTGTTCTTCCTCCTTTCCCTTCATTGACATAACAGCAATAGAGAAGGTAATCTACTTCCCATTGTGCATGTTCTGTAGAGCAGAAGAAAAATCTTCCGGGCATAGAAGGCTCATAAAAATAAGCAAGTCCCTTTTTGTGAGTTTCAATTTCTGTAAGTTTGTGATGGTCCACAGCACTTTAATAATTAGTCTACTGGGAGACTTAATAGAGTAGGACAACTCTTTTTAATTAACAATCCACAGTTACATGTGTTGACCAAGAGACATCAAACCACAGTTTAGCTCCAAGGAAATGTGAACTCCAAGGAAATCACATTTTTAACTGCTATAGTACTGTATTGCGTCCCTTCTTCTACTGCAATTTTATAGGAAGCAAAACTCAGTTTGATGTTCTGGACACTGGTGAACTAGAAAGCATTTGTGTGCTATTTCATGGAAATTTTTACTGCAGAAAATCATGGAAAATGACAGACATATCTCTTATTTTTAAAAAATAATAAGAGTTATAGGATGAAATATATTACATTCATACCTCGCAAAATGAATTTAATGCATTCTGAGAGGTTGCTCGCTATGTGAAAAATTCGCTAGGTGAGTCTGACTCACATAACGAATTTTTCGCTATGAAAGTCGGACTTTTCCCTATGGAAAAACACGCATAACGAGCGTTTCTATGGGAAAAACTCGCATAGCGAAAAAAATTTGCTGTGTGAGTTTTCCCCAATAGAAACACTTGTTATGCGAGTTTTTCCATAGGGAAAAGTCTGACTCGCATAGCGAAAAATTCGTTATGCGAGTCAGACCGCTTAGAGAAAAACTTGCTCGTTATGCGAGTTTTTCGCTGAGCGAAACACTCGTTATGCGAGGTTTGACAGTATAAGCAAAATCAGTTATGTCACTCAACTCCACGAGAAAAAAAGCTCTATCTTCTACCTGAAAACAGGAGGCAACCTTATTAATCTGAAAATCATGCACTTAATGCTTTTTACTACTGCAAAACGGGATCAATAAGACCTAAGACTGTTTAACTTTTGCTGGAGCATGTTTTTTAAAGCAGGAATCACCCCAAAGAGAGGGAAAATTGATAGCGTGAATGAATGTGCATATTTTGTTGTTCATCATTAATGCAACCAAGACTAAAGATTGTAGATAATCTTCTCTCTGAAATCTGTGCCAGATGCAAATCAAAAGAGAGGAATTGAGAAAAATGTTTCATCTCTGGCCAGCAGCCATAAATACTTTTTTTCTGATTTTAATCCCACTTCTTCCAGATACTTCCTAATTACTATTTTTATTTTATTTTATTTATTTTGTTTTGTTTTCTGATATTCCTAATTACTAATAGACATTAATTAATATATATGCATATAAGAGAAGAAAGAATATATATAGACTTTTGTTGCCTGTTTGTGTGAACTGTGTAATGTTTCAAAAGAAGCTACCTCTGTGCAAGTTGTATGCCTGCATCTGAAATCTTAGAATGAGCAATGTTTAGTTGAAAAACTTCTTAACACAAACATACATGGTAGGTTGAGTAAATATTCCATTTGCATTCCCATTTTGGGTTCTTCTCACCACATGGAAGAATTGCTGGATATAACAGGGATTGAAGAGGATGGGGCAAAATTCCTGTTTTGGCAGGGATTGTGCAGATTAACCTCTGAATCAGTAAACTTCCCTAGCTATTTCCTTTTGTCGTTGGTGTTGTTTGCCTGTTCTTTTGCAAAAGAAACTGCCAGATACTTCATAGTTCAATCAGTAGCATAGCATGGGATTCAGCCGCCTGGGGTAAAAGCCAAATTTGCCGTCCCATGGTTGGGGCCTAGGATGCTGGTTCCTGTTCCAGCTAGGGCTTCTGGGAATTGTAGTCCAAGAACACACATACTACCAAAAAGTGCCACCTGGGGCGGGCTGCACCCCCTGCTAAGCTACTGAGTTCAATGCCCTTTCCAGAGAACCTTCCTCAAGAAAGATAGTTTTGCATAGGAATTGTGACAATTCTTTTCAGTGTTTCTTCTGGGACCACAAAGGGGGGGGGGGGACAGAGACAATGAAATGTCCAAGAAATTTAGCAAGATTCTTGAGATAATAAGCCAAATAAACCTCACTCAGAGACATCTTATTATGAGAGGTGGGGAAAGGATGGATATTAAAAAAAATAATTGGTTATTTTGGCAAGAGTGAGAAAGTATGAGATGCATATCCTTACCACAGACACTATAGTGAGTGCTGGCTCATAGATTATTATTATTATTCTGTCATATCCATATCCGAATATTGACAATCATCATGGTGATCAGCAATAAAGACTGTCCTGGGAGCATAATGCAGTGGCCTTTCATATGCCTTTCGCATACAGCATGACACCCATACCACTGATCCAGTTCCATGAGTCACTTTCTGGTCCTGAGCCCTTTTGGCACACAAAGTCCTCCTCAGCCCCAGGCCAGTATTGATGAATCTGCTTCCCTTCATCATGACCCTTCACTATGAACTTTGGCACCCACACCGGTTACTCCTCAGGGTGGTCTGGCTAGTTAACTGCTGCCTGACATTCGGCTTTAAGTCACTGGTCTACTCTGTTACCTTAGCAGGATAACCTGGCCAGACTTACTGGCTCATAGATAGGTATGACAAAACAGACCAGTTTTGTTTTCTTCTATATTGCAGGTTCAAAAACCATAAGTTCTTTCTATACTGAAAATGACAATTGCTTAGTTTGGTAATTTTTTTCTGTGTCAAAGAAACTTTTTGTTTAACTTCCCTGGCTCAATTCAACCAGTACAGCTGCCCTCAGACTGCTGTACTTGCCACCCGTATACATTTTATATATGAACAGCCTCTTCTTTTTTGAAATTTTAGCACTAGAGTCAGGTTCACCTGAGCAGAGTGGGGTATAAATTTGAAACAACAACGACGACGACGACGACAATTGGTTAAATGGATTCAAGCCCAGTCTTTAAGAATCTTTAAGCACCTCAAAATCTGGTTCTCAGTGTATTTTTCTATCACTTTTTTTTGTGATTCTGTGCTATATTCAAGTTCTTTCCAATTTGAATACAAAGAAGTTTATGAATCCTGGAAAATTCACATATAAATGAACTGAAATGAAAGTGGCATTTCCATTTTAAGTTATTGGCATATGTGATTATAATCACATATTCTAAGAAACATCTTGAGTAGCAGCATTTGTCTGACTTGTTCTAACCTGAGATATAATTCTCACTGAGGCGGTAAGCCTATGTCAGGGTTATAATGATAATATGATGCAGCATTTATATAACACTTCCAAATGCTGTTTTTTAAAAAGGGATTTTGCATGCATTATCTTGTAATCTGCTCACAAATCCTCAGACTATCCCCATACAAAATTAGTTATGGCAACATTTCAACTGCTCATTTTTTTTCATGGTGGCACAGACTGAATTATGTGAACATACATTTTCAACCTGAGATAATACATTCCTGATACACTTTTAGCACCTCACTAAAAAGTAAGCCAGAGATTTTAAAACAGCCTATCAAACTCACCAAGGCAGAAGTTTGTGTTGATTTCAAAGGTGACTTTCATCACAGGCAGCAGCTGAGATTCATAAGATGCAAATCTATCCCTGTTGGTTGTACAAATGAAACATCTGTATTTCATTGGAATTCTTTAATGTTATTCAAGAATTCCTGTGAATGCTTCAGCTGAAGAGCTCTCAATATGTCTCATATTTCATTCTAGATGAGCTTCTTTGGCAATTCTACAGATGAATGTATATCACAAAAACACAGCTGAACATCTGTGGCAAATCTTAATATCAGGAAGGATGACTAGCTAGGACTAAGAGAACTCTAAGTGACTGGGGAAGAAAACCATGGGCACAATCCATCCATTGGCAAGCATGTGGTATCGTGTGACAATAGAAAGTGACCCACTTTAGGCAGTCTGGTGAGTCTTCTCCTGAGACAGCCCTGCAGCAAAACCATCCCTCTCCAGGAATGTCATGCTGAAGATCTTGAAATTTCTAGGTACCTTCATTCATATAGCTGAGTAGTTCACTTAGAGTTATGGACACCCTAATGCCAAGTGCAGTGTGGAAGATCTCAGTAGATCTGAGTAAACACTCCTAGTTAGTTGAATGTATACAGCAAATAGTAAAGCCTACAGCCATGGAAGCCCTTCCATTATATTTACATCCAACCTATGTATCACCCCATTGGATGAAATATATTCCTCATCTCAATTTCCCATGTATACCTGATCTGTCAGCATGCTTTAAACTGTGCACGCTACTTGACTGCATTCCAAACACTGATTAGAGCTTCTACAATTATTATTTTTATTTTCATAGACATGAATTATTGGAATTTTTATATGCCCATTCCAACTACAAGCATACTAGGATAGGGTGCTCTCAGCCTACCATGAATACTTGAAAGCATGGATAACAGTGAACCCAATATTTTACGTTGCAGACAGTGGTCTCTAGTGGCCAGTTCTGGTAATGTGCCATTTTATTGAATGCATTTTTAATGAATATTTTAAAACCTGCGAATACGGTAAATGCAACCATGGATACTGATCCCATGGATATGGGGACAACCTATATAGGATTTTTGGATTATTATTATTATTTGGCAGCCATCTAGCAATGTCCATTCTGTAGCACAAATTTGAATCCATAGTCTGGGAAGCACAAGTTAGGCAAGCCTGCCTTTATACATAGATTTGCAGTATGGGGTTACATAAGCCCGGCTGAAAGATGAAGCGTATTTGTGCATTGGGAGATGAAGAGGAATTCCTTTCTGCTAGCAAAGATATTACAGTGGCCATTCTGTAGGGATCTTCACAACTTTATTCTTCACACATTATTCTACAGAGTGTCAAATAACCATGCTGTGTTTTAGCATCTAGTGAAAGAACTCCACATCTGTTGATCTTGCATTTAAAGAGGAAGCTATTAATACCCCATTATAAAACATTGACTTTTTACTTTTAAAATTCTACAGCTGATATTCAAAAGAAGCACATGTCATAACTAATTCAATTTCTTATTTTATTAATCATGTTAGAAAAGTAGAAATTCAATCTCTTCAAACATCTTGATATAGTCAAGTTAATTTCCATAACTATAAATCTTTTATTACAAATGAGACATTGTCAGTATCTAGCCTCTGCTAGATAAAAAAGGAAATCATCTTGCAACTTATACACCATTAAGCTATAAGGCCACTTTAAATGCCCCACATCTTTAAAACATAGCTATTACAACCTGAACTTGTCTAACTTTATAGGCTTATAACTCACAGACCTTTATATCAGTTTCATTTTTTTCATTCATATGTGCTTTCACTTATACTGATTTTCAGTTTCTCCTTTCAGGAAAAAGCTGCAGAGGAGGTTATAGGGTTTCAGACTTCACAGATGCCATTTCCACATTCAGTCACTGCCCAAGTGAAAAGTATATGCATGAATGGAACTGCATTTTTTTCAAGCATAACCCAAACAATCTACTTGCTTACTTATTACATCTGTGCACTGTCATCTCTCCAAGGACCTCAAGAAATAATTTATTTCACTGAATTTGCCCATTTTTGTTATGCTATGTGCCTTCAAGTTGGACCCAGTAGGACCCAAGAAAAGTGAGATGCTGTATTTAAATAGAGGACTTACCAATCCCACATCCCAGTGAGTTCCCATGGTGGTGTGGGGCAAATGTGGAAAAACAGTTAAAGAAAGGGAAAATTCAGAAGTTAGAATGGAGAGATAATACTGAGTAATCAGCCCATTACAAACCCCATGAAATTGCACTGACTGGCAATTTGAAAGGTCAGAGGTTCCACTGGTCTTGCCAGGTCCCATTCTTTGTAAGGCTTGATAGCTTATGTGACCATACAGCCATGCAGATGCAGAGTCTGTTTTTGGAACTGAGACCTACAGAGATTTTACCCTTATAGACTTTTCTCACTGTCTTTTGAAGAAGGGACTCTCCAATTTGAGGTATGTATATATAGTTGCATGCACAGATAAACCCTTCATGTTTTCTTTTCAAACAGGATGATGTTGGGGTTACAGCCAGTGGAAGACAGTGCTTTATGTTGCAAGTCAATCAGCGTATGGGCAAAACATGAGCACTGTTGACTTTGAGTTACTTTCAAGGGTTAGAAAATGAGCAAAACATTGATGCACAAAAAATGAAGCTTCAGTTTTTTCAGAAAATGTAAGGAGAGAAAATAGGTGCAGTAGCATCATCAGTGCAACATGTATAAGTTCCAAATCAGGGTTGACAATCTGCTAAGTTCCAAGTACAGTAATACCTCGGATAACGCTAAAATTGCATAATGTTAAGTAATCTGGGGAGGAGAATTGGATCAAATAACGTTAAGGTCCTATGGGATGTATCGGATAACAACCGCTAAAGCCTGTGCGGTTACAATGTATCTCTATGGAGCTTTAACGTTATCCGATACATCCCATAGGATTTTAACATGCATCGGATAATACTAAAAATTGGATAACACCAAGACTTGTGGAACCAAGTCTTAGCGTTATCCGAGGTATTACTGTACAGTAAAACCTTGGATAACGCTAAAACTTGGTTCCACAAGTCTTAGTGTTATCCGATTTTTAATGTTATCCAATGCATTCATTGGATAACGTCAAAATCCTATGGGATGAATTGCATAACATTAAAACTCCATATACATTGTAACCGGAACAGGCTTTAGCGAATGTTATCTGATGCACCCCAGAGGATTTTAACGTTATGCGATGGAGTTTTCTCCCCCAGATTGCTTAACGTTATATGTTTTTAGTGTTACAGTAATACCTCATATAACATTAGTATCGAATAACACTAAAATCGCATAACATCAAGGAATCTGGGGGGAAGAATTGCATCAGATAACATTAAGATCCTATGGGATGCTTCAGATAACAACCGCGAAAGCCTGTGTGGTTACAATGTATCTCTATGGATCCCATAGAGGATCAGATAACACTAAAAATCATATAACACGAAGACTTGTGGAACCAGGTTTTAGTGTTATATGAGGTTTTACTGTATCTGATGCAAACGTTATCCGAGGTATTACTGTAATACATATACACATTCATGGACTTTGAATGTGTGTTCTCACTCCCATGAGTTTCAACCCCCATTTTTTATTTTTATTTAATTATTATAAAAAATGAGGGTTTAAAAACAATTTTGTGTCCGTATCAGTAGAATGCTTCAAATGGAGGGAACTGACAGACTCAGTCCTTCATAGATAAGACTAAAGCTCCAAGAATAAAAGTCAAACTTTTACAATTACAGAGTAGAAGATGCAGAAACTACAGTCAAATCTCGCATAAAGAGCGTCTCGCTTAAAGAGTAACTCGCTTAAAGAGCAAAATTTTCTCTGAATGTTCGCTTCGCCTAACAAATAAAACCAACCAAAAACTCGCTTAACAAATAAATCAGGGGTCGCAATCCCCCCCCCATTGGTCACTTACAATGGTGTTTCACTTAAAGAGCAAACTCGCTTAAAGAGTAATCCTGTGGAACACATTATGCTGTTTAAGCAAGGTACAACTGTATCTCTGTTTTATTTGTCCACTTGAATGGAATGGAATAACTAGTATTGTCACACATCACAGACAATGTGACAACATTTTAAAAATGAAGAATGGAACATTGTTTGTGAACCACTGTTGTCCTGGAATCATGGGGAGGTGATTAAGATCACAAAAATATGGAGATAATTTTTGTGTTGAAAAATTGTTCTTATCACTCCTAACTGAATTTCAAAATAATTCCTGAATTATGAAGCCACTCCAAATAAACTCTTAGGGAATCTTATGAAAAGAGAAATCTAAGTATTGTTTATTTCAGAAAATATGATGATTCAAAGGCTAAGTTAAAAGTCACTATGGCATCACAGCCTATATTCTAATGTTCTTCCTTCACTATTTGCATGTAGATATGTGGAAATCTCAGAATTTTGCTTCTTTTTATAGAATTATCTTTGGTTCCATATCAACTTTGGATTTATTTTTTTCTTCCCACCCTAAAATGTCTGCAAATGTTGGTGTATTTTCTCTATTTGTGCATTTATTTATGCACCTTAAACATACATTTGTTCATTTTTCTAGAAGAATAAATTATTTTTGTATATATTGTTTAAACTGTGTGCATATCAGCAATTCATCTTTCAGAATCTGCATGAAGATTCCTCCCCCACCCAAACACATAGCTTTTTGAGGAGAGCTTGATACAGTTCTTAGGAGGCATGTAACAGTACTTCTGATAAGGCTGTTAAATTCAACTGATCCCCACCACCACACTTTATGAGCTCCAAGGTCACACTGACAAGCCTGGCCATATTTCTGATTTCAAATATTTCTATCACTAGGTAAGCATTTCTCTAATCAGCTCATAATATTATTAATGTCTCTCATATATAAACAGATGAAATGTCTGTCCCAATATGACACCTCAGCAGTCCATATATTTAGTGTTGAAATTTTTCTTTTTAACAGTACATCAGTTAGGAAGTGGCAGTTTTCATTACTACGGCAAAGGTGTTCAAGCATCAAAGTATATGAGCTTTGGCAGCGCATGTTCATCAAGTGAATAAATTGGATTCCTGTATTAAAAGAGAGACAAGGAAATACAGGAAAGCACTAGATGAAGAGATAAGTGAATATAAAAGTGATGGACAGCAAAGAAAGAAAATACAGTTTCTCTGACAAAACATCCACAACCTTGTTTCTGTACTGTTATCTGTTGATTCTGTTGTCTGTGATAGTTGAACAAAAAAAATCATCAATGCATCTAAAATACTATTTGGTTTTTTAAAGGGAAGTAAATAGGATTTCAGAGGCATTAAGTAGGTTGTCAAACAGTTGGCATCTCGATAAAGGACAAATTTCAGGAAGAGGGGTCAAAATTCTTTCATGTGAAATACTTTGCCAAAGAAAGGTTACTTATAAAGCAGCTCCTAAATGACATGAATCATTGTATTTAGCTCTGTATCAATTTTGGCTGTATGTCAAGAACCACCTGCTAATTAAGCATTCATTGTTCCACTCTTTCTCTAGTGTTCTTCCCAGCTGCATTATCCTTTCCCTTTTCTCTCACTATCCTTGGCATCATTTGTTCACACAATGATTGCATTTTATTTGTTGGGATAAGTCATATGGATATTTAAAATCATGTTCCATTATGCTTGACATTGTAATGACATCAGTTTTGCCTTAGACTGCGGACAATTGTTTATTGAACAATTTTGTGCACTCCTACAACTAAAAGTAGTGACACGGCCAGCAGCTCACCATCCTGAAATTGTGTGTGAACACTTTGTAAACCTTACACAGAGCCCACATTGCTATAGCCCACACTGACTTCCATTGAGGTTTTTTAGGATAGAAGACTTACTGATTCTGGGAAATAAAACTATTGCTCCCTCTCTACATTTACCTGCAATGCAGCCTGGAATCCTCTAAGGTAGAAGAGACAGAAAGTAGCCTGGGATGCCCAAGTGTTCCTGCTCAGAGGTTCCAGGGGGTTGGGGGGCATGGTGAGAGACTTGTTTTTAAGGCATTTTTAGCCCATCTTCTGGACTGATATGTTTGGGAGGGGTATTTTTTCATCTATCCAACTCAGGACCAGAGGAAAATTTTGACTTAGGAGTACGGCCAGTTAAATAGGTTGCATTTAGTCAGGTAGTGCTGGGGTTAGGGTGGTGGTGGTGAATCCCTCAGGGCACCATTGGATGAGGTGATACCTTGGTGCCTGTCATGATTTGGGTGAATCAGATGGGCACTTAGGAGACACCATGAGTAATCTCTGAGTTACATCTGACATCTGTTCATGTGAATAGAGTTGGAAACACCCACTGGATACCGCAACATCTTAACTAGCCTGGGTAGTAGCTTTTGAAGGTATAGCATTTTCCAGAGGCAAGGGATTCACCCATCCAGTAGAGGGAGAGGGGGCACAGCTGTGTTGAGGCTGGTGGCTCTAAGATCCTGCCCCCACCCCCCTGGACTCCTGCTCTCACCCATCCAGACTGGGTAGAGGAGGCACAGCTGTGTCGTGGCTGGCAGCTATAAGATCCTGCTGCTGACACCCCAACAGACTCCTACTCTCGCCCGTCTGGCCCAGGGAGAGGAGGTGCAACTGAGCGTCCTCGGGCCAGGAGGAGGAAGGAACATTAGTTGCAGGAGAAGGCGTCTGATAAAATCAGTGGTGGTGCTTTACTGGACTCCTGGCCAATGTCCTCTGGCCCGGAAGAGGACATTGGAGTGCAGCCATAGGTGGTCGCTTTCACAGTACTGTATAATGTTTTTTATGATGATGATCTATTGTATGGTATTTATTGAACTTTATTGCTCTGTTATATTATATGCCATTATATTTCGATTGTAATTGTAATGTAGTGTAATGTGTACTGATCTACTGTATGGTATTACTGTACTTTATTGTTTTGTTAAACTGTATGCTATTGTGTTTTTGTCTGCACTATAATCTTGATATTTGTGCATTCTTTGAACCACTCTGACTAGTTTTTTACCAAGTAGGGTGACATACAAGTCTAATAAATAAATAAATAAATAAATAAATAAACCCAGTCTAGAGAGGGGACAAGGTGTCTCCTGCTCCAGAATCAGAAATCACACTACCAGCCCCTACACAGGTCAGGTGATTCAATTTATTTAATAAAGATTGTTCAAGCCTTATACCACAAATATATGTCCTATCTCTTTAGTTGACAGGTAGGATGGTAGTCATTAATGTAAACAAATTTCATAGTGCAACTGCTTGTAGCATTTTGTACAGCAGCAATAAGGATGATAACCACAATGGCACTTGAAATGATTAATCCATTTACAAATTCCTTTTCTCAAGTAATCTTCCAAGGTCTGGAAAATTATCAAAGGGAACTACTGCTGACTGCCAGCAGCTCAATAAAAGTTTATAATACAGAATGGATAACTCATTGATACATAGTGTGGAAGATCTTTAGCCCACTTGACTAATCCAAAAGACAGCAAGACAGCAAAGAGAACAAGAAATGATTTGTTGTAGCTCTGAAAGGATTGTGAGCAAGTCACATAAAGAAGTGTGTATAATGTCTAAATTATTATTTTAAAGTTATCTAGAGAAGTGTCTTATCATTTATTAACAGTCTTTTGTTAATCATTAATTATTCATTTATAAAATCACACTTCTACTGTAGCTTTAAATAGAAACAATGTCTGATTGATTTGACAAAACCTCATCGGCTCATACCTAATTGTGGATTTGCATAAATCTGCAAGCAAGGAAGGCATTTCTTAAGGAATCATTAATCAATGCTATTTATAAGGAAAGCCACAATAAGAATGAATGACATGAAGATAGAGCTGCATTCCACTACCTGGTGCAGAATAGCTTGCCAAAGACAGCTCTAGTACTCTGAAACAATTTGCTGGAAGGTTTCAGCCTTCAGCTTATATTTCATATAAGTTGGTCCCTGCTCCCCATGCACAACACACCAAATAATTCTCCCCTGACAACAAGCAAATAAATAATAATCCATCTCTCTCTCTTTCTTTTTTAAACTATCCAAAAGATTCAACCAACGTCCTTTTGGGTTGGACTAATAGCTCTTACACTGAACACACATTCCAAGTTTCATGCTGATATAATGTAACTGTTTGAAAAGCTGTAGGAATCTTGGGACAGGAGTCTAGTGGGAATGTTACTTCCTAATGAAAGGTACATTTGTTTATATTACCTGCATTCCAATTTTCTCCCCATCGTCTCCCAAAGGCAGCTGAAAAATTGGAACAATAGAATAATCTTTAAAATATATTGGAAAAACTATTTAAAATTTAAAACCATTTTAAAATATTGAAACCATTTAAAAATATCCATATTTCATAAACAAATTATTCCCTTAATTCCCACCTATTGCTTAAATGCTTGCCTGATAAGGAAGTCCTTTCCCTAACAATGGAAAGATAAGAATGGGGGTTACAAGCTATCTTCTTGAGGCTTTTCAAAGTCTAGAGGGAGCCCCTGAGAAGGCCCTGTCTCATGTCTTCACCATGGAACCAAGAGAAGAGCCTCCCTAGAAGGCTTTAGAAACCAAAAAGGCTCATATGGGATGTTGTAATACTTCAAATGCCCTGCACTTAAACTGTATAAAGTTTTATATATACTGTCAACCAGTGCAGCTGTTGTAGATAGGACATTATATGTTCCCTGTAACCAGTCCCAGTTAGCAGTCTGGTTCCAGCATTTTGAACCAGCTGAAATTTCCAAAATTATACAAAGCAGATCCACATACAGTACTTTGCAGTAATTCAAATGAGATGTCACTAAGGTATGTGTCTTCATGGCCAGTTCAGACATCTCAAGGAATGGGTATAGCTGGTGTGCCAGCTTTAACTGTAGAAATGGACTCCTGGCCATTGCTGAGACCTGTGGATCCAAACTCAGGGTTGAATCTAGGAGCATACCAAAGCTTCAAATCTTGTTTCTGTAGAGGGAGTGCAACCCCACTCGGTGCAGGCTGAACCAGTGTCCATGCTGATTTGTCTTTCAACTTACCAAGAGCACATCTGCTTTGTCTGAATCAAATTTCATTTTGTTATCCCTTATCCTGTCCATTACTGACAGCAGTACTAATTTAGCCACAGAAGACCCTCCTTTGGGACAAATGGTAACAAGAGCTAAAGTCTGCAATTGTATCCAATTGATACATATTGATGGCACCAAGCCCCAGAAAGATCAGAACTACTATAAAACAGTACCTCCAAGATCCATTCCATAAAGGTACCCTGGAAGAGTATCATAAGTGATGATATCAAAAATCACAGAGAGGTCCAGCAGAATCTTTAGAGAGACACTTCCCAATGTAGACTGTCCACCAAGAAAAAATATATTTTTCTGTAGCCAGGCCTGCTGCCAGGCTGAAATGGATCAGTGGTTCCCTACCTTTTTTTTTTTTTTTTGCCATGCCCTACCTAAGCATTGATAAAATCCTGATAGTTTATTTTTTTTAATAGTAGCCATGTTAGTCTGTGTTTCAGGCATATCAGAGAATAAACAAAACAGCATCAAGGCTTTTTCAAGTCAATCCTATCTTCTCATTTTATGTCCAAAGTACTTTAGCTTCATCTTAACTATTTGACCTTCTATGGAGCAGACAGGGTTGATTTATTCTAAGATCAACCAATTGGGTCTCCTCGCTATCCAGTGCATCTATTCTTCTCCACTCTGCTTTCCTAATGGTCCTGCTCTCACAACCATACATTTTTGGCCATGCTGCTGTCAAGGAAACATTAGAGTGCCTCACTTTCCTCTGGTAAAGGCTGCAGGTCGCTTGGGGACATGGTGTAATTTTTATTATTATTATTTATTTTTTGAAACGGGCCGGTCTACCTCCCTTTACACTTCTATGATTTTTTTTTACTGGGTTGACCCTCTCTCCTCAAGCCAGTGAAGGTGCCTCTTTCTCGGCTATACTGTTTCGATGCTCCTCTCTCCTTGGTTCTCAATGAAGTCCTGGTCTACCTAGTTCTGCTAAGTGGAGCCATCTACCAACTTCCATCAGGCTGAGTGGGTCTTTTCACCTCTTTCTAGCCAGCTTAGCTGCCTTGCTCTCTGCTTCCAGAGCTCAGTGTTTTGGTCCCTGTAAAATGATAATTTTGTTGAAGAAAACAGAATGAAGGTTGTGTTTGGCACTAAACTACACCAAAATGGTTTGCATGGGTGTAGGAGGAGATATATTTTCTATTTCACTTCTGATCAATAGTTAGAAAGAGACATATCTAAAATACTAAAGTCTGATAAAGTGGACTTGATCCACGAAAGCTAACATTAAAATACAAAAGTTAGTCTTCTAAGTGCCACAGTATTTTGTTTTGTTTTTTGTTTTGTTTGCACCATAAAATACTAATGTTATACATATTGAATGTTCCATGTCTAATATTCTTCTCAGTATTCCCACTCAAAAATATGTGACCAATTCTGTCCTTGATCTCTCATATAGCCTTTTTGAAATAAACAACTCCAAATAAAATATTATCACCTTCAAAAGTAGATCCACAAAGATGTTAGTGGAATGTACTAAACTCACCTCTCATCTATAAAGCTGAGTAAAATCACAGGAACAGTTTCAGGTCTAATGACATTTCCCATGCAAGTATCTCATTAAGCTCATAAACTCATTATTGAGCCTATGGCTAAGGGCAGAATTTCCCTTTGTAATAATTGTGTCTCCATGTGAAGATCAGTCCTTTGGCCATCATGAGACATGCAGCTGAAGTGACCCCTTAACAAGATGTTCAACAAGATGAAATTTGCTGAAGTAGAAGTGACTGTGTTTATGAACAGTTCTTGACACAACAATGGCAAGATTTTGAGCGCCTATCCCTATGTTCAACTCTAAATGCAGTGAAACTGCCATCTATAGATTTGAGCAGAGTTATTGATGACATTGTGCGGTGGAGCTACACCTCCATGTTGATGAAGCCCTTGACGCACATTTGGAAATGAATATTTAAAGAGAGATGTAGTTTAGATGAAAAACATAGAAAATTGAGGCGACAGGGAAATGACTTTAAACAGGAGTTACTCAGATGTTACTATTTTCTCGCTCTCTCATAGGTCAATCTGACCAACCCATTCTTTAATTCTTCAGCATCCCCTCCCCCCAGTATCCTAACTGAGAAGGGAAGATATAAAGGCCTCATATCTCTCTCTCCCTCTCCCCACAGACACCCATGTTATATTATGAGGACTCACTAGCAGCTATCAAAATAGTGTTAGTAGAAGAAAAGGGAATAGTGACAAGAAGAACACAACTTGTCTCAGCTATTAAATAGTGACAGACTAGGACTCAGGAGGGCTCAGATGTCTGTTCAGCCATTGAAACTCACTGAAGATGTGGAACTGGTAAAGAGACTCTAAATATTTTACTTACCTTGAAAGCTCTGTTAGGGTTACTATAAGTCAGTTCTGACTCAACAGCACAAAAGAGCACCAACAGGTTATTTTAGTGGGGAGAACTTCTGTTACCCACAAATCTTTAGTTGATCTCAGTGGTACTTCATAAAAATAGTTACTGACTATGGCCCCCTGTATGGTAGCATTTGGTTAAATTTTTATCTAAGCTCAGAAAAATGCACTCAGATGGAGACTCTGTTCTGTTCACACACAAAAACCTACTGCAAAATGATTTGATGTGTGTCCTGTTCCAAACAAATTGTGTGCCTATCTCCCAAGCAAGCAAATTTTGCTTTTAAAAGTATCATGGAAAACAGTCAATGTTGGTTCTGCTAGCAACTTGAAAGGGAATACACAGGTAGGACAGGATCAGAAGAGCCCAAAGTTTCTATTTTTATGTTTTTGTCTTCCTTTCTGAATTTTAGATGTAAATCTTAAAAATCCAGATATTATAAAGTAACAAACAAATAAGCAACCTTGCAAAACAAAGTGCTAATGATTTATACCACCAGGATTCTATGACAGAATGACACCATTGCTATATGGTGGCTGCTGCTCTATTATTCTCTTTATTCCATTCTACAGAGCTTGTTAAATACTACTCATATTTTCTAATAAGATTTCCTGAGAAGAGGGGGGTTGAATGAGTTGGACTGAAGACAAAGCAGACTTGAAACTACTACATGTCTATTAATATAACAATTCCACTTGCTGTTGCCAATGAGATTTCTTTCTATGTGAGAAAAATCTCAATTTGCTGTTACTTTCAAATTGTACCTTTCTGCCACAGGATTTTAACCTCATCAGCTGCTCATTAAAGTTGCAACAGTATATATCTCAGAGAGATTTTGTGCAATTTTGGAATCATATTTGCTCTTTCCCACAGATGTACAATTAAAAAAAAACTGTTGCCTTATTGCCACATAGCGAAAGAATAATTTAGCCATGTACTACAGTATAGACTTAATGTAAATTAATTGCAAAGAATTTCTATTTGCAAGTAGCTTATTATTTGTAAATTCTACAATCTCAATTTAATTTTCATTTTGGGGGAAAATCAATCAGAAAGTGTGTTATTAAAAAGGACAGAGCAAATAATTTGGCATAAATCCAAACTGATGAGTACCTTATACTGATTTCAACATGAGAAAAATGTGCAATTGAGATGGAAGAGGGGAAGAGGGGAATATGATAAATAGTGGCAGTCAATACAAAAGATAATAAGTTGAACAATTGTATATGGAGGCATCTAACATTCATAATCATTGTGCACAGAGATACAAACCTCTTATACAGGCCTCAGGGATTTCTAAATCACCAACATACTTTGTAATATAATTTCTAAAACAGACAAAGATACAGGGAGATGCCAGAGTATTCCTTCATGCTGATATTCTTCAGATGGCCTATGTGAAGCTGCTATTTCAGCTGTCTTCTTATTTCCTTCCCTCACTTTATTTTTTGCTTTCTTGCATTTCAAATTATAGTACAGTAAAACCTCATATAACACTAAAACCTGGTTCCACAAGTCTTGGTATTATATGATTTTTAGTGTTATCTGATCCTCTATGGGATCCATAGAGATACATTGTAACCACACAGGCTTTAGCGGTTGTTATCTGAAGCATCCTATAGGATCTTAATGTTATCTGATGCAATTCTTCCCCCCAGATTCCTTAATGTTATGTGATTTTAGTGTTATTCGATACTAATGTTATATGAGGTATTACTGTATAGCTGTAGAGGGGAACAAGTGTTTTATATGTGGATGTGGAATTCTCTTCCTATGGCTGTGTATGCATTTATGTGATACTATTTCTCTGTGTGTGCATGAGCTAAATATAGAAACATGTACATCTACGTCTGTATCAATATCTATACACTTCCAGGTGTTTTTATATTCAGCTCATCCATGTACACACATGTGAGTGTATTGATTTTGTTTTTATTTTATGCCAGAAAAAGTATGAAAGAAAGTTGAGTTGGAACTCATATAGCATCACTTGAATGCTCCAGTACTGTAGACATTTAAGAGAAAATTGGACAATCATCTGTCAGATGTCCTCCATAGAGCAGGGGTTTGGACTCAATTATTTCATAGGCTCCTTCCAACTCAGTTAGATATACATATAAGGTTTTTATGTTCAGATCATGTCCTTTGAGAGAAGGTTGTTAAACTGCAAGGCATCTAAATGCTGACGTAAGCAAATAACAAGAGGAACAAAAACAACCACCCCATCTAGACTACTGAATGATTTCACCAAGGGTTAAAAGCCTAATGATCACAGAAATAACCTCTATTTTTCACACTTAATATACATGGGCGATATCCAGTTGTTTGCAAGCTCTCCTAATTAACTGAACAGTCTTTTAAACATCATTGAATCTCACAGTACAGATTTTTTGTTGTTCAGTTGCACAGTCGATTCTGACCCTTTGCAACCCCATTGACCACTGTCCGCCAGGCACCTATGTCCTCCACCATCCTCCTCAACCTGTGCCCATTGTTTCTACAATACCATCTAGCCAACTCATCTTTGGCTGCCCCCTTCTTCTTTTGCCCTCCATTTTTCCAAGCATCAAGGCTTTCTCAAGTGAATCCTCTCTTCTCATTTGATGTCCAAAGTACTTTAACTTCATCTTTACTATTTGATTTTCCAAGGAGCAGTCAGGGTTGATTTCTTCTAAGATTGACTTCTTTGTTCTCCTCGCTGTCCAGAGTACTCTCAAAACTCTCCTCCAACACCACATTTCAAAGGCATCTATTCTTCTGCTCTCAGCTTTCCTAATGGTCCAGCTCTCACAACCATACATTACCACCTGGAATACCATTGCTTTGACTATATGAATTTTTTGTTTGCAAGGTGATGTCCGAAGGAACGATCTAGCAAAAGAAATTTCGAGAAGGAGGCAAGCAGCATGGACAGCTTTTAACAGCACAAAGAATGTGGTTGGTTAAGCAAAAATGAGAAAATAACTGGCCGGACTCACCAAAACCAACATTCTACCTGCTTTATTATATGGCAGTGAAACATGGGCACCTACAAATCAAACATCAAAAAATAATAATAGATGTATTTATTTATTTATTTATTTACTCATATTTACTATCCCGCCCCAATCGGGTAGACCCAACTCTGGGCGGCTTAGATCATAGATTAAAATCACAGGTTAACATAAAAAAGAATTGAGCAAAGGATGCTATACGTACGATGGGTTGACTGAATATCAAATGAAGAACTACATATAAGATCAGGTGCAAAACAAGTGTCAATGTTGATTGAGTTTGCAAGGCATCGGTGGGCCAGGCATGTGTGCTGCTTCAAAGATGGCAGGTGGATGAAAGCTATCACAGCACAGATACAACTTGAAATAAAACAACCACTAGGAAAGCCAGCAACCAGATGGGAAGACCACTTCAGGGCAAAGTTCCCATGGCCCTGGATGAGACTGGCATGGGATTGGAAACAGTGGAAGATGATGCTTAGGTCCACCATCTCAACCTGATTTGTGAAACATGGATCATCCAAGTAACAAGTAAGTAAAGAAAAATGAATTTATAGAAATTTTGGTTGAATTTATTGACTATATGTTTGATCAATCTAAAGGAGTTAAGCCATGTCAGCAATATATGCCATTTTGGATAAAGGGGATAAGATAGATATGAGTGAACAATTGGTTTATTTAAACAATGCAGATAAAAAAGCAAGGTGCCCAGGGTGATCGGTACACACTGTATATGTATATTTATTGATTTGTGTTATAATAATTATTTGTATATTTTGTTTAAGTGTTAGAATAAAGAATAAAAAATATATTTTTTTAAAAAACCAGTCCAACAGTGCAGGGATGCGTTGTTTGAGAAACAACTATATAGAGAGAATCCCTATTACTTTCTGGATGACAAATGTCAATAAGCAACAAATGAATATGTGGCTAAATTAAATCATCTTCATTTTAAAACCAAAGGATCTGGATGCACAATACAAAGTCCTGGCAAAAGATACTATCAGAAAATAATTACGAAGCAAGGTTTAAGTAATACATGTAGGGCCTGTCACAATTCCAGAAGTCAATTCATCATATAGCTAGTGAAACCATAACAAAGATGCCTTCTACATTATAAATTTCAGGTACTTCAAGTTTTAAAAAATGACATGACAGCGGACACCTCGATGGATGACATCTGACAGATGATTGTCCAATTTTCACGTGAATGTCTTCAGCATTGGAACAAACAAGTACGGTAAAATAGTTGACTTTAATATGCTGAGTATTTTACATCTTGATAAATAACAAAGCTAAACATAACTTATAAAATTGAAATTACGGTACCCCTCCCTCCATCACATTTCTGATACAAGGTATTTATCCACTTTTATTAATTTGAATCCCCCTGACCTTAGAAGGAGCTGGTAGTGCCATTCCTGATACAGTAATACCTCAGATAACGACTGCCTCGGATAACGCTAAAATTGGATAAGGATCTGTTAGCGTTATCTGATACAGTCATTCTTAGCAGCAGGGTGGCTGGAAAGCTGAACGGGGCTCTCCATTCAGCTTCCCAGCCACTCTGCAGCTATGGAGGCAGGGGTGAGGTGGCTGGAAAGTTGACGGGAGCTCCCCCGTTGGCCTCCCCAGCCACCCCACAGCTGCAGAGGCAAGGGTGGGTGGCTAGGGAAGCTGACAGGGAGTCACTGTCAGCTTCCCAAGCCACCCTGCAGCTGTAGATCAGGTCCTCTGATCTCCCTGGAGCAGGCAGCGGGATCTGAGAGCCCGAAATGGGTTTTTAAAAGTTCATTTTTTAAAACCAATTTTGGGCTCTCTGACTTCCCTGCCTGCTCCAGGGAGATCAGAGGACCCAATCTACAGCTGTTACTGGGCTTCCCTGATGTCCCCAGCCAGTGGAGCAAGCCAAAACATCTGGGTTCGAACCCTGATGTTTTGGCTTGTTGCACTGGCCAAGGACGTTGGGAAAGCCCAGAAACAGCTTGGATTGGGTCCTCTGATCTCCCTAGAGCAGGCAGGGAAGTCAGAGAGCCCAAAATTGGTGTTTTTTTTTAAAAAAAGTCCTTTTTTTTAACTCATTTCAGGTTCTCACCTCCCTGCTTGCTCCATGGAAATCAGAGGACCCGATCTAAGCTGTTTATGGGCTTCCCCGATGTCCTCGGCAAGTGCAGCAAGCCAAAATGTCAGGGTTCAAACCCTGACATTTTGGCTTGCTCCACTGGCTGGGGACATCGGGGAAGTCCAGAAACAGCTTGGATTGGGTCCTCTGATCTCCCTGGAGCAGGCAGGGAAGTCAGAGAGCCCAAAATGGGTAAAAAAAAACACATCCATTTTCTTACTCATTTCAGGCGCTCTCACCTCCTTGCCTGCTCCAGGGAGATCAGAGGACCTGATCTAAGCTGTTTATGGGCTCCCCCCACCTCCCTGGAGGCTGTAACAAGCCAAAACATCAGGATTCGAATCCTGACATTTTGGTTTGTTGCAGCCTCCAGGAGGGTGGGGGAACTTCAATAATAGCGTGCATCGGCTCTAGGGAGGTCGGGAGACCCGATGCGCGCTAATTTTGAAGTTCCCCCACCCTCCTGGAGGCTGCAACAAACCAAAAGTCAGGATTCAAATCATGACATTTTGGCTTGTTACAGCCTCCAGGAGGGTGGGGGAATTTTGGAAACAGCTTGGATCAGGTCTTCCCACCTCCCTCGACCTGGCAGGGTGGTCAGAGAGCCCGAAATGGGTAAAAAAAATGAACATTTTAAAACCCATTTTGGACTCCCTGACCCCCCTGCCGGCTCCAGAGAGGTGGGAAGACCCGATCCAAGCTGTTTCCAAAGTTCCCCCACCACCCTGGAGGCTGCAGCAAGCCAAAACGTCAGGATTCAAATCCCGACGTTCTGGCTTGCTGCAGCCTCCAGGGAAACAGGGCTTTTTTAAACATCGCACAATGTTAAAAACCAGATAACGATGAGACTTGTGGAACCAAGTCTCATCGTTATCCGAAGTACTACTGTACTGGAATAGGAGACACCTTGCCCCCACTCCAGACCAGATGGGTGAATCTGTTGCCCCTTTGCAGAGCTGAACCTTGTCAGCTACTACCAGGCTGGCCAAATTGGGGAGGCATCTACACATTCATTTCCAACTCAATCAGCATGAACTGATGTTGGACATTCTACGCAAATGTCTCATGGTGTCCCCCACATGCCCAACCAATTTTCTCAAATTCAGCCAGCCAAAGATGTCTTGAGGGACTGACCAACTTAGCCCAGGACTACCTGCCTAAAAGTGACCTATTTAATTGGGTCCCAATTTCCCATGAGTCAGAATGGGACAGATAAAATAACTGTCCCTCAACCCAGAGCCAATCAGAATAATGTACTATAATTTTTCTATCCAACCCCTGAAGGCAACCTGACACTCTAGCCACTGGGAGGGTGGGTGTGTCATCACAATTAAGACAACAGGAGGCCTTGGGGACCTGCCCTGACAGGCATCCAAGGAAGGATGCTAGAGCATCCCTACTCCTTCTGCCTCACGATGGAACAAAGGTAAAGTCCCTCCTTCCATCAAGCAGTTTCACAGAGACATATGTGCAGAGCTCATTCCACCAATGAACTGCCTCAAAAGCATAGGAAATTATCAAGTACCAAACATTAAGACAATCAATTTAAAAATTTGGATGCAAGTTCAGGTCAACTTCCTCCCCATGCTAAATTTGGGAACCAAAATTCTTCCAAAGTCTTTAGTTACCAGTTTAAAACAATCACTAACAACTTCTTATTCTTATTCTTCTCCCGTGTCTAGGTCACACATGAAACTGCCAAAACGAAGGCACCTTTTGGTGAGTTCATTCTGCACTTCCTTTTGCCTGACCTAGTGTGAGAAAGATTAGCCAGCAACATAATGGTGCCATTACCAGGGTACATCTGATTGTGGTTCAAAAATACCAAACCTTTGAGGAGGGTCTTTCTATGTACCTCACTAATAACTGCTAATTTGCTTCCTAAATATATATATAAAAACAGTGATTATGCAAACATGTCAATTCATTCCAATTTTTTTAGGACTTGATTTCTACATTTTAGGCTTGACCCTTTTTCTGTCCCCAAGAACCATCAATGCTGAGGAATAAGAAATATTGTTGTGATAGAAGGACCATCTTTCTGGGCATTGATAAAATGATCTAACAGGAGCCTCCACAATCAACATCCTGCAGACTCAGTTCCAGCTTGGGATGAAGATGCATTTGTTATTCCATTGTTTCCTGCTGTACTATGAGAGATGTGACCAACCACCACAGGCCAGTTCTTGTGAACTTAAGATACATACAGCAAATCAAGCCTTACAAATAACTGCACAGATCGTCACTTTCGCACAAATTGGCTGATCAAGTGAATCTGGCTTGAATATTATTTTACAGAGTACAACTGTACTTAATGGCAAGTGTTATGACCTCCCAAGAGAAAGTGTAAACTTTCAAATGGAACTTTCAGAACACAACAGATCCCAAAGAAATATAAACCAAATTCTGCTTTGCTTTTAATGTCTCCTTCGAGAGTCATTCTTCACAAGAGGTTTTCCTTTTATTTTTCAGAAGCATTAGATTTCTAGTCAGCTCATGGGCTATATTTTCCCTCCCCTAAAATGCGCATTAATACACAACCCTACATGGGGGAAAAGTCCTGGCACATTAATAAATTCAAGAGAGGAAGCAAACTTGCACTAGTATTGCAAAAACATCATGAAGAGATGATACTCATATTGAGAATTACCTGCAACTGTATGGAGACATTTGCATCTTATTAAGAGTGAAATGCATTCTCAGAGGGGCTTTTCATTTTTGGGTATTTGCTCTGAATAATGCCCTACACAGAGACCCAGCTTAATAATAATGCTAATCCTTCTTTGTTATGTATCCTGCAGTTATGGGATTCTGTGCTTATTACAGATGCTGAATTGCAGAGAGTCGAAGTGACATGAACAGGGCTGTGTGTCCCAACCTGTTATTCTCAAGTGCAATAGAAGACAGTGTTGAAGTAAAATTCAACTGTCAGGTGAGTCACCTTCAACAAAGGGCAGCAAGCAGAAGCAACATCTTGTACTTGCCCTCCATGTTTTAGACTTGCATCCCCTGTGTCAATAATCGGGGGGGGGGGCATGTTTTAGGCCCTACACTTCCTGAACCATATTCATCAGTAGTACATGGAGGCCATTGATAAATATTATACCACAGAGAAACGGTCATGTGTAGAAGACAGGGTTGCCATCAGCATCCTTTGTGCTGTGATTTTAGGTTCAGACATAAAACTTAGAGAGGGTTTTTTGTGATATGATAGAGAAGAGACAAGCAGGGATTAGGCCTACTGATTATAGAAACAATCCTGAGGAAATCCAGATAATATGGCTGGACTTTAATCATAGAATAACTGAGTTGGAAGGAGCCTATTATGTCTTCAAGTCTAACCTCCTGTTCAATGTAGAAATCCAAATCAAAGCAGATCTGACAATAGTTGTGCAACTTTCTCTTGAAAGCCTCCAGTGTTGGAGTACTCACCAACTCCAGAGGCAATTGGTTCCATTGTTGTGCTGTTCTATGAGTTAAGAGGTTTTCCTCTCATATTCAACCTATATCTGTCTTTCTGTAGTTTTAGCCCATTATTGTGTGTCCTGCACTCTTGGATAATTGAGAACAAATCTTGCCCTTCCTCTTTATGACTATATTTCAAGTATTTGAAAACAGCCATTATATTCTCCCCCTCTGTCTCAATTTCTCAGGGGTAAACATGTCCAGTTCTTCCAGTCTTCCCTCATAAGGTTTGTTTCCAACCCCCTGACCATCTTTGTTGCCCTCCTTTGAACTTGTTCAAGTTGATTGGCATCCTTATTAAAGTACTGGAGATAGTACTCTAGATGTGGTTTGACTAGCGCCAGTGTGGCGGGAAGATTTTTGAAGCATGTTTACTCTGGTTTGGGATTTTTCTGATGTTTCTGGGCTATGCTTCAGCAGCTAAAGTGCAATGGTGGCCAACTTCCTGATTCCATGCTAGGATCCCAGGCACTGTTGTAAGTTCTGCCCATCACCATAAGCCACCCATGGTCACACTCCAACTGCCGACGCGCAGCTGAGAAGCAATGGAAACACCCCAAACTGGAGCGAACATCCTCCGAAAAGCCTCCTGCTATCCTGGGAAGCGGAAGAGCCTGCCCAAAAACCTGGGGAAATTGCACAATTCCCACCGGCGCGGCATTAAGTAATGTGTCATTATTTATTTATTTAGATTTATATTGCCACCCACTCGCCGAGGTGACTCAGGGTGGCTTATAGTCAAAACAACAACAGTACAATAAAAATTATAAAATGCAGCCACGTAAAACAATTAAACCAGAACACAAACTAACTCCCATCAGGCCGTTGTTTTGGGCCCAGAGGAGTGGGCAAGGTCCCCAGCCACTGCTAGGCCTTGGCATCTTCTTCCTCAGGCTGTTGTTGTGGGCCCATTGTCATGACGTCTGATGGTGGGGGGCAGGTGTAGAGGTGCCCGGGTGGCCACTACATTCTATAGAGTAGATATAAATGTAGCACTTGTAAAGGAAAAGGAAAAGGAAAAGGAAAAGGAAAAGGAAAAGGAAAAGGAAAAGGAAAAGATTTCCCTTGCTCAAAAGCCAGTTGTATCTGACTCTAGGGTTCAATGCTCATCTCTGTTTCAAAGGTGAAGAGCCAGTGCTGTCTGCTTCTGTAGACATTTCCATGGTCATGTGGCAGGCATGACTAGACACCTGAGTGCACGGAACACTGTTTATCTTCCCACTGAAGTGGTCCCTATTTATCTACTTGCAATTTCTTGCTTTCGAACTGCTAGGTTGGCAGGAGCTGGGACAAAGACAGGAGGTCATTCTGTCCTGCAGTACTTTGGAATCTAACTACTGACCTCCTGCCTTCCAGTCAGCATCTTAGCCACTTGAGTCACTGCAGCATTTGAGTGGCTTCTATTTAAAAGAAAATATTAAGGATAAAGGTTAGTGTCCGTTGGCTTTTATCTGATTGGAAATAGACAAAAGTGATAACAAATACAACAGAATAAAAGGAATTATGTTCAGCCCATTAGACATCATTTTCTTAATAATTAAAAATTCTCTGGGAAAGATTCTTCCAGCCTTGACGTTATCTGCACCAGCTGGCCGAGAGTGAAACCTTAGTTTCACAATATGACAAATCCAAAGCCACTTTTTACAGAGTCTTGAAAGTTAACCATTTAGCATCCTAAACATTTTTAAACTGTAGAGAAAGCATTTCTTAAGTTGCTCTAATAAAACAGAAGACAGTTCTGTAGAAGCAGAACAGAGAGTTGAATTAGAGAACACAGTTTATTACAGCTATTGTACTGTTACCTAGCTGAAAACAGGATGGCATCTTCCCCTTTGAAGCTTCCAGGTCAGGCGGAAGGCCTGTAGCATATTATATGTCCTTTTTTTCCCCATAGAAAGCTTCTTCTTCTTCTTCTTCTTCTTCTTCTTCTTCTTCTTCTTCATCTTCTTCTTCTTCTTCTTCTTCTTCTTCTTCTTCTTCTTCTTCTTCTTCTTCCTCCTCCTCCTCCTCCTCCTCCTCCTCCTCCTGTCTAGGCCAGACATGAAACTGTCAAAATGGAGGCAACTTTTGGTGAGTTCATTCTGCAGTTCCTTTCGCCTGACCTAGGATGAGAAGGATTAGCCAACAACACAACATTGCCGTTAACAGGGCATGCCCGATTGTGGTTCAAAAATATCATGCTCTTTCTATGTACCCAAATAGAAAGCTGCATGATGAGTCCTTGTAAGCCAAGGATGTCCCTAACATATATATGTGAAAAGGCCACGTGAAGCAGCAGATTTGGTGTGCAAAAGGCACTCATGAAAAGTACTGAGGCTATTAACTATTTAATAATTGCATTTCACTTGCTGTGAAAGAAATTGGTTTTATATTGTTTCTTGGATAGCCTTTTGATGCAGGCTTTTAACATTATGTAACATTGTGGGATTGTATAATTGGTATGTTTTATTTGTTGTCAACCACCCTGAGTCACTTGTGAGGATGGCGACATAGAAGTATGACGATAAATAAATACATAAAATTAATTGCCGCCCTAGTGGACTACATACATTAACATTCTGGGTAGTGTAGTTGCTGTGTTAAAACATCTTGAGATAGTCATGTATTGGGGGCTTCCAAAGAATGATGTAGGGAAGCTCAAAGCAGCAGCTGTACTGAGCTACTGCTTCTAAATTCTCATCCTAACATAAAGAGATAGTAAGATGGGTTCAGTTGACATTTGAAATTTGATGAAAACCCAAACTCTTCTGCTTTTGTGGTAGCATAATAAAGATTACACAAGCTGGATAGTTCAGCACTTTATGTATCTTGCTGTGGAGCTGGAGGTTGGGAATTTGATTCCCTACTGTGCCTCCTAGGAGAAGAGGAACCTTGTGTAGTCATGAGCAAGTTGCACGGTGCCAGGATGTCCCCAGCAGAAGGGAATGGTAAACCACCTTTTGTGTATTCTCTACCTGGAAAACCCTGGAAAGTGTCATAATAAATAAGAATTGACTTGCAAGCTCGCCCACATACACACAAAGGATTACAGGAAATATTGGTTTAGTTACATTAAAGTGTGCTGATTTTTCTTCATAGTAGACTTTGGGTATTTCCTGTTTCTTTGCCTGTGGGACATGTTCCCACGGCACCAATAAGACTTTCCGTCTTCACATAGTGATCTGCACAGCAGAGCCAAGCCTTACCTGAGAGTTACAAAAGTTAATTAATTGTTTGAAATTGAAGATGAAACTGAAGTTTTCTCAACGGGGAATGTTTTTAATTAACTTTGCATTGCTGTTCAGGAGAGGAATGCTGAGAATACAAATACTAAATAATGCACATTGAATATGCCATTCAATTTGTACAATGACATTCACTCTGAGTGGAACAGCAAGGTTTTTTCGGCTTTGGTTGAGCGAATATGTGTAGTGCTCTTTTAAATGACACTGGATCTGCTGATCAGTAGCTTGTGAAAGGGTGCTTCCCCATTAAACAGGACTGTAAGTTGTTGCAGACTAGTGGTGCCCAAACTATGTTCCATGGGCCCAATTAGGCCCATGTATCTCATTAATCCAGCCTGTACTGAGAACCCGAACCCTCTTTGGACCACTATTCACCACCCACTACCCACCACCCACCACCACTGCCTGAAGTCCCAAAATGTCACTTACAGCAGCAGCGGCAATGGTGGCAGCAGTGGTGGTGGCAGCAGCAGCTGCGGGAGTAGTTGTGGTGGTGCTTCACCTCTGCTGGTCCAAGCAGCCTCCGTTCGGTCCCAGCACTGTGAAATACTCTTGCAAGCTGGATTGCCACATTGTAGGAACTTTTCAAGCCTTCTCTGTTTCAAAATCTGTAGCACTGGAAGGGGAAACTTGGTGTGCCACACTGACATCAGCCTTGGCATGCCAAGGGACTCTCCCAATGTGGTATGCCAAGGCTGATATGAGTGGGGAGTCCCAAATTTACCCTTCCAGTGGAGCAGATTTTGGAATGGAGAAGGCTGGAAAAATTCCTACAATGTGGTGATCCAGCTTGCAAGAGGCTTTCACAGTACAGGGACTGAGTGGAGGCTGCTCAGACCAGCAGAGGTGAAGCACAGCCACCGCCACCACCGTTAGAATGGTCAGCAACAGGAGTAGACCACCTCCGGCCCCATCCGCTGCGTGTCAGGGGCAGGACTGGCCTGCAAAAAAAAAAAAAACCTGTTTGGGCACCACTGATATAGACAAGCAGGACATATACAGAATGTGGTACTGGTTGCAGAATTTAGTTTTCTTCTTAAAACAAAACAAAACAAAATCAAGTTCTTCTATTTCCAGTGAAGATCTTCACAACTTTTGGTGTAATCTCTGAAAAGTTACGAAGCAAGATTGCTGATGTCAAAGTGTTTCACATCTCTTCATATTGGTAAAATGCAAAGTGATTTGCAAGATAATACTTGTAATACTACTGCCTGTCCCAAGCATCATGCTAGTGACAATTCAACCCCAGCATTCGATCACTCAAGACCATCTGGCTGAGAAAACTCCAACTTTATTTAGTAGAACATAAAAAAAATTCTTCACTTGTACTCTCACAGTTTCCTCTTTGGGGGTCCAAGTTCCTAGTACTAGCTCCTGGACAAGCTCAGTTTCTTCATGGTTGCCTGTTGCTCTCACTGGTGGAGATGGAAAAAGAACAGTAGAGCTAACCAAAGGTCCTTGCCCCAGATTAGATTCCTGGACTCCCTTCAGTTAGTGTTTGTACCATATTCCAGACTATCATGTGGGTGTTAGGACATCACCACCTGCAGTTGCTGAAAAAAGCTCTTCTTCACTATGGCACTGTTATCTATACTGCATCTTCTGCATGAGAGTCAGAGTTGGGATGGTCAATGATGGCAAAGATTGCTGACTAAGGTTCAAATGCCTCAGCCAAGGTCTTCTGGGTCTTTAGATTATGTGTGCTTTTGCAGTCCCCTCATGTACTCAAAGCTCCACTAGGGCACCAGTCCAGAGGCCATTCTTGAAGAAATTCTCAAAGAAATCTGTGGCCAAGTAGGTGAGCACCAGCACCTCTCCCACATCAGCACACTACTTCTCCTCTCCAGAGTCCCCGTTCTCTGTCTTTCCAGACTCTGGTTCCTTAACCTCTGCAACTGTCTCTCTTCCTAGGTGAGCCAACCAACCACAGCTACTGCCTTAGGTCTACATCCAGCAGGCCTTTCTGGAGGCATCATGTAAGATCCATTAAGGGAATTGGCTCACAAATACAACTGACAATTAAGGTATATTTTTGAAAAGAGCATAAGGCATATCTTTAAAAGTAGGAATTTAGCTTTTCTTATTGAAAAATCTTTGTAATACTAGTTGAGAATTGCATTAGAAGACAGAGTAAATGTGTAGATCACCCAGATAGATGGTATATAAATCTCTTGTTCTGATCCACTGGTATTTTATAGCTTGTCTTTCCCTTATCTTTTCCATCTGCTCTATCTTTAATTCGATGAATTCAACAGGGATGATGTTTTCATAATTCCAGAACATTCAGCCCAAGATGTCATCTAAAATCCCCTAGGCAAATGTGTAGGACTGGGAAAGGAGAAACCAGGAGGCAAAACAGATGTATTTTCCCCTCCATATTGTGCTTCTCTCCAATATGTCAGCTGGGAAATGGAAATGAATCATCCCTCAGTCACATTGCTTCTTGGGAATCATCCAAATGATCCTTGGGTAGAGTGGTCTTGCCATCTTTTAGAGCAGGAGTATTCAAACTATGGCCCATTGACTGGATTTGGCCCATGGTACCAAATCATCCAGCCTGCACCATCTTCACGACTCCTGGAAGTGGAAGTAAAATGTGCCTGTGCATGTGCAAAATGTGTTTACGACAGCTGTGGTTGCATTTATGGCAGTGTTTTGCACATGCACAGGCACATTTTACTTTCTCTTCCAGTGGGAGGACCAGCCCACTGAACCACGTGACCAGCCCACTGACCCACGTGACCGATCCACAGCCTGAAAAGTTTGGGCATCCCTTCTGTAGACTCTATAGAGCAGTGGTGGTGAAACCATAGCATGAGTACCAGAGGGGGCACTAAGAGTTATTTCTGTGGGAATGCACCCCAGCACAGCATTCACTCTGTCCCTCTGCCCAGCAGCTCAATGGGAGAATTTCCTCCCTTTCCTGTTGCCATATTGGCACTTTGCAATAAATAAGTGGGTTTTGGGTTGCAGATTGGGCACATGACTCTAAAAGGTTTGCCATCAGTGCTGTAGAGAAACTAAACCATTCTCCCATGGAGCAATGAGGTGACTACCAGGAAGCAATGAGAATCAGGGTACATTCCTTTTCCTCCAGACAAATTATGTGTGATTAAGCAAACATTTCTGGCAGAAAGATGTCTCCTTTTGCATCCTGGGATCTTTTCTCCAAGTCCCTGAAGGATAGTAAACAACCTCTGGGACTGGGAGTATTACAATTGCAGGTAGTGCACATGTATAGTGGAGTTGCTACACATGTATAGTGGGGTTGCTGCTACTCTTGGTGTTTTTTCCCCATGTCAAGCTACTGGTCTTATCAAAGGAGACAGGAGCCCCGAATTAATGATGTAAGTGTATGCCACTGTGTGGTCCCACTTGCCATATGCAAACAGAAATTCTATACTCTTTCAGTCCATATATTGGAACCAATTTTGAGGGCCATATACCCTCTTGATCCTTTCTCAAATTGCCTGGATGAGTTCTTGTGCCTAAAAAAAATTGCCTCAACAAAACTGTGACAAAGAACATTGCACATTGGAAAGTCCAGAATAGCAATGCATCACAACCAACAGACACTAATGGAAGATGGGTGGTAGAAGGAACAAAGCAGACTGCCTGGTAAACTGGATCTGGCCCACAGAAATAGACCAAAGTGGAAAACAGGTTTACCTGCAAAACTAACCACACACCCCAGCCCTTCTGATTATCTGAAAGTAAATACATGAGGAGACGGAGACTCACAAAGGTTACAGAGGCTGCTGGGAAATTAGTGGCCGCCACGCTGCCAGGTTCCACAGCTACAGAACAACAAATTTGGAACCAACAGTGAGATGGAAATGGTGCTTATAAGTATTCGGAGGAGGGGACACCCCACAGAAAATTGGTAATTCATGGCCTCTCTTAAATTTGGGAAAAGTCAGATGGGATGAATTTTGTAAATATTTCCATTGGTATTTTAAATTGAAACTTCTTGACATTTACTGTTCTCTTAAAAGCTCCAAGAGACATCTTGTTTCCAAGAATCTGTTGTTCAGACCAAATTATTTCTCTTTTCTGAAAAGATATGTCTTATTGTTCCTTGGAGAAGCTCAATATTGTTTCTTTCTTAAAGTCCACATAAAATTCATTCTTAAGTAATTTCCTATATTATTCAGGTTCCTATATTTTTCAGGTCCCTACTACTTGAGCAGTAGTAGCTCAAGTGGCTAAGATGTGGACTGGAAGGTGGCAGGTCAGCAGTTTGATACCTGAACACTGCATGATGGAATTAGCTCCCATCTTTGTTCCAGCTCCTGCCAACCTAGCAGTTTGAAAGCAAAACATTGCAAGTAAATAAACAGAGACCACTTCGGTGGGAAGGTAAACAGCATTCTGTGCACTCCAGTGTCTAGTCATGCCTGCCAATGACCATTGAAATGTCTGCAGAAGCAGACAGTGGTGGCTCTTCAGCTATGAAACAGAGATGAGCAATGAACCCTAGAGTCGGATACTACTGACATTTGATCAGGGTGAGCTTTACCTTTACCTTTCCTACTATAATATGAAGTATTATTTGGAGAGGTTTCGAACAGTCTGTGCATTGCAGGTCAACCTTTCTTCCTCAAGATGTCAGAAAATATCTTACAGTGCTTTGTGCCGAACAACTCTTTGACTCTTATGGCAGTGAGTGTCAAGTGTGGCTTTTGTTCTTGCTGAAATTTTATTCACTGTACAACATTCTGCTTCTCTCTCCAGAGGTAAAATAGCCATTCATTCATTGCATTTACTCAATGTATATTACAACTTGCATTGCAGTCACAAAGGTTTAACATTAAGAGGCAAATTCAAGAGATCATAGGGGTAGATGAAGTAAGACCTGCATGCCATTCTGCTACATTAAGTCCCAGAAGAGGATAAAGAGCTGGCATTATTACTAATTCAGCCCTACAATTGTAAATTATTATAGAGACTCAAACCCAAATTTTAAGTGACAAACACTGAAAACCCTCTGACTTAGATTAATGAATCATCAAATTCCATTTTCTTCTTCATCTTTTCTTTAAAAAAAACCCTTCAATTATCTTCTGTCTGTAGGAAGAATTTATGAATTTGGGAAAGTACTTGTTAAAAATATGACTCAAACAGAATCTTCATTTTTCCTTACCTCATGCACTTCCAAAACCATCAGATAGGAGTCTTTTGAATGGAAGTATACTGCAAGCACAAACATTACTAAGAAGTCGGGGAATATGCATTGCTAGTGCTATTCACTTACCATTAGAGGTGTTTGATCATGTCCCCAGAGTCTGGGGTATCTGAATGTCACCGCCAGTTATATCAGTCTACCCTTGAGACACCAAAGACACTTACCACCTTTTCCAGATCATTCTCTTGTTTTCATACAACCAAAGGTCTCATGTGGGCAATGTTTATGAAGTAATAAACAAGGAGTCTTTGCAAAGAACTAATGCCTTTGTTGTTGTTTTATCCATAAATAAATCAGATGACAAAGTAACAGCAAGGACTTAAAGTTCTCTGGTGGGATTAAGAGATCATTAGAAAGTAAAAGAAGAATGTTGCTCGGCAAACTTTTGGAGCCAAGTAATATATCTCTTGTTCTGGTCAGGATTTATTTCACAAAAATATAGCAAAAACCCAGACTTGTGTGAAGTTATACAGAGCAAATGAGAAGAACTTAAAAGAATAATAAGAGTTTTTGAGAATAGTGACAAAGAAACAGCTCTTGTCAATGAAACAAAGTCTAAAATTAATGTCCCTAGTCTTTTCAATGAATTGATTATATCAGATGGGTCCAATCTAATGCTAAAAACACTTGTGGCACTTTTTAGAACTAATGAGCAAGTAGAATTCTAAAGTTATAATGAATTTGCTGACTGTCTAAAATTAAATATTAATCCTCTTACTATTTTTTAAAGGAAAGGAATAAAATGGGGCATGTCACTTTCTACAAATTAAAAGTTAGTTTGACTTCCTCCCGAATCATGCAGCTTTTATAAGTATCACACATTGTCTGAAATTATATGAAAAGTATATCAGTATGATTCATTTCATGCCTCCCTGAGATTAAAGGTTGGAAGATTCAGCAATAAGTGAGGAAGCCACTTGGAAACTGAATAATGCAAACCTTGTTGAGAGGAAGAACTTTGAGACAGTCTTTGATTTACACTTGACTATTATTTCAATAGTAGTCTGCCCGAAAGTTAAACAAATTACAGTGTGAACCACAACATATCGGTTCAAGTCCCCGATGTCTAGCACTTGCTTCAGAGTCTAGAACTGGGCATAGGTTAGAGCTGGGTGTGTGCCTATAGTCTTGACCTGCCATTAAATGATGCCCAGAATTTTTTAAAAAGGACAATTTGGCATAATTGATCAAAAAAAATACTCTAAAGCAAAAACTAATGTACTGATCTTATCAAACCTCTCTTGCAATGAGGAAGAGAGCCCAGTGTGTAATTGTATTTATCTTCCTCTTCATTTGACATGAAGCTAGAATTAGTTATAGCAACTGTTTCTTAGCTTGTTTTGAGAGCTGCAGTGAAAATGCTTAGAATTGGCAATCTTTCTTCCTTACAGGGAAGCAGTAACATAGACAGTTAGGAAAGTAATCCAACTTAGAGAACAATTCTATACGATAGCAATCTCCTAAAGGCTTTTGGACATTACAGACATTTCTGAAGGCTTTTGATACTTCATCTTCATTCAGGAGACATTAGTGTAGAATGAAAAGGCAAGCAATTTGTTGAAATCATTGTGAAATTCTAAAATCTCATTTGTGGGAGACACAACTTTCAGAAGACTATAAATTTTTAAAAAACTAATATGTTGAGAGTAGGAACACAGAATGTCTCAGTGGTGGCTTTAGATGCAGAGTTCTCATTAACTTAAAGGCAGTGGTGGGCATCAGCAGGTTCACACCAGTTCACCAGAACTAGTAGCAGAAATTCTGGCTGGCCCTGCCCATTCAAGTTTTGAAATAAAGTAGTCCTAATTCGGGTGCAACACAGGGCCTTCGCCCTGGCCATGCCCACTGTACCACGCCCACAGTGTGATAGTAATTTTTTTGGGAACCCACCACTGTTTAAAGGGCATATAAAAAGGTTTTGTAGTTCCTCAAGCTGCAAATTAATTTACTTCTGTTTGGTGAATAGTGATGGGGAGATAAAGACAGGGTCTGTTTTCATGTTCATTGTACTGATACAGAAGCTTCGAAGATATATCTTTAGAAGGAGAATGTTCATCAGCTTATGAAGTTGCCACCTTGTCCATTTTGGCTCTTAATCAAACTTTTCTCCAGTTAATGACAGCTGCACAATAAGCAATGAAGACATGGTGAAGCATTTAATGTGGGATTTCACAAAGTGCAGAAAAGGTACACAACATTTTGCCCAGAACTAATGAGACAAGCACAAGTGCTGGAATTTCAACTAGGGCCACAACTTTATTAACTATTTAACTTGGTGAACCACCCTGCAGTGAGGCCTAACATACTGCAGATGCCTGAGCCAGGGGATCCTGTGTACCCCTGCACCTACCCAATCAATCAAACTTTATTGTGACCGATGACCAGTGCAGTAAAAAGGGTTTAAGGGCATGATATATCATCAAAATGCACCCCCACAGACACATTCGTTTGAATTAAAACAAAATAGAATAAAATCAGTTTTTAAATTTATGCTACATTTGGGATAGGTCTGCACCTACCCTATACAGTCAGGTTCCACAACTCCTTCAAGTTACAGCCACACTTCTGGTCAGCACAAATTTTGGGTGACATTGTCTGGCCACGAGCCACTAATCCCCGCAATCTAAACTGTGGAACACTCACTGCTAGCCACCCCTGTCTACCCTGTTCCAGCCACTAGATCTCAGGTTCTGGGTAACTGGGATGTTAGGCACATTTTAGCCACATGATTTCAGTGGGAATTCAACATTACTAAATTCCCTGCCACACTACCTGCCACAGCAAGGAACTAACACAATGCAGATCCTGCAGGAAAATGTCACAGTCTAAATCAGCCAAGTGTACTCTGCCATGTCTGTTAATGTACACCCTTCCAACATGATCTTGGATGGATAGTCCCAGAACCCAAACTACCCAAAAGCAGTTTGCCAACTTCCTGGTTTACATCTCTCCGGGTTTGATCTAGGTCACAATTTACTCCCAAACCATAGGCAGCATTTTGGACCACACCATTTGTACACTTGGCCACCAGACCTTAACTGTAAAAACATCCTCCAAAATTTTCAACACCAAGCCCTTCCATTTCATTTGAGCTATCTCAGTTGGCATCTTCCACCTCAATAATTCTTTCTCTCTGTCATTCTGCCTATCCTTTTCCTTCTTTTCTGGTTCTCTGTTTAAGAGGACAAATAAATCAACATATTCATCTCGCCATATATTTCCATTGTAGTCAGAAACAAATGATCTACAAATGACATTGTCTAATCTCCAAAAGTAGAGCCGTCCAAGGCAAAGAATTATTCCATTATCTGGAATCACAGAAAAGCCCCTGGAGGATATCCACTGCCAAATAGCAAATTAGCTAGGGAATGTACATTGTGGATATGGCACTCTCCAGACTGACATTGCACTACAAGAATCTATTATTGGAACTACCCCTAGATTGTGCCCAGGAGGCTTGAGCAGTTGGACTGCCATTCTCATCTACACCTTAAACCAGCACCCTAAATGTGTCTTCAACAGCATACTCATCTGTCTAAGCAACCCAGCAGGCTTCAAACACATGGCAGGCTGTTGCCACATCCACTTTGGATCTAGAGGCTGTCTCTGCCACCTACGTACCCCTTCATGAGTTGAGAACAGCTGTGAAGCTCAGTCTGGACAGACACTGCTGCCAAAATGATTTTGGACAGAGCCTAACTACCAGATCACTATCTGGCACCTGACATTCAGACAAGAGCAAAAAAGATAAGCCATTAGTTAATCAACCAGCAGTTTAAGTGGCATCATCTTTTGGCACCCAGTATCCCTACTGGAGTGCCTAGATAAGGTGCAGGGATCAGCTGCTGAACCTGAATATACATAACCTGGATTAGCTGCGACCTCAGCTTGCCTGTGCTGCAGCCTACACCAAATCTATTTGGGGGGGGGGGGGTTGGGGTAGGGAAGGAATAACTTGAGCTTAAGGAGGGGGAGGCTTCACTGTCCCACTCCTGCCCCATTGCCCCTGGCCTGACTAACAGGAGAGGGTGGGGGATACCCACCATTTCCTACCCCCCACAGCAGCCCTGGAACACCATCCTTGGGTACCATCCAAAACACTGGGCTTGCTCACTCTTCACTCAACTATCAGGCATGATTAAACAGTGACTGATTTAGGTTTCTATCTCATGATGGTAAGAGTGTAGCAAATGCACAAATAGAGTTGTTGGCAGTACTATGCTGGAGAATATGGCAGAGTGACCACTGTTCACTGACAGAGCACATCTTCATTTATGGATGAACAAGACTCCTTGCCTGACATCTGGCCCAAATGGTTAAAAAAAAACACCACCCTGACCTGAAAAGACCAACAGCCTGATTTGTATTTGGAAATGTCAAACAGGTAATTTATGTTATATCATGTCTAAGTAGTTTTTACTTGAAATAAACTAGTTTTTACTTGTCTTTGTAACTATTTCATTGGTTTATAAATGTGATATTTATTTATTTTTTAAAAGGAGTTTCATTACTATTAAAAAAGAAAAACTGCCTACAAAGAAAGTACAGTAGTCTCACATCATACTAACCCAGCAAACAAATATATGCACATCTTTAGAGCTCCTTACTCTAGTATGAGATCCTGTTAGATACTGGAATTAGTACAGAAATTTATAAAATTATTAACGCCTCAAAATGTAATGTTGTGATTTCATCTTTGTTTATTAGTACTATATTGTATCTCTCCTTTTTCTTTTGTTCTCAAAAACTTAAAGGAAGCTTTTCTTCTTACACACATGCTCTGGCCACAGCAAACCTACTTCCCTTGATACAGAAGACATTGCGGGATAAGTGCAGCTACCGTGTTTCCCCAAAAATAAGACACCATCTTATATTTATTTTTCTTCAAGAAGATACACTACGGCTTATTTTCAGGGGATGCCTTATTTTTATTATGCCACTGGCTTCCCATCTTCTTTACCGCTCCGCGCTAGGATGCTGCATAGCCACGCCTATCACTATGTCTTATTTTCGGGGTATGGCTTTTATTGCGTAACTGCTGAGAAATCCTGCTATGGCTTATTTTATGGGTATGTTTTATTTTCAGGGAAACAGGATATTTGGAACCAACATTAATATAGTGAACAACAATATTTTCAATTATGCAGTAAATCCTCTTCCTTGTCTGAACTTCCTTCAAATCAGAAGCAAACTAGTTGTGGCCCCACAAATTTGTTAGACTACAACTTCCATGTTCTCTCATTATTGGCTATGCTGAATATGGCTAACAAGAATGGCAGTCCAACATTTATATGGCTGCAGGTTGCCCAAACCTACTTTACCAAGTTACAAGAGGCATCACAGTAAACAAATGTTACTTGAAACAATGATTGTTATATCACTATTGTTATAACAAGAGTCATCACAATTCACTGAACTTAAACTCTCCACAACTGGAGGTTTTTGGCACAGCATAGCATACAACAGCCCTCAGAGTTGCTTACCACATGTCTTTTACTTTTGAATTTTATACTATCAAAGATATTTCACAAACCTGGAATTCCTCGCTTTGACACTAGCCTTTGAATATTAGAAGTGCTTCCAGCTACTTGGGGGAAAAACACAATTGTTATTCTGTCTAAGATCTTGAAATATTATCTCAATGTGCACAAGAGGCTTTCTTGTGTAGCATAATAAATATACCATAGAGAACAAAGCTGTTAAACCTCATTAAAACAGATTTACAGTCTATGAATAATATGGCTAGACTGTCCCACAGGAATGTGAAGGCCTGCACCCGAGCTCAAAAATACATCCTTTTGCTGCCATTAGGATCCAAACATCTTCTATTGCAAAACATCCCCACATTCTGCCAAACAGATAAGATGGCAGAAAAACATACCAAAAGATGATGCGACTCACTGAAAATACAAATATACCGAAACCACCTATTAAATATGTCTATCTCACTCTTCAGTCCAAGAGCCCCAACATGATTCATATGATTCAAGCAATATAAAATCTGTCAAACAATTAAATCGAAAAAGCAAGATCCAAACCAGAAAACAGACACTGAAATCATATAGCAGTGGCAGAAACTAAGCCAGACAAAAGTAATGATATAACAAATATAGTATTTTTTAAAAGGCATGCTGAAAATGATGATAAAAGGGAGGCAATCGGCTGTAACAGGACAGAGAAGTCCACATAGATGGGCACAGCCTGCCTTTCTGCCCCCTCCATTTTCCCCTTCAAATACCCAAGTATAAGTCAATTGCCAGAGCACAGGAGAAGGGGGGCTCCATGTGGCACTCCAATCCCTCAGTATTTCCAGGAGCAACTACTCTGCCCCAGGTTCTCCCCATCCACTATCTCAGGCTTTCAAGCATGGGGAGAAGAAGGAGGAAACAGTGAGGTGACTCCATTCAGAGGACCACATGAAAGGCCCTTTCTTTCTTGCCAGAAGAGAAGTTACTTTCCTAGCATTGGTTGCTGCCACTTCTCAATCTTTTTTTAAACTTCCCACAGAGGAGAGGGGGTGGGGCAGCAGGTAAACCCCAGAGCAGGGGCTGGACAAAGTTTCTGTAGGGATCTGGGGGCCCATCCAACAGGGAGAACAAGCAAGCATCTGGGTCTCTTTTTCCTTCCCAAGATAACTTTTTAATTATTGTATGAAATGTAGGTCCTTTCCCGCCCTCCTGCCTTTGGATAATAGGTTGACTATGTTGTTCCAGTTTGTAAATAAATATTTCAAACTAATTTGGTGGGGCTCATGTCTTAAAGGGGGACTTAAGAGATCTGGGGGGGGGGGGGAAGGTATCACATCCTTGTCCTCTCCATGGAGCCAGAGCAGCATGCCTGGGGTCTGGTGAGGCATTTAAGGGAGCTGCCCCCTGCAGTGGGACTCATGACAATTGTCATGCCAGGAAAACACACAATAGTACCACCTGGTTTCCCATTAGCCAAAAGAGGAGGAGGCAGGGTCTAGAAGCTGTTTCAGACCACAGAGCCCTGGTGGCTTCCTCCACTGGCCTGCCCTTGCCTTCAGGTGGGATTGGCAGTGCCATGCCATGGGCAGGCAGGCAGGTGGGTGGGTATGGCTTCCGGGGGTGCTTTATGAGCCTGCATGCCATCACCTGCCTTTCGAGCCTGCATGCCATTGCCTGCCTTTTGAGCCTGCATGCTCTTTCTGCAGGCCTGCCTTTTCTGGCTTGGCAGCCACTGATGGTGAATGCCAGGCTAGAACCAGCGGTGACAGGGTAGTGCTGGCAGGTTTTCCTTCTCCATTCCTCCTCCTGTTTCTCCTCCATGATGTCATCCTGGGGTGAAGTCAGAGAGGGAGCCAATCAGTCCCACCCTGAGCAGATCCTATCTCAGCCACAACACCCATGCCCACCCATTGACTGCCCACTGGCCAGCATAGGATGCAAATCCTCTCACTCACTCCTTGATGAGAAAACAATAAAACTGATAATGGCACAACTCTCAAGAGGGTAAAGCTGGCCTTGTTCTCCCAAAGGCAACCAAACTGGTCCCAGCTGGGCAATAGCTGTTTGTAGTCCTTTTTGAGGGAATGTGTGACAGAAGAGATAACACTGACTCTGTGTGCAAGTTAGGTTTTTCTTGGCCTCTATCATCCTTGTCATGCCATGGTCTGGAAGGGTGTAAGTTTGCCCTGACATGAAATCTGACCTTGTAGCTTAGATGTTGCTGGCATTCCTGAATTATGTTTACATATGTTGACAAGGGATCCTGGATGGTGTCTGGAGACAATAGGTCCTGGCAAAGGTTCTGCATGGGTTGCTTCATTAACAGTTTTTTATCTTCTCATCAAGGAGTGAAAGAAAAAGAGAGGATTTTCATCCTATGCTGGTTGGTAGGCTTTAGCTTGCTCAGTACCATCCCCCAACCCCATTCCTCTCAAAAGGCTGTCCTGAGACTCCTTGGGGTAAAGCCAGCCTGTGTTCCACCAAAGGCAGCTGAACTGGTCTCAGGTCTTCCGGCCCACTTGCTCCTTTGTAGGAGGCGTCAAATCTGTCATTACAGGATGTTGTATTAGGACTGCAAAGTGGGGAAAAGGAGCCATGCTGGAGCCCAGGAACCTCTCCAGCCACTTTAGAGGAACTGCAGCTTTGGACGTAGTCAGGCACAATAAGGACATTTACATAAATCGGGACATGGCTTTAGCACAAAATCATTACATACATATGGAGGATGTAGAATAGCTTCTCTTTGGCATCCTCCTTCCCCCCCCCCCAACACCTGCACATGATGATTACAAATTCTAAGTCATTGCCTGATGTTGTTGATGTCGTGATTGTTTTGTCTTTTTCTGTATTTGAATTATAGTAAAACCCTAACTCACATATGTATGTAATGATTTTGTGCTAAAGCCATGTCCCGATTTATGTAAATGTCCTTATTTACATACAGTAAAACACCGGCTAACGATTGGATCGGATAACGCTAAAATTGCATAACATTAAGTAATCTGGGGAGGAGAATTGGATTGAATAACGTTATGGTCCTATGGGATAACAACCGCTAAAGCCTGTGCAGTTACAATGTATCTCTATGGAGCTTTAACTTTATCCGATCCATCCCATAGGATTTTAACATGGATCGGATAACACAAAAAATTGGACAACACCAAGACTTGTGGAAGTTTTAGCGTTATCCGGTGTTTTACTGTAACACAATTTCCTATGGGTTTGCTTTGAGTTACATAAAAATTCATTTCCTTATGGGTTTGCTTCGATTTATGTAAAAAATTCATTTTTCCTATGGATTTGCTTCGAGTTATGTAAAAAAACAATTTATGTAGAAGCCTATGGAATTGACTTTTTATGCAAATTGGTGGCCTACTGTAATTAAAAAGTGTTTTTTTAAAAAGGAACTGCACCAGCCATCTAAATGGGCTCATGCTACCCTCTCTTGGCTGCAACCTTGTGAACAGGAAGCTGGTCTCCAACCTGTCTGATTTGACTTGCAAAGAGGCCTTCCCACTCTCAGACACTTTGCAGTCCTAATACAACATCCAATAATGACAGACTGGATGCCTCCTACAAGGGAGCAAGCAGGCCACAAGACCTGGGACCAGTTCAGCTGCTTTTGGTGGAACACAGGCTGGCTTTACCCCAGGTCAGCAACTCCTTGCTGTATGGAGGCTCACCTTTGCTATCTTCAGATCCTGTGAAAGCACAGCAGAAGGCAGAAGTTGCCAGAAAGAGAAACAGACACTATTCATCCTTTTTCATTCCCTGTACTTTGGGAAACTCAGAGGAGGAAATTGCTGCTTGGCAACCTAGAGGAGGACTTTGTGAAAGTCTGACTGAGTAAATATTTTGATAATAGAATGTAATATTGACTTACAGCAGCATGTTCGGTGTGTTTGTTGAGAGGTATATCTCAGTGGATTTAGTGCAATGTAGTCTAGAATGGCTGTGTTTCAGATTGCAACCTTAACAAAAATATAGCATATTCTCTTTTGTTAAATGTGACAAGTTTTTATACAGCCACACGATGTGGTACTCTTGGACCTAGCAGTCCTCATGGAAAGCCACATGGCTGATATGGGTGGAGAGGCTTGACCAGCTTCTACTGGTGCATTAGCAGGGCTAAGGATACTAGATCTGGTCACAGTGATCAATTCCTTGCTCACCTCTGACTTGACTATTGTAACATACTGTATGAGGTGCTATGCTTCAAAGTCTTTGGAAGCTACAAGTAGTACAAGATTATTTCTTTGTATCAGAGGATTGCAGATTTTAAAAGTATGGGCATTTATTAAATATAGATAACATTTGAAAGAAATTAAAATGTTAAAATAATTTGTTGTTTTTGACCAGAAGTATTATTTCAGCCTTTTTAAGGTCTTCTTTTGTATACATAAATGCTGCATTGAATGCGTTTCTCCACTTCCACAGAAAATGTGTACTATGTCTGAGAAGCCCCATTTTATTTGATTATTCTTTAATCTTTATGTTTCACTTCAATGTCTATTAAGTGACTTTCAAATAGTCCAACCAGAATCTTGTCCCGGTGGGAGACACTCTTTGGCATTCATCCATTCAGTATTGTTTATACACTCCATAGGTTTAGCTTAGCAGCACATGCCAAATGAGCAGATATAGCTTTTAGTGATTCATGCAGGATTATGCCTACCTATCTGAAAACTACCCTCACTGAAAAAAGTCTATCATTTGGCTGGCATTGCCTCTCCAGAAGTACATTGAGAGATGCTAGCAAATAGTGAATGAAGCAAGGTCCATTCACTTCATAGACACTGAATTCTGAGACAAAGCTATAACTGAATAAGTATTCTGTACATCTCTCAAGCTCTAAGTTTTAAACAAGAAGAGGCTAGGCTAAACCTATGGATAGCATAAACAACACACTTGCTGAATGGATGAATGTCAAAGAGTGTTTTCTATTGAGGCAACATTTTAGCTGGGCCATCTGGAAGTCACTTAATAGCTCTTGAAGTGAAGTAGGAAGATCAAAAAATAATTAAACAAAATGAGGTTACTTGGATTCAGTACAAATTTTCTGTGAAGGCGAAGAACCTCAGTCAATGCAGCATCTAGATGCATGCAATTTATGCCCCACCACATGTACAAAAGAAGATCTAATGAGTGGCTGAGATAATGCTATTAAAATAGCCCACTTCTAGACATCATTTTAACATTTTAATTGCTTTGAATTTTATATACATTTCAAATATATCCAGAATTTTAAATTGTGCAATGCTCAGTTTTGTCGACAGGGAAGTAGCAGTTTAATTGTGAAACTTCCTGCCTGAGATGTCAAGGTGATTTCATCTCAGGTGAACCATTTATACATTATAATTGGCAAAGAATGATTTAAATGATTTAAATGAATGAATGAATGAATGAATGAATGAATACATACATACATACATACATACATACATACATACATACATACATACATACATACATACATACATAGTGCTGAAGCTCTAAATCAGGTTACATTCCTGGACTGTCACTAGCTGATTTCCCCTCATACAGATATAAGAGGCTTATCAGATTTGCCTGAAGAAAACCATATGTGGGCTTGCTTTTATCTCCCTCAAACATTAAATAAAGTGCTTTGACAAATCAATATAAGTGCCTATACCAGTTGTCTTCTTCTGAGGCTAAGCAAATGTAACATGACAGTTTCAATAAAATTTCATATGGTGTAGAGAGTAAATGCACTGTTTGAGAGCTAATTCTGAGATCTGTTTTAAAATCCGTGAAATGTATGATTATTAGTCTAACAGCATGGCTTTAGAATAGAGACAAACTAAGTATAGGCATGGTTGTGTTTAGCTTCTACTGGAAACTATTCAGAATCTGCATCAAGCAAATTCAAACTACTGTATATTAGTTGAACCCGGTTAATTGCATTCCTGTCCTTCTTTACATATTCTTCTTAATTATTGTTATGCATACTATAACCCCTTCCTGTTGAAATTTACACAACATGAATGTTTTGCTGCCATAGCAGGCAGTAGCAAGTAGAGCTCAGCCCCTGGCAGGTTGAGGTTGGTACCAAAAGAGACAAATGGTTGCTAAAAAATTTAAAGCTCAGTCATTAACAGAAAATAGAAAGTGATTAATTGTTGTTCTTGTTCCATAATTGTATTTCAATACAGGTGGCCTTAGTATGAAACAAGGACTGGTGTCTGACATTTATTTGGAGTGTGTGGGGTGGTGGTGACAAAGGTTCAGATGGTAACTATATATAAAGACACAGGAAGCAATTTCTTTGTTCAGGTTCCAAAGGGAGGCTATTGAGCAGAAATACATTGGAGGTTCAGACTTTTAGGCCTTAACCAAAACAATGGTTTTCACAAATAAATATTTAGCAGTTAAATGAAACCAATGGAAGAATTTATCTTGGGTTTTGGAGTAGGCTGATGACATCCAACTCTATCTCACTTTTTATACATAGAGTGTATATCTACATCCCAAACTTATCGCTTCAAAGCTTGCTTGAAAAGGAAGGTCTTTTCCTGATGATGAAAAGACAAAAGGCCAATCTGGTTTCTCATGATAGCATGGTCTAAACCTTGGGGGCAGCCAGTGAGAAGGCTCTCTCTCATGTCTTTACCAAACAAGCTTGGTACAAAGAAAATAGCCTCTCCAGAAAGCATTATACATAATGACAGCTCATATGGTATGATGAAATACTTTAATTAACTAAGTGCTAAATAACACTTTGAATTGAACCTAGAAACAAACTGGGAGACACTGCAGCTGTTACAGTAATGGGGTTATATTGCTGCTATAATGAGTGCCAGTCAGCAGTCTGGCTGCAGCATTTTGAACCAGCTGAAGTTTCTGAACACTCTTCAAAGGCAGTTCCACAGAGAGTGTATTTGAGTAATCCAAATGAAATATAATAATGCATGGGTTACCATGGCCACACCAGCTGGGCACAGGTGGTACAACAGCTTTATCTGTGCAAAGGAATTTCTGGCTAGGTTGAGACTTGTGCACCCAAACTCAGGGATGAGTCCAGGAGCATACCCAAGCTGTGAACCTGACTTTTCAAGGTTAGTGTAACCCAGTGGTGCCCTTTGGGGATATGGATTGCTGCATTGGGGAAATTTTCAGAGCCTTCTCCATTTTAAAATGGTGCACCCAGGATGATAAGTGTATCCACTTATCAATTTCAAATTGCATTCCAATGTCTTTACTAAATTTATTTGTAGTTTCCAGCAGTGCTTTTAATTCAATTCTTGTCTTTCCAAACAACTTTAGAACATCCATATAAAGCAAATGTGAAACCTATTAAGACAGGCAAAATTGTCAAAGGGATTTGAGTTAGATAATGGAGAATATATCAAAGCAATAACATCAGAAGAGGGATACAAGTACCTGGGAGTTTTGGAATCTTCTGACCTACTACACAACCAAGTCAAAAGAACTACTTCCTCAAAATACATACAGATGGTCCATAAAATCCCGAGTTAAAACTTAGTGGAGGCAATATCATCAAGACAATTAATACCTGGACAGTACCTGTCATACGTTATTCAGCTGGAATAATTGATTGGACCCAAATGGAATTAGACAGCTGGACCAAAAAACTAGGAAACTAATGGCCATGCACCATGCCTTGCACCTATAAAGTGATGTCAATTGTTTGTACTTGCCAAGAGCTGAGGGTGGCAGAGGACTCCTACAGGTGAAACAGAAAGTAGAGGAAGAAAAGCAGAGCTTGAGAGTCTACATTAAGAAAAGTGAAGAGCCTATGCTTCAGGAAGTGAACAAAGGAGAACTTTTTAAAGCAATGAAGAAGAGAGCTGAATACAAAAAGGAAAGGATAGACAGTAGAGCTGCAAACTGGAAAAGCAAGCCAATGCATGGTCAATATTTGAAAAATGTAGAAGGCAAGGCTGACCCAAAACTGAAATGGGGATGGTTATGAGGAGGAGTTTTGAAGAAGGAAATGGAAGAATTTATATTGGCAGCTGAGGAACAAGTTTTGTCAACAAATTTTATGAAGACAAAAATACATCACATATCCAACAATAGCAAATGCTGGCTTTGTAATCAAAATGATGAAATAGTAGATCATCTGATCAGTGGATGCAGCAAAATATCACAGACTAATTATTTGCAATGCCATAATTTTATTCCAGTCCTCAAATGGTTGATTTGTATAATAATAATAATAATAATAATAATAATAATAATAATAATAATAATAATAATAATAATAATAATAATAATAATAATAATAATAATAATAATAATAATAATAATAATAATAATACAGTAAAACACCGGATAATGCTAAAACTTGGTTCCACAAGTCTTGGTGTTATCCGATTTTTAGTGTTATCCGATCCATATTAAAATCCTATGAGATGGATCGGATAATGTTAAAGCTCCATAGAGACACATTGTAACCACAGGCTTTAGCGGTTGTTATCCGATCCATCCCATGGGACCTTAACGTTATCCGATCCAATTCTCCCAGATTACTTAACGTTATGTGATTTTAGCGTTATCTAATCCAATCATTATCTGGTGTTTTACTGTAATAATAATAATAATAATAATAATAATAATAATAATAATAATAATAATAATAATAATAATAATAATAATAATAATAATAATAATAATAATAATAATAATTTCATATCAGAAATTATTCTGTGTTGAAAGGATTTTTGTGAAAGAAACTCCACTCAGGCAATGAGGCTCCTTTCATGTCGCCATCAGCTGGGACAGAGACAAGCACTCAATGTGTCATGCAGTACCTGAGTCTCGAACTGCTGACTTGCCAGCCTTCCAGCCAACAAGGTGAGTTTCTTAACCACTGAGCCACTGAAGTCCTTTCTGTTTGCAATAATTTTATTTATGCTGGGCATATATTTTCACTTCTGTTATGCTGTATAGAAACAAGTAAGGCAATCTTGTAACGTCCTAAATATTCATTTGAGATATAATGATATAGTTCCAGTACTGGAGTAAGGCTTGGATGGTCTGGGTTCATATATCCACTAAGTCATGAAACACAACAAACAATGTTGGGCCAGCCACATCCTCTCTCAGATTAGGATACCTTATAACAGGAGTTCTCAATCTTTTCAAGCTGAAAGACAGGTCATGCTCCCTCTGACAGCTTCAGGGGCCAAATGGCCATTTTGCCCTGCTTGCCACACATGGCACTTCTGGGTGTGGTGGTGGGGCCACATGAAATAGTGTCATGGGCCACATCTGGGCCCTGGGCCAAAGGCTGAGAACCCTTGCCTTATAGGTTTGTTCTGAGCATATGCAGGAGGAAGTAACTCCTATACTATACCTTCAGCTCCTTAGCGGAAGGGTGAGTCATAATGTAACAAATAATATACAGTAGTGGCATATTTTATGGATTCCAATCTATAAACAATGAACCAGGGTACAAAGAAAGAGCCTCCTCAAAGATTGAGGTATTTTTGAACCACAATCAGGTGTACCCTGGAAACAACAACCTTGTGTTGACAGCTAATATTTATCACACTAGGTCAGGTGAAACGAACTGCAGAATGAACTCATCAAAAGGTGCCTTCATTTTGGCAGCTTCGTGCCTGTCTTAGACATGGAAGAAGAAGAACAATGGACCACCATATGTAGCAAAACATATTTAAAAACAACAAACAACAGTTAACACCTTCCACTGACCACTTACATTAATTTAGTCCTAGTGAAGAAAATAATATAATATAATACTTATTTAATAGGATTAGCCAAGATTTTAATAGCAGAGACTGGATGTTCACCTGCAGAAATTTGTTTACCAGAGAAGATCAAAATCATTCATTTATCTATGATTTAGGATAGTGTGGAAAAATGTACTTTTTTTGTCATTTTATATTTTAATGCAGCAAATAAGCTTTGATGTTCACATGCAGATAATTTAAAAAACACTCTGAAAACCTATGAAACCAACACCAGTAGCAGCTTTCTTTGACTTACGTTTGTATGAGACACACACTTCTTTATAATTATTTTTGACATTTCTATTGGAAATATGTGTTCTAGGCTTTTCAAGACAGTCTTCAGTCATGGATTAGAAAATGTCACTTGTCTAATAAAACAAAAAGGACACCATAATGATTTCCTGTTCCAGCAGGTAGTTTTGTTTTCAAAAGTCTAAAAATGCTGAATGTTGCCCTGTGTTAAAGAGACATAGTAAATTGTGCCTCTTCGGAAGTAATCTGCATTATTATTACACCGAATATTTTCCACCCACACCTTGAAATAAAGTGGCAAGACACAATCTGTTGTGGTTAAAGGCTCAGGTCACGTTTATTAAAATTTTCACATTTATTTATTTATTTATTCAAATTTATTATCTCGCCTCAATTGGATGAACCCAACTCTAGGCAGTTTACAACAATGCAAAATCCCACAAAAGAAACTAGATAATCCCACTATACCCAAAAAATTTGGTTAAAATTAATTAAAAGATTCGACTATAATTAGCACAATACTAAAAAACAGATTTAAAAGTTAAAGATAAAAGTTTAAAACAGCGAGAAGGGTGGCTGTCCTATCAGATTAGCCACCCAACATGGGACCCCACATTCCTGGGGCCCCACGCCTGCCCTGCCAGCCAGGATTTTAGGCCCTTCCGAAAGGGCAGGAGCTCTGTCTGCAGACGTAACTCAGTTGGCAGGAGGTTCCAAAGGGCCGGGGCGGACACGGAGAAGACCCTCCTCCTGGTGCTAGAGAGATGCGCCTCTCTAACCGATGGAATGATAAGAGAGCCTCTCCGATCCACCCTGGTGGGACAGACAGGTTCTTGGGGTGACGCGGTCTCTTAAGTATCCTAGCCCACTACCATATAGGGATTTAAAGGTAATGACCAGCACCTTGAATTGCACTCGGAGACATACTGGCAGCCAGTGCAGCTCCCGAAGCAGTGGTGAGGCACGAGTATAACACCTGCACCCCATCACTACCTAGGCCGCCACATTCTGGACAAGCTGCAGTCTCCAAATGGTCACCAAGGGCAGCTCCATGTAGAGCGCATTACAGTAATCAAGTCTGGAGGTGACCAAAGCATGTGTGATCATGAGCAAGAGTCCCGGTCTAGGAGTGGGCGTAACTGGCGTATTACATGAAGTTGTGCAAAAGTCCTCCTGGCCACGGCTGCCACCTGCTCTTCGAACAGTAGTCATGAGTCCAAGAGGACCCCCAGGTCTACCCCATCCAGAACCAAAGATGGCAGCTCCCGAGATAGCACAGGACCCCTGACCCATAGCCACTCAGTCTTGCCGGGATTCAGTTGTAGCCCGATGTCCCCCATCCAGACCCTGACTGCCTCCAGTCACCTGGAAAGGACTTCCACTGCACCGCTTGGGTCCCCACGGGCCGAGATGTACAACTGGGTATCATCTGCATATTGGTGATACCTCACCCCATGGGAACGGATGATTTCACCGTGGCTTCATGTAGATGTTAAATAGGAGAGGTGAGAGTACCGAGCCCTGAGGCACCCCATATTGCAGGGGCCTAGGGCTGGACTTCTCATTCTCCAACCACACCGACTGGGTCCTGCCCCTGAGATATGAGGAAAACCAGGCCAACACAGTGCCCTGGATCCCCAATCCTTGAAGCCTTCCCAGAAGGATACCATGGTCAACAGTATCGAAGGCCACTGAGAGGTCAAGAAGAGCCAGGACAGACAGATGGCCTCCATCCCGTTCTCTCCAACAATCATCCACCAATGCGACCAGTGCAGTTTCTGTACCATATTCGGGCCTGAATCCTGACTGAAAAGGGTCCAGATAATCCGCTTCATCCAGGTCTTCCTGTAGCTGCCACACCACTGCCTTCTCTAAGATCTTGCCCAAAAAGGGTAGGTTGGACACCGGTCGGTAGTTGGTAAGTACCGTAGGGTCGAGGGATGGTTTTTTCAGGAGGGGATGCACCAAAGCATGTTTTAAGGGTGCTGGAAAACACCCCTCCTTTAGGGATGAATTTATGATTGCCTCGACCCAACCGCCTGACACAGCCTTAGATGCCTTGACTAGCAAGGCAGGGCATGGATCCAATTCACAGGCAGGGGTGAGAACAGATCTAAGAAGCCTGTCCACTTCCTCAGGTCCAACTGGATTAAACTGATCCCAGATAACATGGCCGGACTGCACTCTGGTCAACCCCAGCTCTATATCTTCCATGCCGGGGTTAAACTTCAAGCGGATCTGAGCGATTTTCTCCACCAGATAATCAGCAAAAGCCTCAGCTGATCCCTGCCAACCAGGGCCAGACCCCCCTCTACCAAGGAGGAACCTGGTCACCAAGAACAAGTTCACTGGGCGATTATCTGCGGAGGCAATAAGGGTGGTGAAATATTGTCGTTTCACCGCCCTCATCACCACTAGGTAGGCTTTAATAGCAGCTCTAGCAAGTGTCCGATCAGACTCACTCCGGGTCTTCATCCAGCGGCGCTCTTGGTGTCTCTTTGCCCGTTTGAGTTCCCTCAGCTCTTCTGTTAACCAAGGGGATGATCGATGCCCACAGGCATGGAGAGGCCGTAGTGGAGCGATCACGTCCAAGGCTGCCGTCACTCTCTCGTTCCATGAGTTGACAAGAGCCTCAGACGAATCGCATCCTGGACCTATGTAGCGGTTGGTAGTGTATAACCTGGCACCAGAGCAAGGGAAGGCATTTTCACCCTTACTGATCTGGACGGACGAATCCCTAGCCTCCACTCTGCACTGCACATGCTAGCCACTAGCGGGCCAGCTTTTCAGGGAGGCATCCATATGACTTTTTCCACTTTCCCTCTCCTGAGTGGATCTTGGTCGTACTGCATGTCTGCGTCATGGCATTCCCTGCATCCCCACTGGTTTACATGAACCCAGCACAGAATACAGATTCCGCCTCATCAAATATGCACTGAGGGAATCACTGCTGCCATGCTAACCCAGCACTACCCGCCAATGTATGTGACTTAAAGTACAATTCTGCCCAGGTAAAGTCATAATGCCTTTCAATACAGGAATGTGATAGGTAAAAAACAGACCAGCTCCAGTAGCCAATTTAAAGCTGGTTCCAAAAATTCCGGCTCCTAAAGGTGACCAAATAGCATCCCCTGATTTCAGGGTGGGTGGGAATTGTCCATGAAGCAAAAGACAACAGCTGGGAGTGGGTACTGGTTTTTAAAACCAGGTGCACTCCATCCCTGTGCTGACACACAGCGATGTCAAGCATCTGCTGCTCTCAGTCTTACTTTCACAGCAGGGCATGGAGATTCTCCCCTTTGCCTGAGATGCTATCCAGGCTTTGAGGTACATATTGTTTTTCCTGAACAATATGACACACTATTAAAAAATTTTGTTGCCTAATGGGAACTCTTAAAGGTCACCCTCATGAAGAATTACATCATGTTTTTAATGAACACTTTTTAAAGTTTCCATAGCTGCAAAAATCTTGGCATCTCTACTTCGAATTTAAGCATTCTTATTATTATCTCTAAAATAAACAATGGGAAATAAAAACAAACTAATTTTAGTAAAGCTTTATACTGTCAAAACAAAACATTACTAAATTTGCAGCTCCAAATTCTCAAAACTGTCTGTGATTTTTTGTTAATATTTGGAGGATATTTGTAGATTAATTGCATGTTCAGCAGTTCGACACTCGAGTGCTACAGGACAGAATGAGCTTTTGTCTCTGTCCCAGCTCCTGCCAGTCTAACATTTTGAAAGCAAGAAATTGCAATGCACCACTTTGGTGGGAAGGTAAACAGCATTCCATGCACTCCTGTGTCAAGCCATGCCTGTCACATATCCATGGAAGCATATGCAGAGACAGTACTCGCTCTTTGGCTTTAAACAGAGATAGGACTGAACCCTAGAGTTGGATAAGACTGGCTAACAGCAAGGGCCACATTTATCTTTAATTCTATTAATTTGCTATGGATTGGTGACTTGGTTTATTGACATCTGATTCCAAATTGTTATAATAGCTGATATTTAGTGATATTTTATTGATGTCATGGCAATTTTAAATTAGAATTTGATAGTGCTGAGAACTGAGAAGCAAAGTTATATCATGGTGATCTGGGAGAAATTACTATTATTAGCACTTGTGGTAAGAATCTTCTCATTCAAAAGGTGGAGAGCACTTACCTCAGTGCTTTTGAGACTACAGTACAGTATAACACACACTTAGATTGCAAGTAAGTTACATTCAGTGTTTATTTCATAATAAAGGAAGTTAGGATTAGACCATTTTAGTGCATCTTCAAGTATTTTTATTACAAGGAATATTCTTTGGAGCTCTCCATTTGTGTAAGATTACATGTGTTTCTCTTTGACATGTATTTGGCACTGATGCCATGTAAGCAACCAGAGTTCATGCATCTATTCTTGATTATTTTTTATGCTTTTAGCAACTTAGTTCCACACTGTGTTTCTCCCAAAAAGCTACACAGTAAATATTTGTGCTATTCAAATGTTCATATGAAAGAGGACTAGTGTGTGGACATAATTAATTTTGTCAACAGTCTTTGTTCTGTCTGCTAGACAGATATTGTCACAAACTACATTTTCTTCTTACTTCTATGAACAATGTGAGTTGAATCAAAGCTCTCAGGTTTTTTTCTTTGTCTTCTTCTGGAAAACATTTACCATAATCTGTCAAATATTTCACCCTATTCCATCAATTAAATCATCTTTGTGTTCATTCTTTCTGCATTAATCTAGTCAGTCCTGCTTGATTTTTTTTTTGCCAAAAGCTTTGCTCTTTCCTCCCTCATCCTCTCACACATGTGTGTGGATACACACAGTTGCATGTGCATACACGTGAATGTGCACATGTGTGTGCGCGTGCGCACACGCACACATACACCAGTTAGTGTCATTATTAAAATCTCTTAAAATCTCTGCCATGAGACTACAAAACCAAAAGTTATCAACATTTTATTTACATAGAACATGTTATTTTCAGAAAATATGTACTATATTGCATTTGAGAATATAAAGAGCACAATTCAGAAACAACAGTTAGGACAGGGTGCGGAATGATGGAGTGGTTTGGAATAGGAAAAGGAGTAAGACAAGGCTGCATTTTGTCACCCTGCTTATCCAACTTATACACAGAGCACATAATGTGCAATGCAGGGATAGAGGAATCACAATTTGGAATTAAAATTGCTGGGTGAAACATCAACAACTTGAGATATGCAGATGATTCCACCCTAATGGCAGAAAGTGAAGAAGACCTAAATAAGCTTTTGCTTAGGTTGAAAGAAGAGAGTACAAAAGCTGGTTTGAGACTCAACATCAAGAAAATCAAGATAAGGGCAACAGTCCTTCTCACTTCCTGGAAAATAGATGGGGAAGAAGTAGAAGCAGTGACTGACTTTACGTTATTAGGCTTCAAGATCACTGCAGATGGTGATTATAGCCATGAAATAAAAAGGCAACTGATTCTTGGGAGACAAGTTATGAGAAACCTGGGGAACATAATTAAAAGTAGCAACATCACCTTGCCATCAAAAGTCCACATAGTCAAAACAATGGTATTTCCAGTAGTAATGTATGGTTGTGACAGCTGGACCATAAGGAAAGTGGAGTGCAGAAGAATAGATACCTTTGAAATGTGGTGTTGGAGAAGAATTTTGAGAGTACCCTGGACAGCAAAAAGAACAAATAGGTCGATCTTAAAAGAAATCAATCCCAACTGCTCATTGGAAGGTCAAATATTGATGATGAAGCTAAAGTACTTTGGACATCAAATGAGAAGAGAGGATTCACTTGACAAAGCATTGATGCTTCATCCTAACAGCAAAGGTGGTTAGGCAGGTGAGCAGCTGACTTTAAAGTCATCTGCTAGACTCCTCCCATCCCTGCCCACATGATGCGACACAAGTCTGTGTCTTGTCCGGGGGTGGGGTGACAAAGCGTTTCCCTCTGGCATATGTTGTCAGGAGAGGTCCCTCCTAATCATCACTAGTTACATCCATGCCTGTGTTTCAAGCATATCAGTGAGTAAAAAAAAACCAAAAAGAAAAAAAACATTGTGGCACTTTAAAGACTGACTGCTGTATTTTAATGTTAGTGTTCGTGGATCAAATCTGATGAAGTGGACCTGATCCACAAAAGCTAACATTAAAATACGGTATAGTAGTTAGTCTTTAAATTGCCACAATGTTTTTGTCTTTTTCTTTTGTTTTGCTTACTATTTGATCATGCTGAACAGTTAGCCTGCTAGTGAGATTTTATTGGTTCAATATATCCCAGTGAGGTGTAGCAGAATTTGAAGAGTTAGCCAAGGAACTCACATTGGTGCAATAGTGTTATCTGTAAATTGTGTGTTCTGGGTGCCTCATTTTTAGGAATTGAACTGTCAAATGTTGATTTCCTCTGCAACAGAATAGCACCACTGCACTCTCATGCAGTGATAATTCAGGAGCATTCCATTTCCGTTTTCTTTTTCCTTATAGTAGTCTCCACATCCAGCCCTCATGTACTTACACTGCTAAAGCTTTAAATATTTCATTATCTCTAAGAAGCATGTCTTTTAACATATTTATCGTCCTGACTTTTGTGAGGTAGGAGTGAGTAGGCAACTGGGATTATATTTCACAGCTTGATTTTTCACTAAAACAATGATGCTTGAACCATTATTAGGATGCAGACATGCACTGTGATATTTTGATGGGCAGTAATGGAATGCAAAATGCCAAGGAGAAAAGGAAAAATACAATCACTTGAATACAGAATTTCAAAGGAAAGCAAGGAGAGATAAGGAAACCTACCTGAATGAACAGTGCAAAGAAACAGAGGAAAACAATATCAGGGGTAGGACTAGAGATCTTTTCAAAAAAATTGGGGAACTCAAGGGAACATTTAAAGCAAAAATGACCATGATAAAAGACAAAGATGGCAGGGAGTTAGCTGATGCAGAAGAGATTAAGAAAAGATGGAAAGAGTACACAGAGGCACTCTACAAAAAGGACCTCAACACCCCTGATAATCACAATGATGAGAACATTGAACATGAGCCAGACATTCTAGAGAGTGAAGTCAGAAAGGCCCTAAAAAACACTGCAAACAACAAAGCCAGTGGAGTTGATGGTATCCAAGTTGAACTTTTCAAAGCCCTACAAGATGATGGAATCAAATTATTGCACTCTGTATGCCAGCAGATTTGGAAAACAAAACAATGGCCACAGGATTGGAAAAGATCTGTATACGTTCCACTCCCCAAAAAGGGTAATGCCAAAGAATGTTCAAATTATCGAACAATTGCGCTCATCCCTCACGCTAGCAAGGTGATGCTCAAGATAATACAGGATAGACTGCAACAGTATGTGGAGAGAGAATTACCAGAAGTGCAGGCGGGTTTCAGAAGAGGCAGGGGGACTAGAGACCACATCGCCAACATAAGATGGATCATGGAAAAAACAAAGGAATAACAGAAACAAGTCTACTTCTGTTTCATTGATTACACGAAGGCTTTTGATTGTGTCGACCACAACAAGATGTGGCAAGTAATCAAAGAGATGGGAATACCAGAACACCTTATAGGCCTCATGAGAAATCTGTACATGAATCAAGAGGCAACAGTTAGGACAGAAAATGGAATGACGGAGTGGTTTGGAATAGGAAAAGGAGTAAGACAAGGCTGCATTTTGTCACCATGCTTATTCAATTTATACACAGAACACATAATGCGCAATGCAGGGATGGAGGAATCACAATTTGGGATCAAAATTGCTGGAAGAAATATCAACAATTTGAGATATGCAGATGATACCACCCTAATGGCAGAAAGTGAGGAGGACCTAAAGAAGCTCCTGATTAGGTTGAAAGAAGAAAGTGAAAAAGCTGGCTTGAGACTCAATATCAAAAAAACCAAGATAATGGCAACAGGCCCTATCAGTCCCTGGAAAATAGATGGGGAAGAAGTAGAAGCAGTGACAGACTTTACTTTCTTAGGATCAAAGCTCACTGCAGATGGTGATTGCAGCCATGAAATAAAAAGGCGACTGATTCTTGGGAGGCAAGCGATGAGAAACCTGGGGAACATAGTGAAAAGTAGAGACATCACATTGAAAACAAAAATTTGCATAGTCAAAGCAATGGTATTCCCTGTGGCAATGTATGGTTGTGAGAGCTGGACTATTAGGAAAGCTGAACGCAGAAGAATAGACGCCTTTGAGATGTGGTGTTTTAGGAGAGTTTTGAGAGTCCCATGGACAGCGAGGAGAACAGATAGGTCAATCTTAGAAGAAATCATCCCTGACTGCTCATTAGAAGGTCAGATAATAAAGATGAAGCTAAAGTACTTTGGACATCAAATGAGAAGAGAGGATTCACTTGAGAAAGCTTTGATGCTTGGAAGGGTCGAGGGCAAAAGAGGAAGGGGAAGGCCCAGGATGAGATGGCTAGATGGTGTTGTGGAGACGGTGGGCGCAGAGCTGAGCGAGTTGAGGGGGATGGTGGAGGACAGGAGTGCCTGGCGGACAGTGGTCCATGGGGTCGCAGAGGGTCGGAATCGACTGTGCGACTGAACAACAACAAAATTTTTAAAATGTTTGTTGCTTTGTTTCATCTTCATAGGTTTAGAAAAAAAAACCAAGAATTGGATTACTTGTAGAAACAATACAGTGGTTTGTTCTCCACTTGCCCATGCTTCCCAGTAAAATAGATGTAATGTGATGCCATAGAAATGCCTGCTAATGTGAATCATTATCCTAACAAAGCTCATTTATATGCAATGAAAACTACATCTCACAACCAATTTTAAAATGAGAAAAACAAATCACTCCCAATACTTGCTTCTTTCCAAAAAAAGCAATTCTTTTCATCTTTCTTTTGGAGTTTAGCAAGAGCTGAGAGACAAATGCAGTGAATAAAAAAGAAGTAAGAATATCAATAAAACCTAAAGACTAGTTCAGGGTTACATTTTTTTCAAAGTTGCCAAATTAGAATCTGTACATAAATTAACAACAGTTAATATTAGAGTTCAGAGAGCAACAAGGAAAAGAACTCTCAAGCTGAGTACATTTAATTTACTCATGAGGCATCAAGAACACTTATGAAGCTGTTCAGAGACCTTAGGCTCAATGCCTAATTTGGAAGTACACTGCATTCCAAATGATCTACTTTTGAACTAAGGAGGTTAGAATAGTGCTAATGTTTCATTGTTAACCCATTGTAGTACATGTTGGGGTCAATGCACCTCATAGACAAGCCCTATTTTCATTTGATTTGTTTTGTTGCAATAATCAGAGTTGTTTTTTTAAAAAAAAATTTTTATAGGTTTATAAGAAAAAAATAAAAATACAGTCAAAAGAGAAAAAAGAGAAAAGTGTACATAAAAAATAAACTCATACATTAAGGAAACAATCCATTCTCATATTCTTCAATGAGTACAATACACACATTGTATACAAGATCAAGAATCTGAACAAAATCATACCTAAATAAGCAAACATAGTTCTCCATTAATAACAGCTTTTTAAACTAGTTTTCTAATACATTTGTTTCCCTGCTCTACTATAATTCATTCTTTTGTTATCACCCTTGTGTTATTTACATTGTCCGGGGGATTTTGACAGCTCATAATTTCCAAAATTCATTTTGATCCGATACAGGACTGACACCTTGCTTTTTAACCATTACATATTCAACAAATGGTTTCGAGACTCTTCAAAATTTATTAACTTGTACTCTGCCTTTTCTAATGTTTAACTCCCATGTAAGTTTATCATTGAGTGCCAGCTCCCACATTTCTTTATACCAATCCTGCATTTTTAACATTACATCATTTTTCCAATTCTTCGCAATACATTGTCTAGCTGCTGACAACATCACAGACATTAATTCTTTGTTATCACTGCTCATTTCAAGCTTATCCACCTCTGTTCACAAAATTGTGTCCGGCCCCAATTTCAGCTGCATATTCAGTATGTTGTTAATTTCACTTTCTATTTTTTCCCAAAATTTTCTTAAACAATCACAGCTCCACCACATGTGTACATATGTTCCTACCGGATGTTTACATCTCCAGCATTTATCATTCATCCTTCTATCCATCTGGTGCAGCCCAACTGGGGTCCTATACCACTGCCATATTAATTTATAATTGTGTTCTTTCACTATGACAGACATAGTTCTCATAATCCTTCTTCTCCACTTTATCTGCCAGTTTTCTTCTGTAATTGTCACATTCAATTCTTGTTCCCATTTGTTTTTCAAGATTTCTTGTATTTTACCACCTTTATTCAAAATTTTATAAATCTTACTTACTATTCCTTTGATTCCTATGTCCTCTTTCCTTAATTTGGTCAAAAGTATTTCAAGTGTTGTAACCTCTCTATTTAGTCCATCATCAAATAAATATTTTTTGTTCCAATTATCCATCTGGAGAGTCTTAAACCATCCTAACCTCAATTGTGAAAACAGCTCCGTTTTTTCCCCTTGATCTCTACAAGCTTTGACCCAATCTTTCAGTAACAACACCCCTTTTTCTGCTAAAGTACTCTTGATCTCTCTATCTTTATTGGAAAGTTGTTAAAATCCTCTACTTCTATAATGGGTGAGATACCTGGGATAAGATCTTTCTTTACTCTATTCCATTCATCTATAGTTGTTTTCATCAACTTACATTTTACTTTCTTTTTCACTACTTCTTTTTCTTCACTTAAAAAAATTGCTTTACCAATTTTAAAAAATTCCCTTCTTTCAATTTTTGCCCATATTGGTTCTTCCCTATTTAACAATTTAATTATGTTTCTTATTTGAAAAGCTTTATAGTAATTTTGTATATTTGGTATACCCAAGCCTCCTTCTTTTTGGTGTAAATACCACAGTTTTTTAACTATCCTGGCTCCGTGTTTACCATTACAAAATTTGTTTATAATATTTTGATATTCTTTTAATTCTTTATCAGTATGTTTTATCAGTAAGACATCAAATAGGAAATTTAATTTGGGTAGCAACATCATTTTACTGGCAATAATCAGAGTTGTGAAGAAAATTTCTCCCATCAGAATGTTGACCATTCACATTGAATTTGAGAGGAGAGTGGGGAAATGGGAATTTCTGGAGGAACTCTGATTACAGTGGTACCTTGGGTACAAACACCTCAGGTAACGAAATGTTTGGGTTACAAATGGAAATCCATTGAAAATAATGTCTTGGGTTATGACTTTTTTATATACGAAGCAATTTTCCCCAGGTAACTGGTGCATTACCAGTGCTGGACACTACAGGCCATTGTAATATAAAATACAGTGGCACCTCGGGTTACACATTTTTCGTGATACAAAAAAATCTCAAAAGAATACATTAAATTTGTAACCTGAGATACCACTGTACCTCCTTCCACATTGCTAGTGGACGGCCAAAGAAAGTCCAGGCTGATGAAGAGATGTGCCATTGAAAGAAATAAGAAAAACCAACACAGCACTTCTGGTTACCTTGAAATATTACAGAAATTTCAAAGATAAAACCAAAAGAAAATTTAAAGACCTTGAGAATGAGGGTGAAATAAATAAATAAAATACATAATGCCACATATTGGCATTCTCTTTCATAGGAAATGAGACATTGGGGAAACTGGAGGACAAAATATGATATAACAGAAGCAACATCTTTTTGCTGGGAAAGGACACTGCCCTGCCTGTTGCAACTACAATTGCAGGGATGGGATGTAACAGGTTCGCACCAGTTTGCCAGAACTGGTAGTAACTTTCCCCAGTGTCCCGGAGAACCGGTAGCAGCTTTTGGGGGAGACCACCTTCGGGGCTTACCTTTTCACTGGTTCCCCCACTGCACATGCACGCCAAGCGATTGGTGTGCATGCATGCCTATAGTGCTTGGTGCATATGCACGGCCTCCTTGCTGTCCTTCCAAGCGGGGAGGAGGAAGAGAAGCTGCGAGCCTGAAACTCTCTATAGCCTGCTCCCCAGGGTAAGTGACTCACCTTTGGATGTGGTGTGTCTGTGTGTATTTTAATGTGTATTTAATACCTTTACCTATATTGACGTACTAGCACCGTTTTTAAAAAGGCCTGGCGGCTGGCAGGCCTGGCGGCCTGGCTTGGGGTTTTTAAGCAAAGTCTTGGAGTTACATCATCAATAAGCTACACCTGTGCTGTTCCAATTGCTGTTCCAAATGGAGAACCCTTAAGGAGTTACAGCTGTTTTACATTTACATTAAGGCATATTATCCTAGAGAACCAGTATGATGACCATATCCTTCTTGCAACATGGTGCTGCCCAGGCACTTATACTAACAGGTAAGTGATGGGTTTGTGTTTGGGGTGGGTGGGTTGATTTATGTTTGCAGTGGGTGGGTGTATTTTAATGTAATTTTTATTTACTTATTTATTTATTTATTTTATTTATGGGTTTGTGTTGTGGGTGGGTGGGTGGGTTGAGGTGTGTATGTGTGTGTGCGTGCTTATTTTTATTTTATTTTATTTTATTTTATTTGGCCCCACTCATGACATCATGACGCTAGCTCTGCCCACACTGTGATGATGTCACGGTGGGGTAGTAAAATTTTTGACATCCCACCACTGTACAATTGATGCTGAGCCCCACATCAGAGGAACTGCTGGAGCATTTCTTCTTTGCCTACAGACACTCAGGGAAATGTTCCCACCTATTTCTCATCTCATAAATATGGTAGACTTCTGCACAGCTATAGTGAGACAAGGCAGCTGATGAACAGATGGTGTGCCAGACTCAATAGATGGCAGGGTGTATTTGTCTTGATAAGACCCTAATTGTGTATGGCAGCATTACAACTTACCTTTCAGAGCATACAGACCTTGCAAGATATCTTAGAAATGAAACGGTTGCTTGAACAGTCACCGCTTATGTGCCTTTGCTCAAATTTTAGCTTTTAAAAAAATCAATAGGAAGTTGTTCTATGATGTTATAAGTGCCAGGTCAGCCATAACCATCTATAGTTACTTTCTGCCATTACTTTTCCTTTAGCTCTTGGTGTAATAAAACTATTACTCCCTCCTTACTCATTATCTCTATTTTTCTTTCAAAGGATAATCACAGCTTTCCTATATGCAGAAATCAAAGTTATTCCTATACTGCAGTCTCTGTTACATCCATGTGAATTGGCATGCCATTTGTGGATGAGAAAATACCTTAGAGTCTAAGTTTAAATACCTTGGGAAGAATAACAGATTCAGTACAACTAGGCTGAGCCTGGTTTGTCCTATCTCACTGAACAATCATCTCCATCATAGCATTTTGCTGGAGTTTTCATTCCTTCCTCAGCCTCTGATAGGCAATCCTCTATTTTCCTAGCCATGATAAATGAAGGCCAGGTTGCTCCAAGTTCTAGTTTTTTGTCTTCTTGCTGATTCTTAACATGTAAATTAGCTGCTACCTGCAGATTAGATACCTGTTGACCATCTACCAGGTAATTTTATCATTATAAGATCAAGATATATGAACTGATGAAGATCAAATATTACTATTATCTTTGGTCATAACTAGTTCAGATAAGTCTCAAAATAATTCTGTTGCCAATTTTAGGGCAGGAACTTGTATTCATTTTTAGGAATGGTTAAAAGACAATTGTATACATTTTGATTTGTTTATTGCTGTCATTGTAGTGATGAATAGAAGAGGAAAAAGCCCTTAAACTCTGCAGACAGCAAGGAAAAAATACCTTTGTAAGAAAGTGCATAATACATAAATTTTTTCGCAATGTTCCCTAGTGTACTTGTAGAGAAAGATCTGTCAGCAGTTTTATAGACCATAATGTTTTTTTACTTTTGGATATTTATAACTCAGATCTAAACATTCACTGCAGGCTAATTTTTTTTAACACAGAACTGCAGCCTGGAAACAAACTTTGTTTCTTTGAAACAAAAATTACAACAATTTTCATTGTTAAAAATCCCCAACTAAAAGTTTTCATGCTCATGCAGCATAAACAGTCCCTGTATATTCAGAAAACTTTTGCTCAATAGTGAGGTGTGTGTGTGTGTGTGTGTGTGTGTGTGTGTGTGTGTGTGTGTGTGTGTGTGTGTGTGTGTGTGTGTAGAGATATAGCTCTAGCTCTAGCTATAGCTCTAGCTCTAGCTCTAGCTCTAGCTATAGCTCTAGCTCTAGCTATAGCTATAGCTATAGCTATAGCTATAGCTATAGACATAGCTATAGACATAGCTATAGACATAGATATAGATATAGATAAACAAACATTCCAAATGACATTAATTCAAAGAGGATTGATGTTGCCTCATTGAACATATTAACACTGCCTTTGCTTATTAAAACAGCAGCACCTGGAAAGGAGAAAGAAATGAGAATACTGTACTAGGAAATAGTTGATAGCAAGCATTCAGTAAAGGGGGCAACCAATCATACTGGAGATTCTGAGGAGGAGGGATTTCAGAATCAAAATTGTGGCAAATTACTTGACCTCTGTGTATTTAACAAGGGGGGAGATGTGAAAGTTAGGAAGAAACCAAAGATATTTATATTAACTCATGAGAGATAGAATAATGTAGGAAGGAAGTAGGTTAGTAGTTTTCAGTTTTCTACATACAGTAAAACACCGGATAATGCTAAGACTTGGTTCCACAAGTCTTGGTGTTATCCGATTTTTAGTGTTATCCGATCAATGTTAAAATCCTGTGGGATGGATCGGATAACGTTAAAGCTCCATAGAGATACATTGTAACCGCACAGGCTTTAGCAGTTGTTATCCGATCCATCCAACAGGACCTTAACGTTATTCGATCCAGTTCTCCTCCCCAGATTACTTAACGTTATGCGATTTTAGCGTTATCCGATCCAATCGTTATCCGGTGTTTTACTGTATATCAAATTGAACTGCCATGAAATTCTTCTGACTTTAGAAGATCCTGAGACTTATTCTAGTATAGGAATGAGAACCATACATCTGCAAAGGCTATTTAACATCAATCAGTCTCAAACACCATGCCTAGTAGTTGTGATGACTGACCTTGTGCTCTCTTGTTGTTAAGCAAACGGTTTCTAAATAGTAAATCCTTGTAGGATTTACCACCCTGGTCTCTTCTGCGTGTGCAATGCAAAAAAGATTGTAAATAACAAAAGCCTTGCCAATCAGTTTATTCTTCCCCCCTGTTATATTCTAAGACAAGTAAGATTGTCTGATTGTACAAGTAAGATGTGCTTCAGCACCTTATCAATTAGTCTAGTTAGCTACAGCAAGTTATTGAAATCTTATGCAAAAACTACAAGGATCCCAGTTATTATTTATGAGATTTATAATCCACTTTTCCTTCAAGGAGATTATAATGGTATTTATGGGGTTTATGTCACTTTAGCCTCAGACCAATTTGACAGTGAGGATCAGAAATATAAGTAATTTGTTTAAGGTAATGCAATGAGTTTCATGCAGAATGTGTGAAATATTCTTTTTTTGGACTACCGACTGCTGAGCTGCAATCGCCAGTGATATCCTTGGAGTTGTAATCCTTGCAAAGGCAATTTTCTAAGCTCTGATTTTGTGGCCATGTAGCAATATGAATCTTTCTGCATCTTTAAGAGGCAAACCTAGAAGGCCTCAGTGTCAACAAGCCATGTGGTGCAATCTTAAATAAGTACAATAAGATAAAGGCTTTTTAAGTCAATATTAAATCCACATCCACACTAAGCTTGTGTTTATATTTCCTTTCACAAATAACAGAAATTATTCTGGGTTGAAAGATTTTTTGCTGGAGAAACTCTGCTCAGGGGATGCCCAAATGAGATTCATGTCACCAAGAGATTTCCCCACTGAAGTGGTCCCTACTTATCTATTTGCAATTTCTTGCTTTTGATCTGCGATGTTGGCAGGAGCTAGGACAGAGATGGGTGCTCAAACCATCATGCAATACCCAGGTCTTGAACTGCTGACTTGCCAGCATTCCAGCTAACAAGGCAAGCTTCTTAACCACAGAGCCACCCCTGCCCCTTCCTTTCACTGATGAGTGTTTTTCATATTGCCGATGTAATACCAGGTGAAATATAGGACAAAATCATTTGTCTCCAGTAAGAAAATTTCTACATTGTTACCAGGAGGGGATGTATTCTTATTTTGATATGTTCTGATTTGTTCCAGTGCTCAGCCTACTCACATGGATGCCTGGTGTCCTGGTCTGTAAACAAGGTTACCCTGACACAGAAAGAGAACACCCTAAGCAACTCTGTGGATCTATATTAGGCTTCTGGTTCCCACCATGCTTGGACAGTTTCTTCTGCCATGTTGGCTGTTAACCTCACCACACCTCCCCCTGTGCCTAAACCAACTGCCAGGGGAGGAAGAAGCCAGGGCAGGTTGAAGACTTCGCCGCCCCTCCCCTGGTGCCCATACCAACATATTGTAATGTAATGTAACGTATTGTTTGTCAGCCGCCCTGAGTCGCCACGGCGAGTGGGTGGCAAAATAAATTTGAACTGATAAATAAATAAAGAAAGAAAAATAAATAAATAAATAAATAAATAAGGCATCCACTGGGTGATTGATCTCTTGAAGAAGTTTGTGGATGTACCACTTTGGGGCATGTGTTATTAGATCCTGCTCTCCTATCCTTTATCCATGCTGATAAATCTCCAGTTATTTGAACCTTAGCACCACTCTTGTTTGTTTGTTTGCTTACCTTTCTTGGGATTTCAGCTGTTCCTGTCTTCAGATTTTCTTCTGATTGTTCCTTTTAAGGACTTTTATTATATTACACAAATTTACTTGTAGGTTCCTATCTAAAAATGCCAGAATACTGCACTACAATACAGAAAATTAGTGACATTGCATCTTATTTGTTTTTGTTTATTTTATTTTATTTTTGGTTTAGAGTTCTTGGGATATCTTCTGTTGCTACCTTATTTATTTTGGGATTGTCATGCAACAACACTTTCCCCATTTTTCTTTCTCTTCTACAAACTATTCCACATTCACAGCTTAAGGAGGCCATTTTACTGCTAAAGCAACCACTGATAACATGATATAAAAGTTCAAAGGGGAAAATGTAAAGCAAAAGGCTCTGATGAAATAGTTGGATAGGCAAAAACTTAAAGTTTGAGAGAGGAGGATGGGTAAATCAGGAGGGCAGCAAAGAGGATGGGGTGAGGGCAGAGGGGGAGCATGGTCAGTGTGGGGAGCAGGATGTAGGGAAGCAATTCTGGAAGTAGTGTCATGTGGATTTCAGCCGCCTGGGGCTTAAGCCAAATTTGCTGCCCCCTGGTGGATGCCAGTGCCCACTCCAGCTAGGACTTCTGGGAATTATAGTCTAAGAACACCCATAGCCCAAAAGGTGCCGCCCGGGGAGGGCCATCCCCCTAGGTCTCCCTATGCTATGTCACTGAATTCTGGGCATACATGGACAGGTTGTACCAGCACAACCTGCTGCACCTGCAAGAAGTATTGTTTCCATTTGTGGTTGCAGATATTAAGATGATCCAGTCAAACTGGCAACAATAACAATAAAGCAGCATTGCCTAGAACCATCAGGAATAATATCAACATTTGAATGATTCCCAGATCAGTTGAGGTTCTGCTAAATCCAAAAACCTCCCACCCTAGAGATGTTGGAAATTACTTAAGATACCTTGACCCTGATTGAACTATTTGATGTAGAAGGGCTGCGAGTTTCAGCTGAGACATGTTTGGATATAGAATTACACAGCTCATCCCTTTTTCTGCCTTCCTTGTGGCTCTTTTGTTGACAAATACCAGCTAGTACAGCATTTTTATTGGCCAGTCTGTCAGTGCTGACAGATCTGAGTTTAATTAGCACAATGTGGTTACTTGCATAAGGGAATCTGTGTTGGCAAAAATAATTCTGCTTATTCCAAACCATTAGGGACTGTGTATATTGAGTCTTGATTTTGTGTCTGATAACTTGCGATTTTCAAGGGAATGTTTTAGCTTTAGGCATAAACTTAATGGGCATATATTACTTTCTCACACGCCAGAGCAATTCAGGGGAACATCCAATGTTGTTATGGTTCTTTAAAATCAGATCTTCCTCAGTATTCCAGAATAATTTAATAAATATCTGTTAACTGGAAACATATGTCAGTGGTCCTGCTTCCCACAATTGAAAATGATTCCATGTGGTTACCAAGGAGAAGATGTTATTTGCTATACCTGGTCACCAAGGAGATTTTTTTTAAAATACATCCCACCATTGACTGGTGAAAGACAAAATGGAGAAATGAGTAAGATTCACAAGTTCTAGCCTTGTTTTCTTACACTTGTAATATGAGTTGTCTACCCATACCAGTTTTTATTTCATTATTGAGAGCATTCAAACATGAAAAGTAGAATGTCTCCTAAAACATACCTGCTGAATTCTATACCTCTTTGAAATGCTTGTTTTTAAAGCTCCCCCCTCAAAGTAACATTGCAAGTTTATTTTAATATATTTTTAGCCTAATTACTATTTACCAAAGTGGAAAGTTCAGATATGTACAATTCTAGGAAGTATGAAATAATATTGAGCTGAAGTTCATCTCACTTCAACAAGGACTTCACAAAATGTTCTGTGTGTCATACCAGGCATGTATTCAGTCATCAACAAAATGATTGTGTAAGAAAAGAAAATTGTGCAGCTCTAATACACTGGAACCCCATATAACAAATGCTTTTTATAATGAAAAATCCGTATAACAAAGTGTTTGTGCACTATTTGTGATACCCCACATAACAAATTTTTTACATTATATGGGGTTTTCATTAAGTGAGGCCTATCTTGCTTAACAAAACCCCATATAATGAACTTTGTTTGTTATGCGGGGTATTTCCAATATGCTTTGCAGAATGAAAAAACACATATAGCGAACAGCTCTGCAGAACATAGTTCTTTCTTTATGCGGCGTTCTACTGTATGTCAAAAAAGGAAGCTAGAAAAAAGCATTCATTTTAGACAAGCAGCATCTGGTATCACAAAGACAGAAGTGCCAGCTAATCAAGCAACTGTATCAGATAGTTCTGGTGTACTTAAATATTAATACAATTTAGATTACATTAATTTACAGTGACTATTAAGATTTTAGATAGTGAAATGTTAATAATTTATAATGAATAATATTTTTGCATCTTGTAGACAACTTTTCAATGTCATACTTTCCAGGTTTAGACTTTTGCTTCTTGTCTATCACAGTTCTCCAAGAATCAATTGTATCAGCATTGTTATCACTGCTAACAGTCATATTTCTAACCCACCTCTTAATAATAAATCACTAGCTACAGTACATGCAAATGGAACAGAATGTGAGGAGAGAACACAACAAAATGAAACAGAATGAAACAAGAATATCAAATCAAAAACAAAAAGTGTTCTTCCTACTGTGCAAGAGCATGGTGTTTTCAGCATTTTTCAAATGTGGTGGCTTTTTTTTGCAAAAACTAAAAAAAATCAAAGCCATGTGTTTTGTGCAGAAAACCTTCTGTCTTGAATGAAATACAGAGGAACTTTCGGCAAAAGAAGTTTGTCTATGTAAAGAACACACTGTTCTTAGTCTGGTTTTGGCAATGGGTGGTTGATAAAAATGTGCTGGTCTTTTTGCTCTTATGCAGGAGTGGGGGGGAAAAAACGACCTTGGTGATAATTTGAATGAAAAGTCCAATGAAAGAAACTCCTTCTTTTCAATTTCAGTTTCAGTCTTCCATGGCTTCCCAACTGAGAGTAGGTGGAATCCAGGGCTCTGAAAGAGAGGATGCCAAAACTTACAGCTTCCTTATGGATTTCCTCTATTGAATTATTTCTATTTGATATGCAAATAAAGTCTCTCCTCTCTTCTCATTGTCTGCATTTTGCCTACTCATTGCTACACCTAATCTTAGCCAAAAGGTTGAGAATACTACCATGTTCTGTGCTGCTACATGTAAAACCAGAAGAACAATCCTGACAGGTCCTCCAGCTAAATAAACCACTAGTGCTACTTCATAGGCGAGTGGTGGCGAACCTATGGCATGTGTGCCAGAGGTGGCACTGAGAGCCTTCTCTGTGAGCACCTGTGCAGTCACCTCAGCACAGAGTTCACCCCACCCAGCAGCCCAATAGGAGGACTTCCTTTCTCCCCCCCCCCCAGCACAGAGTTTACTTTCCTGTCATGTTTTCTACCTGCAGCCTTCTTCTTTCTCTGTTCTGTAAATTCCTCCCCCTTTTGTTCCAAGTCTCAGTCTTCCTCCTCCTTCTTTTTGTCTTGCTAGTATTTATAAATAAATAAATAAATAAACTCCTTTCTGTTCCATATAGTCTTTAATGCAGCCGCTACACTCAAGCAGAAATGGAATACCATTGTTGAAAAAAATCATCTCCTGCGTCTAACTTCTAATCCTGACATTTTTTGTACATGAAATGGAAAGAGCACCATTTTGTACTTTTTCTCTGGAAGCAACATGTCTCAGACTAGCTTTGAAGATTGGATTTATGGAATGTTATATCCTGGGGACAAACTTTCTCTATTCAGAAACATGTTTTCCAATAATTAAAAGAATAGTTGTCTAATATCTTTCCATACTTAGGTTGATGGCAAAAGGTCTTTCAAGAGATGAAAGGGAAGGGTAAACCAAGGTAACAGTATAAATGTGAGTAAATAAGCTAAATAACAGGGCAGGGTGAAGACAGAAGATTCAATGTAAAAAAACATATTACATAAAAACCCATGGAACTGATTTTTTATGTAAATTGGGGTTTTACTGCTTTTGCTAAGTTCTGAACAGACTCCAGAAAACTACTTACACAGAGTGGAAAGAGAGAAGAGCAAAAGAGAGCATCCTTCCTCATCCCTTCCTTTTTATCTCCTCCCACAAGCTCCACCCTTTGGACCTTCCTGTGAAGGAGTCCAGTCAATGTCTACACAGTATTACATGTGTATCAAATTTTAGGTTTCAATTCTCCCAGAACATAAAGATTAGAATGTTTAGTCTAGTAAGCAGTTTCTGCCTAGTGACAACCCATAATGCGACACTGCCACCTTCCTCACGGTGAACAATACACAGAAATCCACATCACTATTCTAAAAAACCCACAGGCCCAATTTCTATCCCATGACAGACATAAACTTTTATTGCTGCATGCAATTCTGTACACATTTTCCCCATTCACTAAAGCATGGTTATATTGCTCCCTCCCCCCAAAAAAATACACACTTAGTTTTAGTTGTACATATTAAGCTACATAAAATGTCCCATACATTTTCTTCACAAGGACAGGCTAATGGAAAATATTTGCAGACTTTACCCAACAGTCCTCTGGATTAGTGGTGGCAAACCTATGGCATGTGTGCCAGCATGGCAATCACAACCCTCTCTATGGGCATGCATGCCATTACTCCAGCACAGAGTTTGTCCCACCCCTCTATCCAGCAGTTCAAATGGTAGTGCTTCCTCCTTCCTCCAGCACACAGTTCACCCTGCCCCTCTGCCCAGTAGGCTAATGGGAGCACTTCCTCCCCCCAGCACATAGTTTGCCCCGCCCCTCTGATTGGGCACTTGGTCTCTAAAATGTTCACCATCACTGCTCTAGACACTCTAGACATTGAGCTAGGTAAATACCAGATTTGGAATGGAGTGAAGGAGTAATACAAACATCTTTTTTATTTCTAGTTGTTATGGTTGTAGAAGGTACTCAGAATCTGATATGAAAAGCAGTAGTAACCCATCAGTTGCCTTATTAGAATTACACAAAACAATTCAAAAGGAAGGCCCATTGAAATTTTAGAATCCTTGTCAATCAAATTCTTTATTTACAAAGCATTTTGTAAAACCTTGCTCTGAGGCACATTTTGACCATTTGTTTCTAACATTTCATGCTACACTAAAAAGAAAATGTTTTAATCCTGTACTTTTAGTCATCCCATCCACCTCTCCATTTGTCATATGATGAATTGTGACATGGATGATTGGCTGTTATGGCCTATTATAATATGACACCGGCCTGCTTTGCCTGGTGTGCCATGCTTTGAAAATAAAGAACAATATATCATCTTGATAGCCCTTTTATGACTGTGAATTTGGAAAAGATATGGTTCATTACAATTTACTGTTCAAATAGGGATGATGCAAGTTAACTTTACATTGCAATGGAATGAAACAATTTATACAGAAAGAAGATACAAAAGACAAGAAGAAACTCAGATGTGATCATCTGATAAACAGCAAGAGTGTTTGGAATAATTTTCTCCACCTGCATACAGAATAATAGATAAATAGCCAGAGCTCTGTTTCTTCCCCTTCTTCTCCTATTCCAAGGAACGTGCGGTAACTACTTTTGTCAAATGTGTGGTTGTCAGAGTTCCAGACTTTATAAAGTCCCTAGGCCAAGATGAAGAGGTCCTTATCATATCATGTTCAGGTTTTATGGAGAGACAATTCTGTGTAGTTGTAATATGGTGAAAGCACTGTTGATAGAAAGGTTTTTCAAAAGTTATACCAAACTCTGGAATTTCTTGCACTGAAAAGCTCATCTGCCTGCACTTTTGAAAACATTTTGCAATATGCCAAATATCTTCTTGTTCAGGCAGATATTATTTGTTTGAGTCCTGCACAGTTTAAGAATAAATTTGCCTATCTGTCAATATGTATTGCCAGGATGCATTACCACAGCTGGCCACTGAAGGCCGCTATCATTAATATAATGTTGAGAATGAAAGGATTATTTCTAGGGGAATATTTTCCCGTGCAGACCTGAAAGATCTACTGAGGCATTGCAGCACCCCTTCCTGCTTGTATGTAGACTGGTCTTGGACTGTAATAAAGATTGATTTGATATTGTACTTATACATCCCAAGTTCATTTATTTGTTATACTTTTATACTGCTCAATTTAGTGACTAGTAAATTCCTTTCACTAGCACCATAGCAGGAGTTGCCTGAATAATTAAAGAAGATTTCAAATGTCTCTTTGAAACCAAATAAGAAGAAAATCCAAGATATATTTATCAGCCATAGCAGAACATTGAAAACTGACTACAGATAAACAGTGTCAAAAATTCTAAAATAAAATGTAAACACAAGATCACTATATGGATTCTCCCTTCCAGTGTTCCCTCAAGCACAAATATATTCAAATGAGCGCCCATCTTTGTCCCAGCTCTTGCCAACCTAGCAGTTCAAAAGCAAAAAATTGCGAGTAGATAATAGGGACCACTTCAGTGGGAAAGTAACAGCGTTCTGTGTGCTCCGGTGTCTAGTCATGCCTGCCACATGACCACAGAAACATCTGGAGAAGCAGAGAGTGCTGGCTCTTCAGCTTTGAAACAGAGATGAGCACTGAACCCTAGAGTTGGATATGACTGGCTTTCGAGCAAGGGAAACCTTTACCTTTAATGCTTAAACAATGATGGAAAGAGCCTCATCTTCCTTCATGGAACACTAGCTCCTGCCTTTCCAGCTCTCTTTTTCTTTGTAATTCAAAGAAATTTTATATCTCTAACCAAGATGTTTTCTGTGAAATTTGATTAGAGTATTCACATTTTGTGATGGTGATGGTGATAGTAATTACAGTTTTTGCATAATTTGCTTAAATGGCATAAATTAAACAATTTGTTGCTACCATTATTATTATTATTTTTTTAAAGAGTAGATGACATGTACGATGATCTAAGATGACATGCCTGCATCTTATTGATTGAAAGTGCACCTTCAGTGCTTGTGCTGGATGTTCAGTCGTTGTTTCACAAAAAGAAAAGACACTGGTCTTCTGCAGAGATTTTGTAGTTGTTGCACATTTCAGAAATTCTTATCTCCTATCCTGATCAAACTCTGGGCTGCCAAAATGAAGTCACTTTCTTGGCTTTGTCGTTGGCCAAACCTAAGTCCTCATCAGTGCATGTTTCTGGCAGTAATTGGTAGACCAGTAGATGGGACAGATTCTGTATCTCTCCACATTCACACAGTGTTTTTTTCTCCACCAGTAGTCCCCATGTGAGCGTGTTGATCTTACATTTAGGTACTTCAACCCTCAGCTTATTCAGAGTCCTCCAAGTGATGTATGGGAGGTTGAGTTCCTCAGCTATATCCTACTTCAATGATGTTCCTTGCCCATTGAGCTCCTTACACTGTTTTCTAATTTGGTTTTGCATATCCTCAAGAATGTTTGTTCTTGACATAAAGCTCTTCCTGGATCTGAGCTGATGGAATTGAGGCTTATATCTGTTCAGAGGGTGTCAAGGGTAATTCTCTTGCTTAGTTTTCTTGGTGTTTGCTGTTACTTCTCTCCTTATCTTAGGTGGAGCAATACCAACAAGAGAGTATATTTCCTCAACTGGTGTAAATTTGAGGCATCCTGTCACTATATGCATGGCCTCATTAACAGCTATGTCAACTTGTTTTGCATGTGTGGATGTGTTCCACACTGGAGCAGCATACAGTACTCTGCTGTGGAGATACTCATGGCCAAAGTTGATTTATGCAGCATGAATGGTTTGAGTTCCTTATTTACAGTTTGTGAGTTTCCTGATGATGTTGTTCCTTGTACTATCTTTGGCTGTTGTGTTTAGGTTTGCTGTTTAAAATATAGTGCCCTGTCAAGTGTCACACTACAGTATTTTGGTGCTGGACAAAGCTGTAATTGGTTCACTTGCCACATAACTTCTAATTCAACCCTTGCCTCTTGGTTTCAAAGATGGAAAGCACACACTTGTGTCTTGCTTGAATTAAGCTTCAAGTAGATGATATTGTAATACTGTCCTAATTCTTCAAATGCTCCAGTAAGATTATTTATTTTATATTGCAGAATCCTATGACTCACAGTATCATACACTGCAGTTAGGTCAATGAAAGCCATTTGTATAATTACCTTTCTTTCAAAGCCATCCTCAATGTGTTGTGTAAGGTTAAGAATTTGACCACAATATGACCTGCCTGGCCTGAAGCTTGCTTGCTCTTTATGATCTTTCCACCAATAAATCAGACATATGATTGTGAATCATCTGTTCCAGTGCCTTATAAAGGTGGCAAAGGAGTGACACTGGTCAGTAGCTTTTAGGTCATCTGGGTCTTTGCTGGGTTTCAATAAAGCAACAACTCTAGCCTGCCTCCACAATTTAGGAGTCTTAAGTTTGTTTACGCAGTTGCTCATTAATTACAGAAGCCATTCCAATGTGTGAGGACCAAACTGCCTTATCTGCTTTGTTCTTATGTCATCAATACCTGATGCATTACTCATTTTCATGATGTTTATAGTTTCCTCCAATCCAGATCCCACAAAGGGTCTGTTAAGACACACAAACACCCTTGTTCCTCTGGTTGAATGGCTTTTTGCACACCTTTTTGCCTTGCGTTTTTCCATACTGTAGCAACTGACTAGCTATTTGGTCTGCTGTTACTCCAGTTTAGTTTTGCTGTTGTTGTGTTAAATCTCCCCCTAAATTTTTAAGGAGTTTCAAAGCATTTCAAACATGCTAGCAGATGAAAGAAACATTGGTTGTCTTATTCTTGTGGGGCAGGTAAGAAATCTTATGGAGTCCAGTGATTCCTTTCAATGTACTGTGAATGCACATCTTACTAAGAGCAAGTAGTTTTGTGAAAATTCTTCACAACTCTAGTATGTGTAAGCCATACTGGACAGAGGCTCACTATATGTCGTGAAAAATTACCTCTCTCACACAATGATAGTTTCAAATCCATTCTCTATTTTATTTATTTATTTATTTATTTATTTAGATTTATATTGCCGCTCACTCGCCGAGGTGACTCAGGGCGGCTTACAGTCAAAACAACAACAGTACAATAAAAATTATAAAATGCAACCACATAAAACAACCAAACCAGAACACAAACTAACTCCTGTCAGGCCATTGTTGTGGGGCCAGAGGAGTGGGCAAGGTCCCCAGCCACTGCTAGGCCTTCACATCTTCTTCCTCAGGCTGCTGTTGTGGGCCCAGAGGAGGGGGCGATGTTCCCAGCCACTGCTAGGCCTTTGCATCTTCTTCCTCAGGCTGTTGTTGTGGGCCCAGAGGAGGAGGTGATGTTCTCAGCCACTGCTAGGCATTCACATCTTCTTCCTCAGGCTGTTGTTTTGGACCCAGAGGAGGGGGCAATGTTCCCAGCCACTGCTAGGCCTTGGCATCTTCTTCCTCAGGGCGTTGTTGTTGTCTATTTTGATCATTGAGTGATGAAATGGTGTAATAGGGAACATACTGCATCAAGGAACTGATGGCCCTTTATCCTTCATGGTTTCCAACAAGTGCAGATTCATGCTAGGAGCTGCAGCTGGCTTTTTGCACAACTTCTGTTATATTATGTTATTATACTTATGAGTTGTACTGCTACAAGAAATAATTATAGCCATAATCATAATCACAGTCATAACATACTCATTTTAGTAACAGTTAAAAAGGGAGAAAAATTATTTTCTACTACCAGTGTATAGCTAATAAGGACTATGAATTGCAAGCTTATGAGTAGCCCAGAAAATATATTGTGAAATTCATGCAAAGAACTTCAGATGGCAATAGCTATTATATTAAAACTAGAAAGTGGATTCAGTGATTCATTATAATAGGAGTGACAGGTAATAGAACTGTCTAATCAAAACTGTTTACATTTTTCTCTATTCCAGATACAATTAAATATTCACAATATATGATGGAATAAGTAATGCAGGATAATCTAGGCAATTTAATTTCCTCTTTAGTTGGAATGGGTAAGGTAAAGGGGAAATATTTGGGCTACACTAGATAGAATTCAAGTGACATTTAAAACAAATTAGTTCATCACATAGTGAGGCAAAACTACATTATTTAAAGGATCACAGATCAAGTGATCAAAAAATATTAAGGACATATGTTTTCATCCTCTTTGGCATTGCTTGCATGGGATATTGTTTTCTTTGGACATATGTGTGATAAGGGCATGTGACCTTGGAAGAAAAGTTAAAATTATGTCTTAAATTAGTATAATGCTTCTTTCAACTTGAATGAAAGATTTATCATGGAGAATCTTTTTTTATCTCAAGCCAAATGCTCAGGTTAATTTGAAGATTCCAAATGAGAAGACACATCTAAGGACTTTCCAGGGAAGAAGAAATAGTTTTTTTGTTGCAGCTGACAGCAATTGTCAAGGGATTCCACACACCATTTTTGCCTAATATAAATATATGCCTATATAATTGTAAATAAGTTGTAATCAAAACAGGGAGTTCCATTTTCTCAGCAATTAAAAATAGCTTTGTAGAGCTTTTGCAGAAATATAAATTGATTTCAAAAGATCTGTACCACTGCTGATATTTTGTCAAGATGTTGAAAAGGCAGTGTTAATCTAATGAGCATAAATTTCACTTATTCTCAATGGCTCTTGTTGATCTTATTGGGATAAAATAATTAAGGGTCAAACTAGATGTAAAGTAGAATTTATTATGTAGCTGCTTTCTCTAGCATTTAACTGATTCCCTGGCATTTTCTCAGAGAGATGATCTTCACAACCAAGCATGCAATTAAGCTTCTTTTTACCTTCCAGTGACTAATCAGAAATAAAGACATATTACCTTTCAGTGGTATGATAGTGATAATCAGATATTTGAAAGACATGGACTATGGAATTAGCTTGTTTTATGCAGCTCCAGAGGCTAGAATCTGAAGTACAGTAAAACACCGGATATCGATTGGATCGGATAACGCTAAAATTGCATAATGTTAAGTAACCTGGGGAGCTGCATATCCTAGACTGGCAAGCCAGAATGGATGATAACAGCTAGCTGCAAGATAAAACACCTGGGAAGTATGCTGAGTGGGAAATCCCAGACCAGACAAAAGAAGGGAGATAAGCCAGGTCACAGTGACTCTCCCTATGTTCTCAAGCAGATAGTGACCATTAAAGACATGATGGGCTGATGTAATGGCCCCAGCTGCAGAGAATGAGGCATCAGTTAATTATTCCAGGTGGTTGTTGGTGACTTTTGGATAGCCTTCAAGTAAAGGGAAAGAGGTGCCTGGCGGGCAATGCTCCATGGGGTCACAAAGGGTCAGAATCATCTGTGCGACTGAACAACAACAAGGTCTCACCACATTGCTATGAGCAGCTCCATATGCTCTGGTGTTGATAATTACCTTCCTGTGAAACAAAGACTGGAACTAGCCCTTTTTTAAAAAAAAAAGTATACATGTACATTACAATGATGTATTTAGTGTGAATTTAGTCTGGCTCTAAATAAAATGGGACAGATACTGTGTGAAGGAATTCTGCAGTAAAACCTTGCACAAGAAGAGAGCATTAGTTCATCATCAGCATGATACCTCCAGATCTGTGTTTCCCAACCTTTGGTTTTTGGACTTCAATTCCCAGAAGCCTAAGTCAATTCCCCAAAACACTGATCAGCAAATGTACTGACTTAGGCTTCTGGAAATTGAAGTCCTCATTGGGAACCGCTGTTCTAGATTACAAAGGAAAGAATATGGCCCTTTGACACCAGAAAACAAAATTTAGTTTTCAAGTCCTTTTACATACACACCACACACACATACAGAGAGAGAGAGAGTCCTCTTTAGGTTTATCACAAATTCTCCAGTTTAGTTACTTAATATTTCAGCTATGAAATACTATTATATTTTGAAAATATGACAGCTATATTATTTTTGATAAGGAATAAAAATGAGAATGGAATAATGAGGATAACAGAATGCCATCTGCCAAAACCTTTCAGAAATGAGTGTGTTCTGTTGCAGATCAACTCATCCAGAAGAAATGGAATAGCAAGAGGAGGAGGAGGAAAATTGAAAGAAAAAGTGGGAAAGGCTTGGGAAGCCATCTAAATCAAAATAGAATGAGTAAGAGAATGCCTCAGTTTTAAACCTTCATTTTGGGAGGGCTCCAGATAAACACTGGAGAATCTGACAGTCTTCCAGCTACCTATTGGTAGCTGAAGTTGAGATTATCATTTTAAGTACAATGTTGAAGAAATAACTGACAGTTGTTAAGAAAATATACAGAATATATAAGTCTGTTATGCAATTTTTGTGGTTGGTGGGAACAATCTGGCAGAGGTTAAGTGGAATAACAGCTAGAGTGCTAAATATGGCTACTATAACCAGATACAATTTCTTGAGAAAGAAAGAGATTAACTTTGATTTCCAACTTAATAAATTCAGTAGAGGGTTCTTTTCCATTCTCTTCCTGAAGCCCCCTCCTCTCAAGTATGAAAAAGAACCTATGCTGTCTATAATCACTAGCTGGATTCTTACTCTTAACTGATATTTCCAGGAGCTGGCTGACTTCCAATCTCCTAAAAAGACCAGCTGACAGTGCTTCACCTTCCAGAGAAGGGGGAGGAAGAAGAGAAGAGGAAGAGTAAAGCCATTTGCTTTCAGCCGACATTTGCAAGTAGCAGCTGAGCCTCATATAAAGGCTGGGTCAGCACCTGCAAGTGCAGTTGAAGAATACTTTTTCCTGCTCAAGTGAGAGTCTGAAGTCTTGGTGAACTGTATGGTATGCATCAAGAGTTTCTAGTCTCCCTTATCCCTTATTTTATGACTCCTGCTGTGGGAAATGGCTGCTGGGTGGAAAGTGAAAACTGAATAATGCAGGAGTCCGTTATCTCACATACTTCTTTACTAAATTAATTGGTCCAGCAGGAGAGCAGTGAATCACGGATGAGTACCTCAACACTTTTCACTTCACATTCCAGAATGCAAAGCTAACTCGTATGCCACAAAGAGGGTGATATTCCTATCATTGAGCCTATGAAGAAAGTTTGCTTGTTTCTATGTTAGCTCAGGACATGTGACACCAAAGTGAAGCTGGTCTCTTTCAATTTTTTTGAAGTGTATCACAGTAATCTCATTTTATTTTTGTCTTTTGCTTGATATGGGTAGCCTGTGGTTGAAGTGGGCTTTAGGTCACTGTCAGGAAACAACATCTTTTTCCTAATGTTCCCAAAGCTTGGTGAAATAGTAGTTTCAAATAGGCCTCAGAAAAAATCTTTTGTCTTCTCTGAGCCTCAAGGCTGTGTCACAGACAGCATGTTTTTCAGTATTTGTTATCTTTCCTAGCTAGCTAAGCTCCTGGATGTTTTGACTAAACAGAGAACATTCTCTGTTCATTCTCTGTGCACGTGTGTAAACAATATTGTTTTTGAGAAAGTTCTCTCTGTTACGTGATTGGCTAAAGCTATCCCACCTGACTGCAAATTCTCCATTTTGGAGAGAAGAAGGAGTTCGTCTCTGCTTCTCCATGAGTTAAGACCTGTTTTTGATTAAAGAGCTTTTGTTTCTGGATCTCTATGGGCTAACATTATTTTGCCTAGGAGCTATGCATTTTTGCTCCTTAAAAATGGTTACCTAGATTACCTGTGGACTGTATTGGACTGACCTTTGCTACTGACTTTTATTCTTTATGAAACTGATCAATAAATCTTCATCCTGAACAACGTGTCTTCATTGGACTAAAAGGGTAAGAGCAGCATTGCATTACACACACAAATCTTTGAACACGCTACCAAATTAAAACCTTCTTTTGGCTGATAAGCAGCTGAGAGCTGTGACTCTGTTTTGCCGTCCAGCCCGCCTTATGTTTGTTTTGCTTTAGGAGGTTTTCCAGAAGTGAGGGGGCCGGCTGGTACGTGACAGTCACCTAACCACTTGGCTAATACTATGTTAGGCTATATAGCTGCTTTTATTGCATATATTTGGTTTTGTGAAGTATTTTGCCTGCAAACTGTTGTGAAAAGCACAGTACAGTAAAACCGTGCATAAAGAGCAACTCGCTTAGAGTAACTCACTTAAAGAGCAGAGTTTTCTCTGAATGGTCACCTCACATAACAAATAAAACCAACCCAAAACGTGTTTAACAAATAAATCGGGTTTCACAATCCCCCCTGCCAGAAGTCACAATTGGTCACTTACAATGGTGTTTTGCTTAAAGAGCAAACTCACTTAAAGAGCAATCCCATGGAATGTATTATGCTCTTTAAGTGATGTACCACTATATGCAAATACAGGGGCTATGGGTTTTCCAGATGGGGAAATAGTTCTACCCACTTTATCCTGCTTTCTTATCAAGGGTGTAAGGCTTACCAGAATTTGCCTCCAAACTTTCATTTTAACATTTCTCTGTATAAATAAGCAAACAAACAAAAAGCAACAACTCAAATCACACTTAAATATTGTTCCCAAGGGAAAGTGGGAGAAAGTACAGATTATTTTCAATGCTTGCCTTTTGTTTCATAATGAGAGAGAATCAAAGAAAGTGGAAGAAACAAGGTAGCCAGCAAGGGGTTGGGGAGAAGGAAGAGACAGGTTTCAATTATAGTAATCTTGGTGAGAAGCTGTGTGAGGAGTGTAGTTTTAGGCTAGCAGCTGAAAGCCACTTTTAAAACACACACTCTCTTCAGGTAAATGTCAACCATTTGTTTACTGGCATGTATGTTCTGACTATGGTTCTCCAGGTATTCTTGGAGTACAGCTCCCCGAAGCCTTCACTATTGGCTGCACTGGTCAAGATTTCTTGGAGCTGTAATTCAAGGACATATGGGGGTCCCAGGTTGGGAATCGCTGGTGTAGAATAATTTTTCTGGAAGTCTACCTGAAAAATTTTGGCTTGGAGGCTGTAAGCATGGAAACTGGAAGTGCCATGGTACTAATCTTTATCTTCCATCTCACCACCAAATATGTGAAACTTTTAGAAAGAAGTGCCTTTAAGAGAGGGGAAAAACCCATGGAAATTAATGGATTGTCATTGTTAATCAGGGCAATGCAAGCAACATCAGTTATGAATCAGGTGCACAATGGGGAGCTCTGTCTTAATATGGTTGATGGCTATTACACTGCATTAGAACTAGACATGCTTCCCAGGCTCTACCTTGAAGCAGAAATTATCTCACATTCAGAGATCACTAGACTGTGAATTTTCAGCCTCCTCAACACATCTCATCTATGTTTCACATTATTTGCTGTATCTAGAAGCAGCCAAAAATGTAAGGAATAATGTTGAAACATTGTACTATGAGCATCATATGTGAAAGAAGGGGAGGGAAACTTAATTCAGCGCTTCAATTTTTTAAATAGCAAGCTTATGTTCTCTTAACATTTGAGGAATGCTCCTAAGCTAAAAGAACAAAATGTTTCTGTAAAGCTCAAATGTTTGCTACTGTAGCAAGGCACTTATCAGAAATGTTCTCCTTGTATTTATATAATCTTTCTCTGAAGCAAAGCATGGAAATATGTCTATCTCCATTCATTTCTGTGCTTTGCCCAGCTTTGTACAGCACAGAGAGATAGCTGTAATTATGAGAGGCCATGGAAGGACTGCAATGAAAAGGAAGCAATGGGTTATATTAATAGAGCTTTAGGAAAGTAGGAGAAAAAAGACATGTCTAGGTCATCTCCTCTTACAGTTAATTACACTAACTTCTTAACCTTGTTGTAAGTGAAAGTAAAACTGGGCATCTTTAGTAAATTCACTGGGGATTTTATTTCAACTGTTTATTTCCCCCCAGAAATCCTGATGAACACAATAATCGACTCTCATATTTTAATAGAGTAGGCATAGCAGCTTTCTAAGACAGTGTGAATAATTGCATGCCATCTGTATATTTCCACTTTCAGAACAACCCTCACTTCAAAACTACATTTGCACATCCGTTTGTTGCACTGAATCCATGCATGATGTCATCATTAATTTATTTACTTGCCAGCAAACTGGTACAGTAATACCCCGGATAACATTATGACTTGGTTCCACAAGTCATGATGTTATCCAATTTTTAGCGTTGCCCGATGCATGCATCAAACAACGCTAAAAAAAAAAAGCCCTGACTTCAGGGACAAACCACTTTAAAGGCAGGCAGGGAAAGAAAGAGACCCAATTGGGTCTCTTTTCCTCCCTGCCTTTAAAGCCACCCCCCACCCACAGCGATCTCTGAGACCCAATCATGTCTCTCTCTTTCCCCCTCCCTGTAGTTTAAATACAGGGAGGAAAAGAGACACAAGCAGTCTCTGCGACTGCAGTAGAGTCGGGGGAAAGGCACGTGCTTTTCCCCTACCCTACTGCAGTTGCAGAGACTGCTGCCGGGGGTGGTGGTGGATTGGGTAGTTCTACCCAAACCACCCCATACTCGCAGACCATTGCCTCGGATAACGCTAAGAATCATTATCCAGAATCGTTATCCGATGCAAGTTTTTCCCAAAAAACTTGCATCGTTATCCAATTCTAGCGTTATCTGATGCAATTGTTATCCAGGGTATTACTGTATTTCCCTTTGATGGAAAAACGTTGGGGTGTTGTATCCAGGTCAAACAAAAGCTTGCCAGTGTGTGTCAGGGATTCTGAGATATGATGTCCAAACAAAGAAATAAACACCTCATTTTCCAGTTCTACAGCAATCATAGAATCATGTAAACCCACCCTACAAGCAATAAAATGATTCATTCCTCTGTCTCAGTACTGGCTGCTTGCACAGGCAGCAGCAACTCTCTTAAAAATTTCAGGCAGGGCATTTCTTCAGTCCACTCTCAAGATGATACTGATGTAATTTCAGCTTTCTTTTTGCACGTTCTATCACTGATCTCCAGTCTTGTGCAAGACAAGAGGCACAGATGTAGCTCAAGTGATCAGTGTTCCCATACTGAACCAGAATCACAAAATATCAACCCCTACAAGCAAGGCACTCTAAGGTGCAGTACTTTTGGCTTGTTGTTTTTCAGACTCCGGTTCAGTTCAAACTGTATATGCACCAGTTTCAGCAGTGTACTACAAAAACCCTGATTGGTGAAAACCCCAACCTTCTCACAGCAGAGAGAACTGACACAAAATACTGAGCAAGCTACTTTGTTTTGTTTTAGGGAATGTGTTTTGCTGTTCCTTGTCAATAAGCTGCTGCTGTAATCACATTTGGGATGTCTGAGTATGTGGTGCTGGCAGAGGAATCCTTCACTTGCACTGCATATTTCACTTTCTCCCAGCTAGTTACAAAACAAAATTGTTTTCTCTAGCATGAGAAATCTCAGGAGTAATATGAAGAACTGATTTCAGTCTGTTCCCCCCTCATGTCATTTTGAGAGTATAAAGCAAGTTTATTTTTGTGGTAAAATTGGGAATCACAAGATGTATATTATGTTCGGAAAGGCTGGCAGATTAAACTGCAGATAAGAACATCTACCGTCAGGAATGATTATAAAGAAAAAGCACAGGCAACAGACATTTTCAGCAAACAAATTGCATTTTATTCAGAATTGTTGCATGGTACTATTCCCCTCCTCAAATGTTATATGCACTCATCTCAGTTCCTATGAAGCTAATGCTGTTCAGATGCTAGCTTCTAATACCAAATATTATTTTGCTTCACTTAGCACAATGTAATCTATGTTCAATATAGAAATAAAAGTTTAATTTTCATTGTATGTCCAGACTATTTCTATTTCTTTTTACACTGGACCAGTATGCTTCTCTTTAAAATGTGAAATGCCTGCTTGACTGTTACTGAAGTCTATGGAAATTGGGCTAAAGTATCCTATGGATACTATGAAGCAGACAGCGCTGGCTCTTAGACTTTGAAACAGAGATGAGCATTGAACCTTAGAGTCAGATATGACTGGTTTTTGAGCAAGGGAAACCTTTACCTTTACCTTTATCCTATGGAAACAAACAGCATATTGATTAGAAAGCGGGCTTCCACAACCCAGTTTTTCAATAATGTATATTTTATATTAGTGAGAAATTCATACAGACAAAAGAAAAACCCTGTTGGATTAAACCAAAGGGCTCTCCAACATCCTGCTTCCAATAGTGTCCCAACAAGAGCCAACAGTAAACCCACAAGCAAGGCATAAACACCATATGCTTTTCTTTCTCTTGTTCCTTAGCTATCACTAGGGGTTGCAATCATTACTCAAAAAAGTAATATGCTAGTCATCAGTTTCAAAGAACAACACATGATTCTAAGCAATATGGAGAGCTATATATTATTTTTGGAAACTCCCAGTACTATTTAGAGTCATACATTAAAAGTAATACTCAAAAATGCCCCCTCAACCAACATTTCTTAAATGAACATTACTGGTTTGTTACTTAAAGAAAAACAGTGAGTCATGGAATATTCTTGCTTTATTTTCATCACTAGGAAACTTTGAAAGCCCTCTTCTCCATGAATTTGTGAAATAATTTCTAAAGCCATATAAGCCACTCATTTATTCAATGAATAGTAAATCACTTCTGCATGCTCTGTACTTAAGAAAAGGTGGAAAGGGTTGTCATACGCTTGAACAGACAAGATCACAAGTTATAGTTTTCATCATGGTATATAGCCTTCTCTAGGAACATAGTGAAAAGTAGAGACATTACAAACAAAAATTCACATAGCCAAAGCAATGGTATTCCCTGTGGCAATGTATGGTTGTGAGAGCTGGACCATTAGGAAAACTGAGCGAAGAATAGATGCCTTTGAGATGTGGTGTTGGAGGAGAGTTCTGAGAGTCCCCTGGATACCGAGGAGAACAAATAGGTCAATCTTAGAAGAAATCAACCCTGACTGCTCCTTAGAAGGTCAAATTGTAAAGATGAAGCTAAAGTACTTTGGACATCAAATGAGAAGAGAAGATTCACTTGAGAAAGCCTTGATGCTTGGAAAGGTCGAGGGCAAAAGAAGAAGGGGGCAGCCAAAAATGAGATGGCTAGATGGTACTGTAGACACAATGGGCAAAGAGCTGAGCAATTTGAGGAGAATAGTGGAGGACAGAAGTGCCTGGCGGACAGTGGTCCATGGGGTCGCAAAGGGTTGGAATCGATTGTGCGACTGAACAACAAAGGTTCTACTGATGTTTATACATAACAGGCACAAGAAATAGACATGGAAATAATAAACAAATATAATTTTAATAAGTGAAATTTATGTAATTACATATTATTTGCCTCTTACCACCCTTGAATTCTTTGGCTGAAATCATGTTGCACAGTTATGCAAATAGTGTAACTTTTGGAAGGAAACTGATGTAAGTTAAGAAATCTCTGTAGACATCTGTTGCATATTGAATTCTTCTCCCCTTCAATCATATCCACAATTGTTCTATCAGTAGTCATTCTTAAGTCTGAAAGTGTGTAGGACTGAAAGAGTGGGTGGGAGGGAATGGAAGTGCAAATCTCTTCACATTCCCATTTCACCTCGAGGTCACATAGGTCTTCCTGTGCTCAGCATGAAGGTCTCTGGAGACACTAGAAGAACATTCAGCTGAACATGCTTACAATATTCCCATCAACAGCAACACTTCCTACTTGGAGCTGCTAAACACAGAAATGCTGTCCAGCTCCGAATTAAGAATTTTCTTGGCAAAATAACTTTGAATACAATTAAAAGTCACAAGTGATGAAATGTGAAGTCTTCTTTTTGATTGAGCTCTTACAACTGAGCACTGCTAATAATGATCAGTAAAGCTTTGTTGTTAACATATTAATATTAACAGCAGTGAATTATCATTATGATTTCTCACATTTAACATTAACAAAACAATCTTTAAAACCAATATCCAAGCTTCTAGTCTAGCCCAATATTGTACAGAGCATGCAAAGTTCTGCATGATTTTCATATGCAAATGTTTCTCTGTGTCATCACCATAATTTGAGCCTATACGCATTCAGGTTTAAATTTAAATAGTGCCCCCCCCCACTACAATCCTCAACCTCTACCAGCTTTGTACCTAGTCACTCACATTAATTTGTTCCAGCATCTTAGCCAGTCTCAACATCCATATAGAAATTCTCTTTCCAACAGACATTTAATTCCTTGCAATATTTTTTCATGGTTATCACTGATCACACAAAAATAAAAGTAATTTTACAAATAAATACAATGTCACAGGGGCCTTTGATGTGTGGAGGTATGAGCAGATTACTGTGGGGTGGGGTAGGAGGTAGGTAAAGGTTGTACTTTCTCAAAAGCCAGTTGTATCCAACTCTAGGGTTCAGTGCTCATATCCGTTTATAGCCAAAAAACCAGCATGTCTGCATCTTGAGACATTTCCATGGACATGTAGCAGGCATGACCAAATAACAGAGTGCACAGAACACTGTTTACCTTTCCACCAAAGTAGGACTTATTTATCCACTTGCAATTTCTTGCTTTCAAACTGCTAGATTGGAAGTAGCTGAGACAGAGCTGGGAGATCACTCCATCATGCAGTACTTGCGACTCAAATTGCTGGAAGTATGCAGCCTTTAATGAGATCCACAAGACAGCCTTGAAAAATATGTATGTAATCTACTACCTTCTAAAATAGAAGAATGATCAGGAATCAAAATCCCAATCTTTGGTTTTGTATCAAAATACTTAAGCCATTGAGCTATCCAGCAGTTCTTCATGACGGATCACAGAATAAAATAAACTATTGTTCAAAATGGAGAGATGAAAATAACCTGCACCCTGATAAACATATTTTTCAGCACTGAAGGAAACTTCAGTTCTAACAGTGCGCTAACTGTATCCTCTGCCATGCTGACTGTATCCTCTGCTTTTAACTACACAGCAAAATATCTCTATTCTAACATGAACATCAACTCATTATTTAGCAAGCTGCTCATTCTACTCTAGCACTGCTGCACCTTGGCGCTAGTGAATCTAAGATTATGCGGATAATAGACACACAGATATGGTGAAATATATAAATCTCAACAAGCTTGATCTATTATTTGTTGGCAAGATAGTTGTAAACAATGGCCAATATCCATGAGTCACAGGAAAAAAGTTCCCTTTGACCCCAAAGCTTCAGTTAGATGCTGCTCTTTTCACTGTATGTTTAGGACAACTGAATTAGCCAGCTTCTTTTTCCCCATTTTTTATTTTAATGAAGGGCTCTGCCTGCAAAGACCATAAAGAAACAACTGGGGGGGGGGGGCGCATGTCATGATGCTATGAAAATGATCCCGCCAGAATCTAACCTTATCCTACCAGTGACCTCTCATTACAGGCAACTAATTTTCTTATGAAGAAATGCAGATACCATGTGTGTTTGATGGGGGAGAAGTCACTTGAAGGAAATATTCAAACTTTCTAGCCAACTATTGGCAAGAAATGCAATGAACTGGGTTCTAATTTGGATCTGGAGTTCAATATACACAGCTGTGACAGTGGAGGGAGACTCTGTGCTTGCTTCTTTCCACAGAAACCTTCTTGGCTCTCTGTAAATCATGAATGGGGTATAAGGGTCTATCTCAAAGTCAAGCAGAGATGCTGTGTAATGATGGAGCTCTGCTCTAAAAAAACTCCTTCACCTGGTTTTTAAAGAATCATTACCTACACCACAATACCCACCCAGTCAGAGGGGTCCCTGAATTCTGTGTAGTAACTGAAGGAATTTGAAGGATAGCTTCCAAAGAAAGTCTCAGGGAGTTCCGCTTCCATCAGTATAAGTTGTAAGATCCAACACTGCATTATTATTATTTTACTAAATGTTTGAACAAATGAACAAATTCTCTTTCTTTTCAAACATATTAGTAGTTGCCAACATTTTAGGAGTATGGGACTGCAGTGGATCAAGTAGCTAAGACACTGACTGGAAGGTGGCAGGTAAGCAGTTCAATACCTGAATACTGCAGGACGGAATGAACTTCAATCTTTGTCCCAGCTCCTGTCAACCTAGCAGTTTGAAAGCAAGAAATTGCAAATAGATAAATAGGGACCACTTTGGTGGGAAGGTAAACAGTGTTCCGTGTGCTCCAGACAACACTGGCTCTTTGGCTATGAAACAGAGATGAACACCTAACCCTAGAGTTGGATACGACTGGCTTTCAAGTAAGGGCAACCTTTACCTTTACCTTAAAATGAATTTGGAAGATGGATTCATGAGAAGAATGTGAGGCACTCTTGATTGATTGATATATTGTAGTTAATTTCTTCTCTGCAGGAGAACTTAAACCTCAGATGCCTATGGGCTGTGGCTAAATTAATCTACCTTTGCCCACCACACACGTGCACACACACAGAATAAGTGATGAACAATTGTTTTGGAGTTCAGCTAGGGCCACAACTTTATTAATTGTTTAACTGGAATTGTAAAACACCTGAACCTACAGCAGACCTGATGTAGTCTGGATGCCTAGGTTTGGAGGCAAAGAAAACCATGATACCCCTTTACTTCATGGGTGAATCCCAACCCCTGAGATGGTGCTGACAAAGAACAGCATCCTCCCAGCTGGCAATAGTGGGTGAAACCTTCCAGCCACCATTTTCCAATGGTGGGCAGCACCTTGAAGCAGACACCAGTACACACCCCAGCCCAGGACTGAATTTCATCATCCAAGTCACCAAGGTATTGAGTGCCCTAGGACCTCCACACAAAATACTTTGGGAACTCACCAAAATTACCTTCTTTTTTCACTAACTGCCATTATTAACCTATTTATATGATCACACCTTTGATTGCCTCAGCAAGATCCCATGAGCAAACAGCTTTAAATGCCAATCAGGTTAGGTGGGCCCAAAATTCCTATCCAGGCCTGAAGTGACCAGCTAATCTCACACTGAATCTCAAAAAGGTGGGCGGGTCATTTGTGCCTTAGAAAGAGGCCGGGGAAGGGAAGGGAGCAGCATAAAAGGTGCTCCAGATTATCTTCTCCCCACAGCCAAATGGCATGTGCTGATTGGCACTTTGCCTATGGTTTGATCCAGGCAGAAGGGAGGCAATGATCCCCTGACTCAGCAGCTATTTGGCACTTCATAGGAGAGAGCCTCATCCAGAGAATGTCGTCTCCATGTAAGGCCAGCCAAATGAGACTATTACATTTCTATAGATTCCTTCTTTTTGACCCACCACACTTAAAAGTCAGGGGCAAGCTGCTTCTGAATATGAAAATCCTACTTTCTACTTGATATTTAATTTTCTAATAGCTGTTTCAATAGATACATTGGAAAATGAGAAGAAAGCTGCTAATTTAGTACTGTGCTTCTTTCCCAGGTACTATAACGTTTTCTGTGTTGAGAATCATTACTCTGATGAATGGTATGGACACATTTTATAAAGCAACTAATGATCTTTCTTTTTTGATGTGGAGATCTAAAACACTCTATATGTCAAAATGAAAATATTGATATTTCCTTGTAAAAGCATGCTGTGTGAAACAGATAATTTTAAAAAAAGTCTAAATAGGGAGGGATTTTGGGAAATCTTCTTCAAAAGATAAAAGAGTTGTTAGGGGAGAATAATTTGCTGTTCATAAATAAAGTCCTTTTACCATAGCCTGCTTGCAATATAGTAGAGGACATTACTTAATAGTATCATGCAAGCAGTAGCATAACTTAGAGCTCTCAGCTTAATTGGATGAATCACAAGCCACAATTTAGTACATTTGTTTCCAACCAAGTAGAAGATAACTGTTCACATTTTTGTTGCTATCTTCTATGTCTCACTTTTCACATGCAATTCCTTTTTTTTTAAAGAAAAAATTCCCATTTTTCATTCTTTCCTTCTGTCCCCACTGCCCGATAACAATATTTTATCATTATGTGCCATCATGTCATCTCTGACTTATGTGACCCTATGAATGAGGGTCTATCTTCAACAACTCTCCTCAACTCTTGTAAAATAAAGACCGTGGCTTCCCTCACAGAGTCAATCCATCTTGTGTTGGGTCTCCCTATTTCCCTGATGCCTTCAATTTTTCCCAGCATTATTGTCTTTCCTGGAGAATCTAAGCTACCTCATGATTTGCTGAAAACTCGACAATCTCAGTTTAATCATTTTTTACCTCTGAGATAGTTTAGCCTTGATTTGTTGTAAGACCCATATCTTCATCTTTCTGGTAGTCAAGGGTATCTGCAAAGCTCTCTTTCAGCACCAAATTTCAAATGAGTCAATTTGAATTGTCCTGTTTTTGCACCCATACATGGTAATGGGAATACAATAGTATGGATGATCTTGGTCTTAGTATCCAATGACGCATTCTTGCACCTGATGACCTTTTCTAATTCCTTTATTTCTGCTCTTCTGTGTATCAGTTTTCTTCTGATTCCTTAGCTCTAGTCTCCTTTCAGATTGTTGATTGAACTCAGGTATACAAAATATTTTAAAACTATTTTCCCATTTTCAGTCTTATCGATTTCTTCTGTAGTCATGATTTGTTTAATTGCAGTATTCCTTTGACATTTTCTTCTTTCACTTTCATTTAAAGCCATTTAAAGTCATTGCTGCTTTCTGCCAGTAAGATGGTATCATCTGCATATCTTAAATTATTAATATTTATTCGACCAATTTTCTTTCTTCTTTCATTTGAATCTAACCTGACTTTCTGTATGATATGCTCAGCATTCTGATTGGACAATTGAGGGGATAAAATCCACTCTTGTCTGACACCTTTGTCTATGGGCAGCCATTTTCTCTCTTCATATTATGTCCTAGTGATAGCATCTTGTCCAGCAGTGGCAGAATTTGGAAAAGGACATAATGTGAGGAGCAGTTGGGACCCTGCAACCACTTGACCTCAAGACTGTTTACTCTCACAACATATTCTGGGCAAGAGAGAAAGCTAAATCAGACATGGAGCTTGCACAGGTATTTTCCTTCTTTTTGGAAGGACCAGGACCTGGACATACAATGTTGAACAAAGTAACCTGATGCATGGCACATTGTACTGTCTTTTACTTTTTGGTTGCTTTCCATTTTCCTTTGACTAGCTAAACTAAAAATTTCCACCCATTTTTGAAATGAAATTTGTTACACTTTTGTTACTTTATAAGAAGGTAGTCATAGGTGATTACAATTTTCAATTCTCTACTTCAAAGGGCTATATCAAATAGGTCAGATATGGTCATCAAATTGATAAAAAGATAAAGAATTCTTTAGTCCCAGCTAGCAGAAGATTCAGTAGTTCTACTAGAGCTTCTGCATGGGTCTCAATTTTCTCACCAAAATAGATCAGTGTTTCCCAATATTCTTCAAGTTCTGGTCCTCTTTAATAATAGCCAATTAACCTAAGCCCCCAACATATTTCTATAAAAACGCATTTTAACAGAATAAATAAAGCTTGTTAAAACTAGATTTTTTTTTCCAGAACATAATTTTAGAATTCTATCCTAATATTATTTTCATTACCTCCCTCTCTGAAAATTCCCAAACAGAATACTATTGAATAATGCACTGTAGCATAACCATAGCAACCCCATATATATATAGTAAAAATGAATTTTAAGAACAAAAGGAGAAAAACATTATAACGTTCCACCGGCATGCATATTCAGCCAAGCATCAAACACAACAGAATGACCAGTGCCATCCATTGACAAATACATGAATGCCAACCTTTCTATCCTTAATGGAATGCATAATGAACCATAAACAGAATACACCTCAATAATCACACAACACTGAAATCTCAATTAATTTAAAATGACACTATCATTGTCCAGGAGGAAAGTACTTTGTGTTTCTTTTTATTTACAGTAACATTCATAGCTGTAATCAGAAGAATTCTGCACTGTTATTTAGGTCATGATACTTCTACTTCAATGAAAAAAGGCTGTGGTGGCTCAGTGGTTAAGATGCTCACCTTGTTAATTGGAAGGTCAGCAAGGCAACCGTTTGAGACCTAAGTACTGCATGATGGATTGAGTGCCTGTATCTGTCGCAGCTCTTCGGTACATGAAAGGGGCCTCAGTCGGGCATTCCCTGAGTGGAGTTTCTCCAGCAAAAACCAGTTTCAACACAGAATAATTTCTGACATGGAATTATTATTACTGTATACTTCAATGAGCATGTTGAAAGTAGAGCTATTTAAAAGTAATTGAACATCAAAGCTGGTAAAAGTTTAGATCTGCAAAGATGACAAAATCTTATTGATATATATGTGCAAAGAGAAAATCACTTCCGTCTTGGCAGCAAATTGTCGCTCAGTAATGAAGCATTGGCTGTGTTCTTGGGTATATCATCAATCACGTGATCAGCATTGTCAATTTGCTTTGTAACTCATATGACTCACAAGCATAAACTGCCAATAAGATTCTGGTCAGAATTTTACAACAGTAGATAACAACAAGAAATTAGATTTTAACAGCTTTAATAATCTGCATCAAAGCTTCATGATTTGTCATTAGCATTTTCCAAGAGCACCTTTATTATGCTGATACAAGCAAGGTTAATTTCACATTCCTTTTTGAGGCTCTCATTCTATGTGGGTGCCCGAAGCTGCCTATTGAGTATGAGGGGCCACAGTAGCTTGGTGGTTAAGACGCTGAGCTTGACAACTAGAAGGTCAGCAGGTCAGCAATTCGAGAGCCAACAGAGTGAGTTCCCATTGTCTGTGTTAGGACATTTTTCATTTGGGGGTATTGTACAAAGATTGCTGCCCAGTGGAATAGTACAACTTTAAGGCCCTCCATGTGTTCTGAACACAGGTGTTCATAATAGAGCCTCAAACTGATGGCCAGGCTGTGCATGCCTGTCCACGTGCTCATGTAACAGCCCAGCTGTGGCTGATTGGAGAATCTGCCCAGCAACACTGGGGTATAACTGTGGCCCTCTGGGAAGGGTCTATGGAGGAAGTTATCATTTTGGAGGAGATTATCTGTGAGGAGGTTGCTATTCTGAAGGAGTCTATATACAGAAGGACTGAGACACTGAAGGAGGTGATGCTGTTGAGAGCTTTTCTTCAACTGAGAAGAAAGAACTGCTAAAGGATCACCAGGACTCTTTTGAGTGCTCCTGGAGTTGGAGTCAACAGAGGACTCCAAGCTGTCTACCTACTGTGGGGCTTGGAGAGAGAGAGAGACTGTTGTATATAGTCCTGTGTATGTCTGTCTTCCCCTCACTGTAAGTAAAGCGCACCTTTCCACTGAAGGCATATGTGTGTGTGTTATTGCACTAAGGCTTTCGCTGCGTAAGAGCTTAAAAGTGCTACTCTGCCATCCAGCCACACATATCGCTAGGGGAATCCCTGATAGTCTGTTCCAGCTCCTGCCATCCTAACAATTTGAAAGAAGAAATTGCAAGTAGATAAATAGGTACTGCTTCGACAGGAAAGGTAACAGTGTTATTTGTGCTCTGGTCTCTAGTCATGCACGCCAAATGATCACGGAAATGTCTGCAGACACAGACAGCACAGGCTCTTTGAATCTAAATGGAGTTGAGCAACCCCCCCCCCCCCGAGTTGGATATAAATGGCTTTCGAACAAAGGAGACGTTTGATCAAATTGATTTCTTCAACTGTTCGTCCTCCACAGAGGCGTAGCTACCGCCGTATCTGCCGTATCAATTATACGGGGCCCCAGGGCCACGGGGGCCCCCAACGTGTGTAAGCAAAACAAATCTTTACCCTTCCTAAGGGCCCCCAAACAAATTTTTATACGGGGGCCCGCCAAGGCACGCTACTCTTCTGGTCCTCCAGCATATCACTGTAAGCCATTCAGCTTCAATATCTGAAATGTGAATCCTTCCCCCCTAAAAAGTAATGTATTCACCTATCTTTTGTCTGAATCCAGTGACACAAGATACACTGCATTAAAGAAACCATAAGTCTTGTAGCACCATTAAGACTAACTAGCATTTATTTTTCACAGACATTTGTATGCCTGAGCTTACTTCTTCATATAAATCAAGTGACTGTGTTGCTGAGTAGAGTGTAAAAGTAGCGACAATTTAAAACTGTTGGTAACAGTTTTAAGCAGCCAATACCTATTCTAACAAACAATTAAACCCAGGTCTTTAACAAACAAAAATGAGGTGATTAATTTCACTACAGTGGTAGTGATTAAGGTCTGACTGAGTGCCAAAGGCAAAGATGCTTGGGTTAATATATGCCCCGTTACCTTAGGTTGCAACCTTCTTGCTCTTTTGTCATCAGGCAAAGACTTTACTTTTCAGGCAGGCTTTTAAGCAAAACACAGGAGAAGAGTTTAAGGCCATGAGAGCAAACCTTGGCACTCCTATTCTTGGACTTCAACTCCCAGAAGTCCAAGCCCAACAACATTACTATGTGTCACTTTCTTTTAATTTTGTTTAACATTTATCTATAATTTTAAAATAAGAACTATAAATTTGATTTAAAGAAACCGATATTTTTTAAATCAGTGTTAGAAAGAGAAACTGACAGATTTGCTTAATGAAATTGAGTTTAGAATGCTTATCTTTTAAAAAGTCTGGATTTCTATTTGCGAATCTTCAGTCATAGTCTTTGTGAGGAGTTTCTATTGCAACCTTTTCTTCTGTGACAAGTTTCCAAAATGCAATAACTATATGGAAGTGGATTAGACCATGCTTCTCTCCATAGTTGGAATACTAACAATATTATCTTTGGCTAACCCAGTGGTTGATTTTTGAATTTCACTATAAAAATATGCACATATCCTTATACATTTGATGGCAAGAACTTGTGATTTTGAAGACACATTTTTCCCCACCCAATAGCAAAAATGACATATTTCTTCTACCCTATGCTTCTCAAACTGGCTTAAACAGATACATGAAGAAATGTTGATGAAACTAGGAAATTCATACAATGATGTGGAAACAGAAAATCATCTCAGTTTTATAATTGCTCAGGAGCTGAAATCTGAAAAAAAAAAATTCCCAGGAGTGTCATGAAAATAAAACAGTAACAGAAATCCCAGTACTGCAAAGCTCCAATTCATTGTGCATTTCCATGGATATGAAAGCTCTATACTGGTGGGTGGTGACAGATAAAACTCAAGTGTCAAAGCATTAAAAGAGTGGCTGTACTTAAGGGCAATTAGAACCCTAATGTCTGACACTGAGTGGGTTTGCACCACAGGTGCACTTGGCATATTAGGCTAGGTTGTGCTATTAAGAAGTGTCCTAGAAAAGCAACTCTTTGAACAACTTTCCTTTTGAGGTTGCTTCCCAGCAGGCAGATGACAGGTAGCAGATACTCTGTAACTACAAAGTTTTGGAGTACCAAAAAAGGGTGTGGTGAGTGGAATGTATGTTTAATACAATCTTGAATGGATTACATTTCAGGGAAGTCATTGTTTGATAAAGACATTCATTTGGTGACTGTTAGATATAAAAATTCACTCAATTTCTAGTTAGTGAAATTAGTTACACCAAAATTTTTATTTGTAAGGTTGCAAAGTAAATTAGAACAACCTCTTAGCAGGATAGTTAGTTGCAAGAAGTGATTTAAAAAAAATCTTTTGGGGCTGTTTATTAATTAGGCTTTGCAATTTATTATCAAATCTATCTTAAAAAAAAATTACTTGATGGTGAGAACATAAAAGGCACCTCTCTTGCATTTTACACAGAGGCGAGTGCAGGTGTATTTTACCTCTATACCGATCAGCAACTTCCACCACATATGAAGGCAAGTAGGCTATTTTAGGAAATCAGTACAGCTTTAATGTCTTATAGAGCTCTGTCCTCCAACCAAGGGGAATATTTGAAGGACTCTATAAAAACAGCCCCAGAATCTGCTGCCTACGGCAGTTGCTTCATTCTGCCTGTTGCTAAAATGGATATTGATTGGTTGGTTGAATATCCCATCTATTTTTCAGCACAGACAGAAAGCATGAATTAAACAGTTAAAGAGAGCCAAAGTGCAGAATTGAACTCTTGGCCTAACAGCCAGTTACCCGATCCACTGAATAATAATAATAATAATAGTGGATGCAGCAAAATATCACAGACTGATTATTTGCAACGCCATAATTTTATTCCAGTCCTCAAATGGTTGATTTGTATAACAACAACAACAACAACAACAACAACAACAACAACAACAACAACAACAACAACAACAACAACAACAACAACAACAACAGTAGTAGTAGTAGTAGTAGTAGTAGTAGTAGTAGTAGTAGTAGTAGTAGTAGTAGTAGTAGTAGTTGTTGTTGTTGTTGTTAAACTTGTATGCCGCCCCACTCACCAAGCAACTCTCGGTGGCTAACAAAGATACAAAATATACAATAACAAAGAAACAATATATCACAGTTACAAGACATTACATCACAAAAAACATTTTGGAGACATTCAAAACATCCCCAATTACAGTTACAAAATATCAGGTCATCATAAAAACACTTCAAAAATACTTCAAATATAATACACAAAACCTCCCAAACTCAACCCTACCCACTACTTCCATTTCCCTCCAGGCCGAGCTGGAGGTGCCCAGGCTGCAGAGGCTCCTTTTCAACCCAGCCGGTGGTAGGGGCCAGGTTAGAGACAGTGTGTCCTGCCTCCTGCAACGGCTCCTTTTCAACCATCAGAGACACCTGCGGCAGGAGCGAGGCCGCCTCTCCGCTCGGCCCCGGGCTCGACCACCTGGCCCGGAGGCACCACCCTGCCCGGCAGGGCTTAAAAGCCACGACGGCGGCTGGACCTTTGCGCCGCCGCCATCAGAGACACCTGCAGCGGGAGCGAGGCTGCCTCTCTGCTCGGCCCCGGGCTCAACCACCTGGCCCGGAGGCACCACCCTGCCCGGCAGGGCTTAAAAGCTGCGGCGGCGGCTGGACCTTTGCGCCGCTGCCATCAGAGACACCTGCGGCGGGAGCGAGGCCGCCTCTCCGCTCGGCCCCGGGCTCGACCACCTGGCCCGGAGGCACCACCCTGCCCAGCAGGGCTTAAAAGCCACGGCGGCGGCTGGACCTTTGCGCCGCCGCCATCAGAGACACCTGTGGCGGGAGCGAGGCCGCCTCTCCGCTCGGCCCTGGGCTCGACCACCTGGCCCGGAGGCAACACCCTGCCTGGCAGGGCTCAAAAGCCGCGGCAGCGACTGGACCTTTGCGCCGCCGCCATTAGCAACACCTGTGGCTCGTTGACTGTATATTAATTTAATTAATTTTTAAGAACTTTTTGTTTTAGGATTATTGCTTACGAGATTGTGATTACCGTGTTATTTTCTGTCATGTAATATATATGTAATTGGAATATTTTGTATCTTATGTTACAGTGTGGTTTTGTTTCATTACACTGTATTTTGTAATTTGATTTCGCAGTGTGGTTTTTTAATTACACTGCTGTATTGTATCGTTTATTTATTGTATTATGTTATATGACCTGAACTATGTTATTTTTTGATTGCCTTTATGTATTGTCTCTGTAAACCGCCCTGAGTCGGTTGTACCGAGTAGGGCGGTATATAAATCAAATAAATGAAATAAATGAAATGAAATGAACCCAGCCGGTAGTGGGGGTTGGGTCAGAGGCAGCGTGTTCTACCTCCTGCAACCACGGAGGCTCATTTTCAACCCAGCCGGTGGTAGGGGCTGGGTCAGAATTATAAAGGAAAGTGAAATAAGTTGACAAATTAAAACAATCCCTGATTTAAGACAATTTAGAAACCACTGAAATGTATCACAAAGGGGGGAAGTGCAGAATCCACAATGCAAAGACCTTTCTTCAGTAGCTGATTAATGTCAAAGTTCTAGTTGAAGAAATGGAGAAATTACAGAAAATGAAATATAAAATTATTCTATGAGAAGCCTTCAGATCTCTGTGAATGTGACTAAAAATGATTTGTGGATTGGAACCCAACCCAGCTTGTGCCAGAAGCAAAACCATCCATTGCTACCTACATCAGGCATCCTTCCAAACAATTTTTTCAAGGACAAACAGAATTTGAGAGGACTGAGAGGGACTCTCACCTCTTGACTTCAAAAATCTGTTTATTTCTTTCCCCTGGGGCATGTACCTGGAGTAGAGATTTTGCCCCCACATGCCCACACAAAAGAGACTGACCACAGTATTGATGGTATAAACAATGGGCCACTTTATTTAACTTCACTTGATTAACTTTAACCATTTTAACCAATAACTTTCTGCAGCAAGGCCGCAGTAGCACTGGTAAGGTACAAAGATATCCATTCATAAACTTAACTTGGATATCCATTAATCATTTTAAACTTCCTTTAACTGTCCCGGTCAGAAGTAACCAGTTGTTATCTCCTTCTGACCCTGAACCGGGCGAACTATATATTGGGGCTGCCTGCTGTCGAGCTAGGCAGTTCCCAAGTTCACGGTCCGCATTTTGATCAGGCTCACTCTTCTATCTTCCCTTCTTTGCTTACAGAGTGGCTGATCAAAACACGTTCCAGCCAGGTTCTCCTGGGACCAAATTTATTCCCCACCAGTGCTACCCGCCACACAGGGGGAGTGAAACTACACACCGCCCCGCCCCCCCGAGACTGACAACTCAGTCACCAGGCCCTGCTGCAGATCACCCAGGAACAATGCCAGGCCATCAGGGGACAGGTGCACCCCGTCATCCCGATACAGGTGGTCCGAATCCAAATGGAACACTGGATACTCCACAACCGTACCCAGGCCACGGGCACCAAAGAAGCGCACCACCACACGGTTTACACCATGCCGGGCGTGATCTATGGCACGAACATCAACCGCGCCCCGATACCGGGCGTGCGGTATCATACTTGACCAGATAAATCTGGTCGCCAGCCAACGGTGGTGCAGAAGATCCAAATCCCTGCAGATGGTCCTGGCCAGATCCACACCCGGACGCTGGCCCAGGTCATTACCACCCAGGTGCACCATGAGTATTTCCGGGGGCACCACCCACCAATTCTCCAATACATACTGGAGTAACTGGAACCAAACCATCCCACCGATCCCCCTCCACATCAGGTAGGCCCGGTCCCTCAGGCCAAGGTGGATCCCACAGGGTGCAGCTCCAGTGAAGCGGGTGGCCCAATAAATGAAACTGTGGCCCACGATCCAAACTTGGGCCACGTCTGGTCTAATGAAACGCTCTGAAAGAAAACAAACAGAAAACAAACGGCAGCAAGGCAGGTTATGACGATAACGGTCGCACATACGTACGAAAGCAGGCAGACCCCCAGCGACCCATCCTCATGATATCCGTATCAGAATACCCAAAAGAGGCTGCTGTAGAAGCAGCCCCTATGCGGAATGAGTGGGTGCCATAGCGGGCACCCGGAATCCCAACCTCGGACAGGGCAGCCCCAGTCACCCTCCAGAACTGAAAATGGGTTAAAGGGGACCCATCTTGATGTACAAAAAGGGGCAGAGGACCGGAAGGACGCAGTGCCATGTAATGCTCCAGAGCCCTCACCAGACATATCGCCGCTATACTGCAGCGCAGTAGCAGCAAGGAAATTCCCCAGCCCAGCTGATTGGTTTTGGACATCCGGATCGTCAGCCGGACCAACGATGCGGCGAGCGTGACATCGGCCAGCTGCAACGCACGGCCGGAAATGTCCCACCTGGATGCAACCACTAATTCTCCCACCCGCAGGGCGACAAAAAATGCAATGGAAGAAGCGGCATGAAACAAGGCCGCCTCAAACCCATCCCTGCAATGGCGGAGCCAGGCTGCGGCCAAACGCCGCAGCACCTCTGGGGACACCGGCTGACGGGCGTCCGGGCAGTGGCTGCGTTCCCTAGACCATCCCTCCAACACCCGGCGAATTCGAAAATCGCCCAGGGTGTCGGGCACACCGTTAGCCTGAGTGGCGAATGCCGCGGCCGCCCGACCAATGGCTGTGTTCTCTGTCTGTCAAAATTACCCAGGTTTATTTAACCATGTTTAGTGAGTTAAACTGAATGGTCCATTATGGAAAATTATGAAACTAGTTAGTTAGTCAAGTCTTTCTTCCAGGAGACTAGTGCTTTCCACATCTGCTATGGTGATGCCTAGCAAGAATATCACTCTGTGTGCCTAGGAACTTTGTTGAACTCAATTGAAGTATAATAGATAAGGTAAATTGTTTTTATTTGCTGGTGTGTTTCCTTTGAATGTTCACTATTGTGTCTCTGTAATATGCTCCATTATTTTTGGGAATCTTTTATGATTGTATACAATTTGTTGCATTCTGCTTTCTTTCCTTTTTTTCTTCTTTTACTAAAATACAAACATACAGTACTTCAAACAGCTATTTCAGGTTTTATCCTGGAGAGTTGCTTGTATTTAAAGCCAGTCTTTGCCTCATCCAATTTCTGGAAATTTGTGGGAGTGGTTTTTGTGAGGTAGGGAACTTACTTCCCAGTGTATAGTTGTGTAATTTTTTTTTAGCTTTTGGATTTTTCAACTCCCTGGATCGTTCCAAGTTCAAGGTCTTGACAGATTTCTTCACTGTCCAGCTTTCATACAAGTACATAGTAATTTGAAATGTTTCCATTGACCCATCCTTACACTTGGTATATTTTCTATTTCCTACAATTGTTGCTCTTCTCATTTTCGATCTTCTTCTGTTTTCTTGACTGTAGTCTTCAGTTGGATTGATGACTGAGCCAATGTATACAAAATCTTTAGCTATTTCAATTTCTTCATTGTCAACATTAAAGTTGTGTCATTCTTCAGTAGTTATCTATTTTATTAATTTCATTTCATTTGTACCCCACCCTTCTCCGAAGACTCAGGGTGGCTTATCAACTAAAAACAATTAAAACACATACATAAAAATTAAAATTCAGTTAAAAATCACAGAGGAGATAGGTGGAATATTTAAAAGAGCCAGGCGACTGAGTTGGCCATCTGGCCCACTCCCCACACATGCCCCACCAGTCAGGTCTTCACTCCTTTCCTAAAGGGCAGCAACTCCATCTGGAGATGTAACTCCATTGGCAGGAGGTTTCATAGGGCTGGAGTGGACACAGAAAAGGCCCTCCTTCTCGTGCTAAAGAGATGAGCCTCTCTAGCTGAAGGTACGCCCAGAGAGCCTCTCCGGTCCGCTGTAGTGAGATGGAAAGATGTTCTCAGGGTGACACGGTCTCTTAAGTATCCTGGCCCACTACCCTGTAGGGCTTTAAAAGTAATACTTATGATTTTTGTCTTTTGGATATTCACCTGCAGCCTTTCTTTGACACTTTCTTTTTTCACTTTCATAAAAAAACATTTCAAATCATTAAAAATGGTTTCTGCAAGTGAAATAGTGCCATATGCTTGTTTTGAATTAAAGTAAAACCTCGCATAAAGAACACCTTGCTTAAAGACTAACTCAATTAAAGAGCAGAATATTCTCTGAATGGTCACCTCGCTTACAACTAAAACCAACCAAAACCTCGCTTAACAACTACATCGGGGTTCACAATTCCCCCACCCACCAGAAGACACAATTGGTCATTTACAATGGTATTTCGCTTAAAGAACAAACTTGCTCAAAGGGCAATCTCGTGGAATGCATTATGCTCTTTAAGCGAGGTACCACTGTATTGAGTTTTCATCCATGAATGTTCTCTGTTCCCTTATATGACATCTAATCCAGTTTTCCATTTGATATGTTCTGTATATGAATTGAATATGAGCATAAGATACACCTTTGTTTGACACTTTTGCCCATAGGAAGCGATGGGAAATAATATTTTATTTATTCTTTTTTCAGGAATTGATCCTTAAAATGCTTAAAATATAAACTTATCACTTTAATTCAGAAAATGTCTCATTATTTTTGCCACATGAATAGACTGTGCCAATTGCAATTCAAGTACTATTGAGATGAACATTTCTGCACGAAAGTCATTGTTTCTGTTCAGGAGGAATTTGCGAGCTTAAAAGAAGCAGTAGCTATAAACACATCTTGTGAAAATCAAAGGACTATTTCTGTTGTTTCTGCTAACAATTAATAGCCCTTGTATTTTACCAAGTTGGTATGCAAAGTTGCAATGTACACCAGGGGGACACCTATCCAATGCTCTGACATTTACCTTAAAAGCGAAAGAGGGCAATATGCCTATCTACCAGCAGAAGGGATGCATTCAAATTTTAATGGAGATGATGTTCCATTAAAAATTCATTTTTCACTAGATTTGTATGCAGGAATGTAAATCTTCAACTGTCTTCTGACATGCAAGAATACAGAACCAATGAATTATTCTTTGCACCCTCCAATAAGGTGAGGTATTTTCTGAAGCTGTTGACAGGAGAAGATAAAATAGAATGAAAGCTATTATTTGACCAAAGTTTTAAAAATGTAACAAATAAAATCTTCTAACCATTAACAATTAATTTTTAGAAGCTCCAAATAAGGGTAGGTACTGCTTTATGGCATAGGATTTATGGATTAGAAGCATTGGAAAGATTATTTGAATCTTTTAAAACAATAACTTAACTTAATCTTTCTTTTCTTGCTGTGTATGCCTGCTCAGTTTCTCCAAAACAAAAAATATATAAGTTTTTCACAGAGACAGTTAATGCAAATTATGCAGTCCATGATGAGAAAAAACAATGCTGAAATAATAATAATAATAAAAACCATTTCACTCTTTGCCTGAAGGCAGGAATCTAATGAGACCTGAAAATTCCTCATCAAGATGTCTCAGCATATTGAGAGAGTCTAAATATATGAGAACAAAGAATTTAATGAGTAGAAGGTTTTTTTCTTCATTCCTAACTGGTAGCAATGTAGAAATAGATCCCCCTCTCCTCAGCTCTTAGTGGGTGTACTGATGTTAGAACCAATGTTGACATTATGGCAGAAAAACTTCAGAGAAGCTTTGTGTAACACAGAAACCCTGACCCTGATTTCCTTCAGTGTCACACATAAGCTTCAAAAACAGTGAGTGATTCAAGCATTGAGAACCCCTGTATAATTTGGGAGGCAAAATGTGTTTCCATGCTATGGTATATTAATTGTAAAATAAGAATACTGTTATATTACAATTTTCATATTATGCTAATATTATTTTGGAGATTCAGAACAAAACAACCCCATCTTCTTCTTATGGGCTCTAATAACAACTGTAATCATTGGCCTGGTCATCAACAATCCTGTACATGTCTACTTGGAATGAGGCCCTATGGGTTCAATAGTGCTTACTCCCATGTGAAATTTAGAAATGTGAGCCTTTAGTGCAGGGGTTATCAACCTACGGCTTGTGGGCTGGGCCGGCATGCCATGCCAATTAATCAGGACCATGGTGAGGACCCCATTGCCACCACTGGAAGCACCAAAATGCATTGGAAGCACTGTAATCATGCAGGAAGTGCCTAAATCTTGCTGAAATCTTGTGGGAAGTGCCAAAATTTCATGGGAAGTGCTGAAATCTTGCTGAAATCTCACAGGAAATGCCAGAAATGTGGCAAAAAGCCAGAAATTTGGCAAAAAGTGCTACCCTTGCTCCCGCTGCCACAGGAAGTGGTGGAAGCAGCAGGAGGAACCATGCCTCTGACCTGCTCAGCTGTCTGAGAAGGCATGACCTGGCCCATGGCACAAAAAGTTTTGGCTACCCCTGCTTTAGTGCATTTGAGGGTCAAGTTAGTTCCCCTACAATTTGCTGAGGTTGTACTGCTAAAATATTAGGTCAAATCATGTTGGCAAATGACAATCTAGAAAAGGTCATAAAACAAGTAGGACATTTTTAAAATGGTAAAAAAATGCATGTGCAGAATGTCATGAGATATCTACCGATGTGTGTACTCTTCACTGAATAATGACTCCAAGGTATCCAAGGTTACTCTTTTCAACAAAGCAATTTATCTTTGTTTTAATGACATTTATCAGATTATCAGATTACCAATTATATTCAACTTGGCACTGGTTTTTAGAGTGAATAAAGGGATGGCCTCCCTCCCTATTCCACTGGGAGATAACTGTTTACATCAGTGGAGAGTAAACTTTAAATATTAGGCAACGTGAAAAGGATTTAAAAACAGGCCTGGAACATGATACATCACCTGTACAAGTTCTCATAAACCATTTTAAATACATCTTTATATGACGTTGTTTGCTAGTATTTGAGATATACAGATCTCCTGTTTAAAAGGAAGAAGGATTGGTAACAACCATACAAATGTCAACATGTTTGATTTTGTCCACTTTCAGAAACTAATTTGGATGAGAGATTAACAAAGAATGCGATGTAAAGAAATCCCTGAAACCCTGAACAGCTATTACCAGTCAGAACTGGCAACAGGCAGCTGAATGAACTAGTGATCTGATCTCTTTAAACTAACCTCCTGTATTCCTATGATCTAGTGTCCATAACTGAATATAAGAAAATTGCTATTTTTATCTCTCCTTGTTGTAGACTTTTAACACATCATTGTATTTGAGACAGAGGTTTCCCCTTGGATTTTATTAAAAATGAATTCTCCACTGGAGGGTTTTGATTCCAAAGCAGACACTGGTTACTTCCCCGTGATTAAATAATGGTGTCAAACTGCTTGGGCATTTGCCATCGTGGAAGGGAAAAAGCAAAATACTTTCATTCTATTAACAAGAAAACATCCCCATTCACAAATATACACAGTGGGCGACGTCTTAATGGTGCTATTATCCGTGGATATCATTCGGTGCCCTTTAATGTAGATCAGCAGGAGCTGACTTTGCCATGAGCTTTTAAAACAGCATGGGATTTTGTGGAAGAATCTTTCAATATCTCACAAGAGGGAATCAATAAACATTAGTCACCACAGTACTGAAAGTATGGGGTGCGGGTGGAGGAGGAAGAAGGCTATTTTATCATGTCATGCTGTTCTATTCAAACCTCTTTAATTAATTGGCTCTACTTACTACAGCATGTTTATGTGTTTTCATCATATCTCACTTGGCAGTTTGGGGGTTTACCAAGCAAAAAATTAGATTTTCCTAAATTATGATTACCTTGGCTGTTTATTTTCTCTCTCCATTGGCTGTTGCGTTGTTGGGCCAAACACGTCACGATAATCATTCTTTTTAATAAGGATGTTGAAGTAAAGTTGGGTAGCTCACTGAAGTAAGGTATCTGACTATGGAATCAGAGTTTTGGAACTTGCTTCCCACTGTGTTTCCAAGGAGAAAAGCCAGCCTGTATAGGCTTCAAGAAGCTGTACAATCCTGGGCATCTCCAGAAGAAGTGAATGGTAAACTATATTGGAGGATTCTATGCCTAGAAATTCCCATATAGGGTCATCATAACTCAGAATTGAAGTAATTGAACGTAAGTGTTGTTTGTTGCAACCAGATCTGTTCTCATCAAGGAATAGAAGCTGCACTTGAACTGAAATGTCTGAATCCTACTGGATTCTAAATATGTCTTTTGATTTTAAAAAGAAGAGAAAAGCAATACTTGCAAAAGTGGGGTAATTTTTATCAACAAACCAAGGTATGGGACCAGATAAAGAGAACATTATGATCCCAAGGCTGCTTCTGTCTTTCATCAAAATAGAAGTGGTTAGTAGGCACATTTTTTTAAAAAAGGTATGTGAATCTTAACAAGGAGATTTTTCAGGTTTCCTTTAGCTCAGTTAAGAAAAGACTATGGGAAGCTTAAGAAGGTCCATAGTATTAAACATAATTTATTATTCTAACTATTGCATGAATATTGATTTTAAAAAGAAACCTCCTTTTCCATTCCCCATAGGAAGTAAAGGTTTCCCTTGCTCGAAAGCAAGCCATATCCGACTCTAGGGGTCAGTGCTCATCTTTGTTTCTAAGCCGAAGAGCAAGCACTGTCTGCTTCTGCAGACGTTCCCATGGTCATGTGGCAGGCATGACTAGACACATGACTAGACTGTCACCTTCCCACCAAAGTGGTCCCTATTTATCTACTTGTAATTTCTTGCTTTCGAACTGCTAGGTTGGCAGGAGCGGAAAGGGATGTAAAAATCACTTCCTTTCAATTTCATTTCTCCAGATCTCATCTCTGTTTTTTTTATCTTTCTTTTGTACTGATATGTGAGATTACTAGAACATTTCATATAAATTATATATCCTCTCCAATGTCTAAAGCATATTTATGCCTATTTTTTCCCTAATGTGAAATGTGTTTATTATTGCATGCAAAATATATTTCTCTTAATCTTTGAAAATGTGAGTATCCTCAAAGCAACGTACATTTCTTCTGCCAAGCATGGCATCCAGGTGTGTGAATATGGAGACTGGGTGTCTTTTCCCACTCTCTGCCTACAAAATAGAGATGGCAAGAGGGATCAGCCTATCAGGGCTAGCCAAAATTGGTGTGAGGTCTTGAATGGCTGGTTTTTTCCAGATGTGCCCAACCACCTCATTGTCCATTGGAGCAGTATCCAACAACCCAACTGCCCTCCCTCAAGTGCAGTGTAAGTTTAGCTGATCACTTTAAGGCCTGATAGGAATTTTTGGCCCACTTGAGAACTGACCTTGCAGATGGGACTTTTTTTTTGCCTACCACATTCTGTGGAGTGAGGACTTTGGGCAATTGGCTGAAGGATAGTTGCTGTTTGTTTTGCAGGCCACACTGGATGGGTAGTGCAGAGTAAACAATGGTATACCAAGTACAGGGTGGTTTATGGCATTACAACTGGTGGCAATTGGATTGGAAAAGTTGTTGAATTTGGGAGCATTGTGTTCTTTAGATTAAACATCATGGCCAATGGACATGTGGGAGACAATGCACATGAAGGATGGCTGACTAGGGGTGGAAGCCTGAAAGTGCCATTCCCTGGGGAATTGGACTCATCTGTATGAGTCCCAGCATCAAGGCTTTCTCAAGTGAACCCTCCCTTCTCATTTGATGTCCAAAGTACTTCAGCTTCATTTTTACTATTTGACCTTCTAGGGAGCAGTCAGGGTTGATTTCTTCTAAGAATGACCTATTTGTTCTCCTCGCTGTTCAGGGGACTCTCAAAACTCTCCTCCAACACTACATCTAAAGGCATCTATTCTTCTGTGCTCAACTTTCCTAATTTAAAATTCCCTAAATTTAATAATAATAAAACACTCCTGAGACCAGTTCTTGATTTTAACCTTCTCTTTCAAAACAGCTAACAAATTTGGCTATCATCATAATCACACTGTGAAATCAATTCTAACTAATGGTGACCCCTTCCAGGATTTCCTAGGTAAACAGTAATCAGAATTGGTTTACTATTCCCTTCTTCTGGGGATATCTTGGGGCTGTGCAGCTTGCCCAAGGACAACACAGGATGTCTATGTGGATAATCCAAGGCCATTTGTCCAACTCAGTGAACTATCCAACAAGCCATAACAGACACAAAGCCCTTTTATCTTTATCAAGCTAGTTATTGGAGAAAATGTGCCAGTGAGATGCCATAGTCAAATCAAGATTATCCCTTTCTCTGTTTTTCCACTTCCCACTTTTCTCTTTTCTTTATTCCCAATGGACTAATTGGAGAGATGCAGCTTATGTTTGCTGTAGATCTGAAGTAATCACCTGTAGAATGGACAAAGTACCACAGGTACATTGTCCCTCTGTGTTCCTACCAAGCACATCTATGGGTTCGATGTGAAACAGTCAGTTAATGGCCTTTAATGTTAGAAACATGAATAAATAATGTCTTCATTGGTTTGAATATAACATTTTATTATGTCAGATCATTATAAGAGTACCATTTTCAATTCAGAGAGTTTGCTAGATTTCAGGAACTAAAAGCAGACAAAAATAAGCATTATGATTTCACAATTTGCATTTCAATGTCAGAACAGAACTCTAAAAAGGCACAAATTGTGTTGGGCACTCAGCTGTCTATGACTGCCAGGCTTAGGGAAAATAAGAGTTTGCATGGTGCTCATTTTGTATGAATGTAAGAACAAAATATTAGTTTGCCAGGTGGTAGATTATACCTCCAGAACTGTTTAGAGCTTTTGGCATATGGTTATGGTGGAAGTGTTGGGGGGGATGAAGATAGAAATATAGAACTTGTCAAATTGCAACTGTCATGTTAATCTAATATCTGAAGTGTAATTTATAGAATAACCAGAATATTTATGGATTTTGTTTCTTTGGATTTTAAAATCTAACTCAAACTTTGTATTGACATAATCCACAGTTCTTTGTTTACATTACAGCAATGGACATAAACCTAAGTGCACAGTAAAAGAAAGGGGTTAAGCCAAGATGTGAATTTACACCTCACAATTGTAGCTCCTACCTGCCCCACATACTTATTTTTTTTTCATGCTAGTGGCATAAACTATATTGAAATGGAAGGCAAGCTTAGCATGAGGGAATAGTATGAAATGTGGGTCATTTGGCCAAAAATGTGTCAAGCTCTTTATTGGCCCTCTGAGCTCCTTTCAGCCACTATTCCATTGCCCCAGAAATATAAGTCTCTTGCAGCTGCTTACTTTCATGGGCCTGCAATGGCTCAGTGGTTAAGAAGCTTGCCTTGTTAGCTGGAAGGCCGGCAGGTTGGCAGGTCAAGACCCAGGTATTGCATGACGGTTTGAGTGCCTGTCTCTAGCACAGCTCTTGGGGACATGAAAGGAGCCTCATTCAGGTGTCCCTTGAGTGGAGTTTGTCCAGCAAAAATCCTTTCATCCCAGAATAATTCAGTCATAGAACTATTATTAATCTCATGCTCTGAGGAGATATGGTTTGAATCACCATCTCATGTCATGTTATCTTCTTTCCAAATATTTCATAGACTTCTGCTTCCAAATGTAGTTAAGAAAGTGCATTTATATTCTTTGAAAATAGTTTTGTTGTGATATAAAAAACCACCTGGCATTCTAGGCCATTTATACCTTACTTGTAAAAAGGCTGGTGAGCATAGTGTAATCACCACAGTCACATGTGTCTTTGCTTCATTTTTTGACAGTACTATGAACTTTCAATTATTTCAGGATTTTCATCTGCTTACTCAAAAGGCTGTAGAAGAAAGCTAAAGAAGGGGGGAATAAAACAAATTTAACTGGGCTGAACCATTCTCTTTTTTGTTACATCTACTATTTAAAGTTTTGTCATTAATAATTTTGCAGGTTTTCCCCACAAGAATTTAGATTTCAAGGTGAAGAATTAACTGACTGTAAGATAACACTTTCACTCAAACTCCAGATCAGATGCCTCAGGACATTAGGTATTACATGTTGTACACATGCTTCAGAACTTTTTTTCAGACGTATAAAGGAATAAGAGTGTACAATACCACTATTTGGAATTGGCTGGTAGCATGAAGTCTCTAGATTGGATATAGATTATATCAGCTGGATCAGGAGTGGTCAACAAAGAAATCCAGGCCACCTGCCAAACATCAAGCCCTCAGATGAAGTAATGGCTGATGCTCCAGGGCCCTTTTAGTTGATTATAGTTCTCATTTTAGAGTAGAAACTGCCTTGATCACTTTATGAGATGAAGTCAGCTGAGGAAAAAAGTTTAACCCTATTAGATTTTTAATTTTTCTGGAACTTTCAGTGGGTTTTGATATCACCCATCAAAATATTTTTGGAGGAATTGTCTTAAGAAGGTTATGTTCCCATTTACATAACCACCTTTGGAAGATGGTAATTCAGGACTATTGTTCTCCTGTGAAAATTCAGCAGTGATGTCCATCAGGTTTTCTATTCTGCTTCCCTTGGTTTTTAACATCTCCTTGAAATTCTGGAGAAGTTGATCCAGAAAGATTTAGTGAGATACTATCAATATATATTCATCTCTACTTTTTCCTCAAGTGCTGGTGAGGCAGTAATTCTCTTGAACTGCTACTTGAGTTCACTAACGAGGATTAATAAAGTGAAACTCAGTCCACACAAGAGAGAGATGCTGTTAGTAAGCTGGTGATCTATATATGTGATTCATCTAATGCAGTAGTGTTCAGCCTGTTTTAGATTTGTTTATTTACATTTATACACTTTTGATGCAAGCACCACTCAGGATGGCTTAGACAGTGATACAAACTCTTTGAAGGAACAAGCACATAGTAGAGGATGTTGGTTGCTCCAGGTTTATCTCCTGAGCCCCATAAGACCTCAGGATCTGAGACTGTCTTTTATTATCTGCATATATTAATCAGTAAGGTGCCTGTGCATCCAAAATTATTAATAAGTGCTGGAGAGAAAGTACACCAACTATACTGTCAACAGAGGTAGAGATTTTTGGTTACTTGTCAAGAGTTAACTGCCCTTCAGGGGGTTAAGATGCTGACTGGAAGGCAGGAGGTCAGCAGTTCGATACTCAAATACTGCAGGATGGAATTAGCTCCCGTCTTTGTCCCAGCTACTGCCAACCTAGCAGTTTGAAAGCAAGAAATTGCAAGTAGATAAATAGGTACCAATTTGGTGTGAAGGTAAACAGCATTCCGTGCACACGGGTGTTGAGGCATGCCTGCCACGTGTACACGGAAATGTCTGCAGATGCAGGTGGCACTGGCTCTTTGGTTATAAACAGAGATGAGTACTGAACCCTAGAGTTGCATAGGACTGGCTTTCAAGCAAGGGTGACCTTTCCCTTTCCCTGTAATATGAAGAAATTTGTAACTTGTAGCAAATTTGCAATCCGTAGTGAGACAGCTCAATGTACAGCCTCTGTCTGGTTATGAAGGAATACTTCCTCTCCATATGTTCCTACAAGTGCTCTGCTGGCAACATGAGAAACCTTGCTCTGATCAGCTCCACATATGCAGAAACATCAGATGTCATCACAAATATTTCTCCCACAGCTGTGTAATGCCTTAGCCAGTGAAGTCTGCTTAGTACCTACTTTATTAGCTCTTCTAAAAGACTTTTTTTTGTTCCTTCTGGCTCTTTAACTTACTATTCATTTTACTTGTCAGTTGCTTTTTAATGCAGCTGCTCAGGTGATGATTTCATTTCTTTACAGAGTTATAAAAGTATTTTTCTTCCTAATTTTTCATCTTTATTTTTTTGCAGTGGTTGTAGATTTGGTTGGAGTGATGGGATGTAACGGGTTTGCACCAGTTCGCCAGAACAGGTAGTAACTTTTCCCAGTGTCCCAGAGAACCGGTAGCAGCTGTTGGGGGAAACCACCGTCGGGGCTTACCTTTTTACTGGTTCCCCCACTGCACATGTGCACCAAGCACTTGGTCCAAGTGACGGTTATGTGTTTGGGGTGGGTGGGTGGGTGGGTTGATTTATGTTTGGGGTAGGTGGGTGGGTGTATTTTCATGTAATGTTTATTTTATTTTATTTATTTATTTATTTATTTATTTAATTTACGGGTTTGTGTTGTGGGTGGATGGGTGGGTGGGTGGTTTGAGGGGTGTGTGTATGTGCTCATTTTTATTTTATTTTATTATTTTATTTGGCCCTGCCCACGACGTCATGACATCATGACGTTAGCTCCGCCCACACTGTGATGACATCATGGTGGGGTAGTAAAATTTTTGACATCCCACTACTGTTTGGTTGATGCTGTGGCTTCCACTGAAACAAATGTACAAATGTAGATAGCATGAAATGATTGTCTCAGGTAAATCCTTTGTTGGCAAACAATTTGATTTCTTTTGGATACTGGATGGAATGCAACCTGTTTTACTGGGCATAACTAAATCTGTAAATGTAATTTCTCAGAAATTAGACATAATGCAATTCTACTGACTCTTAAATTGTCCTTAAATATAATTTTGTTAGATGAACCTTATATATGCTACTTTCAAGCAGTTTACTGACCTGTGACTATGTTTGCCTTCATAAGAGAAATGCAGTATTTGAACTACTAATCAGTCCAACATATCATATTAATTCATTAACAACTGTTGACTCAAAATCTGGACACACAGTAGTATTTAGATTCATAATAGTATCTGATTTATCAGTGTGCCTTTCAAATTAAAAAGTACTCTGTTGTCCTTTTTCACATCTTACTTATTTTTATTTTACATTTTTATTCTTAACCTAATTTCTATCTTTTGGCTTGAAATGTGTAACTAAATGTTTACATTACTATCTTCCATTAACTGTATTCACTTTGCAGAAAGAAATACGGATGCAACTGTCAGAAAGTGAACTGTATTTATCTTGTTTTTCTCACACCTCTGATATACTAAAATTCTGATGGCTGTTTTTATTCTTTTTCCTAATGCAGGGAGTTGACAGAGTCTTGACAGAGCAGCTATCATGAGCAAAATACTCTGCATCCAGGATAAGAGTTATTTGGGTGTGGATGGGTTTTTCCATGTTGCTTTATTTCAATTTCATTTTTCTTCTTCCACTTCATTACTCATGATGGAAGGCAATTACCATTATCCAGAAATTGGGAAATGTCTTTCTTTTCTTTTTTGAACTGCAACTCCAAGAACATTTTATTCAGCATGGTAGGTGATCAGGCTGTCATTGGTATACAGGGATTTGCATGCAAAAAAGTAACACCCCCACCCACCCACCCACCCCACGAAGCACCAGCTGCAGGCATGCTGAAGATGTTCACATCAGGGGAATCTGGAGACTTTGGACATGGCAGATCCTGGTACCCAAAACCAGAAAATAGCAATAGTGATGTAGTTTTTCACTCCTGCACTAGGAGAACTTCCAGTAGAAGACACACCATTCCAGACCAGGGTCAGCTCCCCATAGTTTCCATTAGAGCCATGTATGTCAGTGAATAAAGGCAGTAAAACCCAATTTTAATAACAACAACTATCAGAACAAAACAGTGACAATAAAAAGAATAACAGAAACAATTAAAATGCACCATATTTATCTAGCTAAATGTCTAGACACTATTTATATTTTTTCTGGATAACCATATGGCACAGCCAAGAGGCCAGACTGCACAAGGGGTGGATCATATGGACCCTGAATGTTTGTGGTTTAAAAGTCTAAAAAGGCAATTAAAATTTATTTACTTACTTACTTACTTACTTACTTACTTACTTACTTACTTACTTACTTATATCCCACCCATCTGGGATATTTTCCCACTCTGGGTAGCTTATAACATATATTAAAATATATTTACAATAAAAATTAACCTAATTAAATAAATTATAAATATCAACAAGAACAAAAATAATACACACACACACCAATTAGAAATAACAACAACCCAGCAACAAAGAACCCATATTGGTGATGGAAAAAGTTAAACAAAACCTATTGTCCAGTCATTGGCAGTATGCCCATATAAGCCTCTTTAAAGAGGGGCAATTTTGCTTCTTATTTTTTTTTATCAATAAAGATGAAACCTGGTTCAGCTCAACAGGTAGAGAGTTCCACAAAGTTGGTGCTGCCTTTTTTGCTAATCTCACAGTCAACATATGGAGCTGCACCATCTGGGAGAAATGGGTGAAGCAGGCTGATGTTCAGAGGGGAAGACATTATGCCAGGTAATAAGGTCCCCAAAAGTTTAGGGTCTTTTTAAAACTCTTTGTTAAAATGTCCCCAGATTTTGATCTCAGCAAGATTTTGGCTGGACCTGTACCATTTATGTTGCTTATCTGAAACGTTATAACTTTTTTGTACTTGCCTCCAGTTTTAGAATTGTCTTGCAGAATGTTTATTTGCTCTGTCAGCACAAGATTATTGCCCCCCCCCGGTGCAGTTATAATCTCCCAGTATGGAAGCAATGGTCAAGCACAAACTGGCACATTCTTCTAAAAAATATGTCTGATTTTGTTCTAAATTCTTATAGGATTTCTCCCCTTACCCATCTCAACAAAAATAAGCAACAAAAAATAAACAAAAAAGAATCATTGGAGTACCTGTTATTGTAAAGTACTGTCTATCTCAAAAGAGGCAATTAATATTATCCTAATGTGTGATGATCCTAATATTATCCTAATGTGTGATGATCCTAATGTGTGAGATGGATAGATGGTGTTGTGGAGACGGTGGGTGCAGAGCTGAGCGAGTTGAGGGGGATGGTGGAGGACAGGAGTGCCTGGCGGACGGTGGTCCATGGGGTCGCAGAGGGTCGGAATCGACTGTGCGACTGAACAACAACAACAACAATGTGTGATGTATACACAATAGGAGTAGAAGACAGGGGCAGGGAGAAAATTGTTATGTGAAGTCAGAAAGAAATTAAATACAGTCAGCAACAGGTACAACGAAGTTTAAAAGTATGTCAAGAACTTACAGGAACCACCTACAAAGCCATTTTGATGGCAGTGCAAAGATCTTGACACTTGTCAGCTAATGTACACATAAAGTGTATCCTGTGGATTGTCCTGGTTAACTTTAATTTCTTTGCTTCTTTTATTTGTTCCCTCAGCATGTGAAGTGGAATCAAATCCTATAATCATGTAGAATTTTAAGCCACAGGATATTCCTCACCTCTAGGAAAAGTAAGAGAAGACGTATCATGTCTTTTCTTTTCAAGTGTTTCATAAAACCTTTTGTGATATGTCTGTTCAAAACAAAGGGAAAAGAGAGGAGAGTGGGAGGGAGCAAGAAAAATATATATACAGAATGGCTACCTTACCTTGGATACCTTGGAGTCATCATTCAGTGATGAGTCCTTGTATGAGTAGACGTCTCTGCAATGACATTCCACACAACTTCTGTCCTTAACTATCTGTCCTTGGCTACCTTACTATCTCTATACAGTATAAGTAAACAACTTCTCCCATGCTTTCAATTCAAAGAAGAAATTCAATGCAATAAAATAATTTTGCTCAATTTACATTATTCCCCAATTTGTTATTTTAAAAACCCTCTTTGTTGAATCCTTCCCCATGAAAAATTCCCACTTCTTACAGGCTAAGAGAATATTTTTGTAGTTCATTGCATAATGAGAAATAAGTATTTACATCCCAGGCCCTCATAGAATCACACAATACAGTAAAACACCAGATAACGATTGGATCGGATAACGCTAAAATCACATAGCGTTAAGTAATCTGGGGAGGAGAATTGGATCGAATAACATTAAGGTCCTATGGGATGGATCAGATAACAACCGCTAAAGCCTGTGCGGTTACAATGTATCTCTATGAAGCTTTAACGTTATCCAATCCATCCCATAGGATTTTAACATGGATCGGATAACACTAAAAATTGGATAACACCAAGACTTGTGGAACCAAGTTTTAGCGTTATACGATGTTTTACTGTACACATATGTGAACCTGTCAATGTTCTCTGTGTTAGCTTTACTAGCAACTGAATGCCTTATGGCATTTGTTTACCACTGGATACTTTAAAGCAATATGTTACATTAAGAACAATTATGAGAATGATGACTTGAAATAATGGTGCTTGTCTCAGATATTTTTAGATATGTTGTGGCAATAAGCTTCCAAGCAACTGAATGCTTGCAGAAGATTGGATATGACCCAAACACTTGGATATTTTTTTGCAAATTGCTGTTCATTTTACTCTGCATGCTGAATTTTAAAATAGTTATTTTCTCCCAGTTATAATGTTTTACATCTCTAACCCATGGGTACAAAGTGCCTATTCATTCACTTCTTACTCATTTACACTTTTCTTATGATAATGCGGTTCAATATGGCCTACCATCTTTACCTATACCCCCAATTTCCTATGAATCACATTTGGAATACTTTTTATTATAAATAAAGAAAGCTGGGGTAAATCTGTTCATGGTTGGTTGGAACATTTTAGTACTGTTGACAAAAAATCTTCCTTTCTTCCTTTGACTAATGTATGTTCAGCTACTTATTTGAATATCCTTTTCTTGTTTCTTTCATTTTTGAGGCACAGTGATGTTTCCTGTAACAAGCCAGAGACAACATACAATATCATCTTCCAAATTTTTGTGCTCCCAACCCTAGTAGGGATGATAGTCTGAGAAACAATGACAAGCCCATGATTAACTACTGTCTAGACCAGCATTTCCCAATGCTGGGCACATGCTCCACAGGGGGAATTCAATTCCCAGAAGTCTAAGTCAGTACATTGGCTGATCAGTGCTTTTGAGAATTGACTTAGGCTTCTGGGAATTGATGTCCAAAAACCAAAGGTTGGGAAACACTGGTCTAGAAGATATCATGACTAAAACACAGCAGTTGTTTTCACCAAAAGTGATTGAAAAATGCATTTATTCTGAAAGGAGGGGAGAAAAGCAGGCTGTATGCTAATTTTAGTATTTTTAAAATTTGCTGTAGCTTTAGCAGTGTTTATTGAATCAGTCTCAGATTTGGTACATTTGTTGACCTTGTCAAGTAGGTTATGTTGGGATGTTTCAACTTCTTAACATAAGAGGTATCATTTCCATAAAAATGCAGTTTTGAAGCTTCTAATGGCAAGCCTTATCAGTTATTCACTTTAATTAAAGGAATACCCTGTGTCCAACAAATAAACAAAACAAAATCAATAAAGATATATTAAAATCCCATACGGTTAGAGAATTGTTCTGGGAGAACAAATCTCAGGCAAACATACACAAACACACACACCCATCTACAGTAATATGCATCATTTCCAGGTGAATTAGCATATTCAGTTATTTTATTGGTGATGATGGGGAGATAAGGACATTTCTGATATTGTCTTCAACTTCCTCTTCTGTGGGTTATGTCTTCAAGCCATAGAATCACTATTTGTTTCTAAGTCATAATTTATTATTTATTTCAAAAATGGAAGTTTTTTTACACTTGAGGATCTCAGAACATGCAAATGTTTTATGATTGTACTGAATTTTCTCTTCAATCTCTCATTGGTCTTAAAAGGAAACACTCAATTGTTAATCAGGCTGGCAAAATATCAGAGTATTCTAAGGTTATTGGAAAATAGAAAACTAATTTTTACACCACTCTTCCCTGAATTCCTCTTGTGTCCTTGCAGTAAAAAGGGCACTTTTAATACTAATAGTGTCATTTGATGTCGATTTATCTTTAGATTAATTCCATCTGGGACTCTGCTTCTCTTTCCTTTGCAGCAAATATGTTAAATAGAATATGCTGCATATTTTTTCATTTAATCTCTATCTGCCTTTATAATAGAGCCCCCTCCTGCCCCCAAACTAATTCTTAGAGCCTTATATGTTGACATAAGCTTAATCAACCAATATCCAACAATTTTCAATGTCATCTTCAGCCAGAAGACCAAATTCTTCAGAGCTTTGTCTATTTCTTTGAAAGACATTGCTGTCATTTCCCTTTGTTTATTTCAAAATGTATTATCTGACCTTTTAGTCATGGAATGACTGTTAGTCAGCAAATTTAGGTCATTCCCCCCCCCCCTTGATTCTCTTCATCCATTCCCTTGATATCCTCTCTCTTTCTTGCTAGAATACCTTTTTTCTCATATAGCCTTCCTTTGGTGAGAGATTATATTTGATCTTAATGGACACATTTTGCGCACAGTGAGTGTAATATTAGAAAAGGATAGGGATTCCTTTTGTGTCAGATGCAATGTGTCAAACATAAAGCTAACCTAATACTGCAGAATAAAACAGGACAAATTACAATACAGAGAGTATTGGACTGAATGGAACAAATGTCCAATTCAAACATTGCAGCTGGCTACATCAGTAATGAATGAGACTTTTTGTTTGTAGCCACATTTCACTCCAGCCTGTGTTTGCTACCTGTCAAAAGTGGGCATGCAATTTTTCCCCCTCAGAAAGAGCTACTGCTAAAGACACAGCCACAGGAGTCCGTCTCAGAACAACAGGCAATATTGCTTTGCAATGAAGCCAACTCCAGGGCAATTATAATCTTCCCATGCTTGCATGCAACACTTTGGACCATTCACTTTGGGGATGCAGGGACATGTCGGGAATCTTCTACCTGGCAACCTTCCTCCCCCTCTGGATGAGCTCATTCCCCACAGGCGTTGCTCAGCCAGTGTCTGGAGAAGGCTCCAAGACTGACAACCTTCTCACATAGTCCACACCACTTTGCAGCTGTAAAGCTTTCCTCCAAGGCCACATCACTTTGCAGCTGTAAAGCTTTCCTCCAAGGCCACATTAATGTGCCCCAGGGGCTATTTCTTCACAGGATCTATTTAAACTTGTGGTACATAGAACACAGAAGAAATGTCAGGGCATCACTAGTGGTGACAATGATTGCACAAATGTAATTAACAGGCACATTTTTCTTACGAGAATAGCATGCCAAAGAATTATATATTGTCATCCAGGAATTAGTGAGTTGAAGGAACCATCCCTTTGTGTTTTGCTCAAAATGTTTAATTTGCTCAATCCTGGTGTAATGAAGTCCAAACACTTTGGCATTCCTTTTTCTTATAGCAACCTTTCGTTCCATCAGTAGGAAGGTGGTGTTTTGTTTTTTTAATGCCATGGTTGGCCTTCCCTGCCAGGAGCAATTGGCATGTTATTTAGTTTGAGGTTACATTTGCATATCATGCTTTTTTTATTTTAAAATTTGAATTGTGTTCAGTAGTCCTGAAATCCACTGGCTGCTTCTTGTCATGGCACATTCTCTTACAGAGACTATTCAGAGAGGATCTTCAAAAAAGGAAGCATTATATTGGTATTCTACGGGCCCTATGAATGGCAGCTATTCTGGTCAAGATATTTGCCGTTGCAGTGAAATAGGCAACTCAGTATCACAGATGCAAATAGAGATACAAAAATGATGAGAAGAAAGTAACCCAGTACAAAAGTGGGCACTTGTGGTGGTGGGGATACTCCCAAAGCCCTTTGCACCAGAGCCAACATGGTGTTAGCCATGATGGGATAGGGCAGGGTTCCTCAAACTTGGCTCTCCAGATGTTCTTGGATCAGCAGGTGTGCTGACTTGGGCTTCTCATAATTGAAGTCCAAGAACACATGGAGAGAAAAGTTTGAGGAACCCTGGGATAGGGGGACAGAAGGACAAGAAAAAGCTAGCCTTTTGCCACCATTGGGCGTATGTATGCATGGGTGAGATAGCATAAACCCAGCCATTTGCCATTTTTGGGAATGTGAACTGTACCCCCTCCCCTTGCCTTTCACACAAGTGAAGCATGAAGACAGAGAAAGGGCTGAAAGCTGGTGAGCTCTAAGAGCTCTCTGTATGCATCTATGAAGAATAGCTAAGAGAAAATACCAGAACAGCATTTTGCAAGGGGAAATGAACAACTGGGAGCTGTCTTTGGTGAACAAGAACATTTTGAACTATTTCTATTATTAATATTTTGTAAACCTTTTCCTTCATTTATTCATAATAAAATCTGATTCAATGTGCCTTATCCAAAGCTATCCACTTCACTCAACAGGGGCAGAGGGGCTACCATTCAGATCTAATTTTGGTTAGTGAATTTATAGCTCAACAGTGCATTAAGCGTGTAGGAGTCCCGATCCCAATCACTCAACACAGAGACCCATTCTATGTCAGATTACTCAGACATTCAACCTCAATCTATGCAATTCCACAGGACACATAATTTCAGAAGAGAGAATCGGGAAAAGTTTTTCAACAATACTAAGTGCAGCTCTGCTTCAGATTGCCGCTGAAGCAGAGTACAGTACTGTGTTCAATGGGTAATTTCCATTTTGGATTTTTTTTGTACACCCCTTCCAAGAGGATACCAGACCATCTACATCCTAAGTCTCACTCTGGAAACACACACCCGATATGTTCACTAAATGGATTTTCTTCAAAGTGTGATTATGTTTCACACCTTGAAGAACATCTTGGAATTCCATGCCATCCAAGGCATATGTGGAAAGAGGAGAAGGACAAAGACCACGAGGCACACCCAGAGGAAGGTGGAGTGTTCACATTGAAGAAATATTACAAGAATACCAAATAACAATGGTGGAGGCCACTAGAAGTGCCAGAAGAAGAACCTTGCATCACCCTCAACACTCAATGGTGTAAAACAGGGGTGCCCAAACTATGGCTCATGGGCTGGATCTGGCCCCCAATGCCAATTCAGCCCACCCCACCCTCATCACTCCTGGAATTTGCTCCTGGTCACTCCCAGTATTTTGCTTCCAGTAGCAATGAGGGCAGTGTGGGCCGGATAAATTGGCATTGGGGGCTAGATCTGGCCCACAGGCCATAGGTTGGGCACCCCTGGTGTAAAATAAAAAGAGATTCTCCATTCTTGACAGAGGCTGCAATTTTGCCTCTGGCTGTCTCTTCTCTGCAGTATATACATCCAAGAGATGAGCAGCTGGTCTGTGTTACATTTTGAGAGAGAGAAAAATCACAGTCTTTGATGCATCCTTGTGTATGTATTTTACTATTATTTGGCAGATGAGATATATATACTTTCACACCATGGTTCCTCCTTTTTTCCTTCTGCTTACAATTTATTCATCTAGGGCATGAGGCAATCTTATAATGAAACATTCCTGTTTCAATTCTCACAATATAGAACTTCCCTGAACTCTCTTGGACATCATTGCTGCATTTATCATCCCATCATCTTGGAATTCACAGATAAGGCCAATGTTATTTTTAAAATTTGTTTTCTATGCAGGGATTTCTAATTTTTTCCCTATCCAACAGCAAAATTTAATTATTTATCATCTCATTACCATGTCTGTTTCTATGTGAGAATGTGCCGCTTTGCAATATATTTGCTCATCCTTTGATCTTCCTTGCCCTCTTTGGTTATTACCACAGCTACGTAGGACCCCAATTATTATTGTTTTATGCAAGGACTCTTGGGTAAAACTTAGTATTTTACTCCTGTTCAGGAAAATGAAGTATGGTAGGGTGGGGAAAGGTACTTAAAAAAACAAAACAAATAGTACGTTTTCCATATAAGTGAGAAGAATACTGGTGTTCCAGAGCTGCTATATTTCATTAGGAATGTGCAGTTGTTAAGCAAATAAGCTAAATCTAATTTGGTGTGTCTCTGAAGTAAAGAGCTTTCTGAGAAGGGATTTCGCCCTTCTTAATTTATTTACATGTTGCAGCAACAGTTTTCTCCAAGTGTTTCTGAATGCCTAGAGCCATTTTAATACCTAGTGCTAAATGTTGGGGGATTGATTATTTATTTACTTTGAGACCACCTAAAATGCATTCCCATGGCATGTTCATCAAAGCTCCTTGCAACATATTCCTCCACTCATTTTAACATTTATGCTGTAAATTTGATTGGTATTCTGTGAATAGGAAGCAAAAGCCGAGCTTGAACATGTGCTCTTTTGAAAATCAACTTGTAAATTGGAGTTATCTCAGCTATTGTAGCTGGAAACTTAAAGAGAAAAAAGGGAAATACAAACAATGGCTAAGAGCTGATGTATGGTTGATTCTCATGCAAGGTGATGCACTAGGCAAGTGTACTATATCAGTGGTTCCTTGGGGCCTCCAGGTGTTCTGAATATCAGCTCCCAGAAGTACCAGCTGGGATGGCCAATGGTCAAGGATTCTGGAAGTTAACATTTTAGGATGGCCAAACAAGGAGAACTACTAGTCTGCATTATGAATACATAAATATATCTCTCTATGATGAGTGTGATGAAAGATGCACTTTTGTGAGTCTTTCCCACCAAATTTTTGCAAGGCACCTGCTTTCATGTCTTTTCTTTTCTGTTTATGACATTTTGAGTGGCAGAGGAGAAGATCCTTAGGCAATATCGGCCCAAATTATTATTATTATTATTATTATTATTATTATTATTATTATTATTATTATTATTATTATTATTATTATTATTATTATTATTATTATTATTATTATTATTATTATTATTATTATTATTTACTAAAACTAAAGCCTAAATGGCCTTATCATTGACAGGTTCATTATTTCAAAAATATTTTTGCACCATTTGGACATCCATTCGTGTTTGTTTCTTTTCAAGGGAGGGGAACCTTTCGTCATCCGTTGTCTTATATTTGGCCAAAATTACTAAGGTTTCTGGGTTTAGTTTTAACAAAGAATTTGTTAAATTCTTTGTTAAAGTTTAGGTAAAATTAGTTTAGGTAAAATTAAGACCGATGTTTTATTATTCCACTCCAATTACAGTCAAACGCCTCGCTTAAAAAGTAACTCGCTTAAAGAGCAGAAGTTTCTCTGAATGTTCGATTCGCTTAACAAATAAAACCAACCAAAAACTCGCTTAACAAATAAATCGGAGTTCACAATCCCACCGCCCACCAGAAGTCACAATTGGTCACTTACAATGGTGTTTCGTTTAAAGAGCAAACTCGCTTAAAGAACAATCCTGTGGAACACATTATGCTCTTTAAGCAAGGTACAACTGTATTTTCTTTTTCCCAAAAGTGCTAGAGGGCTAAAATGATGGTGTTTTTGAGCTATTCACCATCCAGGGTGTTTCCCTCAGCAGATTAACTCATGCTCTACTAAGGTGGGGCTAATGTTCCCTTTAAAACAGGTAAACAAGGATATGACAGTATTTCCAAGATTAAAACAATCATAACCCAACCATCAGAACACTGTGTTGTCTTCAGTCATAGAAACAAGAATTGTCTGCATAAGTATTCCTACATAAATGCTGATTAAAGCACTGACCTACTTATATGACTAGTTTATACATAATGTAGAGTCTGTGAGAAAATGGCTGCAGTGGCTCAGTGGTTAAGAAGCTCGCCCATCTCTGTCCCAGCTCTTGGGGACATGAAAGGAGCCTCATTTGGACATTCCCTTAGCAGAGTTTATACCACAAAAATCTTTTCAACCCAGAATAATTTCTTTTTTATATACAATAATATTTTTATTTACATACAAAATATACTAAAACAATCACATGAACACAGAATACAAAATTAACAAAATTACACCATATGCACTTCCCCCTAGGAACTGCAATATTGTTTAACCTAACTCATTCAAATAATCTTTTTTGTTTATGATATTATTTAAACACAAGTACATAATCACCTTGCACCCTCCACCCTGACATGAAATTATTATTATTCTGAGAAAATCTACAATCACTTTAATGAATGGGTTGTATATTAAGAGAACAATGGTCTAATTATAAGCAAGAGAACAACATGGTTTAATCTCTATCTAGAACTTGTCTCAGGTGTTGTGAAACCTCTTTACTGGCTAGCCGTGATACAAATATTAGATATTTGGTCTCCCGCTCTTTTGTTGCTACATCTCAGTCTCTGGCTTTGTTTTGGTTATTACTGCAAATTTTGTTTCAAACTTCAACAATATAAACCCCCAGTTTGATGTGCTAACCCTGACTGGCAAGATCACAAACTACATCCGATGCAGAAGTAAAAGGCGGAACTGTAAGTTCTAAATACTGGACAGTGGATCTTCCCGATATTTTCAACTGTAATGTTAATATGAGCTTCAGTGGTTAAGAAGTTCACCTCATTAGCTGGAAGGCCAGCAAGTTAGCTGTTCAAGACCCAAGTACTGCATGACAGACTGAGGGCCTATCTCTGTCCCAGCTCCTGCCAACCTAGTAGATCGAAATCAAGAAATGACAAGTAGATAAACAGGGACCACTTTGGTGTGAAAAGATATTGGGGATATGAAAGAAGCCTCATTCGGGCTTCCCCTGAGCAGAATTCCTCTAGAAAAAAACCATTTCATTCTAGAAAAATTTCTGACATTTAATTATTATTATGACAAACTAATGAGGTGGAGAGAGACAATGGACTATACTAGACTTCAAACTGAATAGAAACCAAAGTGGCAGTCCTAACTATCTCCAGACTCCAAGTCGTCAATCATTTTGCTACGTTTACAATCATTCAGACCTGCTAATTCATTCCTCATAGGAAGCCAAACCAGAATGTTCCCCTCCAAAATGGAAGTTGTGGTAGCAGCTTGAAGTCAAGGGTGTTTTCTCTTGTGTGTTTTAGAGGCAAGGCTGGAGGGCGATGACATTGGCATTACTGCTTGCTGGAGTATGAGGCAGGACTAGAGCAAGCCAATAGGTCCTCTGAAGCCCCCCTCATACTCCAGCAAGCAGCAATGCCAATGTCATCGCCCTCTAGCCTTGCCTCTGGTCTCTTTGTCCTGACTTCTGACACAGCAACTGTGGTCCCTGAAGCTCTAAGAGAGGCATCTGCCTAGCAGCAGATTGTTTTGCTTGTTGGAGCTTTGGCTGTAACTAAGTTTTCTCACTGTTTGTTCTTTGCATGTTGGTTTATAATCCCATTTTTTTCTCCTTATGTAGTTTACGTGACTGGGAAGAAGGGAGGGAGGATATCAGGTGATGGTCACCATCTTGGCAACAAGCTGACATCCACCATTTTGTCTTGTATATAGTTGAGTTTTTCAGGTGTTAATTCCTCATTTGTTTGTTGCTTGTAAGGGGACTAAGTGTTAAACTTATGGATTTAAAAAGAATGAGGGAGGAAATAAGTATGCATATATTGCTTATAGTCTCATGAGTTTAGACCAGTATCTCAAGAATAAATAAATTATCACTATATGCATATAAATAACTACCGTATTTTTTGGACCATAACATGCACTCCCCCCCCCCCAAAAAAAGGGTGGGGGAGATGAGGGTGTGCCTTATGGTCCAAAGGCGGCAGGCAGGGCTGCTCACCCCCATCCACCTGATGTCACATACAGCAGGAGCGGTTGCACGTGGATATGGTGGTCCTGAAGGCAGCATAAACTCTTGCAAAGTGGATTGGTGCCTTGTAAAAAATTTTTGTTGTGTCCTGTCTATGAAATCCGTGGCATTAGGGACCTCATGGTAATGACTACATTTCCCAGACTCCCTCAGTGCTGCGGGTTAAGGACAGCAATGAGAAAGTGTGAGGCCTGGGAGGAGCAAGAGGAAGTGCTGGGGGAGAACATCGCACCGCAGACATGCAGGAAGCACCCTGGATGCCGATGCAACCTTCAGAGTAAGGGAGGCTGCTGTGGATTGTGGAGCCTTTTGGATTTGAGTGCCTAGATGGGGTAGGGGCTAGGTATGTATTTTGCTTTATTTTAATAAATATTTTAGTAAGGTAAAGGTAAAGGTGAAGTTTTCCCTTGCTTGAAAGCCAGTCATATCCAACTCTAGGGTTCAGTGCTCATCTCTGTTTACAGCCAAAGAGCCAATGCTATCTGCATTTGCAGACATTTCTGTGGACATGTGGCAGGCATGCCTAGACACTGGAGTGCACAGAATGGCAGTACACTCTGCTTATAGATGTGAAATCAGTACCTCACTGGGGTAGTCAGAAAGAGCCTCCTCAAAGATTGTGGTATTTGTGAACCACAATCAGGCATACCATGGTAACAGCAACCTTGTGTTGCAAGCTAACCTTTCTCATTCTAGGACAAGTGAAAGGAACTGCAGAATGAACTCACCAAAAGGTGCCTTCATTTTGACAGTTTCACATTTGGCCTAGACACGGAAGGAGAAGTGTCTCGTTGAGGATTTAGGTGGGGTTCAAAAGTTTCATGAGAGCACTCAAGTATTTAGCTACAAGAGAGTTGAAAATGACTTTTCACTTAAAGGCCTTTGAAACAACCAACGTACTTCTGTTCAGTTGACCACATGGATTTATTCCCAAAAGTAACACAAGGGTAATAATAATACAAGCTTCACTTTTCTTCATATAATAACATACTGTTAGTGTGCAAAGGCTGTCATAAATAGGTAGGAAGCATAGGCCAATGACATGGCTTTATTAATCTCACAGGCATATGTAAAGCACCGCACACTGGCCATATTTCCACAAATCAGTACATAAGAAGCCAGTTATTATCCAGCTTAGCCATTTGAGTAGTAAGTTCTGCAGAAGCATTTTATTCATGTTCAGGGTTCAGTCCTCATCTCTGTTTCAAAGCCGAAAAGCCAGCACTGTCTACTTCTGCAGACATTTCCATGGTCATGTGGTAGGCATGACTAGACACCAGAGCATACGGAACGCTCTTACCTTCTCACCGAAGTGGTCCCTATTTATCTACTTGCAAGTATATTTTAGTATACTGGTACTATTTGGTTCAGATCCCCCCCCCCCCCGTTTTCCTGCTCTAAAAACTGGGTGTGCCTTATGGTCAGATGCAACTTATGGACCAAAAAAATATGGTATGTACATAGTTATAATAAAGCTGGTGCCTTAAGACAATGTGGATTTGCCTCTCAGGGCAAAACAGCAGTTTCCACCACAATTGGTTTGGGTATTGGGATTCAGCAGACCAAATAAATCATGGCTCAATCAGGACAGCCTATGGTTTTTCAGTTTAGGCTCTCATTGTCTCACAGGTCTCAAAGCATAACACAGGCCCCTACCTCCTTACTCGTTCAAAGTGACACACAGAATCAAAGGGCTTGTACTCAACAACTCATTTCCCAGTCCTAGCCCTTCCCAACTTTTCAGAGTGCCAACTTTGTGTAGACATAGCTTACATAAAATCACCTTTTTTGTTATGCCAGTGAGTCTGGGCACTAGCTCTGACTGGCACTGGCAAAAATTAAATGTTCTTCTTCTCCAGAACTACTTACTTTAACATTAGATCTTTCAGTTGAAAAGCTAGGGAAATAATATCAGTTCCCCAAGACATTGATTCAGCAGCCCTTCATCCAGATTGTTCATTTGTGAAGAGACCTTCCTCATAAAGAATGTATCCATCAGTCAATTTAAATAGAAGACTATCTCTTTAGACAAATAAATGGGGATCCCATTCAAATAAATGACCGTATGTCTTAATGCACACAGTTTTCTGAATCAGAAAGAGATCAACATATTTTTGTGGAAGTAGATAAAGATGATGTCATTTTTACAGCTGCAACTTGCATGAGTCCATACCTGTGCACCCTCAAGATCTTTTCTAAATGGAAGGATCCACAGATACAATGTTTACAAGCTTAATTTTTGTATCTGAGTGCATTAATAAACCCTCTAATAAAAATGTCCTTCACTTTGGAAGTATCAAGGTATAAATACTTTCTCTTTAACAAATCCTGTATTGTGTGTAAGAGAAATCATTATAATAGCTACATTTTAGAGTGTTTACTAATACTTCTGATCCCTAACATTCACAGATACTATACAGAGAAAAAATGCATCATCCATTTTTGCAAGCACAAATTGACATCTCGAGCTTTTACTGTGGGTTGAAATGTTCTCCTAAGACTAATTCAACTGTGAGAAAAGGCAATGAACTTTTGCAGCTCAGCACTTCATCATGTATATAATTTTGCTGATTCTGTCCTTGCTTTATGATGCACATTTATTAACCCAGCTTCCATCTGTTACTCATGTAAACACCTTATTTCAGTCAAAGAGGAAGAGCAGTAGCTATTGTGGTTTGTGCTATATGTTTTGGGGGTCTAAACAAAGAGTGCACCTATACATTACAGCACTGATTCCAGTTTAACTGCAAAGGTTTCATCCTTTGGAATGCTGAGATTGTACATTTGGCAAGATACTTTGAATCCTCTTCTGCAATTCAGAAGAATACATGGAACTTTTTGGGAAATAATTATAAGTACTGTATGTCACAAAACCTCAGAACCCTAGATCTCATAGGATGGAGCAATGACAAATTTGAATCAAATTCCTATAACTATATAGTGAATTTATATCCTAATGTGGTCATGTAATAAGTGCAACAATTTTTTAAAATCCCAGCAAATGCTTGTATTTTATCTCAGTGGATGTTGAAAATGCAGGACTTCCCACAGCAGCAAAGAAGAGAAATGCTGAGCAATTCTCTTTCCCCTTCCTTGTCACTGATTTTCTGTACTAGATTAAGTCTGACAGTCCTTGCTGTTCACATCTGAAATATTATCCTCTACATTTTTTTGTATCTCTTTGTTGATCTGTTAGTTTCCATCTCACATGCTGCCCAGTTTTAATCACGTCTAATCAACTAGTGCAAGAATCTGAAATTAGTACTATCAATAGATAAAAAATCCTGCAGAGTATAATGACTTAGGTATGTGCAATGCAAGAGTATCTTATTTAATATGATACAAGAAATCAGCAATAAGGACAAAACCACTTCTGTTCTAAAGCTCAGACAGGAAACCTAATCATACATTCAAAATACAATGTGATGTAACATCATAATATAACGCAAAGACAGATTGAATCCCATAATGCAGGAAGCGTCAAGGTGAAAAGATTATAATTGTTAATTGAGAGGGTTTGTGTTTGAAAAATGAGGATTGTCACATTCTTTATGCTTTGTTATTGTATTCTTAATGGCCAAATAAAAGTCCATAATGACTCATGCTCAGAGGCAATCTGATTAGTCATTGACTGCCTGCATAGAAGTAGGTAAAATGGGAAAGAATAACATAAATTCTTTCTCATTATCTAAGGAATTATACACAGGATTAAATGGAAGAAGTTGATTTGTGTGGGGAATCTGTGAGGAAGAAAGGAGAAAATCCTGTAGAAAGTTGCAGACAGAGCTACATCTAGATTCACAATCTTGCCTTAAAGCAAGGATTCTCAGTATAAAGCCCCTGGGCCAAATGTGGCCTGTAACACCTTTTCATGTGCCCCCATGCCTCCATCACACCAGGAAGTGCCATGTGGTGGAGGAAGGGCAAAATGGCCATCCAGCCCCCAAAGCTGTCTGAGGGAGTGTGACCCAGCCTCTGGCTTTAAAAGTTGTGAAGGTTTGTGTGATATGGCTTGAAGGCTTCTAGAGGCTTCTAGAGTTTAATTTGAAACTTTGGGTGTATGGTTTATGCCTCCTATTTTGTAGGAGATGCGAAAATGGCATCTCTTTCATGTTAAAGGGACAAATTTAATTTATTTATTTTCAACAAATCAGCCCAGAAACAGAGTAGCCTCTATATGCCTCGTAAAACTTGACATGTTAAAAGAGAAATAAGGATAAAGTTGAGCAAACTGCAGCCTATGGAACCCTTCTACAGAAAAGCCCCAGGAACTCAAATGCCATCTTTAAACACCACAATTTTTAATTTTAAAAACAAAATTTAAATCAAAATTCTCTTTGTATTTATTTCTTCATTGCATCTTTATACCACCCATTTGGGATATTTCCCACTCTGGGTGGTGCACATACAAATAACAAAGTAATATAATAAAACAAACACCAAAATAAAATAAAGCAACCAAATAAGTACACTAGTACCCTGAATAACGTTATGACTTGGTTCCACAAGTCCCGTCGTTATCCGGTTTTTAACGTTGTGCGATACATTGATCACACAATGTTAAAAAAAGCCCTGTTTCCCTGGAGGCTGCAGCAAGCCAGAACGTCAGGATTTAAATCCTGACATTTTGGCTTGCTGCTGCCTCCAGGGAGGTGGGGGAACTTTGGAAACAGCTTGAATTGGGTTTCCCCACCTCCCTGGACCCGGCGGGGGGGGGGGTCAGAGACCCCAAAATTGGTAAAAAAAAAAGTCCATTTTTTTACCAATTTTGGGGTTTCTGACACCCCCCCCCGCCAGGTCCAGGGAGGTGGGCAGACCTGATCCAAGGTGTTTCTGGGCTTCCCCGACGTCCTGAGCCAGTGCAGCAAGCCAGAATGTCAGAGTTCGAATCCCGACATTCTGGCTTGCTGCACTGGCTCAGGACGTCGGGGAAGCCCAGAAACAGCTTGGATCGGGTCCCCACACCTCCCTGGACCCAGCGGGGGGGGTCAGAAACCCCAAAATTGGTTAAAAAAATGGACGTTTTTTACCAATTTTGGGGGCTCTGACCCCCCCCCCCGGGTCCAGGGAGGTGTGGGGACCCGATCCAAGCTGTTTCCAAAGTTCTCCCACCTCCCTGGAGGCTGCAGCAAGGCAAAATGTCAGGATTCGAATCCTGACATTCTGGCTTGCTGCAGCCTAAAAGAGGGTGGGGGAAGTTCAAAATTAGCTCGCATTGGCTCCAGGGAGATCGGGAGACCCGATGCACGCTAATTTTGAAGTTCCCCCACTGCTACACTGGCTCAGGACGTCGGGGAAGCCCAGAAACAGCTTGGATCGTGTCTGCCCACCTCCCTGGACCCGGCAGGGGGGGGGATCAGAGTCCCCAAAATTGGTAAAAAAAAAGTCCGTTTTTTTTACCAATTTTGGGGTGTCTGATCCCCCCCCCCGCTGGGTCCAGGGAGGTGGGCAGACACGATCCAAGCTGTTTCTGGGCTTCCCCGACGTCCTGCTCCAGAGAGATCAGAGGACCCGATCTACAGCTGCAGGGTGGCTGGGGAAGCCGACGGGGGAGCCCCCTGTCAGCTTTCCACCCACCCAACCCCTGCCTCCGTAGCTGCAGGGTGGCTGGGAAGCTGAACGGAGAAGCCCGTTCAGCTTTCCACCCACCCTGCTGCTAAGAACGACTGTATTGTATAACGTTAAAATCGCGTTATTTGAAACAAGATTTTTCCAAAAATCTTGTCACGTTATACGGTTTTAGCGCTATATGATACTCACATTATACGGGGTACTACTGTACATCATAAAATAAAATATCTGGCCTCTTGTTTACTGTTAAGGGTGTGATATTTTTAAAGACTTCCTTGAATAGGAAAGTTTTAAGTTTTTTAAAACATATCCAGGGATGGGGCCTAGCACAGTTCCAATTGTAGTGTGTTCCAAAGTATTCAAGAAGGCTCTATTTCTAGTTATAGACTTTTTAGCCATCCGACAGATATTTCTATATTTTAGGGTGTATGATTTGAAGGTCCTCAGAATAATTGCACTCTCCCTCCCAAATGTTTATGCTACTACAATGTGCTAGTGGGCTTTTCCAGTAAAAAAAAAATTAAAAAACCATATTTGGATGCGGTGGGGTGGATGGGAATAAGTGGGAGTGTGCAAGTCCTATACCTGGATATTTATGTCCCTGGATCTCTGAAAGTTGTAATTAGGGGACATAAAATGTATACAGTATTGCATATTTTTCATTGAGACAGCATCTCAGCACAACTTGTTAAGACTACTTCAGCCCTCTCAAGAAGCCAGGATGAGAATAAGAAATACTATTTTCATCATGTTACCACATTATGTACAAAATACATCAGTACAATACATATGCCTTTTCTCTTCCCCTTCATATTTTGTGTTTAGGACAGACTTTAATCACACATAACAACCACAAAGGGAGAAACTTGAATTTTTAACTTGAATTTTAATTTTTATGTATGTGTTTTAATTGTTTTTAGTTGTAAAGCTGCCCTGAGTCATTGAAGGAGGGCAGGGTACAAATAAAATAAAATAAAATAAAATAAAAAACTGCTTGTTGAAAAAGGCCCAAAAAACCATCCAATATCATTAGGTTTGCTAGTTCATGGAAGAAGCAATTGTTTGTTGTTGTTCAGTTGCACAGTCGATTCTGACCCTTTGCAACCCTGTGGACCATTGTCCGCCAGGCACCTCTGTCCTCCACCATCTTCCTCAGCCTGCCCAGCTCTGTGTCCACTGCATTTACCATACCATCTAGCCATCACATTTTTGGCCGCCCCTTCTTCTTTTGCCCTCCACCTTTCCCAACATCAAGGCTTTCTCAAGCAAATACTCTCTTCTCATTTGGTGTCCAAAGTACTTTAGCTTCATCTTTACTATTTGACTTTCTAAGGAGCAGTCAAGGTTGATTTCTTTTAGGATCAACTTATTTGTTCTCCTTGCTGTCCAGGGGACTCTCTAAAATCTCCTCCAACACCACATTTCAAAGGCATCTATTCTTCTGCGCTCAGCTATCCTAATGGTCCAGCTCTCACAACCATACATTACCACCATTGGTCTAACTATGCAAATTTTTGTTTGCAATGTGATGTCTCTACTTTTAACTATGTTCCCCAGGTTTCTCATAGTTTGTCTCCCAAGCATCAGTCACTTTTTTTTCATGGCTGCAATCACCATCTGCAATGATCTTTGATCCTAAGAAAGTAAAATCTGACACTGCTTCTACTTCTTCCCTATCTATTCTCCAGGGACTGATAGGGCCTGTTGCCATTATCTTGGTTTTCTTGATGTTGAGTGTCAAGCCAGCTTTTGCACTCTCTTCTTTCAACCCAAGCAGCAGCTTCTTTAAGTCTTCCTCACTTTCTGCCATTAGGGTGGTATCATCTGTGTATCTCAAGTTGTTGATGTAGTAAGCAATACTTACTACATTTACAATTATCCATATTTTTTCAGAAATATATATCTGAACTAACAGTCTGGCAAATACACAGAATCTGTCTTAGATTAAGATACAGAATCCTTACAGTAAATAAAAACATTCTCATGTTTTCTCATTTATCAAATGAGCATTAAAAAAGTCAGGATTTACATTCTTATTTCCACCAGATCACACAGTATGGCTTGTATATTATTAAGGTCTAGTGAAGTTCTGTAGCAGCTTTCCTCAGAGTTTGAAGATAAAGTAGTACACTATTTGTGTTCCCTCAATTAAATCTAGTCAAATAATTCATAACTAAGCAATTACAGGAAAAGCTATTGATGGGTTCAAATTGAACTTTCCACCAGCACTTCTCTTTTTGTGATGGGGCTTCAGTTACTAGAATAGAAATAGTACACTAAAGTAGTACCCCATATAACAAAAAAAATTGTACAACACAAAATTCATATAGCAAAGTGTTTTTGAGTTATTGGCAATATACCACATAATGAAAAAAATTCTTATGCAGGATATACCCCACGTAACGAACTTTTTTTGTTATAACCCGCAAAACAATTTTTTTTTGTTATGCAGCGTATTGCCAATAATGATATGGGGTTCTACTGTATTTACAAACCTGATTGGATCAGATTGCCCAGAGAATTTATATTTATTATAGTTTAACAGTAATTCTGAAGACCATAGAGCCAATGCAGGAGAGATCAAACTGGGGAGATCTCCAGGAATTTTATCCCTCCCAATGGACACTTTTAGGGTTCAGGATATTTCACATACTTCAGAACAAGGGGAGCCAGTGTTGTGGATTTTTTTAAAAATTTTTTTGCCAGCAATGTATATTGTTTCCTATATGCAAATAAATTATTATATGGGAGGACATCACTTCCCTTGCTGATCAACTGTGTTTTCTTAGTCATTTGATAAAGCTCACACTTCCTCCAACATTTGTGCAGGGACTACACAGCTTTGTTGTTTGTCTCCCTTTAACATTGGGGCTTGCATTTGAAGGATTGCAACATTAAGCATAGATCTTAACTTACAATATAAACCTGCCCAAAATGGGGAGGAATCTGAACCTCTGATAGGCTGAGGAAGGGACCACAGAGGAAAACCCTCTTCATCTGAGCTGCCAAACCCTTAAAAAGATATCCAAGTCCTTGTTTCCCTTGTTGTCCAATAGGAGCATCAATGCTTAATCTGACCCATGAAACTCATAAAGTGAGTTGGCACCTTCACTTCTGGTTCAATCTGTCTGTCAAAGGAAACAGTCTATTCCTGGTTATCATTGCAACCTTGAGCCTATGGAATTATTGATATTCCCTGCAGCTTGCAGCACCAGCACAAACTCTAATTAGATTGAGATCAATCTATAAAGCAGGCACCAAACCTAATTAATAAAAAAAAGGTTATAGGACTCAATATGATGAGAATGTGTTCTGAAAGACTAGTTAAATAATTTTCAAATCAAGGAATTAAAAGACTGGCAGAAAAAAGCCACCTTTACTAAACATTAAAAAACCAGCAAAAGTTTCCCACTTACTTAGATTTAGTTATTCCTCATGCTATACAGCATTTTGGGCAATTAGGTACCTTCCGCAGAAAAAAAATTTATAGGACCAGCATGCTAACCCATACCCCAACCCTTCACCTTTTTCATCTGGGTTTGGGACCAGTAATGACAGAGTTAGCAAAAGATACTGTACATATAATCTGTTAATGTATCTTTCCCCCTGTCCTGGTGTTAGAGCTGAAAATTATAAACACATAGGCAATGTAAGCCACATAATGCTTGCATGCTACAATGTCTCTGCACTATTAATTAGATTTAAGATACCTGTTAGGATTTTGCACATGAAAAGGAACACTGTGTCTCAGTCCTACAGGGAAATGGGAGGTTAATCTACCTAAGATAAATTCATATGCAAATACAACATGAGCTTTTAAAAACTGAATATTTTTATCATTCACCTTGAATATTAAGAATGGTCCTAAAGTTTTCTTCCTTATTTGCTACAGAAAATATACGGATGTAGCCTAGCAGAGCAGCCTTTATGGAAGGCCATCTTAATGCAGCAAGGCACTCAAAATATCTTAGGTTAATAGCTCCTTGGAACATTTTTAGATACACATCCTGCATTGATTTGCAGCCTAAGAAGAAAAACTGTAGGTGCAAATGAGCCACTGTTTTATGTTTTCACCCTGTCTGCAAGGCTATATTCAGTAATATAATTGAAGCCCAGTGGGGGCAATATTCTGTGATGATAAGTTGTACCTTAAGAATATTATTTTAATATTTAATCAGTCTTTCTTTGTATCTTTTGCTGAATAGAGAAATTAATGGTTTCCAAGGCTTCAGAAATACCATTGTTTCACACGGAGGGAGAAGCAAACAAGCCTTTATCGACCAGATTTGTTTGTGACTGAAGAAATCCCAGTGCTACTCATAAGGCAGATTCTAATTGTTTGAGGTGATTTATTTGTTCATATATAAAGCCAGCTTGTTATTTGATGGTATAGGAAAGTAGATGGTTAAATAGCACAGCTGACTGACTAGCTCAGGAAGTTTGATACTTGGTTATGGGGCCAGAGGCCAGAAGCTCAAATCCCCATTGTGCCACCCGGGAGAAGATCCAGCATGTGAAACTATAAGCAATAGTAAACCAAAGTTGACTTGTCAGATGTAAAACCTCTAACGTGAAGGTCTTCATTCTAGATTTATGTCCTTTTTTATATATATAATAAAGAAAATCTAAAGACTGTTATTTGCCAAGTCTTTTTAAGACACTCTACCTATAATTCAACATATTTCCTGTGTAATGGACCACCACGAATAGCTCTGAAGTCCAGGTTGTTTCTCAGCTGACAAAGAATGCCACCAATGAGGTTTATACCCTGAAGGGTCAGGTTATATTTCAGTTCAGTTCATCTGGGTGTCAGGGTTGCAATAATGGCATACAATCCAGCTTGTCCTCTTCTACAAGCTTTTATTACCTATTTACTAAATATAAAACCCGAGTACTGCATGACAGAGTGAGCTACTGTCTCTGTCCCAGGTCCTGCCAACCTAGCAGTTCAAAAGCAAGACATTGCAAGTAGATAAATAGGGACCACTTTGATGGGGAGGTAAACAGTGTTCCATGCACTCTGGTGTCGAGTCATGCCTGCCACATGTCCATTGAAACATCTGCAAACACAGACAGCGCTGACTCTTTGGCTATAAACAGAGATGAGCACTGAACCCAAGAGTCAGATACAACTGGCTTTCAAGCAAGGGTGACCTTTATCTTTACCAAATATAAAAATCCTCAAAGTATTTCAAAGGTGTTAAAAAAATATAGCAGACATGTGAGTTTGAAAATCTTAGCATTAACATACAGTTATTGGGGACGGGGGGGGGGGGATGTAGGCATCTACTTAAAAATATAAAAAATGCTAGCAACTGCCAGTCTAAGATATGGTGTCTCACTGAAATCATACCTTCATTGAAAATGTGTTTACAAACAAGCTTTTCTAATGGAATTGAAAAGTGCCTGACTATAGCTATCTTGGGCTCTGATAACTTTGAAAGTAAAAAATAAAAGTACAGTATTGAGAATGCAAATCAAGGTAAAGCAAACGAAAGTGAAACTAAAAATCATGTTCTCCCTCCTAAAGTCTGCTTTTGGATTTATGATTACATTTAGAAAAGAGAAGAGAAAATAAACAACTGATTATTTTTTGATTATTTCTGAGAGGCACAGATATTATTTGATGTGGTAATAAATTTAAAAAGCCATTAATATAAGGAGTTTGTAAACCCAGCTGGCAGAGAAGGAATTTCTTCCCTTGGCTTTTCCCCTGAGTCTTGCCAAACAGGCCAGCACAAGCCAAGGCTGATGGGCTCAGGTTCTTTTAGGATCTCAGAGACAATAGGTACTCAGTGGGGGAAGACACAAAGATTTATTAGACAACTCTTTAAGCAAAACAGAACTCAAAACAGAACAAGAAACAGGAGCAAGAACAAATTTTATTTATACAAGCTTATCCAGCTCCTCTTGCTGTTTAAAGGTGGAAAGGTTTTTTGTTCAAAAGCTCCATGCAAGTATCTTTATAAGAATTAGATTTATGTCAAAAAAGGATCAAGAGATGAATTTGACTTGGAAACAGGTCAGACCTCCTGACAAATCTGTTAATAGATTTTATAGAGAAATGGCAAAAAGAAGAAAGGGCAAAAAATCAATATTGATTATCAGAAATTAAAACCTGAAAATACTTTTTAGTGAAAAAGTTGCAGATTTTCAAGATAAATTTAATAAAGGTTTTCAAGAAGCAAAGAGAAATGAAATGTGTATTCAACTCTAGGGTTCAGTGCTCATCTCTGTTTCAAAGCTGAAGAGCCAGTGCTATCTGCTTCTGCAGATGTTTCTGAGGTCATATGGCAGGCATGACTAGACACCGGAATGCACAGAACGCCACATGATTTTCTTTAGTCTAAGCCTGAATTTTGCGATCAATAGGTTGTGATCAGAGCCACAATTTGCCCCTGGTCTTGTTTTTGCTGACTGTATGGAGGTTCTCCATCTTTTGCTGCAGAGTATGTAATCAATCTGGTTCCGATGTTGGCCACTGAGGTATGTTCATCACCCTCAAAGTTGTGCAGTGTGGGTCCAGGCAGTGCAGCCTGTAGGGCAAGAATGGGTTAATTTCCATAAACGTTGGGTTGAAGAGATGAAGATAATAGGGAGCTACATATTTTCATTGTATTAATTTGTATATGTTCTTATGTGTTTCATAGTTGTTTTTTTTTAAAAAAAGTAGCTTTATATAGAGCAGATAACTGGAAATAAGAATTTCAAGAATAAATAAGGCCGGTTAAAAATATAAAAATGTCTACATGCACTGTAAAAGGCCTAGGTAATTTGTTCAAAGGAAAAAGGTCGAACTAGAATTAAATAAAGGAAGAGTGGACATTATTTCTTTTTTACAAGAAACCCGTCAAAAGAAAGATGAACTGAAATTGAATTAGACTGATATTTATGAAAAGGTCTGTGCTACTTTGAAATCAAGGTGTGTTGCAATGTCTAAGAAATGTGTATTTAAAATAGAGCAAAAAGAGATGAAGGAGATAGATATTTGCTAATTTAATAGCAGATTTGAAGGGAAGATGTCATTTTGATCAACATTTATGCACCAAACAAAAAGCAGGCTGTTTTTTTGTTTTAAAGAAAGCTAGTTAGAGAAACAGAAAAAAACACAATTTGATAGATACATGTACTGAAAAATCAAGGGTGACAATATAAAATGAGAAAAATAAAATTACAATCTTAAATAGATTAATGGGACATTTTAAACTGAAGGATATCTGGAGAAAAATAAAAATGGTTCTAAAAACAAAAGGACAGTTGAGAAAATGGGGAAAGGAAGGAAAAATGTGGCACAAGAATTTTCATGGTGCTCAATGAACGCAGCGATAAGAGGAATTAGTATTGAAGAATCCTTGATTTAAAAACAGAAAATTAGAAAGAGAAGAAATTAGCAGGAAGGATAAAAGAGTTAGAGAAGGAATATCTGATAACAAGGCATATAATAATTATGAATGAGATACAATTTTTAAAAGAAGACTTACAAAGTATTGAAAAAGTGCAAAGAAATTTGATCTATTTATAAAGAGAGTATTTTGAATACGGTAGCAGGAACTCAAAATTACTGGCCAGAACTAAGCTAAGGGCAAAATTGATATGATTAAATATAGGAAAGGGAATAAATGCAATTTAATGAAAGAAATATTATGTCAATTCAGAAATTCTATGAGAAATTGTGAACAAGTAATAGTGCATCTGAAGAGAAGATTAAAATATACATTGAGAAGAATTGGGGTATTAAAGTTCAAGATAAGGACAGAAGTAGAATGGAACTAAGAAGTTCAGAACAAGAGGATTATTTAAATCAGGGGGTTCCAAAACTGGCACAATTTCATGTGGCCTGCACCACCACCACACCCAGAAGTGGAAGTGGACAGTTACATCAGCTGTAAATCAAACAGTTACATCAGCTGTAAAATGCACCCATGCATGCGTAAATGTGCCCACGACTGTCATAAATGTGGAAGTGGGTGCATTTACAACAGCTGTAAATGCACCCATTTCTGTTTCTGGGGTGTGTGGTCTGGCTCACTCAGCTGTCCGGGGGGCATGGTTAGCCCCATGGCATAAAAAGGTTGAGAATCCCTGATTTGAATAAAACAAGAAAAGGGCTATCAAATAAAATATATAAAAGTTAAGATAGGCTCAGGATCAATAGCAAAGCTGAAGATTAAACAAAGAAACTCATTTAGGTATGAGTATAAAACAGGAGAAATTGGATAAAATTTTGGGGGAAATTTGAATGTTTTCAATTTCAGTGAAATTTCTTTGGTTCTCATTTTTAAAAGACCTATCTGGGTGATGGTGAACCTTGGCACTCCATGTGTTTTTGGACTTCAATTACCAGAAGTCCAAGTCAGTACTCCTGCTGATCAGGGCTTCTGGAAACTGAAGTTCAAGAACAGCTGGAGTGTTAAGGTTAGTCATCACTGTCCTAACCTAACAGATACTTGAAAGCTAATTTGGTAGCCAGAATACAATTCTTCTATTGCTTATTTCTCTGAACTTTGTGATACTGTTCATTTTTGAAAGTGCATTAAGATGAGTACAGTTTGGAAAACAAACAAAAAATTACTTCAGGAAACAATGCTTGTAAAACATTGTTTAAAATTCTGTTTTATAACTTTATACCAGGCATGCCCAAACTACGGCCCGCGGGCCGCATCCGGCCCGCCAGGCCATTTCATCCGGCCCCCGGCATGGTATAAGAACTCTTATAATTTTATTTTATTTTTTTAAAAAAATTTTTGGGCGAACTTTTTTTTTGGGCGGAGGGATCACAACTCAGTGAAAGAGTGATTTGCCTAGTTCCTTCCTCCTCCTGCTTAGTACTAGGAGTTCTGCCGAATCTACTTTAGAATGGCTGAATCAATACGCCAGAGTTGAGAGAGGGACTTCTCAGTCGGAGCTAAAAGTAAGTAGTTTGGGCATGCCTGATTTAAAGCAATTAAAAAAGAAAGCCAGGAGCAGGGGGGAGGGGGAGGGAAGCGAGGTTTAGAGTTCTTCAGATCTCTTTGTCAGGCTGCTTATATTGCAAACTTAAGATATCAGAAGAGAAGCAAAAAAAGTTCACAACTTATCAGGTGCCACAATGCATAATAATGCATCCACCCATCCATTGGCTGGGCAAAAGAAGTTTGTTTTGCAGCCCTTTGTAGGAGGTTTGAATAAGACTCCCGGGATGTTCCCTTACTGTCAGAAGCAACAAATGTTGCTTTTCAGCTCGCTTGTGCAAAGAAGTTTGCTCTGCAACCTTTTGCAATTGCAAAGGTTTAAATAACCCGGGATTTTTCGTCAGTTGCAAAAAGAGACGTTACTTTACCTTTAGGCTTGCCCCGTCATTGTGTGCCTGTGGAGTTGATGTGCTCTTACAAATTCAACCCATGAAGCTTTGGTCTTCTGCCTGATGTGGTGGATTTGATCTTAAATCCACCTCAAATTTAAATACAGCTCAAATTTAAATACAGGAGTTAGTCTACAAAAGGCCCTGGAGAATGCATTAAATTTGGTAAAGGTTTCTCTTGCTTGAAAGCCAGTCGTATCTGACTCTAGGGGTCAGTGCTCATCTCTGTTTCAAATCCAAAGAGCTAGCGCTGTCTGCTTCTGCAGGCATTTCTGTGGTCTTATGGCAGGCATGACTAGACTGCAGCCCACAGAACACTTGTTACCTTCCCACCGAACTGGTCCCTATTTATCTACTTGCAATCGTAAAGGTAAAGGTTTCCCTTGCTCGAAAGCCAGTCGTATCTGACTCTAGGGGTCAGTGCTCATCTCTGTTTCAAATCCAAAGAGCTAGCGCTGTCTGCTTCTGCAGGCATTTCTGTGGTCTTATGGCAGGCATGACTAGACTGCAGCCCACAGAACACTTGTTACCTTCCCACCGAACTGGTCCCTATTTATCTACTTGCAATCGTAAAGGTAAAGGTTTCCCTTGCTCGAAAGCCCGTCGTATCCGACTCTAGGGGTCAGTGCTCATCTCTGTTTCAAATCCAAAGAGCTAGCGCTGTCTGCTTCTGCAGACATTTCCATGGTCATGTGGCAGGCATGACTAGACACTGCAGCCCACAGAACACTTGTTACCTTCCCACCGAACTGGTCCCTATTTATCTACTTGCAATCTCTTGCTTTTGAACTGCTAGGTTATATGTATATATAAAGGTAAAGGTTTCTCTTGCTCAAAAGCCAGTCGTATCCGACTCTAGGGGTCAGTGCTCATCTGTTTCAAATCCAAAGAGCTAGTGCTGTCTGCTTCTGCAGGCATTTCTGTGGTCTTATGGCAGGCATGACTAGACACTGCAGCTCACAGAACACTTGTTACCTTCCCACTGAACTGGTCCCTATTTATCTACTTGCAATCGTAAAGGTAAAGGTTTCCTTTGCTCGAAAGCCAGTCTTATCCGACTCTAGGGGTCAGTGCTCATCTCTGTTTCTAAGCCGAAGAGCAAGTGCTGTCTGCTTCTGCAGGCATTTCCGTGGTCTTATGGCAGGCATGACTAGACACTGCAGCCCACAGAACACTTGTTACCTTCCCACCGAACTGGTCCCTATTTATCTACTTGCAATTTCTTGGTTTTGAACTGCTAGGTTGGCAGGAGCTGGGACAGAGATGAGAGCTCATTCCGTCCTGCAGTACTCGGGAATCGAACTGCTGACCTTCCGCCTCCCAGTCAGCGTCTTAGTGACTTGAGCCACTGCAGTCTCATATGTATATATGCAGTACTGTAAAGCTATTTAGATACACTGTATGTCTATAGTGGCTGCACTCTACTCTGGCAGCAGAGGTAGCTCCAGTTGACGGGGCAAACTGTCCCCAGCTAATCAGTGGCATCTCCGCTGCCGCCATGAGATTTCCCATTGATCAGCTGACTGGCGGTATAGAGATGTCCCAGGTAAGCCGATTGGCAGTCACGATGGCATCAGAGATGCTGTGGACCAAATGGTTATGTTCTCCTTCATCAGCTGGAAATCTGTCTGCACTACCAGGGCAGATCAAACCCACTGATCAGTGAAAACAGACTCCAGCTGATCAAGGGAAACCATTCCTAGCTATCTCAGAAAACAAAACAAATAAAATAAAATACACAGTAGCACTTTAAAGACTAACTGCTATTCCCACCAGTAATCCTTTTTTTAAAAAAATGTTTATTTGAAGAGTCCTAGTGCTATGACACTTTGAATAAATATTTTTTTAAAAAAACAATGCACCATAGCAACAGAGGGGCTCCCACTGATTGGTAGTAACTGGTGTCAGCTGATCTGCAGCTGCAGAGAGATGCAGCAGATCTGTTAATGCTGCCTCTGCCAATCAGCTGTAATCTATGTCACCTCCTGCTGCAAGTTTATCTGGGCTTTCCCAGGTAAACATTAACAGGAGTGGGCACAAAGTCTAAACAAGTGATGGCAAACCTTGGTAGTTCAGGTGTTATGGAACTTCAATTCTCAGATGTCCTGATCACCAGAAGTGCTGATTTAGGCTTCTGGTAATTGAAGTCCAAGAACACCTGGAGTGCCAAGGTTCACCATCACTGGTCTGAAGTGATTTATTTTACACTGATTCAAGTATTAGTATAAGTTGGAAGTCGAAATTGATTTACAGTATTATGGCTGTGCATTGTGTAATTCCTGATTTTAAATTGATTGGGAGACCCAATGTGCGCTAATTTTGAAGTTCCCCCACCCTCTGAGGCTGCAGCAAGCCAGGCAGGACATGATGTCAGGAAGCAGATCTTTTCTAAGGCTAATGACTTTTCATTGCTAATTAAAATCCAAAGTTCCAGGTACGTGGGGTTTTAATTGGCAATGAAAAGTCATTAGCCTTATAAAAGATCTGCTTCCTGACATCATGTCAGGAAGCGGATCTTTTATAAGGCTAATGACTTTTCATTGCTAATTAAAATCCAAAGTTCCAGGTACGTGGGGTTTTAATTGGCAATGAAAAGTCACTAGCCTTATAAAAGATCTACTTCCTGACATCATGTCAGGAAGCGGATCTTTTCTAAGGCTAATGACTTTTCATTGCTAATTAAAATCCAAAGTTCCAGGTAGGTGGGGTTTTAATTAGCAATGAAAAGTCACTAGCCTTATAAAAGATCTGCTTCCTGACACCATGTCAGGAAGCAGATCTTTTCTAAGGCTAATGACTTTTCATTGCTAATTAAAATCCAAAGTTCCAGGTACGTGGGGTTTTAATTGGCAATGAAAAGTCACTAGCCTTAGAAAAGATCTGCTTCCTGACATGATGTCAGGAAGCAGATCTTTTCTAAGGCTAATGACTTTTCATTGCTAATTAAAATCCAAAGTTTCAGGTAGGTGGGGTTTTAATTAGCAATGAAAAGTCACTAGCCTTAGAAAAGATCTGCTTCCTGACATGATGTCAGGAAGCAGATCTTTTCTAAGGCTAATGACTTTTCATTGCTAATTAAAATCCAAAGTTTCAGGTAGGTGGGGTTTTAATTAGCAATGAAAAGTCACTAGCCTTAGAAAAGATCTGCTTCCTGACATCATGTCAGGAAGCAGATCTTTTCTAAGGCTAATGACTTTTCATTGCTAATTAAAATCCCACCTACCTGAAGCTTTGGAACACAACAACAGCTCCTTGGATGCCACAATGACCAAGCTGGATGTGAGTTTCTAGGATCTGTCATATTTTTTTAAAAGGACACTTTTAAAGGACACCGCGAAGGCGGCGAAGGAGGAGCCGGTGAAAGAGGAGCCGGCGGCAAAGGCGTTAGTGGTGGCGGCGGCGGGGGCAAGGCTGGGTGGATGTATGTACCATGGAGAAATAGTTCGGCCCTCGGAGCATCTGATAAAATGTTATCCGGCCCCCGGGCCGAAAAGTTTGGGCACCCTTGCTTTATACTATATGTCAGGGTTTCTCAACCTTGGTCTCCCAGATGTTCTTGGACTTCAATTCCCATAAGCTCTGATCAGCATGTTTGCTGACTGGGCTTCTGGTAATCAAAGTCCAAGAACATCTGGAGGCCCAAAATTTGAGAAACCCTGCTGTATGTCATTGACTGGTGCTATTTGAAAGGAGAATTAAGAGGGCACCTAGGTTTCCTCTTTTTTTCCTGAGGAAGATTTTGGGAGCCACAGAATAGGAAGAATTATTTAATGCTGTAAAGGACTCTCACATTGACAATGTCAAAGAGTGGGATCTCTGTTTTCACATGACCAGATGTAGATCTAATGGGCTTAAGTTAAATTGAATTAGAATTCACTTCAACGTCAAGAGTATCTTCTTCACATTACTGTATAAGCTGTTTGAGAATGTAATCAATTACATGAGACTGTGGTTGGTTTTTCAAACAGAGGTATTCAAGCTGCCATCTGTTCAATTTCTTGATTTCTTCATTAAGCAGAGATTGGAACAGATGGCCTACAAGGCTTCCTCCAGTTTTGTGGCCAATATCCAAGAGGCCCCCTGTGTAACTCCAAAATCAATTGTGGCTGGACAGAAAACCACCATCAGCCCTAGTAAAGAGGTCTATGGGGGAAGAAAGTACTATCATGTTAGTTGATGGAGACTAGCATAACTTTGGTTTAAGTCTGATCTTATTACCTTCCTTATACACGTTTATTCTATCATTGTTACTCCCATATGCTAGAAATAATGCCCTCATCCTAATTACAACACTCTTTTGCATGTTCAAGCAAATGCCTACTTCTGACAAAATTCATTGTGATGGGCTTGCATTTTCTCATATGCATATTATATGAAATTTTGTATGCATAAAGTGTTAATATAATTAAAGGGAATGTATAAATGCTATCATGGGATGGATACCATTTGACATAAAGCAACCACTAGGAAGGCCAGCAACCAGATGGGAAGACCAGTTTAGGCCTTCCAAAAGGTATCTCTTCCCTAGACAGTTGAAGATATAAATGACTGATAAGGAAATGAAAATAAAACATATTGGAGTTTTTTTTTTGTTATTCCCTCCAATTAGTAGAGTGTGAGGTAGGAAAAAAAACAATAGAACAAAGAAATGTGAAAAGATCAGCTCTGTCTTGTCAGCACCCTCTTTTGTGGTTTTCCCTACATACAAACTAGCACTTTTTATGATAAAATCACTCTAGAAATATTTAAAATAGAAAAAAAGAATATATTTTGTTACAGTCACCATGTGTAGTTACAGCCAAAAGGGAAAAGGGGGGGTTATGAATCTCCATCATGTGGAAGATGTTGTGTGTTAGTTGCTTGTCAGAAGGTCAGAGAAAGAAGAGAGATTATCAGCAAATCAAAGAAAGCAAAAACAAACAGAAAGAGAAGGTGGGGACCTCCTTCAAATGCTAGAAGTGGGGAATGAATGTTCAAGTTTGTGGCAAAGGACAGTCACTGAAAGGAAGTGTTAGTTTATGCAACAAAATCCTGCAAAAGAAAACACAATCTATTAGGTGGGGAGTACTAGAGCTGTATTTTATTTTTATTATACATATTTTAAATTTTAATAGATTCATATATCATATTAGTTGTATGTTTATAGAATAGCTAAACTCAAAATGGAGACACTTGTATCATCACATACCGTTACACCTGCTAAGGGATTTTAAATAGCATTAAGTCACCACATGCCAAGAAGGGCTAAGTGGACAGTGAGATACCCTGACATCTGTGAGTGAGGTCACACTTAGATAACAAAGGGAATTTCCCAAGGTTGCATCACTTAATTCCCAACACTCCTAAGAAAGAGAGATACCTGTACCTGTAACTGACTTTCACATGAAAAAGTCACCAAATGACATCACCAATCACCTGAAGAATATTTAATTGTGTCAATGTGTGTCTGGAAAGGTAACAAGATCAAACAGACACCTGTGAGATCAAACACATTTTAGTAATACTAATTAGATCATTCCCAAATTCTGAACGTTTAAATGGGAGGTAGAAGAGTCTAAAATCATATAAAAAGTCATCTTTTGGAGGTTCTTCAGCCATCTTTTGAAGAGGCTCATCCTTCACACCATGTCGCTTTGAACCAAGGACAGGAACCCATGAAGGAACCCATGGATGAGGACTTTGAGCCCACAGATCAGAAATGCTTTCGGTGAGAATTAGCTATGCTCGTATTTGCTCACCCACCCCCCAATGACGAGACAGACACGTTGGATGGTGTTAAAATGGGCCACTTTTATTTATTTAACTGTTAACTGTAACTACCTGCCTGGTGAAAGTAGCACGAGTGAGGGATGTCCATACTAAGTTATTAACAGTTATTGGGGAACGCTGACAATTACCAGAGCGTTCCCCTTTGGACCATTCAGGTGGACAGAGTTGTTGATCACACCATCCGATGTGGTGTTCCATAGTTCCCCGGTCATGTTTGGCTGGGCACCGCTGCCTGCACCTTGTCACGCCCCACCTTTCCTGAGCCAAAAACGCACCGTACCTGAATTGGATAACATCCAGTTCCTTCTCACCCGTGCTACCCGCCAAAGTGACCGAAAAAGAACAAAACATAACACCACAAAAGCACAACCCAGCTCAAGCAGTGTGGGATGGGCGAAAACTCCAGGTATCCGGGTGCCAATGAGGGTACCTGCAAAAATTCCCATCCGGCCCACAAGGCGACCGAAAATAATCACACTGCAATGAGGGAGGGCGGGTGGGGAAAAAGCAGCTTTCGACTCTTCGAAAGCGAAAGAGGTCGCCTAACGGGCAACAACACTATATATACGCTGTCTGGCTCCGCCCAGAATATTGCCGCCAGTCTGTCTCGCCCCGGGAACGGGTGCGAGCAAAGCGCTCGCCAAAACATTCTATTTCGGCGCGCGTGCATTGCTCACCCACCCCCCAATGACGAGACAGACACGTTGGATGGTGTTAAAATGGGCCACTTTTATTTATTTAACTGTTAACTGTAACTACCTGCCTGGTGAAAGTAGCACGAGTGAGGGATGTCCATACTAAGTTATTAACAGTTATTGGGGAACGCTGACAATTACCAGAGCGTTCCCCTTTGGACCATTCAGGTGGACAGAGTTGTTGATCACACCACCCGATGTGGTGTTCCATAGTTCCCCGGTCATGTTTGGCTGGGCACCGCTGCCTGCACCTTGTCACGCCCCACCTTTCCTGAGCCAAAAACGCACCGTACCTGAATTGGATAAAATCCAGTTCCTTCTCACCCGTGCTACCTGCCACACGGCCAGGACGATGCCATTTTGCTCACGAGTTTTAATTACTAACTCATCCTGGCCGACCCACCCAAGGCAGGGAACTCAGCGAGGATGCCATTGCAGATGCCAGCTAGAAAGAAAACTGTACCGTGCGCCGACAGGTGCACGCCATCAGGCCTGTAGAGCCAGGTAGACTCCACCGTGATGGACGGGTGTTCCAACACCGCCCCAATGCCCTCCGCCTGAAAATGCCAGGACACAAAGTCATTAACGCGGTGCCTACTGTAGTCGACAGCCGCTTCATCACGCCAGGTGCAATACCTGGTACGGGGGATGATAGAGGACCACAAAAAATGAGTTGTGGGCCACCACTCACGGACCAAAGAAAGGTCCCTGACAACCCTGATGCCAAGGTCGCTAGGCACTATGCCTATGTCATTCCCTCCCAAGTGCAGGACCATCAGGTCGGGAGGGGTGCAATGACGGTGCTCTTCCAAAAAAGGTAGGAGGTGGATCCAATGTATGCCCCGTTGCCCCAGCCAGGTCACCACCGCACGACCCTCAAGGCCGAGATGTGGGCCGCATGGAGCACAGGCCGCATGCTGGCCGGCCCAGAAAATGTAGCTGTGCCCAATTATTCAAATTCTGATCGGGCGGGCCGCAACCGTCAAACCTAAAAGGAAGGACAAGACAAAGCATTAGAAAGGCCGGACGTACGTCCGAAAGGCATCGGAGGCCCAATGACCCAAACGTTTAATATCGGCCGCAGAGTAGCCGAGAGCAGCCGCAGTGGATGCGGCACCAATACGGAAAGAGTGGGAGCAGTAGCGTGCGCCGGAGATGCCAACGGCCCGGAGCACGGACCCTGTCACCCGCCAAAACTGGTACCTTGTGAGAGGCCGCCCATCCGCATGGACGAACAAGGGACCATCCGCAGAGCCGCGAAAGGCGACAAAGCGGTGCAGCAAATATCGGCATGGGCAAATATCGGAGCAAATATCAGCATGGATACATCGCAGCAATTGAACTTTGGCTCCCCTGCCCCGGGGGTCCGCCTTAGAACTGCGAATGGCCAAAACGGCCGCGGAGGAGGACAAGACCAAATCGCTGAAAAGCAACGAGTGGCCTGAGCGGTCAGCAGGGCCGCTGACCACGAGCTCACTGATCCGGAGGGCGCCAAGAACGCCACTGCCGCAGCCGCGTGGAACAGCCAAACCTCGTACTGGTCCCTGCAATATTGAGGCCATGCCCCAGCAATGTCACGAAGCACGGTGACCGATACTGGCACCTGGCCGTCCGGACGGTGGCCACGTTCACGTGACCAACCATCGAGAACCCGCCGCACCCTGAAATCCTGTGTGTTGTCCGGAAAACCGGATGCACGGGCGGCAAAAGCCTACGCCGACAGGCATCCCCGAATAGTCGAGGGGGCAAGACCGTGCCCGTGAAGCATTACCATATACTCTAGGACATGGTCCACAGGAATGGGCCACAGCTCAGGCTTGGCACCGTCCCGTCTGAACGCCTCAAAATCATGAAGGACCGCTACGTATGCTGCACGAGTTCCATGAGCCAGGGACGCGGCAATAGCCCTGGGCACTTCCCCAGTCCAATGTCCCAGATTACCGGGGGGAGCCCCAACGGGTCCTCGCTGGCATCCGGGGCGAGGGCGCGGAACTTGGAAAGCTGAGAGCGGGATAAAGCATCAGCAATATCGTTAGTAATGCCAGGCACGTGACAGGCACGAAATACAATACTGTGGCTCAAGGCCAGCAAGACAAACCTGCGGACCAACAACATCACCCACGGTGAGCGGGAGGTCAATGTACGCAGAACGCGCACGGCCGCCATGTTGTCGGTCCAAAAGGTGACGTCGGAATTGGCCCACTGTGGGCCCCGCAGGTACAGCGCCCCGGGGATGAGAAAGAGCTCCAAAAATGTGAGGTCATAAAGGACACCCAACCGTCGCCAACCCAGGGGCCATGTCCCGTAACACCACTGGCCCTGAAAATAGATGCCGTAACCCAGGGAACCCGAAGCGTCGGACTGCACCTGAAACTGAGAACACAAGTTAAGGGGAGAACACCGGAATGAAACCCCATTAAAACCCGTTAAAAATTGCAACCACACGCCCAAATCCTCCCTCATACCAGATGTGACCCTGGTGCGATGAAAAGGTCGGGCCAACCCGGCCATGGCGTCGCACAAACGCCGGGCAAAGGGTCGTCCAGGCGCAACAACCTTGCACGCAAAATTGAGATGCCCGTGCAGGGATTGGAGTTCGCGCAAAGTGACCATGCGCCTGTCCCTAAAATCGCCAATGAGGACCCGCAAACGGGCGACCTTGTCAGGGGGCAATAGGGAGAGTTGCCGGACCGTGTCCAGCTGTACGCCTAAAAAGGTGAGCGAAGTGGAAGGTCCCTCGGTCTTTTCTGGAACCAGGGGGATGGCCAGGGCAGCTGTGAGCTGTTCAAAGGCCCGAAGGAGTGCCTGGCAAGCCCCAGAACCAGCGGGCCCCCCAAAAAGGAAATCATCTAAATAATGAGCGACCCAAGAAAGCCCCGAGACGTGCACCAATGCCCACTGCAAAAGGTGCTAAAACGTTTGAAGGCTGAGCAGGAAATTGAACAGCCGAAGGGCATAGCCCGATCTACGAAATACTGCCCTTCGAAAGAAAAGCCAAGTAGTTCGAAGTCATCGGGGAGCACTGGCAACAGGCAAAAAGCAGACTTAATGTCACACTTAGCTAATTGGGCACCAGGGGCGCAAGCCCGCACGATGCAGACAGCTTCATCAAAGGACGCGTACCTGACCGAACACAGCTCAGCCGGTATGGCATCATTGACAGAAGCACCATCCGGGTAAGAGAAATGGTGTATCAGGCGGAATTCACCTGGCACCTTTTTGGGGACCAAACCCAGGGGGGACACACGCAAATTGGGAAAAGGGGGCGACGAAAAGGGGCCCGCAACGCGGCCAGCGGCCACCTCCTTCCCAATCTGCTCACGGACCACGTGTTCGAGCCCAACCATGAACCTAAGATTCTTTGCAGGCCAGAAGCGGGGATACGAAAGCCAAAAGAAAAACCAGACCGCAAATAAGCGGCGTCGGCCCTGTTGGGGTAGATCGCCAATAGGGGTAGCAAAGCCTCAAGCCGAACCGGGCTGGGGCCCTTTGGAACCCGCAGCCGGGTCGGGGGTGCGCTGGGGGCCTGCCTGAGCTCCCTGCTGTCTGGAGGCGCAGACCTTGGGACAGGTGGCGGCGGCATGTGTGCCGGCACAGATGGCACACTCGTGCCTAAAACGACATTGTTTACGGGCACATTTCCCGGCCGATGCGAAGTCCCAGCAGAGCATGCGGGGTTGAACCGCCTGCCCCGCCTGCTGTTGGGTAAGCTGGGAGGAGGAAGGCCGCTGGACTAAGTGGCCACAATCATAGCGATCGCCCAGAATGGGCCGGGAAGGGGTCATGAACAGTAACCAAAGCTGCTGGTGGGTGACGTCCCAGCGCATGTCGGGGTGAATGGCCGACCTCATTCTAAATGTCTCATCATAAAGGAGCCACGCCCCCCCAGGGAAATCAACATACGCCCGATAAATGATATTGAGATATTGAAAAAGCGGAAGCGCTAATTCGGGAGCACCCTTGACAGATACTCCCGCATAAATGAGGTACGCAGGAAGCCAATTGGCCCACGTGCGCGGGGGCTTCTTGTGCCTGGCCCGCTCCTTGTCTGCCTCATCCTCCTTATCCTTGTCACCCTTATCTGAATCCCTTTTGAGGAGGCTAAATATGTCCACATACTTCCTCCTCCAAATCTTGGCCCAGGTGGTGGGTAGCAAATGATCGCCCAAAGGCAAGGACTGATCACCAAAAGGCAATGCCGAAGCAGGAACGGAATTGTACCCAGTATCGCCGAATGAATAGGCAGGCCAGCCAGGGGCCGGAAAAGCGGGCGCTGGCATGGGAGGAGGCCCGCCCCACCTTGGATAAGGGGCCTGCCCAGGAGCGCCAGAAGGGCCAGGGGGTACCGCCATCTGAGTGGGATAAGGAGGGCCAGATGGCCACGGCCAAGCCGGCTGTGAAAAATGGGGCCCACTGTTGGGGGGTGTATGTGCCGCAGGCATGCTTTGAACCGCATACTCACCCAGGGCCGTAGCCCGGAACTCCGGGGGCCGAACGGCAGAAGGGCCAGGCATCGGAAGGACCGGCGTGGGGGGGAGCTCGCCCTCCCCACGCACCGGCGACTGCGGCGCACCCGCAAACGAAGTGGAACCAGGAGGGGAAGCCCGGTCTCCAGGTTGCGCCGCCTCGAGATCCTCAATGCGACGCAAAAGCGAAGTAAGATCTTCGCTTGAGACGGGCTGCACCCACGCCCTACGTGCGGCGCGCGGTGCCAAAGGGGTAGCAACGGCCAAGCCCGCCGCTCCTTCCAGAGCGTCGCCCCTGGCCGCAACCTCCGAAAAACTGGGTGGCGAGGTCGCCCTACCGGGAGGCACCGAGCGCCCGCGGGATCGACGCGCACCCCGGCGAGAGACCGACCGAGTCACATGGCCGGTCGGCGGGGAGCGCACGAGCCGCGGACGCTTGGGAGCAATCACAGCAAAATACCTCCGAACGCCAAGGAAAAAGGGGGAAAAACCACACAGTAGCCCAACGCGCCGAACAAAACTACAGGCCAACGCGAAGGTAAGTGAGGTGCGGAGGGGCGAGAAGGAGGAAAAAGCAGCTTTCGACTCTTCGAAAGCGAAAAAGGTCGCCTAACGGGCGACAACGCTATATATACGCCATCTGGCTCCGCCCAGAATATTGCCGCCAGTCTGTCTCGCCCCGGGAACGGGTGCAAGCAAAGCGCGCGCCAAAACATTCTATTTCGGCGCGCGTGCATTTCTTATTTTATTCACCTTTCTAAGTTAGTGTAGGAAAAGGGACTCTATTTTTGAGTCATGCTAGAAATGGAACAGTTGAATTAATAGCTTTAATCTGTCTTTTGATTTATATTTATACTTTAATCATCTTTCAACAAAAAGCCAAGAAATAAAACCAGAAGTGTGTTTTTGGCGACTAAGGAAGAAGATTAATTCTGCAGAGCAAGGTAAACCTGAAAATAAAGGCCTCACTAAGAACTGAGGTTTTGCAGAGGTTTAGGCTCGGAAAGAACATTTGTCCTACTGTCCCAGCATTGAAGGTAACCACAGCCTGAGAGGCCAGCACATCTTCCCAGGGACATCTCTGCAGCTCTGCTCTATCTGTGCATGAGGCTGTGTTTTGTGGGAGAGGTGGCATAATATAAACAAAGACTGTTTTTCAGCTGTATTGCCTATTTAAGCTACCAACTTGCCTGCTTAGAGCAGAAGTGCCACTTTCCTATCCAGAATCGTAAACAGAGGTGGTGGGATCCCAGGAGATCAGTCCCTTTTCCTAAAAAGTAGGCACTTGAGGGACTACAAGACCCATCATGCTCGTCCATGACAACACATACATACCACAGACACCAGATAACAGGTACAAGATATCAAGATGAAATCAGGAGACAACCTACTGACATTATGGATTTTCCTTTACAGATGCAACCTGAAAAAATGGCCAATTTGTGGATTGCAGTATGATTTTAAAACTTGCAACTGATTTTGCTGACGGAAATTCTACCTACAATTAATGTTTTACTTTTGGATTATTACTCATAGTTGTAGGAATTTATGACAGCAATCATTCATCCTGATTTTCACAAGTTGGAGGAATAGATTTTTGTTTAAGCATATGTGCCTACAATTTTTTATACCCACAATTTTTTATACCCATAAATTGGCTTTGGTGGTAATTGAAAAATGCTTGTAACTGCCTGGTTACCCATTTTCAACAACTTTGTGTACATGTATGGAACACAGAAGCAATGTAGATGAATAAAGCCTATAAACGTAAGTAAACTGAAGTTGCCTGGAGTGATTAAAAATGAATCTACTCATTTTATCTTTATACCCAGATGAACAGTCATATGATTGGAAATGGCTATCTGGTTTCATACTGGAATTAAACTTTGCATGGAAAATAATAATAATAATAATAATAATAATAATAATAATAATAATAATAATAATAATAATAATAATAATAATAATAATAATAATAATAATAATAATAATAATAATAATAATAATTCAATTTATATACCGCCCTACTCTATAAAACAGACTCAGGATGGTTCACAAACACACATACAGTTACAAGTTCATAACACATCATGTACTCATAAATCATCGGTATCAGTACCACAAAACATCAAAGTATCACAATATCATTACAGTATCAAAAAGATTCAATAAACATCAATATTAAGTAACAATCAAAAAGTTTCCATATCAGTCAAGTTTACAAATCACAATACAATAAAATAAGATACAATTAGTATACAGTCATAGAGATAAACCACAGTATCAAAAACATCACACAAATCAAAACATTACAAATCAACTACCATCATTTTGTTGTTGTTCAGCCGCACAGTCGATTCCGACCCTCTGCGACCCCATGGACCACTGTCTGCCTGGCACTTCTGTCCTCCACCATCCTTCTCAACTCACTCAGCTCTGTGCCCATTGTGTCTACAATATCATCTAGCCATCTCATTTTTGGCCGCCCCCCTTTTTCTTTTGCCCTACACCTTTCCCAGCATCAAGGCTTTCTCAAGTGAATCTTTTCATTTGATGTCCAAAGTACTTTAGCTTCATCTTTACAATTTGTAGAACATTAAAAAAGTCAATCATCTAAAAAGTTCAGCCAGTTGATCGCAAACGAGTCCAAGGACTAAAGGTCCAAAAAGTCCAAGGTCTAGGTTGGCCAGGGGACAATGTCAGCTCACCCATGCCCCAATGGCCAAATCCATAGTCATTCCACGGCCAAGTCCACAGCACCAGCTAATATTATCCAAAGGGATAAAATAGGTATTTCTGAGCATAATGAGCATGGGCATTAGAATAATGTGAGTACAGTCTTGTAGCACATGGGTATGGTCATCAGAATAATAATCATACAGTCCAGCATCCTTCCATTGGTAACTGCAACTAGACACAGTCATGAAGGCAGCACAGGAAGATTGTCTTGCCTTGGGATAGTGCTAGAGAAAGAAGCCAGAGAGAAATCCACCTGCAGTGATTAGCCTTATTGAGTCACAAGACTTTGGCATGTTTTCATAAAGCAAAGGCTAGTCTTGGAATTTTTCAGCTTGATCGGTTAAGTACATGCCTGTGATGTTTTGGTGGTATCTCTGTGGAAAGGGAATTACAAATATGGCATTAAGTTCAAGGACAAGTGGTGACAAATTATGCCAACCTCGTCAGTGTTCTGCTCCTGTCCCTTTGCATCTTCTCATTTCATTTGGTTTCTAAATGAGGACACAAACACCTGTTCTTGCAGCAGGTGGTATTTGTTTATTGTAGCTGTTCCTGCTGAGTTTTAATCAGTCTGCAGCTGTAGCTGCCGAAGAAGTAACTGTTTTATCATCCCAGGTTTTCTCAGAGCTATTGCCTTCATCCAGGAACAAAAAACCCCTAAAGTTTCATTATTCATTCCCATCATATGTTAGCAATCATATAACCCTCTCCATCGTATGCTTTGAAGTCCCAAATTAGAAAATGAATACGTTGGTAATGGTACCAAATGAAGTTTTTGAACATTCTGCCCTGAGGGTGACATTTAATTATGTTTTCCTGATCCACACAGTTTCTATTTCTTGGAAGAGAAATCCCATCTTCCTGCCAATTTGCATCGCTGCCCTTCTTTATTTTAAAAAGAATCTTCATAGAGGGACACTCCGTCAGCTCAAAATCAAGGTGAAGATTATGGAAACCTGAGTTCCTCTATTCAAATAGAAGAATAAAACTCTTCCTAGGGACACAATGTGGAGGGAAGGAATCTTTTCCAGTAGTATTTTACAAACAACAACCAAAAGGGTGTACTACTAGAAGATTAACAAGGCTTATTAGCCTTATTGTGTTAATGTCGCATGTTCCTCATGTTCTTTGTAATTTAGAAGTGAAGAACATGTAGTCTCCCAATAGAAAGTTTCCCTTCATCTCTGATCATTTGCCATGCTGATTGGAACTTGTAGAGTGGATTACTTTCAGTGACATACATTATCCTACACTGGCATTAATAGGTGCTGCTGATCCACATCTCTTGCTAACATTTAGGTACATGTAACCCCTGGGAAAAACTGGGAGGGTGAATCCACTTATTGATCTTATGTATAGGGTGTTCCAAGCCAAAACTACTGATGTTGTAAGTTCAACCCTGATGGAGTCCAAGGTTGACTCAGCCTTCCAAGTAAAATGAGTACTCAGAATGATGGCAGGAAAATGCTAATTACCTTGTGAACCACACAGAGAGTACTCTTAATTGCTATGGGGTGACATATATGTATAATTGCTATTGCTATCTTGCAATGTGTTTGTCATGCATAGGGGAGAAGACTTTGTGTATGTGTGTAGAAAGAGGTGGCCAACATGTAGAGGATATTTTGTAAATATTTTATAAGATTTTGTAATAGATATTTGTCAATAAAGGTAGAATTTCCCATTTCCCCTATACATGGTGAAAATAAATAATTTATAAAGTTTCTGTTTGAAAATATTGTTGGATAGATGGGTGATTGTAAAAAACCAGAAAGTGTTTTATAGACACATGCTGTGATGGTAGATCCATCTGAATGTCATTTCAAGTATTTCAGAAAGACAGGCAGGTGATTTCATGAAAAAATAAAAAAAGACTAATTGATATATTTTAATGTGAGCTTTCGTGGATCAAGTCCACTTTGTCAGACATGGGAGTAAGACTTCATGGCATCAATTTATATACCTCAGTTACAGAGGTACAGAGTAATTGGTCAGCATGACAGATAACCTTACAAATCAATAAGGCTTTTTACAACTGGCTGTAGCAGATGATCTCTGGCTGTTATCGGATTAGCTCTAAATGTCCACTTTTCAATTGTAAATAGCTGGATGATACAAAACAAACACCTGACAATGGACATTTGCTAATAAGTTAACCTTTGTGTTACTATGTGAGCACATTCTTTGTTTTGTGAAAGAGAGTTTTACAGGAAAGTTTGTGAAGGTGGTATAATATAACAAAATATAATATACAGGATATATAGCAGCATATAACAATCTATGTATCAAATTTGATAATGTCACATAAATCCTTGGCTAATATTCAAGCTTTCATGATGGGTGTCCAGCAGATGGATGCATTTTATTTCTGCTGTCTGTCTCTGAATCCTAGTCTTGTAACTTCTCTGTTGAAGAATTGCAACTTTCAGGACTAGGATAGAGTGCCCAGGTAGATTGAAATAGTTTGAAACAGATTTCACTACTGTTTCCAGAGTGAATGTGAGAGCAAATCTAACATCTGGGCTTGCAGCAGGGTTTAGATCCCATCTCTGTTTCAGTTTTGTGTAGTCTGTTGTGTGTCAATGGTTGTTTGAGATTGGAGGGTTGTATGTAAGCAGGTAGAGGTCTGTCACTAAGGGCTTTGGAGAGTGAAGTATTCTTGTCCAAGATAGGTTGGAGATCTTTCATTATGTGTGCGAGGGGTTTAAGTTGAGGGCTGGAAGTGACAACCAGTGGTGTTCAATTGCTTTCTCTTCTGGATCTGTCTTGCAGTAGGTTACTTCTGGGTATTTGTTTAGCCCAGTTGATTTGTTTTTTAACCATATTGAGAAATGCATTTTGTAGGTCCGTGAGCATGGCGTCCTTGTCTTGTGGGTCTGAGTAGATGTGGTTGTACCTGAAGGCTTGGCTGAAGACAGTGGATTTTGTTGTGTGTTCTGGATGTAAGCTGGAGGCATACAGGTAGGTGTATCTGTCTGTAGGTTTGCGATATAGTGTGGTACTGAAATGTTCATTTTGTAGTTTCACAGTGCTGTCTAGGAAATTTACTTGTTGTGTAGACTGATCTAAGCTGAGTTTAATATTTGGATGAAAATTATTGAAATCCTGGTGGAATTTCTCAAGGATTTCTTTCCCATGCATCCAGACAAAAATATGTCATCGATGTACCTCAAATAGATAAGTGGTTTATAGGTACAACAGTTAAGAAAACATTGTTCTAGATCAGCCATGAATATACAATATTAGCATATTGTGGAGCCATGCAAATACCCATGGCAGTTCCATTGACTTGAGATAGGTTTTATTGTCAAAGGTGAAGTAATTTGTGTAAGTACAAAGTTGCATGGGATGGTGTCTGTGTGGGCTTCATCTTTGTTCCTGAATGGTGTTCCTGATGGTTCTTTGTGTGGGGTGTTGGTGTACAGAGCTTCCAGATCCTTTGTAGCTAAAATGGTGTTGTCCAGTGTGTGTTATAGTCATATGGTCATGTGTGTGTTATAGTTTTCTTAGAAAGTCTGTGGTATTTCTTATGTAGCTGGGTACATTGGTACCATACGGTTTGAGAATGGAGTCCACATATCCAGATACTCCAACAGTGATGGTGTTGAAATAATGGGTCTCCCAGGATTTCCAGGTTTGTGAATTTTAGGTAGTAGGTAAAAGGTAGCTGGTTGAGGTTCTTGTAATTTTTTGGTCAATATATAGTCACATATATTTCCTGGAACAGTTTTTAAAAGGTTTTGCAATTCTTTTTGGTATTTGGTGGTTGGCTCCATATTTAGGGGCTGCTAAAAAGTAGAGTTGGGAAGTTACCTGTCAGCTTCCTGTGTGTAGCTCGATTTGTCCATGACAACTACGGCACCACCCTTGTCTGCCTCTTTGATGATGATGTTGGGGATATTTTTGAGGTTGTTTATAGCCTCACGTTCTTTTCAGCTGAGAATGTATGTTGGACCATGTCCCTGGCTGATGATCTCTGCTCAGGCATGGTGGCGGAAACATTCAACATAGAAGTCCAATTCCTTGTTCCGACCCTCTAGAGGTGTCCATGTAGAATTCTTCTTTCTGTGTTGTTGTGAGTAAGGTGATTGTGGATCTGTGCATGATTCCTCCTGATGTTGTAGCAAGTGAGGAACTGCATGTGAATTGTCATGCTGTTTGTTCTCCGAGTTGTGAAAATATTCTTTACGTCTCAGTTGGAGGAAGAAGGCTTCCAGTTCTCTGCAGAATGTTATCATTTGTGTAGGTTTTGCGGGACAGAAGGGCAGGGCCCATGATAGAGAGTGGCTTGAAAGATTTATGATGTTATTTTTTAAGTACATGTTGCTCTTGTTGTGGGGTGAGCGTTCTGTAGTAGACTGCACAACTTGTGTTTTTTTCGTTTTCTTCAGGGAGGAAAGTTGTGCATCATAGATTTTCTTTCTTGTGGTGGGGAATGCCTGTATAGTATCCAGTGCAGGTAGGCGTATCTGGTTTTGTATAAGAGGTTCAAGATCTGCAATGTCCTTCTGGATTTTCTTTTGTTTGCTGTAAAGGATGCTGATTAGGTGATTTAGTAGTTTCTTGGAAATAGTGTTTTTTTCTGTGAACAATACTCCTTAGTCCTTTTTTTTTACATTCTAATTCCCATCAAGTTTTCAAAACGCTTGAGTCATCTACAAAACAACAGCTGCTTTAGGACATGTGAAAATCCAGGAATCAGGTGAGGGTGAAACTCCATCATAACTGAAGTTGTAGAAGCTGTCCCATCTGTCTTCTGTAAATAGGATCAGGTGTCTCTGTAAAGACAAGCAGATACTACACAACAGACTGAATAATGGAATGATGTGTGATACTGAGATACTCCTTTGAATGGATTATTATGTATATGGAATATGTCAATGGTTCAGTGGGCTTCTTAAATGTTATATTCACAGTTCTTAAGAGATACACCCTTGTTATTCATCCAGTCCGGAGGATAGTGAATTGAAGCTCAAAAATTGTCCCGATACTAAGACTTCCTAGGAAATTTATGGCTGGAGAAATTCAAGCCAGGATTTTCTTGTTCCTCTCTAGGCAATAGACTTTATGAAGCACAATATGGAGGATATGTAAAAATGATTGACTTAAATCAAATCTGTTTGGCATTAGTCAATAATGCAAATTATCATCCTACCAACTGTCTTGAGATGCCTGCCCTGGATGAAGGAAATACATTTTTTTCTGCTTCCCTGAAAGTCCTAAAAAAATATAATACACAGCTAGCAGGACTAGAACTATTAGGTAGCCCTCTGTGTGATTTTTTTTTTTTTGCATTGGACAACAAAAATCAGTTGTTGCAGCTCAGTAAGTAGTATAAACTACTTTTACTATCACCAAAAATAATTAGGTCACCCCTAAGCTTTGATATGTGTCAAATCTCACATCAATTGGTGGGGAAAATAAATAAAAAAGCATAGACTTTCCTTTTTAAGTTTAGTGAGAAGAAAGACACACACGCACATGCAGACGCACACACACACACGCACGCGCGTGCGTGCGCACAGAGAGAGAGAGAGAGATAGTTCAGTTAATCACACACATCTATATACCTAAATCCTCCTGACTCAACAAATGGGATGTATGTTAATTTGGCATCAGTCCTTCTGTGAGGAATGAGGCTCTGAATGCCACAGTTCAGCCTGCAGCAGAGCCTGGCTTTGAGTTGGAAATGCTGACAAAAACTTCCTGTGAACACAGCATCAGGAGCACACTGCTGTGTTATACAGTAATTTAGAATGCTTGCTTTAATTTAGGATTCTGTTGTTTGTAGCACTTTTTGCTCACGTCCTGCTTTTTTGTTTTTTTTTTTTCTTTTGAGAATGTTTTTCCACATTGTGCTTTCCTCGGAGGAGGAGGAAGAAAAATGACATTCTTTGTTCTCCCCCCCCCCCTTATAAAAATGTTCCTAAGATATAAATAATTTATTATTGAGAAACATATTTGGAGATTTAGAAAAGATTAAAGAAAAGAAAGGTGGTGTAGGAAATGTCTGCATTCAAAGGAAATTTAAACTAAATATCTACATAAGAGTAGGTGCAATCCTAAAGGTGCTTCTACTCAGATGTAAGGCTCACTGAGTTCTGTCTGGCTTGTTCCCAGCAAGAGGGCACATAAAACTTCAGGGTTAACTATGTGAGGTATTTTCATTTTTGGAGAAACTGAACTACATATATCAGTTTTGGAGGAAACATAATTACTAAAGCCCCGCTTTATGGGGAACACATACCTCATTCCCACAAACTATAATTTGAGATGACTCCAAGCAATGTTTCTCCTGTTCACACAGGAACTGAAAGCAGGAGGGCATAAGGGCATGAGCACAAGCTTGTTTCTCTGCCCTCATTTACTCAATTCACAAACTGACCTTGATAAAGGGAAAGTCTGAAATGGGTTTCTACTACCATGCCTTCGAATGCATACCTTTCTATACACTGAGAACCCTGCTTTCTTATGCCTATGAACTTACTTCATTTCTTGCCCTTCTATAGGCAGTTTGGATTATGGTTAACATCAAATATCATCACAAATAAAACCAGGAATGCTGTTGAATAGCTCTAGGAAGCAGAGCCTAACCTGAGAAAGGGAATGCTGAGCATTAGCAAGATTCAGGCTTCAGAATAATGAGTAACTCTGGATGGTATGATGTTGCCAGCACTTTCCCTGTAGATATTAATGGGGCATTAAAACCTCTGTAGTGTCTAGAATTATTTTTTTAATTTCACCAAACCAATCAGTGTCATTCATCCTTTAAAAATTTGAATTGAGCATGTCAATGGTGAGAGTGTGCAGATGCCACTTGGACAACTGCGTACCTCAAAAAAATGATACATGGATTGGAACTGATTCAGCCTGTACCATTTAGAAGACATTCTAACTCATTCCATTCCCAGGTCTATGACATGCAATAATTATTCTTTCTAAGTCATGCACATACTCCAGGGCTTCCCACCCATTTCACACCATGGGCCGGACAACTCCCCATCAGACAGCTGAGTGGGCCAGACACATGGTTCCCCCCTGTTGTAAATGCTGTTGTAAACTGCAGCAGGTGTGTTGGCGCATGCATGGGTGCATTTATAGCTTTCACGAACATGTCCACTTCTACTTCTGGGGTCACCGCTGCAGGCCAGATGATTTGCTGTTGGGTGCCGGGGCCGGCCTGCAGGCCATAGGTTGAGAACCCCTAACATACTCCATCTTAATAGTGTATAATGCAGAAAGTAATGTTTATGAAACAAAGCTGAGCGAGAGAATGAAAACAACAACAACAACCAATATTCCAGAAATTAAAAATAATTACCTAAAGAGCAATGACTTTCCTTTTCTTTGTCCAACATTTCTGTAGAATAGCTGGCAGAAGAGCTGCAGGGGGATATATACAACATGATGACCTAAATCTGAGCTCTCCCCACTGTTTCAGTAACTCGATTGTCCAGGAGAATATCTTGGGCTTGTTAATAGAGGGCATTCAGTTGTAGTTTACTTCTCCTTTAGTGCCAGATGTTCAGTACAATATGTAATTATCAATCTACCCTTTTCTCAATTGAAATTACTGGTTGTGCTTTAACTCTATACATTCTAAATGGGATACCAAGAATCCATTGTACTTCTGTTCCATCTTCTGGATTGTTCTGCCAGAATCACAAACATACCCTAGGCTTAGTTTTGTTTTTGCACTTTAGATAGAAGACAATGTACATGCCTTATCAAATTGTGAAAAATATATTATTATTATTATTATTATTATTATTATTATTATTATTATTATTATTATTATTATTATTATTATTATTATTATTATTATTATTATCATCATCATCATCATCATCATCATCATCATCATCATCATCATCATCATCATCATCATCATCATCATCATCATCATCAAAAATAGGAGAAAATAGACCTTTTCATCACTTTTTAACTTGTTGTAGCTCTGGCAGTCTTTATTAGATTGTTGAAATCTGGCAAGTTGATAGACCATATCAAGTAGATAATGGTAGCCAAGTTTCATTCTACTAATGCAAGTAATGCTATTTTTATAAGCAATAATTATTAAAGCTTACAAAGGTAGAAAGCTTTGTGGCTCGTCTCAACTAAAAGGCCTTTTCTGTCTACTGTAATTGTATATAAAAATAAGATTCTGTTAGCAGATATGAAAAATGTAGATCGAAAGATAACCAACTACTAGTACAAGTCAATTCATGCATCCGTTGTTTGTTCTTCATTGGTTAGAAAAGTGAAGACTGCTATCACAAATTATTTCTGATGATAGTCCTACATTTAAATACAATTATTTGTTTTGCTTCTCTTGACAAATGGAAACAAAGGCCTTTTATCCAGCTCTTCCAGCTAAGGAAAAAAGGACAAAATATAGCTCAAATAGATACATTTCTTTATCACAGTGTGTCATTTTATCTGTGAAAAGCTGCATATGCACCTTCACCCACAATGAAATCCTGAGATTCTCATGGTGTTTAGATGTGTGATTAACACAAGAATACAACACCAATAGCCAGAACAATAGCTAGGTATCTGAAGGGAAATATATTTTTAAGCTAGAATTGCCAGCTAGTGAGGAGCCAAGTCTAGTCGGGTACATTAATGCAGACTGGGCTGGAGATAGTACACACTGCAGATCTACTAGTAGTTTCTTATTTCTGTAGTGCAATACATTTATTTCATGGGCTAGTTCTAAACAAGATCTCTTATTATTATCTTCTACAGAATCTGAGTTCACTTCAACAGCCAAAGCTTTTAGAAAAATTCCGTGGCTGAAGAAATTGTGGAGAGAATTCAGGACTGAGGAGAAGAAACCCATCTAGATAATGTAAGATAACCAGAGCAGCATCAAGGTATTGCAGAGTGAGAAAATGAACATGTGCATCAAACACATTGATATGATATATCATCTGAGTTGACAGAGCAAAGCATCTTGCATGTGACCTAAACTCACTTAACAAATAAATCGGGGTTCGCAATCCCCTCCCACACACACAATTGGTCATTTACAATGGTGTTTCGTTTAAAGAGCAAACATGCTTAAAGAGCAATCCTGTGGAATGCATTATGATAATGTATGAATTCTTTTTCCATATTCAGTTTCTGGAGAAAAATAATCTTCCTTCCCCCCCACTGTGTTTTAAGATGAGGTGAAAGTCAAATAAGTACTTCAAGTTTTTGCATAAAGATGGCAATTTTTTTTAATCCTGCCTGATCAGATATGATATTTTTGAAAGTATTTTAATTAAAAGTTCCAGTTGCATAAATGCAAATGTAATAACATCACATTTATTATATTCTATTATTAATAGAAATTAAATTGGCTTCTTCGGTATCAACACAATATTTGACTGGTTGAAAGATATTTTGTTTTGATTTGGGCTAATTTGGTGGTCAGAGCAATGAAGAGAAAATGAGCTTTAGGCCTTTCTTGATAAGGAAGGCCTAATTTTGTTCTTCTGTCCTTTCTTACTTCGAATAATAGAATAATAAAGCTTTCTTCTACTACAACTACCTTTATATTTACTAATAATGCTCATGTAACATATAGCAGGCTATCATATTATAATTAGTGGTACTTACACAGATTTTTTTTTTAAGTTGACTCCCTAATCAAAGGATTGCTGAAATGAGTTTTCAGCCTGTTATAATTAATTAATTAAATGGTCTATTGCCTATTCTGTATAACATTCTGCAAGTAAGTTGTAGGTAAAGTAGATGTATTTGAAATAGTTTAAACAAACCTACACAGAAGTCAACTCACCAAAATTAGAGCTGTGCAATGGGGGACATGAAAAGAGCATCATTCCTCTGCAAAAAAGCCAGAGTAATCTCTGACACGAAAATGAACAAACCAAAATTCTAATTATTCAATGAACCTACTACAACAGGATTTTGGTCACAGTGTGAGTAAAAGACTTTACATCTGTTTAAAGTCAAAATGTTTAACAGATTGCTATAGTTTAAGAGAAATCCAGTCTCAAAGCCTGATATTTTCAGCAACAACCCTAGATTTCTTGAACATTTGAGAATTGTATCACTAACCAGCCATCCATTCAGAAAACAAGGGGATGAAGATCTAGTAGTGAATACTTGTTAGATTGTTAGATTAAGATTTGAAAGATGTGGGTTCAAATGTGCATTTCCTGTTTGGCCAGTCATACTCCAGAGCCTGAAATAATTCACAGGGTTGTTGTAAGCAGCAATTATAAATCTACCATGTTTCCCCAAAAATAAGACACTGTCTTATATTTTTAAAAAATCCAGAATGTGCACAAGGTCTTATTTTCAGGGGATTTCTTATTTTTCCATGACGAAGAATACAGAACACATTTATTGCTGATACAACGGATTGCCAGGGCAAGATTTAGGTGAGTGCCTTATTTTCGGGGGGGGGGGGGGGGCTTATAGTTCTGAGGTGGGGAAAATAGGGGGTGCCTTACTATAGGAGGAGGTCCTATTTTCGGGGAAACAGGGTATATAAACCTTGGAGTACCAGGCTGGTTTGGGGCTAAATGTTTTCTAAAGTTAAATTCTGATAAGCATTTCATATCAGAATAAAGCAAAATATCTGGAGAAAAAAATTTTTTTGAGTAAAATATCTAGATAACTTTTAGGAGAAACCAAAAGAAGGTTAGAAAAATAATGATAACTACACAAATTTATGACTTTGAAATGAAGGCAAAAATTATTTCAACAAGGTCAGTGAAATTTCCTATGGGTATCACCAATTTCCTTTTCATTTTACATGGGAAATGTCTTCTATGCATTGGATAAATTTTAATGCAAATGTATCATCGTTAATTTTGTGGGAATTTTTTCCCCATATTTTATCCCTATATGATTTCCCAACTTCCACTTCCTGTTTTTCTTCATTACTTTCTTTGCAATTTAACATCATCATCATCATCATCATCATTATCATGATGTTTAATTTGTATGCTGTCCATTTGGAGGTGTGATTCAGAGTGGCTGACAAAAACAACAGAGCATTACAATATAATAGAGAACTACAATACAATAGAGCATTACATTACAATAGAGAAGAAAAAGCATTCATTTAAAGATTTAAATATCCAATAATAGCAACAATAAAAGTAAAAATAAAAGTCCCAACAGTTCAGCACAAACCATATCATGGCACCACCCAAACTTTGAAAGGGGCTGGCCATCAGTGGCGGCTCCCCGTCCTCCCCAAGCATAGGAGGGGCAAGCCTGGCTGCCCATGACGCTCTGGTGGCTTTTCTCTCCCCAGCCATGGAAAGGGCCCAGGGTCAGTTGTGGCAGTGAGTCCAGCCGCCTGTGATGCTCCAGCAGTATTTTCTCTCCCTGGCTATGGGAGGGGCCCACTGTCAGTTGTGGTGGCGAGTCTGGTTGCCTGTGATGCTCCGGTGGCTTTTCTCTCCCTGCCCATGGGAGGGCCTGGGGTCAGCTGTGGCAGCAAGTCCGGCCACCCATGATGCTCCAGCAGTCATTTCTCTCCCTGGCCATGGGAGGGGACCATGTTCAGCTGTGGTGGTGAGTCCAACCACCCATGATGCTCTGGTGGTCTTTTCTCTCCCCAGCCATAGGAGAGGCCCAGGTTCAGCTGTGGCGGTGAGTCTGCCTGCCCGCTACACTCCAGCAGACTTTTAATGAAAGTACCCTTCTATTAAAGATTTGAAAGAATTTGGCATCCATTATTAAGCTTGCATAAACCAGGTTAGGTGCAGAAGTTGTCTTGACCCAACAAACTATGCTCTAGCAAATGTCTGTCTGTTTTGGAATGTTGCTTGTTTCCACGGCTTGTTGGAATTAGAGATGATATGAAATCATTTCAGAGAAATGGATAGCAAGATAATTTGCTGCTCACTGGATTCTGGAAAAATGTGATGAAAATTTAGCAGTTAGTGTACTGATCTTTTTGTACCTATTCCATTATGTTAGTGTGGAAACAATTCTGAATTTCTACAGAGATATTTCTTTATTTTGTGTTCAGTGTAATTTGTAGCCCACATACTAGGATATTGAGAGGCATCTGGGAAAGATTATATGGCTGGACTTAAGACATTTTATGGGGAAAGTAAAATTTCACCTGAGCTGATATGAGTCAATTTGAGAGAGAGAAATGACTAAATCAAGAAATCCAAAACAAGGAATGAAAATTTTCATTATATTGAAGAAAACTTTCATTATACTGAAGGTCAAGGTCATTTTTAAACATCCTTAAATCAGCATTAGAAATATTGAAGTATTTAACATTTTGAAATTTAAAATGTTACTTATATCCTTTATTTAGATTGTATTATTAAGTGGATGTATCTTTTATTTCCAAATCCATTAATATGTAAGTCACAAGAAGAGTTGGCCCATTTAAATCAATGAAACCAAGAACGTTAATGACTCACTAGGTCAACTTACTGAACTTTTTAGATGATTGACTTTTTAAACATTTTATGATGGTAGTTGATTTGTGATGTTTTGACATGTTAATTGTGTCTTATTTTATTGCATTGTGATATGTGTATAATGTATTAGATGTGGTATTGTTGTGAGCTGCCCTGAGTCACATAGTCAAGTGGGTGGCATATCAACAACAACAACAACAACAACAACAACAACAACAACAACAACAACAACAACAACAACAACAACATCCTCTAGGATGAATAACTAAAATAAATAGAAGGATTTCAGCTAATTTGTCTGCAGTTTGGTGCTGTTATTTCTTCATTTTCACATCGTCAAGATTTTCCTTCACAGTTAGTGATTCATCAGGCTAGACAAGGCACTTCACCCACAAGGGTCTGAGTAAAGTTTTAGCCTCTGCCTAAGACTGGCAATATAAAACAAATAACAGTGGGCACACCAACCACCTAAACAACTGCAAGTGACTGGCAGAGCATATAACTTAATGAACTACGAATATGTGTGGGTGATCTTGCCCTCTTTTGTTTTCTCTTTGGTGAAAAATTAGATGTTCTAATAATCTGGAATTAGGCATATCCATGCATAAATATATAAAGATAAAGGTTGCTCTTCCTCAAAAGCCAGTTGTATCCGAATTTAGGGTTTGGTGCTCATTTCCATTTATAGCCTAAGAGCCAGTGCTGTCTGCATCTGAAGACATTTTCATGGGCATGTGGTAGCCATGACTAGACACCGGATTGCACTGAACACTGTTATCTCCCCACAAAAGTTGTAGCTATTTATCCACTTGTGATTTATTGCTTTTGAACTGCTAGGTTGGCAGAAGCTGGGTCTCCAACCTTTTAAAGTTGTGACTTGGTTATGCTCCCTCAGACATTTGATGGGGCCTGACTGGTGGTACCCATGGTGTAAACGCTTCTGTAAATGCATCTGCAGCTGTTGTAAACCCATCTATGGCTATCATAAACATGTTTGTGGCTGCTTCCGGTGGTGGTTGGAGCAAGGGTGGTGGCCGGATTATTTGTTGCCAAGGGCCGTACGTTGCTGACCTCTGGAGTAGACCATACTGCCAGCAACCCAATGCCGAGCCTCAGGCAGTGGTTAACTAACCTGACAACCCTGAGGACTAGCAGTCTTGGCAAAGTCCACAGGGAAGGGTGATGGTCCCTAAGTTGATTAAATTCTACTTGAATCCATCTTGATGGAGAGCAGCAGCTTCATCAATACTGGCCTGGGACAGAGGAAGACTTTGTGTGCCAAAAGGGATCAGAACCAGAAAGTGGTATGGGTGTCATGCTACAATGTGGAAGGCAGATGAAAGGTCACAACACTATATTTTCAGGACAGTCTTCATAGCTTATTGCTGTGTGGATCGCCAATATTTGTATTCTGATATGGCACAAGAAGAAGAAGAAGCTCCATTGCCATGTAACTAAGTCAGGGTGTGTTGCATACCTGGAATATATTCTTTGAGATGGGAATTGTTGAGAACTGTAAGGTAGTTATTTATTTTTAAAAAATTCAGAAAAAGAAATCACACTTTTCTACAGTTTTGACACAATTCCTAGTCCCAACAGAAGGTATTACCCCAAGGATGAACTTTGATATCCCCACTTTCTCTAGTGGAGGAAATAATGCCTTCTGCCTTCTTTCCTGTCTCCAGGCTCATCTCCTAAATATGGGTATCTGTTCCCAGAGCTATGGTTAGAACATAAATCTTGACTTAATTCATCCTCACATGATCTGAGGGAGAACAAACAAACAAAATTATCCACAAGGCACAATATTTTTGTTGAATGGTCTTGGAAACATTTTTTGGACTTTCAAGGACTATTTTTTTTTACCACATGCATAAGATTCACTGCTAACTATTATGTTAAGTGTTATGTTAACTATTGTCTTGCTGGATGAACCAGCATAATAGCAATGGATGGGCTGTGTGTGTTTTCCTGATCAGGTATCCTCTCCTTCTGTTATTTCTGTTTTATGATGCCACATTTTCCATAAAATGCATAAAATAAGGGTCTTCTGCCTGTAGACGAGCCTCTTTTTCATGGCTCCCAAGGCCTCAACCAAAGAGAAATTTCTCATGTGGGTTTTGTTCCTCCTCCTTCTTGTTTTTTTTTAAACAATGAGAGGAGTGCAGTTTATATTGCAAGACTGCAGTTTATATTGCAAGACTGTAATACAAAATGCACAGAAATACACTTTGTTTATCACAACACAGGTGTTATGACAATTGTTTTAGAAGCTATTTAAGCCAGGCCTCTAGATCACAGTCTTTGGGCTCTCTTCCCAGGCTTTGTAGCTGGAGGAATTGCCCCACATTACTTTCAGGTAACACAGGTAAATGGATGAAGTTGTTATTCTTCTTCTGTTTGTTAATACAAGTCATATCTGCCTTAATGTTCTAATTCATTTGCAAGTGTTATATTTATATTTACTCTGTTATAGATGCATTAAGTCTTTTGGATATACTTATCTAATCACTATAACTGTCTAATTGTTATAAGAGTTGTTAAGTTGTTGTTGTTCAGTCACACAGTCGATTCCAACCCTTTGTGATCCCATCCCTTTGCGACCCCATGGGCTTTGCCTGCTAGGTACCTCTGTCCTCCACCATCTTCCTTAACATGCCCAGCTCTGTGCCCATTGCGTCTACAATACCATCTAGCCATCTGATCCTCTGCTGCCCACTTCTTCATTTGCCCTTCACTTTTCCCAGCATCAAGGCTTTCTCAAGTGAATCCTCTTTTCTCATTTGATTACCAAAGTACTTTCTCTTTATCTTTACTATTTGACCTTCTAAGGAGCATTCTGGGTTGATTTCTTCTAAGATTGACCTATCTGTTCTCCAGGGGACTCTCAAAACTTTCCTCCAACACCACATTTCAAAGGCATCTATTCTTCTCAGCTTCCCTTATGGTCCAGCTCTCACAACTATACATCACTACTGGAAATACCATTGCTTTGACTATGCAAATTTTAGTTTACAAGATGATGTCTCTACCTTTAACTATGTACCCCAGGTTTCTCATCACTTGTCTCCCAAGGATCACTTAAGTTACCATCTCACATTTAATTGCATAGCTGTATTAAATCATTTTACATGAAGTTAAGATACTGTACATTTAATCTTATGTAGCCAAACAGTTAACATAGAAGTTTTAAGTTAATTTGTAAGATTGTATTTTCTTTGTAAAGCATATGTCTAAAATGCATTGCTTGGTGATTTGTTTTGAAGTACACCTGCTTGTTATAACTCACCTTTACAGTATTTCATTATCTATAACTACTTATAGTTAGATCTGATTATTCAGTTAACTGTTTTTTTTAATCCACATGTGCTTTTATAATATTGTTACATTATTCATTTAAGACATATGTCTGCATTTATTTAAGTAGCAAAATATATGCAAAAAAGACATGGTTGTCATTATTTGTCTCATAATGTAGACCATACTGCCAGCAACCTCCGGGTGTAGATCTATAAGTAAGAAATAGCAAGTGATGCTGGATCATAAACAATTTAAATGAGGGTTTAGGATTTTTGAAAGGAATTGGAGATCCCTTAAGATATAGGTTAAGCAATAGCTGTGTCCAGCTACTTGGACATAGATATTGTTTATTATATCAGGGTCATTAGCACTATGACAGGAGTCTCTAAAACATGACAGTAGCTTAGGATTGCCATAAATCTCTCCCACCAAACCTGAACAGCCACTTGACATCATTGCCTTCTTCAAACTGTGTATGCATCGGATGGGGCTGTCAGGGAGACTATGGCTCTAAGACCCCACAGAATCCCCGTCAGAGACAGACAGCCTTCATCAGTTTAAAATAAACTGTAGTCAAGAGTTTTTTTCCCTGATGTAATTCTTCTTGGGGGAAAAACTATTCTTGACGGTTCTATTTTAATTTTTTGAATAAAATTTCTTGGGCCACTCTTGAAACCACCCTTCCTCCACCTGTCACCCCACCCTCCCCTTCACACACACACCACTTAAGTAGACTCACCCTCAAACCCCACATGAGGATCCCTTGGAAGAAAATTCTGAAGAGGGGCCTGGAATGGCAATGCAGTCCATGGTGCCTCCATTTCCCTCCAGAAGGAGAAATGCAGGAGACAGGAATGGACTTATTTTGGAAGATGACCTTTGCTATGGAGAACTCTTCACTTTCTGTCCACCTTGTTCCCTTCCTCTCTAGGAATTCCAACCCTATGCAATTAACCCTTTCCGGTCATGTGAAGAAGAAATCCTTCATCCCAGTGTATGGTGGAGGTTTGGCTTTTAGATATAGGTATTTCTTCCTCCCTCCTGGCTTTTGCAAAAAAGGGCTAGGATGACTCCTTGCCCCCAAACTTCAAGGTGAGCCAAGGGATTTTTGCATGGAGTTATTTCACTACCTCTGCCTTGCAAATGTCTCCTCTCCCTGGCAGGCTGTTTTGCCTTCACTTCTTTCAAGCAGGATAATTGAAAGAAAGGCAGGGAGCCAGTGAATTAACTCTTTGCCAAAACTCCTTGGTGAGGTGTGATCTTGCTTCCTTTGTTCAAATTTAAAAATCCTGGACTTTTACATATTTTTTCTTGAACAGACCTGGACAGCTTGAATCCAGGAAAATTCTAGAAAACCAGGACATATGGCAACCCTACAGTAGCTTCAGTGATGGGCTGTAACAGGTCCGCACCAGTTCACCAGAACCGGTAGCAACTTTTCCCAGCGTCCCAGAGAACCGGTAGCAGCTTTTGGGGGGCACCACCTTTGGGGCTTACCTTTTTACTGGTTCCCCCACTGCACATGGGCACCAAGGACTTGGTGTGCATGAATGCCTACAGTGCTTGGTGCGTATGCACAGCCTCCTTGCTGTCCTCCCAAGCGGAGAGGAGGAAGAGAAGCTGCTAGCCTGAAGCTCCCTATAGCCTGCTCCCCAGGGTAAGTGACTCATCTTTGTATATGGTGTGTCTGTGTGCATTTTAATGTGTATTTAATACCTTTACCTATATTGACATACTACCACAGTTCCTAAAATGCCCTGGCAGCCTGGCTTGGGGTTTTTAAGCCAAGTCTTGTAGTTACCTCGTCAATAAGCTACACCTGTGCTGTTCCAATTGCTGTTCCAATTGGAGAACCCTTAAGGAGGTACAGTTGTTTTAAATTTACATTAAGGCATATTATCCTAGCGAACTGGTTAGGCAAAGACTTAGTACTTAGCTTCTTTAACTGTTAAATGAAGCCATCTTGTGATGAGTTCATCCTGTAGTTCCTTCCATCTGGCCTAGTGTGAGAAAGATTAGCCAGAATAAGCTTTAAGCTCTGGTTTAAAAGCTCTGGTTGATTTGTGTTTGGGGTGGGTGGGTGGCTGTATTTTAATGTATTTTTATTTTATTTTATTTATTTATTTATTTTATTTACGGGTTTGTGTTGTGGGTGGGTTGAGGTGTGTGTGTGTGCTTATTTTTATTTTATTTTGTTATTTTGTTATTTTTTCTTTGGCCCCACCCATGACATCATGATGTTAACTCCGCCCACACTGTGATGACGTCACGGTGGGGTACTAAAAATTTTGACATCCCACCACTGAGTAGCTTGCACTACAATGTGAATTCAACAAGTTTTTTCTCCATCTACAGCTATGGCAGTAAACATTCTACCCTTGTCTTTGTCATTATGGTATGAGATTCAATATTGCTTATTATTGCATCTTGGATATTTTTATGCATCTCAACCAACCTATTTAATGCCACCTTTCCTTTTTTTTCAACTTGGAGTTCATGCCCTATCAAATACAGAATGTCCACTGTTCAGAATAATGATCTGACTTGAGAGTTTCTGTAACAATTATCCACTGATAAATTATTGCAGCTGAAAAAAATTATGCATGCAATCATCTGTAACAATGTCTATTAAATTCCCTGGTGCAGTGGATTATGATTTAGGTTGGTATAATTTTTTTTTCCTATTCATGATTGGCTTCTTACTTTTCTTCAAGAGCTTATTAGCAAAGATGCCATGAAATTCTCAATTTATGGACATATAAGATGTTTTACAGGTAGAAGGATGAACTTTTATAATTCACATATGGCCCTAAACCTATCAGCTAAGTTGTGACATGAACAGTAAGAGTTTGTAGTACTCTATCATATCCCAGCCCATGTAGTTTTACCATCATATTCTATCAAGTCAGAGCTGACTTATAAGTACCTTAATAGGGTTTTCATTGTAACTCAGATATTTAAGGAGAGGTTTTATCAGTTCCACAACCCCAGTGATTTTTCTTTTGGCTGAAGGAGGATTTGAACCCAGAACACCCGAAACTTAGTATGTCACTCAACCTACTACATCATACTATGTATCTTGTACAGTGGTACCTTGAGTTACAGATAGTTTGAGTTACAAAATTTTCACAATATGAATGAAAATCAATTGAAAATAACGGCTCCAGTTATGAATTTTTCCAGTACAGGTTAATTGGTTTTCCATGCATTCCTAGGGGAAACCATGTTTCAAGTTATGAATTTTTGTTTTCAATGCACTCCTATGGGAAATGTGCAGTGGTGGGATGTTTCCGTTTTGGCCAAACTGGTAGCAACATTCCCGGGTGGTTTGCCAAACCGGTAGCAACCACCCAGGATTTTTTTGGGTTTTTTTTTTAGGTGTCCGGTTCGGATGCCTCCCCGGCAAAAATAAATAAATAAATTTGGAGCCAAAATGGCTCTCGGGTACTGCACATGCGTCAAACGTTCATCTGATGCATGCACAGTTCTATTTTTTTTCTAATTTTTTTCTATTTTGGCTGCCGGGAAAGGAAGGGCTCAGGGAGCGCCTGAAGAAGTGGCAGCAGCAGTGGCCTTTCTGCACCTGGTCCCTCTGCCCTGCCAGGATGCCACTTTGTTGTGGTGGTTTGCCACTGCAGTCTCGCGGCGGTGCCTCTGCTGCTTCCAAGGGTGAGGGGTTTGTGTTTGGGGTGGGTGGGTGTATTTTTATTTAATTATTATTTTATTTCTTTATTTATTTTATTTCTTTAATTTATTTATGGGTTTGTGCTGTGGTTGTTTGGGTGGGTGGGTTGATGTGTGTGTGTGTGTGTGTGTGTGTGTGTTTATTTTAATTTAATTTTATTTATTTTAATTTTTTAAAATATATATATATTATTATTGGCCCTGCCCACAACATCATGATGTCATGATGTCAGCTCTGTCCACTGCATCATGATGTCATGACATTGGCCACAACCAAGACATCCATGACATCACGGTGTGGTAGCAAAAATTTTGTCATCCCATCACTGGAAATTTGAGTTACAAATTTTTCATAACATGAAAAATGGCTTGGAACACATTAAATTTTTAACTTGTGGTACCACTGTGTTGAACTGCATAAATTTAAATCTCCAACTGGCATCATAAGGGGACAGAGACTGATTAAAATACCTAGAAAGAAAGAAATTTCACCTGATTTTAAAAACTAAGAAATGCATGTTCCACATACATAAAAAATGGGAATTGGGATGGATGTGAATGAGGAATTCTTTAATAGGTTGAAGCTATTATGAGCTAAAAAACCTCAAGCTTAGATGAGCTTAAAAAGGAGGCATGTTTGCTGCTTGCAGAGTTAAAACAGTCAATCTATCCCCGAACCAAAGGAAGCAGGATGAGTACTGTCTCACCATTGCTAAGATGTGTTCCAAATAGTCCATATGTTCTAAATACTGTATTTGCTGATGTATAAGACGACTTTTTCACCCTGAAAAACATGCCTCCAAGGGGGGGGGGGGGTGTCGTCTTATACACCGGGTGCACTTCAGTTGGGATAGACATAGCTGCCCATAGTGGCCTCCCGATGCTCGCCCACCTCATTCTACATACCATCCAGATGAAAAAAGAAGCTCTTCATTACAATTGTGTCTCCCTTTCAAACTGGTGGGGAAAAAGAAAGGATTTCATTTACTGGTACCTTCTGCCCAAGATGGGGGGGGAAAGCCATGCTTCTTTGCAGGGGAAGCAAGAGACTAGGCTAGAGCAACACTTCCTGCCTCAGTGCAATTGACCTGCCCACCCACTTTACCTCCAGCGCCACCACTGGTGGGTGGTGCAAGTCCAAACACCAGCATTTGGGAAACACAGTGGTAGATAAATAAGTACCACTTTGACTTGCACTGTTTTATATTTACTGTACATGTTTGATAACATACAGCCTTGTGACAGTTTTTCTGCATGTCATAAGCATTTGAATATAAATTAACATGTTGAAATCAAATCTGATGTTCTTTTACGTTTTATTTGGTGTGTGGAAGGTGTGCGGAAGAGGGGGTAGTCTTATACAGCGAGTATATAACAAACTCTATATTTTGAGTGGAAATGTTGGGGGGTCGTCTTATACACCCAGTCGTCTTGTGCACCGGCATATACGGTAGTCCATCTAGGCCAGGGGTTCATGAACTACTTGTTGACTTCTAAAATTGCCCCATGTGTCAAATTGATCTGGCAAAGAACTTTTACATGTGCAGCACTTTCCAAAGAGCTGAAAAGTGACACATTTGCCCTTTTTATATCAATTTTTGAACAGGCACTTCTTTCAGGTTTAGTGAAAACTACAAATGTCGTTTATTCAGGCTTGTCAAGGAAAGTATTGGTTTGTTGAAGTTTTGTGAAGAAATTTTTACTGGTAGTTCACAAGTTAATGTTTTTTCATCCTATTATAACCCATGGTCCAACACTGGGTTTCCCAACCTAAGGCGCATGGGCTGGATCTAACCCACAGTGCTATTTCATGTGGCCCCCACCCCTCCAAGGGTATTCTAGAAACAAAATGACCACTCCTTTGAAGCTGTTGGGGCAAAACAGCCACCCTCATCGTGCAAGCAGGGCAAAATGGCCACCTGGCCCTGAAGCTGACTGAGAGAGCATGGCTCAACCCCCGGCTTGAAAAGGTTGGAAACCTCTGATCTAGGTGTCACATTTTTTAATCAACTGAGGTTTCTTAATAATATTAACAAGTGGTCCTAATACACATCTCTTTTTAGTAGTCTAGCCTGGGTGTTGCTAGGGCTTGGATGATATTCAAGAATGACAAGATCTGGTGGCATCTATAAGACTAAGCATTTTACTTAGCATCAAGTTTCATGCAGCCATTTTCTCCAACAAGATGCCATTAATTAACAAGTACAGTAATACCTCGCATAACGTTTACCTTGGATAACGCTAAAATCGCATAACGTTAAGTAATCTGGGGAGGAGAATTGGATCGAATAACGTTAAGGTCCTATGGGATGTATCAGATAACAACCGCTAAAGCCTGTGCGGTTACAATGTATCTCTATGGAGCTTTAACGTTATCCGATCCATCCCATAGGATTTTAACATGGATCGGATAACACTAAAAATCGGATAGCACCAAGACTTGTGGAACCAAGTCTTAGCGTTATCCGAGGTATTACTGTACTTGCATTCCTTATCATGGGGTACACAGAAAGAGCCTCCTTGAAGACTGTGGCATTTTTGAACCTCAATCAGGTGTAATCTGGGCAACGGCAACCTTGTTGGACCAGTTTAACCTCTGACCTAGTCACAGAAGAAGATTCTTTATCAGCTGCCAAGTAATACAACTGATGCACAATAAGGAATACAAGTGGCAGGATAACTACTGGCAATTTGTTTCAGCACCTTGCATCATTGTCCTTAATACCGGTATAACAAAAAATAACTAGGTACTAGTCATTATTCCTAATCAATTTGAAAGCCATGTCTTGGTGGGGACATGTACATACAGTATAACCACAAAATCCGAGGATTCTATTAGGCTTTTTAACTATAGCAGCTTTGAAAGTCAAGACATGCTTTTATTTCTTCTCTTTCAGACAGGCACATTTCTCATAGAAATGTGCAAGTAACCTCTGGGAAAGGAGGGGGGAAAAGTGAGTGTGAAAGTAAGGTTTAAGCACAAGCCGCTGGACCCACAATTAGCTCTCTCCACACTTTTAGGTATAACACTTGAGTAGCTGAAGTGTTTATCTTCTGGCTTGCTGTTTCACTGCCCTGGGTTCTTGCTATCATCTTCGTTTGTTTTCCTCTCTTTCACTTTCTCATTAATATTCACGTGTGTGTGTGTGTGTGTGTGTGTGTGTGTGTGTGTGTGTGTGTGTGTGTGTGTGTGTGTGTGTGTGTGTGTGTGTGTGTGTGAGAGAGAGAGAGAGAGAGAGAGAGAGAGTGAACTTCTGAGGTTTATACCATCTCTAAAATGTGACAATCCCATTGCCAAACCTCTAGCCACTTATTTCTTTGTTGGTGCTTTCCACAAAGCATAATTAGAGATCAGAAAAATTTCACGCTCCCTTCTCTATTGTTCCTGGAACACAGCCTGACATGAGGGTTTTTTTTTAAAAAAAATAGAACCTCTGTGCTCATGAATCTCAGCAATTTTTCTCCTGTTTTGCAATTCTGCAGAACCTCTTGCTGCCTGACTTCTTCTTTTTTGTCATTGAAATCTCTATTGTCTTGGCATTTCAACACCAGAAGGCCTTCAACTGGAGAGTAAGCAGATTTGAATGTGTTGTGAAGTCCACAAAGTAATCCAATTGAAGCAGAGAATGATTGGGAATCATTAAATTTTCTCTTAACGTTACAGTGCTTTGATGACTTTATCAGCTTTTCCACATAAGCCCTGACAATTTATTCTACATGCTATCACAGTTTATGAAATTGACTGCACTTGAGCCTGTGGCTGGGGATAAAATGCTGACAATTTTACAAAGGAGTTTGATTTCTGCTTCTGTTAGCAACTTAAGGAATTGGCAGTCTCAACCTTTGATGTCCACTGTCATAGCAAGTTGAAAAACAAACAAGACAATTGCTTTGTGGCTGAGTGTGAAGTAGATGAACAAATTAATCAAGGTCTGGGATTTTTCCTTGCTTAGTATCTATTCATGAATGGTAGTAAGCATAAGAGGGTATCTTGTAGATCATCTTTATTGTTGACTTTGATGCTGCCAGCATTCAGGCTGCCCTTTGCTATGTGCAGTCTGGCAGTCATTTTCCTGCTGACAACATTGGCTCAAAATTGTGCAGCGATATCAGGACATTTCTTGGTGTTTTGAATGGTGGATCTAGAAGAACAATATGACAGAATCATAAGCAAAAGTTTTTTGGTTTTTTTTTTAAGAATTGGTTTTACTGTCTTTTTAAAACTATACGTGCATTCTAACAGCACTTTCAGTCATGTAGAATTATCCAGTGCTAGAGGATCCTTGAAGATGAACATACTATCTGTGCGATAGTTGTTGTAATTAGGCAGAACCAAGAATGGCTGGGATGTGGCTGCAGCCCTTCTGGACCACAATATTTTGAAGGACTGTTTTGGACTTAATTAAATGTTGGAGCATAGGTGTGAGTGAGTACAGCGCATACAACAAAGAAAAATACACACTTTATAATTTCTCAGGCAAACTGTTGTTTCTATGCCTGTTCCACAAAATGCATACTAGAAAGCTATTTTCCAATTTACAAAAAATCAAATAAATCCCTTGGGTAGTCAACCTTAGGAAGAAAAGCTATGTAAGTTCAAGAGCTCTACAAATATGTTGTCTGCATATTTTTCAAAAGATTTCCCCTCATCTCTTGAAATTATTTAAAAAAAATGGAGGTGGATTTAGCAAAGTTATGACTGTAACAGAATAAGCCCCATTTTAAAGGGTGCTTTTTCTGCTAGCTTTGTACCCACCTAAATGTGTTTTAGTACAGTCATACCTCACATAACGAATTTAATTCATTCTGCAAGGCTGCTCGCTATGCGAATTTTTCGCTGTGCGAGTCGGACTTTTCCCTATGGAAAAACTCGCATAACGAGCATTTCAAGGGGGAAAACTTGCATAGCAAAAAAAATTCGCTATGTGAGTTTTCCCCATAGAAACGCTTGTTATGTGAGTTTTTCCATAGGGAAAAGTCCGACTCGCATAGCGAAAAATTCATTTTGCGAGTCAGACTGCTTAGCAAAAAACTTGCTCGTTTTGTGAGTTTTTCACTAAGTGAAACAATTGTTATGCGAGGTTTGACTGTACAGTAATACCTCGCATAACATTTACCTTGGAAAATGCTAGAAATGCATAACGTTAAGTAATCTGGGGAGGAGAATTGGATCGAATTATGTTAAGGTCCTATGGGATGGATCGGATAACAACCGCTAAAGCCTGTGTGGTTACAATGTATCTCTATGGAGCTTTAACGTTATCTGATCCATCCCATAGGATTTTAACATGGATCGGATAACACTAAAAATCAGATAACACCAAGTCTTGTGGAACCAAGTCTTAGCGTTATCCGAGGTATTACTGTACTTTCAAAATGGTGATTCCAGATATGTGGGAGGGAAAAGAATGTAAACAATATGTGCCTCATGGTTTTACTGAATGTGTGACTGACATGCCTTGTTCTAAGATCATAGGCTGAAATCCCTAAGGAGGAGGGTCAGAGGTGTAACCCAGTGACGCAGACATACACACACAGCATTTCCCTTCCCTGGAATGCTGTGCAGCCATTCTGCAAAATGTGAGACTTGTGGAAGGAGGGGGGACGCGTGCTTTCCCTGCAACCTTAGTGGTTAATTTCTGCTTTGAAACGCTTGCTCATCTTTTGATGATCTGTATCCTGTATGTTACAATGCTTTCAATATATTTCTTGAAGAAACTTGGAGTGGTTGTTTAGCCTAATGCTACCTTTTCTACACATATTCGAGGCCTGGGTTGTCCAGCCAGAGAAGTGCAATCCAGAAGAATGTTGGGGCCTACCCGAGAGGCAGATCCCTTCTGTTACAGTGACTTCAAACCAAGGTCAAAATCAGCAATATTGTGTAAAATTCAGATGGTGAAGAAAGACAGGGAGGCTAGCAACTCATTTGAAATGTGGTGTTGGAGGAGAGTCATACAGCTATCAGAGACCACTAGAGAAGCAGGTCAGTTGGTGCTCAATTATATCAAGCCTTGAACTCTACAGGAAAAAAATAAGTAAACTGAGGCTATCCTACATGTACATATGAGAATTAAGAACTGATCAGAAAAGACAATATTTCTAGAAAAGTGATGGCGAGGGCAGCAAGAAGAGAGTAGGACCTTACGTGAGACAGATTGACTCAATAAAGGAAGATACAGCTGTTAGTTTGCAAAAGCTCAGCAGAACTAACTAGAAGAAACAGTATTGTTATGAAGAGGAGGAGGTAGGAGGAGAGAATGACTAAATCTTTGGAGAATTTTATTTATTCCTCTTAGTTAGCAGAGTATAGAGTTGAAAACACAGCAGCATTACAGAAAACTTGTGGAAATCAGCTCAGTCTCAGCCTCTATCTGCCACTTTGGTTTCTTTCTCACACATACTAGTCCTCTGTATGGCAAAATCACTCTAGTAGCATTTTAAGTAGTAAAAATGTGTCATTACTTACACCATTTATAACCACATTAATAAGAAAAAAAATTGAAAATGTAATCTGCAGTGCATGGAGAGATCCTTCATGTTGGTTGCTTGGTCAGAGGTCAGAGGAAGAGGAAAGAACTATCAACATAACAATGGAAGCAAAAATAATCTGGATCAGGGGTTGGGGCTTCCATCAAATGTCAGACGTGAGAAAATAACTTTACTAATCAAATTAATTGTAAAGGGCAATCATATTAGATTGTAAAGCTTCTTGCCACAGGTACACAATTTTAGTTCATGCAAGATTGCTATGACTTCAATATGAACGTGAGATTCAATAAAGTCAATAAGATTGTTGGTTTGCAAGATCTGAGCAGAGAATAGAAACAGTAGCTCAGCTACTCCATGGGGATGAGAAAATAATAACAGATGACAAAAAAAGCAGAAATGTCCAATTCCTATTTAATCTTGATCTTTCCCCAAAACAAAGTCTATGACCTTCCAGGCAAATATAAAGTACACAGGGAAGGGACAGGATTGCAGTTTGAGATTTATAAGCAAATGGTTGAAGAATGCATTATTGCATTGAATGAGTTCATATACTCAGGTTGGGATGAACTGCAGCCAAGGATATTGAAGGAACTGGCTGAGCAGATCTCAGAACCACTGTCTATCATTTTCTTGAAATCATGGAGGATGAGTGAAGTGGAAGGTGTTTGGATGAAGGCTAATGTTGTATCTATCATCAAAAAAGGGCCAAAAAAAAAAAAAAGGAAACAGGAACTACAGATCAGTCAGTCTGACATCACTCCCAGGGAACATTCTGGAGCAGATTACAAAGTGATGATTCTGCAAGCACCTTGAAAACAATGTGACACTAACAAGAAGCAAACATGGATTCGTCAAACAAATCTTATCTCATTTTTTTGATCAGGTAACTTCTTTGGCAGATAGTGGGAATGTTGCAGGTGTAGTATATCTTGACTTTGACAAAGGGCCTCATGATATCCTGATTAGAAAGCTAGCCCAGATATGGCCTGAATAGCACAAATGTCAGGACCTTTCTAACTCTGTTATTCTGTGATTCTATGACTGACCAAGACATAAGAGACAGACAAAATGTTAGATATTCATTAAAAGTGCTCACTGGTCACTCATCTTAGAGAGTGAGAGTAGAAATTGGGATATTTTCCATTGTCGCAAGAGGGATAATTTATTCATAAAAAGTATTACATGAGTACATACCTGTTATACATCAGAAATATGGTACTGATTAAGTTGGAACTGACTGAACTTTGAAATTCAAATGATTTTTTTCACATCACCCAATAAATATAAAAAATGTGGGATAAATCTTTCATTTCATCTTGGTTCTGATGGACCGTATTAAAAACTGCTTCATTTCTTTATTGATATCAATGATTATTTCTTTGAAATATTTCTGTTTGATTATTTGAAATCAGAAATCTGAAGTATGCTTGAGACATCATTTAAGTGTAAACAAATAAAATAAGACAATCAACTGCTTGAATAGAAAAAAATGGATTTAGCACAGTAAAATCAAAACAGGAAGAGGGGGTTAAGTCTCTGATTTTATTTAAAAATGTCTTCACTACATCTAATCATCTCTGAAGAATGAGGACTTGCTGGGGAGGCAGTTCCTTAGCCTTGATGCCACAAGTTGATGCTACGGCTTCAACAGCCACACACTGTTTCTCCTGTCTCAGATGTTAACTGCACTGGCTTTTGGAGATGGAGGTGAGATCCATTCATATTGTCGTTGTTGTCGACTGTAATTTGTATCTGAGAATTTGTTTTTTTTTCCCTTGAAGCAGGAAAAATGTCATTGGCATGGACTTGTTTAAGGTAGATGCCACCTTGCCATGAAGTGACCCACACATTATGATCGTGGAGCCATCCCCTGCGGCACACATGAAATGAGACATGCAAGATTCAACACCGGGACTGCAATGGACTGCCGCAGCCTTGACAAGGTGCATCTTCACAGCCAGTCCATCTGGCATGGGCTCTTCCACCTCAGAGTTCTTCCTCCACTCATTTTGCTGTTAGGCTGACTATGATGGTTTCCAGTGGCATTTCCTCCACTGAGGAGGACCATCATGCCACCAAAAGGGTCTCATCTGCTGTTGGCCGCTTTAGGGAGTCAGGTTAGTTAACCACCGCCTGACACTAAGCATTGAGCTGCTGGCTGTACAGTCTACTCCATTACCGTAGTGGGATGTCCAGCCAGACATTCCATTCATATATCTTTGACCCAAAATGCTTAGAGCCACAAAAAATAACAACCATCTCTAAAAACAAATTGGCAGTCAACACAAAATTATAAAATAATATATGGACAAGAGCCTATTTCAACATGATCCCTGATGCAAAATGAATCTTTACTTTCTGTAAAAGAGAAACACAAACCTATTTTTTTTCGTAAACATTTCCTCATGTTGCTTTACTTGTAGCAAAACAAATGTGACAACAAATGAGATACCATTCAGAAAATTAGTAAATCTTCAGAGTAACTAGGAGAAATTCAATTGAAGGTCACATTTTTGCATCTTGTACAATCTGTAATCATTTAAGACAAATATGATCAATTCCAAGAAAATAATATGAAATATTGGGGAGGCAAAAGGAAAGAAACATAAGCCTAAACAAAGATATATTGTGTTTAAAATCTCAATTTGTACCTAACATCAGGGGCAGTGAATTTTTTAAAAAATTAAAGATAAAGTATAATAGTTTGCCACTCCATGAATAATGCTCACTTTTAATGTCCCACAAACACTTGCAAATACAAGTAGACATTTTTAAAATGAGATGATGGGAAAATATAATTTTGCCTGCAGTAGCTATAGAAGCAGTTGACCAAATATATCTATAAATTTTATTACTCCACAAAATGTCAGAACCTCAGTAAAGATTCTTTGGGAATTTAGGATGCACATTTAAGTGGTTAACAAGGTTGTTAAATGCTTCAGATTCCCCTTAAGTGTTGTATTTCAGTCTGTTAAATGTTGTCCATGAATCAAAAGATTCTAAATTTAAAGGAGGGAGGAGAGAAGGGAGGAAGAATCAGATTTTTCTAATTACTTGTCACTCCTTGGGAGTAACATATGCTTGGTATATGTATTACATATTTTGTTCATTTCAGATATTTATACAAAACACTTCAAGCTTTAGACATTTGAGAGCTTTATTTATTACCAAAGAGTGTTAAGTAGATTCACATTGAAACATAATTATCCCTATAAGTTGCTGCTCCTCATTTTCACAGCACATATTTTAAAATTTAAATGGGCAATTGAGCTGAGGATATTTTTTATTTTTGGAGTGGTGGTAGGTAGGGGAAGTCCCAATGGCCATTAATGCATTTTGAACTATGCAAAGGGTTCTGTGTTTATTAGGGATCAGTATTAAACCTATTTGTTTGCCTCTGCTAATGCTGCTAGCTGTTAAGGAAGCTGAAAAGCTACTATTAAGGTGAAATGATAGACACTGAACTGCAAGGTGACACCTTGTCTTCTTCTATGCAGTGTGTTTTTGCAGTGTTTGTTTTTTATTATAGAACCAAGATTTAGAGCTGATGTGAAGACTGCAATTCCGAAGGCTAACTATAATAATAATTTTGTGTCAGAAATTATTCTGGGTTGAAAGGATTTTTGCTGTAGGAACACCTCTCAGGGGACACCCGAAAGAAACTCTTTTCATGTCCCCATTATCTTTTCCCACCAAAGTGGTCCCTATTTAGGTAAAGGTAAAGGCTTTCCTTGCTTGAAAGCCAGTTGTATCTGACTCTAGGGTTCAGTGCTCATCTCTGTTTCATAGCCGAAGAGCCAGTGCTGTTTGCTTCTGCAAACGTTTTCATGGTCATGTGGCAGGCATGAGTAGATACCGGAGTGCACAGAATGCTGTTACCTTCCCACCGAAGTATTCCCTGTTTATCTACTTGCAATTTCTTGCTTTTGAACTGCTAGGTTGGCAGGAGCTAGGACAAAGATGGGAGCTCATTCCATCTTGCAGTACTCAGGAATCGAACTGCTGACCTTCCGCCTCCCTATTTATCTACTGCTAGGTTGGCAAGAGCTAGGACAGACCACGGGAGCTCATTCCGTCTTGCTGTACTCAGGAATCGAACTGCTGACCTTCCACCTCCCAGTTTATCTACTTGCAATTTCTTGCTTTCGAACTGCTAGGTTGGCAAGAGCTAGGACAGACAACGGGTGTTCATTCCATCATGCAGTACCCAGGTCTCGAACTGCTGACTTGCCGGTCTTCCACCTAACAAGGCAAACTTCTTAACTCCTGAGCAACCGCAGCCCCTGAAAGCTAACTGTACAGATCATGTAAAGTATTTACACTGGCAGATCCACTATCTCAGATTGCAACTTCAAAGTTTACAATTTCTGAAGTCTGGCATGTCTTACAGATTGTTTATGATCCATAGTACTTATTCGTTTACTACAACAGGCAGAGATAAGCTTCACTGGAGCCAACTGAAAGGTAAGAAAGTTTATTTTGTTCCTTACATAACCTAATAGGTAAGTTTCTCTCCCACCAGCAGTTCAAAATATATAGTGACAGCTCCAGAACATGGGAAAGTTACTTTTTTGGATTGCAAGTTTCAGAATCATAAATAACAATGACTAGTTGTCCAAATGATTTCCCCCCTAAGCTCTGTGCTACTCTCTTAAACATCTACTGATTTGATGAAAAGCAGAGTTGCCAGGAGTAGGAGGCACATAACAACAATCCTCCAATTGTAACTGTAAAGTTCTGATACAGTCTTATCAATATTCGTTTGTATTTGTTTCTTCCCCATTTTCTATTACTGTGTTCTTCCAAACAGTCTTAATTTAAAAGCAATGCCATGGAAATGGCACCATATTACAAATCCTGTTTGTGAGATGTCACATCTACATAATAATTCTGCACATCTTCAGGGACAGAGAGCATGATACAAAAGATTTATCAGTTCTGAATCTTGCATTATTTGAGCATTGGTAGCTGAAAACAATTTGTTATAACTCTGTCTTACTCTTTTGCTGTGCGTGCGTGCGTGCGTGCGTGCGTGCGTGCGTGCGTGCGTGCGTGCGTGCGTGCGTGTGTGTGTGTGTGTGTGTGTGTGAAAACAAACTAGGCCGGTTTAGAGGGCTTTGGGAAACAACTGAGTAGAATTCAACTCCTTCTGGAGTTTGTTAATGTGTCAGTGGCAAGCAAAATACAGGCTGTATGCAGGAATTGAATCATGTCTCCCTAAGCTCTATATATCAGGGACACACCAGGGTGTGCAGACAGGCACAGCAGTGGGAGGGAATGTAAATTGTGACTGACATCTCTAGCTTCTGAGCAGAGAACAACTTTAATAATGTTTTTTCTCTATATATATTTTTTACATCAATTCATTATGCTTTTGGGAGGGATACTGAAGGAACATTCTGATAGAAGGAACTTACTTACAGTTACACCTGTACATTTTTGTGACTGTGTCTATGGTAGCAAAGTAAATGCAACTTCCAGGAAAGAATTGAGAGTCAGTGGTAAGTGGGAAACATCTCTGGCCACAGCTACCTATCTGGCAACAGCAACTGTTGCTATCAACATAGTATGCAGAAATTCCCACAATTGTAGTCCTGTTTCTTCACCACTTTTTCTTTGGCTCACTGGCCCATAGGGATAAAAATGCATTTACACCAATATATTTTAATGCATTTATCTGGTTTATGTATATGAGACTCTTAATGCAAGCAAGTATACCGTTCTCTAGGTTTTGATGGGCTATCTTCTTTTTGTGGGTGTTGCAAACACAATGGCCTTGGAGAAACTGCATAGTCCTGGAAAACTCACAGAAAAAGAGAGTGATAAACCATGCCTAAAGACTTTAGACTTAAAAAAAAATAGGAAGTTGGAAGAGATTTGGCAACATGTAAGTGGATCAACACACAGTGGCTCAAGTGGTTAAGATGCCAAACTTGCTGACTGGAAGATCAGAGTTCTATTCCCTGATACTGCATAATGGAGTGAGCTCCCATCTCTGTCTCAGCTCCTGCCAACCTAGCAGTTTGAAAGCAAGAAATTGCAAGTAGATAAATAGGGACCACTTTGGTGGGAAGGTAAACAGTGTTCCATGCACTCCAGTGTTGAGGCATGCCTGACACATGTCCACGGAAATGTCTGTGGATGCAGACAGCACTGGCTCTTTGGGTATAAACAGGGATGAGCACTGAACCCTAAAGTCAGATATGACTGGCTTTCAAACAAGGGTGATCTTTACCTTAAGTCGTATGACTAATGAGTTTGATTTCTCACTTGGAAACTCTTACTGAAAGAACATAAGGAAAGGAAGGATTGCTTGGAACATTTTGATTATAATCATAGATCTTTCATAGTAACACCAAAGATGTTACACTCTCATAGTCCTGTTGATAGAGGGCTCTTGAACAATCCAGTCCTGCCATAGCACAAGTAGAGAACACCACTTTTCAAACCACTGAGGCTTAATTAATGCCTTCTTATGCAACCTCAGGCACCAAGTGTGCTTCCTACATAAACACACCTGGAATGAAGCCACATAAATAACTGGACTACCTTCAGTGGGTACCCAAGGCTGATGGTATAATTCTAGAAACCTATACTTCAACTATATTCAACTAGAAATTTGTATTCACACAGCCTGAAAATCTGAAATGCTCAGTTTATGCTAATACTCTCTTATCTCTGTTTCTGAGATTTAATTGTAATTACTACGCATGTGATTGTGTTCTTTGGGATAGCATTTCCATAGCACATTTCAATGAGGAAGTGACGTTTTGCAGGAGATTAATAAACAACAGTTGCAGAATGAACAAACAAGTGCAACTATGTGCAATATAGAGAGGTCAGTATTGTCTCTGCTTCTCATGTGGGTGAAAAAGATGAAGAACCATTTAAAAAGGTATAGCAGGCCTAGTAGAACATTACAAATATATTTAGATATACTGCGCAGGGATTCAAGCCTACATTTTAAAACAAAGCATTCAAAAATGTTTGCCAGGATGGGTAAATTTGTTTATTTTCTTTATATCTACATCTACATCTATATCTATATCTATATCTATAGAGATAGAGATAGAGATAGAGATAGAGATAGAGATAGAGAGATAGAAATAGATAGATAGAGATATACATATATAGATATAGATATGTAGATAGATAGATAGATATAGATACAGAGAGAGAGAGATGTAGTATATAGGGACATGGCTCTCCCTCACACACACACACACATGTGTGCGCACATGCACGTGCACATCCACACCCACACCCACCCACCCACCCACCCACCCACACACACACACACACACACATCAAATTATTATTTATTATTATTTATTTATTTATTAGTTAAAATTTATATTGCCGCCCACTCGCCGTGGCGACTCAGGGCGGCTTACAGACAATACATTACATTACAATATGTTGGAGTGGACACAGGGGTACGGACGGCAAGGTCCTCATCCTGCCCTGGCTTCTTCTTCCCCTGGCAGTTGGTGTAGGCACAGGGGGAGGGGCGGCAAGGTCCTCATCCTGCCCTGGCTTCTTCTTCCCCTGGCAGTTGGTGTAGGCACAGGGGGAGGGGCGGCAAGGTCCTCATCCTGCCCTGGCTTCTTCTTCCCCTGGCAGTTGGTATAGGCACAGGGGGAGGAGTGGCAAGGTCCTCATCCTGCCCTGGCTTCTTCTTCCCCTGGCAGTTGGTATAGGCACAGGGGTATGGGCGGCAAGGTCCTCATCCTGCCCTGGCTTCTTCTTCCCCTGGCAGTTGGTATAGGCACAGGGGGAGGGGCAGCAAGGTCCTCATCCTGCCCTGGCTTCTTCTTCCCCTGGCAGTTGGTATAGGCACAGGGGGAGGGGCGGCAAGGTCCTCATCCTGCCCTGGCTTCTTCTTCCCCTGGCAGTTGGTATAGGCACAGGGGTACGGGCGGCAAGGTCCTCATCCTGCCCTGGCTTCTTCTTCCCCTGGCAGTTGGTATAGGCACAGGGGGAGGGGTAGCAAGGTCCTCATCCTGCCCTGGCTTCTTCTTCCCCTGGCAGTTGGTATAGGCACAGGGGGAGGGGCGGCAAGGTCCTCATCCTGCCCTGGAAATAGTTAAGCAAAACATTGGTAAAAGTGTACAATATTTCACTAGAACAGGGGTTCCCAAACTTTTTGTCACATGGTCCTTCCTGCAATGAAATGTGTCCAAGGCTGTTGTAAACTGCAGGTGTATTTATGGCCGTGTTTGTGCATGCTCGGGCACATTTCACTTCTGCTTCCGTAGTGTTTGCAACCTGCATGGGCACATTTTACTTCAATTTCCAGTACTGGCAAAGGCAGTGTGGGTTGGATGATTTGGCGCCTGGGTTGGGTATGGTCAGCAAGCCATAGTTTTGCTGCCTCTGCACTTGAAGAACTGAAGAAGGGAGAAGTCAAAATGTTTTGCTTAAATACTTCTCTTTGTTAGTCAAACTTATGACTGTATATATATTTTGATGATTAACTGGTTGCATCAAATGGATGTAGAAAACCTTGATTGTAGTGCTTGTCATTTGTTTATATATTAGAGGGAAAATATCTGTGGGTTTTGGAAAGCTCTTATAAAAATGGGGAGGACAGAGACAATTTTCAGCATTACTGGCTTAGGCTTATCATAAATATATTCAAGACTTTTACTATGCTTGTGCATGAGCAGTACCTACTTGTATGTTCTGAACTTCAGAAATCTGTAAAACCACCTGCCTCAGTTGTATCAGCATATCTAGAGGGGAACATCAAGCCCATCTCTAATTAGCCAACCCCTAAGCAGGGGGAATTCTGAAGAAGAAAGACTCTATATGTAGAATTTGTAGATGACCAAGAACTAGGACCAAAACTATAGTGGACCAAATGAGGTTTTGCCTGAGGGCACTAATTTTTAGAGAGTACTAAAACCTAGTTGTGAGCAGAAAATAAATAAAAACATCTCTACACCTTATTCACCTTTCTTTCTTTTTGAAGCCATACACTTCCTTTCTTTTCTGCATTCCCTTACTCTTTCCTCATGGGAATACATACACCCATGCCTTGGGGCAAAGTTGATGAGATACAGTGTTTGAAATCCAGTAGTAAGCTGCAACTGGAGTAGGCCCATTGAATCAGTGGAGCTTACAGAGGAATTGACTCACAAAATCCCCACTGATTTGATAGGCATGCTCTAGTTGCAGCTTACTACTGAGTTTCAATGAGTGCCCCTATCCCATATGCCAAAATGGCTAGTTATGAGTTTGACAAGAAACCAGATTGCCAAAGTTCTTACTTACATGTAGAGTCTGCACACAAACAGCAACCCTTTCACCTTGCATGAAAAAAGTAATGTGAAGAAGAAGGACTAGATCAGTGTTGCTGTGTTGCCACTTTGTGATAAATAAGTGGGTTTTGGGTTGCAGTTTGGGCACTTGGTCTCTAAAAGGTTAGCCATCACTGGACTAGATTATCCTCTCTAGCCATATTGTCGAAACTGGATTAGACAGTGACTGAACTGAGTTAAAAACAAATAAAAACTCAAGTCATATTTTGTTCAAACATACTGTTGCGATCCACTCCTCATCAAACTCTGAGGATGGTCTGGATCAGAGAGCACTCCCTATGCCCAGCCCACTTCTGCCTGCACCTGAACCTGAGGATGTCCTGAGCTAGGGATCTCAGACTGCGCCTGGCCCAAGTCTGTTTCCCTGGGAAGCGGATCTGTCAGATCAGGGCTCTGGCTCTGACAGTGATCAGCCCTGTCAAGGAGAGGTCCAGAAAGGAGCTACACCTATGATGAAGGCAGCCTAGAGCAAAGTGCCAAAGAAGGCTTCCAGCTGATACTGATTAGCTGGGAGACTTATAAGCAAGCTTGTTGCAGCCTGCCAGTGTCAGTACAACTCTGATGCAAAGACTGACACCCTGCTCGACTCCAGACTGCCTGCCTAGACCCTGACCTGCCTGCCATGAACCTGACTTCACTGCCAACCCTGACAACGTCCCCAGACACCCTTTGGATTAGACACTTGCTCGGGCTACCGGTAAATAGACCTTGGCTTGCCTTTTGGACTTTGATATCTGGGCTCTCCATTAATAGACTTTCTGTGTAGTGCCACTGTGAGACGACCATGCCTCCACATACAGCCTTGCCAGTTTTAAACCCTCTCATTTTAGCTGTTGTATTTTTGTGTTTTGCACATCTTCCAATGAAAACAATGTTCCTACCAATGATGGCAGCTGCTTGAATCCTGGGGTCTTCTGCTCTGGGAACTGAGCCTATGGCTACATGATTTTTTAATGTCCCAAAAACTCTTGAGTGACATTATGTCAGGTGGTCAGCTGAACTGTAGGAAACAAAACTAAAAGCTTCCCCTACTCTTGCAGTATAGTCCCCTCCCATGTATGCCAGAAGGGGCACATAAATGTAAGAAAAAGACCACTGAAGAGCCTTTTACTCAGGGTCCTGTCTAGCTGGAGCCACCCCTGGAAGTGGTCATAGGCATTTGAGTCATTAACCTGTTGCAATTCTCAAACTGATTGTGGTTGTCATCAACTAAAGAATGATAATGGTGGTAAAACTGAAACCTGCTGAGCTGTCCCAAACAGGAAGTGACTGGCCTGCAGACTGGAAGTGACAAACACTGAACTAATATTCTTCAATAAAACTAATTCACTGTTTGAATAACGAAATGCCAGGACATTCCCTTAATTCCTTTCAACAAAAGCAGATTTTTTTTGTTTATTCAGTACAAGTTTGCTAGAAGCATATTATTGTTCATCTTTTCCTTTATTCTCTACCACATTCTCTATTAGAAATTAAACACCCACTCTATACACGATAACGATCTGAATTGTATTAACTTCTGGACCTATAGTCCACAACAATTAAATGTGTTATCTGCTCTAGGAGAAGGGGGGAAACATGACTATTTAGAAATGCCGTATGCTGTTTCAGAAACCACAGGGCTATATTCATTTAATATTGTCTATATTCTGCCAAACTAAACAAGAGCCTTGCCATTCAATAGCAGAGCAGCAATATCTTACAACTCTTTTATATGATGGTTGGCATTCCAATATAAACCTGAGTGGTGTCAAATTACACATTTAGCTTTTGAGACTGATTGATTGATTGCTTCACTGAAGTCCAGATATGGTATTCTACTGCTTATCTGAGTCAATGTTTTTTCTCCCCTCAATAGAGTGAGGTAAATTAAAATAAAGTGTTTTAATCTACTGCTTATGATAAAGAAGACCAAATCTCATTCCAATAAATGTGAAATACAGCTTGTCATGTTCCTTTCACTTTGTGGAAATGCTACCACAAGGCTTAGCCAGTTAAGTCTAATATGTTGACATTTATTTTTGCTGCAATAAATGTTAGGATTATATTTTTGCATTAAAATCTGGCATTTTTAAAGATCACTATGACAAGTAATTTATTCTTCAAATCACTCTGGTTTGGTGTTTTTCTTTTTTTAAAAAAACTTTTTGAATATGGATTTGGCCATGTATCTCCAAGGCTTGGTACAAAGCATATTTTGTGTGTTTTGCAAGCTATTAGTTTGATTTAAATCCACTTTTTCTGTCAGGATTTATGCAAGGTTTTTTTTATGTTATTTGCTCTGAATTACTGCCCAGAAATAATCACACTGAATCCAATTTCACACAGACTGTGTGGCCTATGAAGTCTGTCACTGTAAAGCTTTTAAAGCTTTTAAAATTTTGTTTCATTGAAGGTGAATCTTCCCATCTGTCTGCTATGCAGAAAGCATGGCTTAAGGACAAAAAGGCCATTCGTGTATGTTTGAGTCCTTTCACTTTTACCTGTGATGAACCCAAATGCTTCAGAAATGTTATTTGCTGCAAAGAAAAGAGAATTTTTTTTAAAAAAAAAAATATTTTGAAAAGGCATGATAATGCAACTTTTTTCATGCTGATGGATGGTCATACTTCCTTTAGGATAATTTGTTGGGAAGGATCATGGAGGCCATGAATGAATGGGAGAGGTAAAGGTGAATCGGAAAAGAGACAAATATAGGAAATTTAGGTCTTTTCTCAGAGACATGTGCCCTCTCTTGCTCTCACTCTCTTCCACTGTTGCAGGGTTTTAAATTTCTGATAAAAAATACCTTTAGCTGCACAGTAGAAGTGCAGAGACCCATAGGAGAGAATAGCTACAAATCTCTCAGAATCCACCTCTTTCTCATTAACTGTCACTTAAAGTCTCTATATCTCATTCCAAGACATTTGTAGGAGAAAATTGTGGTCTCATGAATGCATGTTGCTCATCTCTGTGATGAGAAGTTTACAGCTCTTCACAAATGCTCTCATTGATAGAAGGAAATTTTACAAATTATTTATATGGGGCTACTGTGCAAAGTGACATCTAGCATAATATATGCCAGTTAGGATTGCCAGGCATGTCTGCACTTCTATTTTTAGACAGAGATCTTCTTCTGTGTCTAGGCCAGGCCAGACACGAAACTGTCAAAATGAAGCCACCTTTTAGTGAATTCATTCTGCAGTTCCTTTTGCCTGACCTAGTGTGAGAATCATTAGCCAGCACAAGGTGGTGTTTGCCTGAAGTATGCCCAATTGTGGTTTAAAATACCACAATCTTCAAGGAGGCTCTTCCTGTGTACCCCTTTGGGCAGACTAAAGAAAATCGTTAAACTCGCTGATAGAGAGGCCTACAGACTGATTTCTTCATTTCTTCAAGCAGTGGCGACACCTGGCCAAGAGAGAATCTGTACTTGTTAATGGTGAAGAGCAGGGCAATGGATGACTGCCACTAGCAGCCTCACTCTTGATACTCTAATCGCCTCATCACATGTTATGGTGACCAAAGGTGGCAAATACCTATTTTTACTTTAATGTAGCATTGGAAACACTGGATCTTTGTGCCCCACAGGCAGTGGTGGGTTGTCAAAAACTTTGCTACCCCACCGTGATGTCATCGACACTGTGGGCATAGCTGACATCATGACGTCATGACATCATGACATCGTGGGCGGAGCAAAAAATTTTAAAAATTAAAAAATGTCTGTGCAGTTCTTTTTTTAGTGTGCATGCATCAAAACATTTTTGGAGGGGGCTGGAGAGCCAACCAAACCGGTCATCTGGGGTTTTACCACCACCCCAGCAACCCCTCCTGATAGGGTGCTACCGGTTCAGACGAACTGGTCCGAACAGGTAACATCCCATCACTGACCACAGGGATGTGTTTTCTTCACCTTTACGTATACAGGTGGATTTCTTGATGCAAGTCTAAAATTTTTCATTTGATATGCAGAGTTCTTAATCAGTTTAATTTGCTATTATTATTTTAACCATTTAAAAAGGCTGACTGAACAACAACTGTGTAACAACCATGTTCTACAGAAAGTGAAATGAAGGACGCAGCGACATCCCCTTACTTGCCTAGGTGCATTTTTAAATATTCAACTCATAATTGGAAGCTGTGTTATAAAATAGCTAAAACTGACACCCTGTGGTATGAAGCAAAGAAAGAAACTGCACTATGTTAGCCTGCAGGCAAACTTTTAAAGTTCTAACTGCAGCCTCTCTACAGGAAGTTCAAAAGATGAAAACACTGTGATTCAAAACACATTTGCATGGAAGTCCCCATTGATTTCTATAGTGTTTGTTGCAAAATAAATATGCTTAGGATTTGGTTGTAAAGCAGGTATATCTATCTTTGTTCAAGAAGATGATTATACTTATTTCATTTCTATCCTAATGCCCTTGCATCTCCTTCATAGTCCAGGGTCATTCCTAAAACTTTCAAAGTCAATATAACTATGAGGTAAAAACAGTCTCCTCAGTTTTACATTCAGTAAATGAAATGCAACCCAGTATGGTAGCTCCACAAATACTACATTTGCCTTCCATCCTGGATTGGAAACATGAATGATGGAAGTGGTTGGCCACATTGGTTGGCCACATTGCATAAGGGACAGTTATTTCTCAATAGGCTTACCAGGTCTCAGAGAACTGGTTGAAATCTCAGAGAATTGTTATCCTTCCCTAGCTGTTGAGGAGGAGAGAGAAATCTCAGTGTGAGCAGACATGGAGTTTGACTGCTGAGTGCAAGTGACTTTAAAGTCTGACACCAAGGTTTACTAGTTCGATGCAAACATATGTTCTGCTTGTACATTTCTAGCAATGAGTGTTTCATAAACCATCACAACAGCAGTATACAGTCTGGAAAAAGTCACATGTGCTTCAACTAATTCCCTGCAAGATATGAGGCACAGTTTCTCCCCTGCCCATCTCTAGATGTCATTTCCCCTCTTGGTGGTCCTAGGTTGGTTTAGTACCAGATCAGCTGTTTTACCTAGTTTTCATACCTGTGCTAATTTTGGCCCTCTTCTAAGCTTTTCCTTCCCAGCTCCATGTCATCACAAGGAAGTACATCACAAAGGCCTCAATTTAACCCCGAGTCTCATGAAATAAATTTTCTGGATTTGCTGACTTAGGAAATTGTAAACTCCTTCTTCCCCACTGCAGTGGCTCAAGTGGTTAAGATGCTGACTGGAAGGCAGGAGGCCAGCAGTTCAATTCCAGAGTACTGCAGGACAGAATGAGCTCCTGTTTTTGTCTCAGCTCCTGCCAACTTAGCAGTTTGAAAGCAAGAAATTGCAAGCAGATAAATAGGAACCACTTTGGTGAGAAGGTAAACAGTGTTCCATGCACTCTGGTGTCTAGTCATGTCTGCCACAAGAGCACAGAAATGTCTGCAGAAGCAGACAGCACTAGCTCTTTGGCTATAAACAGAGATGAGCATTGAACCCTAGAGTCGGATACAACTGGCTTTGGAGCAAGGGAAACCTTAACCTTTACCTTCTCCTTTCCTGCCAGCCTGAAACATGTTTCTCTGTCCAGCTCTACCCCTAGTGTCTGAAGAAGTAGATGTATCTATAAAAATCTCAAGTTGATAAATAAGAATTAGACCTTGATGTGCCACAGTGTATTTCTTTCCACTTTTTCTGTTTGGTTGACTATGCATTCACTGACTAACAATGGCTGCTTCTTTGAAAACTGAGATAAAAAATACAGCTCTGAGACAAGGGGTCTAAAGGCCTGAACAATAATCCTACAGCATCAAGCCAAGTAGAACCAGAACCACCACCAATAACAATAACAATTACACTTATATGTTGTTCTGTTCCACAGTCTAACCCTTAGCGACCTCGTTGACCACAGCATGCCAGGCTCCTCTGTCATCTTCCATAGTCTGTCCAGATCTATGCCCACTGTATCAACTATGCTGTCTAATCATTTCATTCTGTGTCACCTCCTTCTCCTTCTGCCTGTGATCTTTCCCAGCATCAGGACCTTCTCCTATAAGTCCTCTCTTCTCATTCATTGGCCAAAGTACTTGAGCTTCACTTTCAGTATCAGTCCTTCCAAGGAGCAGTCAGGGTTGAGTTCCTTTAGGATTGACTGATTTGGTCTCCTTGTAGTTCAGAGGACTCTCAATAGTTTTCTTCAGAACCATAGTTCAATGTATCTATTCTTCTGTGTTTAGCCTTCCTTATAGTATACACTTATATACCACCCCATACTGCTTAGTGAACTCTCTGGGCAGTTCCAGTGGTGAGCATCAGCAGGTTCACACCAATTTGCCAGAACTATCGCCAAAGTGACTCAGGGCAGCTCACAGTCCATAAACCACAACCACAACAGTTCAGTCGCATAGTCAAGTCTGACTCTTTGCAACCCCATGGACCATTGCATGCCAGGCACCTCTATTCTCCACCATCCACCTCAACCCACCCAGCTCTGTGCCCATTGCATCAACAATACTATCTAGTTATCTCATTCTCTGATAGATGTGTCTATTGCCAGGTCAATGTTTTCTTCCTCCCTGCTTTCCATTGTGGAGCTAAGGTTATCCAGCATAACCTTTGATGTTGACAGAAATGTGTTACTTTTAGCATGTGTTACATGATGCAGACTAAGCAAAAGAGGAGGAGGACCTGATTTGCTTCACGATTGTTTCTATATTGCTCTGAATTTTACAGTCCTGAGCTGCAATCTAAGCTCGATTGTTCCTATTGTCTGATAGTAGCCCAAAATAACCACTAATTCAACAGAAGATTATAACTACATTGAATCTTTGAAACAATCAGTTCAAAATGCTGCACCAGGTGCTGCAAATGATAGATGAAGCAGTCAAAGATGGCCACTGGAGTCTCTTGATAAAGTACAAGAAACTTTCCAAAGATACTGAAAATTATAAAGGAGCAAAGCCCATTTTCTAAAAATAGGAACAATGATCAGGTTACAAAAGAAGCCTTCATTTCATTTGTCAGACATCAACTGGTGCTGTTACCTGCTTACCAATCAGGTTTTACAATGATCCAAGCATTCATAACATATTTGGGGTTTTTAAAAGAGCTCTTTTCATCTTCCTATAGATGATTTTCAACCATTAAGAACTTGCAAGGTTAATGCCACCAGGAAGCATTATGTTCAGATCCACAACTGAACCAATGCTGAGAGGGGATTTTTCTGAATCTGATTTCTAGTTGGAGTTGATGTTATGATATGATACATTTTTAAATGTAATAATATGTGCATAAGTTTAGTACTGTGTTCACTTTGTCTGACCTGTAGTTATCATTGTACTTTGCACTGGCTTGCAGCTGTTTTGCCCACTTTCTAATTCTGCTAGGTTGGGTTTTTGCAGCCTTGCAGGACCAAATTCATCAAGCATTGCCTCTTATCAGATGGTTTAACTTTCCCCCAGCTTTTGCAATGTGGGACATAATTATGGACTATTATAAAAAGCCCATAATGGACTGAAATTCCATGGTTTAATACTACAGCCTTCTTGTGACTCTTTTTTTGTGTTTTTAATAATTTCCACTGTTTCACCAAATAATGCAGTTTACAGATGAGTGCCATAAAAATAGGGGGAACTTAATTACTTAATGACAGCACAGAATAAAATTTCAGTCTATAAAAGATTTCTTATTCATTTTCTCATTCTGTTTATAACCTGTTTCCATACCAATAACTTTGTTTCCCTGCTTGTTTGCACTATTTATTTCAGGTTCATGAATGGTAAATAATAAAGGGACATGCATGCCCTTTGAAGTTAAGGTGAGTCACACACATAAACACCAGATTCCACCCTTATAAAATTCCATTGCTTACAAAAATGACACCAGCTGAGCTAATAACTTGAAATCTGGAATTCATGATCTACGTGTTGACTTCTAAAATTGCCCCGTGTGTCAAACTGATCTGACAAAGAACTGCTACAGGTGCAGCACTTTCCAAAGAGCTGAAAAGTGACACATTTCCCCTTCTTATATCAATTTTTGAACAGGCATGTCTTTCAGGTTTAGTGAAAACTACAGATGTCATTTATTCAGGTTTGTCAAGGAAAGCATTGGTTTGTTGAAGTTTTGTGAAGAAGTTTTTACTAGTCGTTCACATGTTAAGGGTTTCCCACCCTATTATAACCTATGATCTAATCCATAATTATGCCAATGATATGTTTGCTTAGTTTTGAACTTCACCAGTACCTTCTTTTCCCCAGAAAATATATCTGGTTCCTATTTGCAATACCAATCACTTTGACTGATAAATGTAACATAAAGGGTCTGACTGCCTGTTGCTGCACAGACTGGGGTGTGAGGACAGGGTTTCTTAACTAACACAGAGAGAGATCCAATAGCACAACTCTTTCTGGTTTTGACAAACTGATGTAGTGCCACACAAACCCCTGTGTTATGTAGCGGAAGGCCAGGGAAGGGGGTATAGAAAAAGGGTTCTTCTCATTGCTTTACTTACCTTGACCAGCAGTGATGCAAACTATGAATAGGCAAGGGTCTGCCAAGCCCTATCTTACTTATGAATGAATCTTGGTTATTGAATGTCCCTGTACAACTTTCCAAAGATAAGGCAGCTGGAGAGTTGTGGTGAAAAATACTGTAGTAACGCTACAATGAAAAAGAACTGGAGAACAAATAGGGCTGTTCGTGTGTGTGCATATTTAAAATGAAGTGTTTGTTAGTTCTTTGATTCTGTAATGATACTTGTCTGTTAAGTGACACAGAAACACAGACCTGTGGGGAAACCATGCCAAAGGTCTTTGAAGACCTCCCATGTTATTGCTCAGGGAGGCAAGACAAAAGAACTCTGAAGTGCTTAGAGGCAATTTAGAATAGTCAGCGTCTGGCAAAAGGTATTCTTAGGTTCATTTTGTACACTTTTCTCTGCAACGGTTTCGAATTAAGTTGTATGAAATGCTGCCATTTTGCACAAGAAGTAACCTGTCCCCTGAGTTGTTTTTCATAAATTCTGTGCTTTCAGCACTGAGATGGGTAGAGAGAAATCAAGCAATCTTTGTTCTTACGAACCAATCTATGACCTCTTTAGCTTTTATTGGCTGATATTTTATGTTCTATATTTTGTTTTCATGTTTTGAAGCATTACCGTTACTAAAGCCTCCATGACCACCTCAGGAACATCACAGAACTCTCTCTGCCTGCTGGAGAGGGGGAATGAGGGCCAACTGTGTGGACCAGCTAGCTCAGCCATAAAGACCTTGCTGCTACTGCTATTGCTGCCTCCATGACCACCTCAGGAACATCACAGAACTCTCTCTGCCTGCTGGAGAGGGGGAATGAGGGCCAGCTGTGTGGACCAGCTAGCTCAGCCATAAAGACCTTGCTGTCTCTCTTGACTGTATTGTATTTTTACACTGTATTTTATTGTATTGTTTTTTTTTTCTTTTATGTAAAATCTATTGTGTTATCTGTGCTGCATCTGTTGTTATATTTTTATATTATGCTGTATTTATATTTGAGATTGTGATACTGTATATGTTTGTGTTATGTGAGCCCCTCTGAGTCGCCTCAGTGAGGTGAGTAGAGGGGCATATAAATCTAATTTAATTATAATAATAATAATAAAGCAGTCTCCAGATTCTGCAATTGCTATTTTACTGCTGGGCTCAGTGGTGGGGAGCAAACAAATTTGCTACCACACCGTGGGTGGAGCCTATGCTGTGGGCGGATCCTAAGTTGTGGGCAGATCCTATGTAGTGGGCAGATCCTATGCAGTGGGCAATCTAGTCATGCCTGCCATATGGCCGTGTATACATCTGCAAACATAGGTAGCACTGGCTCCTTGGCTGTAAATGGAAATGATCACTGCACCCTAGAGTCAGATATGACTGGCTTTTGAGCAAGGGAGTCCTTGAACCACTTGCAGGGACAAAACCTGAAGGGGCAGGGCAGGGAGGTGGGCATGGCCACCCAATTTCACTACCCCCCTGCCCAGAGGCCACCCAATTTTGCCATCCCCCCTCCCGGGGGGTACAAACTTGTTGCTGCCCACTGTGCCTTCAAGAAGAAGAACCAGTTTATGTGGCTTTGGGCGAACTGCACAATCCCAAGGTGCCCCCAGAGCTAGGGAAGGGTAAACCACTTCTGTGTATTCTCTACCTAGAAAATCCTGGAAAGGATCACCATCAACCAGAATTGACTTGATGACATGCAATAAAATAGAGATATAACCAGTGGTGGACTAAAAAAATACTATCACAGTGTGGGCGTGGTGTGTTGGGTGTGTCCAAGGGAAAGCCCTGTGTTTCACCTGAATTAGGACTACTTTATTTCAAAACTTGGATGGGCAGGGCCAGCCAGAATTTCTGCTACCAGCTCTGGAGAACTGGTGCGAACCTGCTGATGCCCACCACTGGATGTAACTCTATATATATCTTTCTGCACAGGTTTTGCCCATTGTTTTAGTCTTGTCTTGGTTGAAGTTCTTGGTATGGCTTGGTTGCTGTATTCTGCCCACGAAATAAGCAAATTAATTTAATTAATTAATTTTAAAAACCCTCAAGTTTCAATTCCCTCATGCCCAAATTCTTTGATTAACAATAAAAATAAATAAATTATAAGCCATAAAAATCTAAACCTAAATGTAAATGGTTTCACATATTTACATAATTTTCTAATAGCTGTACACAGGTTTTAAATCCTATTTATAGCTCACAATAAATATGTCCTGTTTTATCACTGGGGTCTGCAATGTTTGTTGATCCCAATTTTGATATGATGTCTTGTAATGTAGCTTATAAAAATTCTGTTCAGGATATTAAAAATGTGCCCTAAAGAAGGGGAATAAAAGTATTAGAAGATTCTCCCTTTTCCCATGTTTTGGAGGAGACACATGTTTTCCATCTCTATATATTACAGCCCTCTGTTTCCTATCATCAGGGTATCTGTTTTCTAAAAGCTTGCTTTTGGCAAGTGCAAAACTAGTTCTTGGAAAGCAAGGATATCAAAGGAGCAAAGTGCACAGCACTTTTAGGGAGGAAGGCAGGGAAAAAGCAAGGTGGTAGAAACACCATCTTACACATTGCCGTAATTGATGGAATTAACACAGTGCCCCCACATTTCACATGTTTTCTTCATTTGCATTCAACATATAGTTGTCTACATGAATCCAGCCACCTCCATATTAACTAAGAGATGGGCAGTCCCAATCTATTCAAGATGTATTCTGGTACAAATTGGATTGGTTGGCACCCATGCACAGCGGTGGGCAACAACCAGTTCACACACCCCCGGGAGTGGGGTAGCAAAATTGGGTGGCCTCTGGACAGGGGGATGGCAAAATTGGGTGGCCTTTGGGCAGGGGGGAATAGCGAAATTGGGTGGTCACACCCACTTTCCTGCCCTGCCCCATCAGGTTTTGTCCCTGCAAGTAGTTCAAGGTCTCCCTTGCTCAAAAGCTAGTCATATCTGACCCTAGGGTGCAGTGCTCATCTCCATTTACAACCAAAGAGCCAGTGTTGCCTGTGTTTGCAGATGTATACATGGCCATATGGCAGGCATGACTAGATCACCCATGATGTAGGCTCTGCCCATGGCATAGGTTCCGCCCATGACATAGGCTCTGCCTACAGTGTGGTAGCAAAAATTATTGCACCTCACTTAGTAATTGCACCTCACCTAGTAATTGTTACTGTATTTCATCAGTGTAGCATTGGAAACCCAGAATATGCCTTGACTGGTTTAGGAATATTTGTAGCAGGAGAGCACTTACATGTTTGGAAGGATGCAGACATCCTTTTTGCATCTGAATGAGACTCTTTGAGTACAAATACCAATGGAATTTGCCTGGTGTCTGCTGGCATGTCTTGCCTTGCTTTCCCAGGCTTCTGATTATAGTTAAAGGTCACCCTTGCCAGTCATATCTGACTCTAGGGTTCAGTGCTCATCTCTGTTTACAGTCAAAGAGCCAGCACTGTCTGCATCTGGAGATGTTTCTGTGGACATGTGTCAGGCATGCCTCAACACCGGAGTGCACAGAATGCTATTACCTTCCCACTGAAGTGGTGCCTATTTATCTACTTACAATTTCTTGCTTTTGGACTGCTAGGCTGGAAGGAGCTGGGACAGAGATAGGAGCTCATTCCATTGTGTAGCACTCGGGTATTGAACTCTGACCTTCCAGTCATCTAATTCAGAGTCTTAACTACTTGAGCTACTGCAGTCTCCAGGCTTCTGATTAGCAAAGCACTATGTAATCAAGTTGAAGTTTTAGGACATGAACATGGAAGCGTTATCAGTTTATCTCATTACCATTACATTTCTTAATTTCTAACCTATATTTGTCTTCCACCCATTTTATACATCATACTGTGCGTGGAATTTAATGTGTATCTCCATGCACACTTTTAAATGCATTCCTTTTTCTAATGCATTTATTCTTATACACAGATTGATAAAGTATTTGCACACTTTCTCCCAAAAATTGTACACACTGAAACATGCATCGTTAAAGGATCATTTTCCCCACGTGAATCTTATTTCAAGACATATATGGATTTCCAAGCCAAGAGGTGCAAAGTGTGTGTTTTTATTCAGAGCTGTGAATCTGATATATTTCTTCCCTGCCTGCATCTCAAAGTCAAAGTGTTTGGGAGCAAATGTGAAATAGCTCTTGGGTATCCCTGCTTCCAAATCAGATTTTGGGGAATTGTTAGAAATAGCAATTACATGTATATACTATCCCACAGCACTTAGTCATTCTCAGGGCAGTTCACAAGGTAATTAGAAGTTTGATCACAACACATTCGGGATTTATTTATTTATTTTATACCCCACCCCAATTGGCACAAACACCACTGGGCAGATTGCAGCAATAAAATAACAGCCTACAATACAGTACAGTTGTACCTCGCTTAAAGAGCATAATGCGTTCCACAGGATTGCTCTTTAAGCGAGTTTGCTCTTTAAGTGAAACACCATTGAAAGTGACCAATTGTGTGTGTGTGTGGGGGGATTTTGAACCTCAATTTATTTGTTAAGCGAGTTTTAGGTTGGTTTTATTTATTAAGCGAAGCAAATATTAAGAGAAAATTCTGCTCTTTAAGCGAGTTGCTGTTTAAGCGAGGCACTCTTTATGCGAGGTTTGACTGTAATATAAAAACAGAACAAGCCAAACAAAAGAAAAATAAATTATAAGCATTCATAAAGTACCTACCTAGATGACATTAATTGATTTAAAATCTAACAGTAATTAATAACCTATTTTTCCTATTCACAGCAAAAAAATAATTCAGTCAACAAAACCAAAGCAAAACTTGGTACTCATTTTACCTACATTGGGAGGATGGAAGGCTGAATCAACTCTGAGCCCATTGAGACTGAGCTCAGATCAAGAGCAAAATTTTGCTTGCAGTACTGCAGCCTTAACTGCTGCACCACAGGGTCTCCATTGTTCTTTCAAATTTCTTTATCCATGCCTCTCAAACAAATATGAAAGCAGAAATTTAAACCCTCCTTCGAACAAATTGTGCATTTCTGAAATCATTATGATGGTACTCTTAGCAATTTCAACATGGCAAGATTGGAAGTAAAATAATATTTTGAGTAAACATACATATTTATATGTGTATTGGGACAGAATGCTTTTAACTAATACTTTGAGATGAAATATGAATTCACTTATTTTATTATTTTTTATTTTTATTTATTGAATTTATTACCCCGCCCCACTCGGGAGAACCCGACTCTGGGCAGCTTACATCGTCATAAAACAGAGGTAAAAGATAAAAACATATAAAATCATGAAGTTTAAAAGATTATCTAAAATTATTTGAAGTAAAAACAGTGCAAACTACACTGAGAAACACTGCTCATTGAAATACATATTCCGGGAAAACTGGAAATGGAGATTAATTTAGAAATAGAATGCAATGGGAATGTATGTAAAAACATACAAACATGCCATGGTCAGAAAACAGATTGTCCATCTCCACTTCAGATACATTTCCTGTGTGTCTATTTGGAGAATCAGCTAGGCAGGCTATGGGTTGTGTAAAATGGGCCAAAGCATAAGGTATATTGTCAGGAAATGACATATTTCCTCATGTTTCCCAAGGCTTAAAGTTGCTGTTTTTTAGCTAGGCCTCATAGAGAGCCACAAAGAAATCCCTTCCCCCTTTGTCTCATAGACCACGTGTCACAAGACTGCCTGTTTTCCAGTATTCCTTATCTTTCTAGCTAGCTGAGATCCATGTTTTGTCTACATGCCAGAACACTGATTGCACACGTGTAAAAACAATCCATTGTTTTGAGAATGTTTCTCTCTATTACCTGATTGGCTAAGAGTAACCCACCTGACTGCAGATTCTCCATTTTGCAGAGAAGTTAGTTAGTTTGTTGCTGGATCTCAATGGCATAAGACCCTGGCTATGGTGTGGGATTATTCTTTTCTTTTTACAATGCTTACCTAATAACCTGGACTGTGTACTGGACTGATACCTGTTATGACCTTTTAATCTATGTTTTTCCATGGACTTTGCTGCATGAATCTGAAGAATAAAGCAGCTGTTTCTCTTTGAAGATTGTTGTTCTTTGACTGGCACACACACACAAGACATGCTACCAGATCCCTCCCTTGTTTTGCTCCACTGCCAGAGCATAGTAAGAGTTCCTTTTAAGCGGCTCAGCTCTCCCAAAAGGTGAGGCAAGGGTTAAGTTCCAGTTAAATGGGCAGTAGGCCCAGGAGCTAATGGGAGGGACCCTTGCGATGGGATGGATGATAGTCCGACATATATAAACACTGTGGAACATACAAAGAGTATTTTCTTGAGGAAATACTTTAATGGTGACCCAAAACACATATAGAACTGGGAAGCATTGCTCACTTGATATAGACTCTTTTACAGTTGAATTTCTATATGGCTAAGATAAAGAGGACCAAAACATATTTGTAACAGAAAATCAATCAAAAGCTCTACCTAGTCTGAATAAGGGAGAAATAAAACAACAAATAAATACACTTAGTGTATGAAACAAAGCTAAACTGCATTACTTTGAACTTTGATAGGATTCTTGCTCTTTAGAGCAAAACACACTAGGAATGATTTTCAATGGTAGTTGAAAGTATAAAAAAAGAAAAGAAAATTGTGGAGGATCTCAGATCAAACTGTTCCTTTGAGATATCATAATGCATTGCCTCAAAGTGGGCACAGCAATTCCATTCTATTCCATTATTTTTGTTTGGTGCATTTGACTTTTTTAAACAGTCAATTGAAACATCTTCAACCTAAGACAAATGCTTGACCCATAAGATGGTTGTAGCTACTGAACTCCCAGTTGATGCTATAGATTCCCAAATCCTGCGATTTAAACAATCCAGATCCCCAATAATCATGAGATAAAGGCTACTACATTTCAATTTATACCTGACTAGTACTAGATAAAGAATACTATCTCATCTCCATAGTACCCCAAACAAATTGCAACAGGGGAAAAGTAGTCTTTAATGACATTCATCATAACTTGATAAAAGCTTAAGCATTTCTGGAGAATGGCAATATACCAATAAAAACAGGAATGTGCTTTAACAACAGTGGGGAAGGGCTGATCTTTCTTAAACTATTCCTTTTTTTCTCTTCAAGAACTTTATTTTGAATTAGCTTTCTGAAAAATTCTAAGAGGTTATTTTTAAAACTGATGATGATGATGATGATGATGATGATGATGATGATGATGATGATGATGATGATTGATGATTGATGATGAGACATCACTGCAATAGTACCGCTGGCCGTGGGTGGTTGAAGGACATTCCTGCCCCCCCCTCTGGGCCCTGCCACTGACACCCAGAGGAGGAGAAGCACTATCAGCTGGGGTGGTTGGAAGTCGCTCCCACACACCCCTCTGGGCCCCACCACTGACACCCGGAGGAGGATAAAAGGACCGCCGGCTGTGGGCAGTCAAGGACGCTCCTGCCCCACTTCTGGTCTCCTCCACCAATGCCCAGAGAAGGAGAAGTATTGTCAGCTGAGGATGTTCAAGGTTGCTCCCGCCCACTCTCCAGGCCTGATGCCTGGAGGAGAATAAAAAGACTACCAGCCACGGGCGGTTCAAGGACACTCACACTCCCCCTCCAGGCCCTGCCACCGATGCCTAGAGGAGAAGAAGTGCTGTCAGCTGTGGGCGGTGAGAACAACAAAGAACTGTGTTGCCACTGCTGTGTGGTATTTGATTGTATTGTTTACATTGTATTGCTCGCTTGTATTGCTCGCTTGTGTTGCTACATTTTATTGTCATTTTTGCTGTACGATGTTCTATCCCATTGCTTTGTTATATTCTATTGTTGTCTTCTGAAACTCTTATGATTTGTGATGATTATATCTTTATTATTACTGCTGTATTTGATATGTTTATTATAACTGTGTGGAACTTGTAATTGTATATTTTGTATCTCTGTTAGCCACCCAGAGTCGCTCTGTGAGTGGGGCGGCATACAAGTCTAAAAATTAAATTAAATAGGTAAGAGGCTGTTTTTCTGGTGAAAATTGCCCACTCCAGCTGTTGTGTTTCCTAGGAACAAATTCCTGTGCATAGATTTGCTGTTGATTTTGTTAGAATATCTACAGTTCCACCAATGAAGGGAGAGAGAGCTTTCATGATCATGACTGATAAGAGGTGGGAGGGGCCAGGACACAGTGGTGTTCTGCAGGCCAACCTTGGGGCAGGTAGAAAGGCAAATGGCCCGTCCACTTTCTCTGTAGGCCACAGTTCCTGTGGGCAACTTGTTGGGGTCAGAATTTTGCACCTGGGTTCTCCTGATTGGCAGGCTTACAGAAAAGGGGCTCAACACATGTGTTGCCTATCTCATTCTGATTCCTACATGGTGTAATGAGCAGATCAGACTGCAAATGCTTCTACAGCTGCCCGAGGCCCCTCCCTTTCCTCTCGTTGGGAGGGGATAAAGGAACTGTCGGGACGTGGCTGGCAGAAGACTGCCAACACCGCTGCAGCTGCCCAAGGCTCCACCCTTCCCTCTTGCTGGGAGGGGATACGAGAATTGGACTGTACCAGAGCCCTACCATCACTGGCGCCCCACCCTACCCTGGGTCGGCTTAAAAAGGATGCTGAAAAAGGACGCTATGGTGCCAGGCAACAGCATTTCTCTGCCCCCTGGATTTGACTTCAGCCAGGGCAGAGTGGCCACCACAGTAGGGTTGTATATCATTATTATTGTTTATGGGTCATTTTTGTAGGATGTGCATTTTATAATTTTTGTGTATACTGTATTATTATATATTGGATATTTTATCATTATTATTGTTATGTGCTGTTTTTTGTTGGATGTGTATTGTATAATTCTTGTGCATATTGTATTATTGTATAGTCTGTAAGCCACCCAGAGTCCCTTGTGCGAGTAGGGTGGCATAGAAATCTAAAAAGTAAATTAAATTAATCAGTGCCATCATAATGTAAAATAGTTCACAATTTGGTGGTAATCTGGTGGGTAGCACAGGATGTGGGTGGTAGTGTGAGTCCCAAGGGCATCACTGGACAATTGGGTTCCTAGTTTGTGTATTGCTAATGATGAGATTCAGGTTCTCAGACAGGTTGGCCTTCTGAGGTCCTCTGAGTTATGTCTGACCTTGACTACTTTGAATCAGATAGGACACGTCTTTAGAGGGCCTCCCCAAGTAGCCAACCTGAGCAAGGCTGGAGAGGTGCAACATTGCCCAAGGGCAGAGTCTTGCTCCGTCTGGGTTAGAGAGGGAACCGAACACCTGTTCTGGTACCAGCTTATTTGCACTACTCTAAGCCCCCGTTTGTTAGAGGAAATAGTTTTAAATAATATTGTGGTCCCAGGTTCAACCCAATTTATTGTGTCTCACTTTTTTTAATTACCAGTCTGGGGGAGCAAAATGTCAGTTAATTAAACAGAAAATGTTACACTACAAATCTTGTACTATTTAGGTTTAATATTAATGGTATTAAAGAATACCTGTTCTCTGTCTTTAAGACCATTAAGCAAAGAAAGCTCCAATACCTTGGTCATATCATGAGGAACAACATAAAGTACAGAATACTCCAACTTGCCCTTCAAGGAAAGATCCCCGGGAAGAGAGGCCCTGGATGTAGACGGACTTAATGGCTGAAGACCCTGAGAGACTGGTGTGGCATGTTCTCAGAAGAACTGTTCCAAGGAGTTAAGAACAGGAAGACTATCACCATGATGGATAATATCTGGAATGAATACTATACCTGAAGAAGAATAGGATTAATATTACTATTAATCATTTAATGATTGATACATTCTTCTCACTTCACATCTTTTCAAGTTCAGATAGCTGGATATTTGCTTCCTTATTTCAGACCAAACTTTTAAGTGGTAAATACATTGTCTCCCACACATTTATTGATATCCTGTCATCTGCATATACAATAAGATTTCATTCCATAGAAATGGCATATTCCTCTAAAGATTATAAAAGTTTCATCATCTTAGAAAAAGTGTCTTTTATAAAATTTGCATTTATTTTTTTGCCCCTGACATTTTCGAACAAGCCTCTGGAGAAGAAAGAAGTCTCAAAAAATTCTCTGTCTGGGAATGTCTGCTTTACTGTAACAAAAGAAACACAGGGCAGCTCCTATTATAGTCAGTTGAAGTTCTAGGGATTCTGCAAGTGTTTAGGCAATTCTTTCCTCAACTTACTAAACTGCATTTGTGAACATAAATATCAGTAATTAAGGCCTTCTATTATTCATATGGATTGAGCCCCTCAAAGAGACTTGAGGAAAACTACTCAAATGAGGCAGCAGTTGGAAGCACATCTTGAGTATTGTCACAGAAAAGTACAAGATTAGCAATGATTGAAAGTTGGACATTCAGTAACAGACATGAGTACCCACTCTATTTACACAACAGAAAATAATGGAAGAAACTTTAAGAACCCACACACATCACAATGATTCAAACTATTTCTACTTTTGCAGAACATTTTGTGCCTGAAAGTTGTTTAAAATATGATCAACTAGCTGGTATACCTCCAGTTCATTTGTTTCATCAATTTTAATTTCACTCACTTAATCTTCTGTTAAAAACTCTCCATCTGCAATATAGTAATAATAATACTGATATCTGAGTACAGTATTCCTCTAAAATGTCTAATGAACAGTAGAAATGTACAATCTAAGCATGCTACACCATGTCTCTTCCCCCTTTGTATTTTATCCAGTGCAACCGGAGATATTTTCTTGGTTGCATATGTTTCTACCCTACTTTAGAAGTACCTGCAATTTATTTAAGGAATACAGTAATACCTGGTTCCACAAGTCTTAACGTTATCCGATTTTTAGCCTTATCCGATGCATTCACCAGATAACGTTAAAATCCTATTCAGGTGGATCAGATAACGTTAACTCCCTAGAGATAAGCAACAGAGGCTTCAAGGGAAAGTCAAGGAAACATGCTGGAAACTTAAAGAACTTTAAGAAATAATTGTCTAAAGGGTAAATACATTACAAAAACATGCCAGACCACCCTGGCTATAGGGGATCAAAGCCATACAGCATTTTTAAATTTTTGAAAATTTTATAAAGTGATGTTTTAAAAGATCAGAACAGAAGCTAGGAAAATGTTTTCCTTTAGAATCAGCCCATCTACCATTGCTGTAATAACTGAAATTCCTTCAGGGCTTTGCAGGGTGTGAAAAGCTTAATTGCTTTGTAAGTGAAAGGTTTCAGTCTGCTTGTTTTCCATTGACAATGCATGAGGCTTGCGGAGCTACAATCTTGGGTTCAGGCTGTTTAGAATTTAAAGGGGAAACTTCATAAAAGTAATTGGGTTAAATTGTCTCTTTGCAATTATTTTTCTGCAAAGTGTTCTGGGTTACACTGGGGAAAGGGTCCTAAGCCTTTGCTTTGTTAAACTAGTCAGACTGGTTTTTGCAAGCCTTTGTTATTCAAATGTGGCAAGCTTGAGAGCAGGCAGCCCCTCCCTTTCTCCCAAGAGAAACTGGTGAGTTTGAGGCAAAGGTTATCTGATGGATCGGATAACGTTAACATAATGGTTAACATAATGGTTAATATAATGTTATCCGAGCCAAATGTTTGCCTCAAATTCGCCAACATTATGCGATTTTAGCGTTATCCGATCTAATCGTTATCCGGTGTTTTACTGTATAGGAAGGAGGAAAGTGTATCTTTAAGAGATGCCTGCATTTTCATCATGTTGGGAGTCTTACGGTATTAGTCTTGTATGTAGATGAGCGTGTAAGGAAAAAATAGGTGGGTGCCCTAATCAGAGCCATAAATGTGGTTGAATACACAATAATTCAAAGCCAGATTTGTTAGACTTAAGCATTCAGTGCTCTCTGTGTGGATGGATCATGCTGCCAGTTTCCCTTTCTGCATCATTCTGCCCTTTTTGTTTACAAACTGCAAAATAAATCTATCTATTATTACAAAATTTGTAAATTTTGGTACATTCTTATAAATAACTGAATGGGACAGAATTCTTACTCATCCCTTCTGCCGAGAGAACAAACAGTACTAGACTAGGTAGGTTCAACATGTTCCTTTGAGTTCAGTGGTGGGCAGCAACAGGTTTGCATCCCCCCCGGGGGGGGGTAGGGAAATTGGGTGGCCTTTGAGCAGGGGGGGTGAAATTGGGTGGCTACACCCACCTCCCTGCCCTGCCCAGACTAACACAGCTACCATTTAAAAAGGTTTATTCTGTGCAAGCATATCAGAGAATAAACAAAACAAAAAGACAAAAACTTTGTAGCACCTTAAAGACTAACTGCTGCATTTTAATGTGAGCTTTTGTGGATCAAGTCCACTGGCTCTTTGGCTATAAACAGAGGTGATCATTGAACCCTAGAGTTGGTAATGACTGACTTTCAAGCAAGGACAACCTTTACCTAATAACAGAAGATCCCTGATTGGTATTCAAATTTGACATCAGTTTTTGTCCCTGCAAGTAGTTCAAAGTCTCCCCTGCTCAAAAGCCAGTCATGTCTGACTCTAGGGTGCAGTGCTCATCTCAATTTACAGCCAAAGAGCCAGTGCTGCCTGTGTTTACAGATGTATACATGGCCATATGGCAGGCATGACTAGATCGCCCACAATGTAGGCTCCGCCCATGACATAGGCTCCACCCATGACATAGACTCTGCCCATGGTGTGGTAGTGAAATTTTTTGCTGCCCACCACTGCTCGAGTTGTGCAGCAAATTGTTGATTACACAATTTTGGCCATCATTAATTAAACTTTTAGATTAGGAGGAATTGATGTTTGGTATAGTTCAATCAATTTAACACATATCTTAGTTTATAACATCCCCAATCTTTTGTAAAATTATAGTTGTCTGCACAAAGCTCTGGATATCAAAATGACTGATAAATTATAAGATACCTCCCCTCCCGCTCCCTCTTCTTGCATTATTATTTTACAGCATTGCTGTAGTACCATGCTTAATGAGAAGGCAAGTATAAAACATGGTTCTATTAAAATATGATCAAAAACCTATCACATAGCTGTACCAGAGTTAGAGATGATTCACTAAAAACTATCACAGATTTCATATCCTTCTGTCTTTGATGTGCAACATGATTTATCTACAAGGATGTTATTTTCTCAAAAAGAGAGGACTCTTTCCAATAAATGTGATGCATTAAAAAAGGAAAAAAGTTAATATTTATATCAAAAAAGTTTTTTTATTAACTCTTACCCATTACTGTGTTTTTATTCTAAATATTTAATAATAAATTATTCTGTTTCTTAAAAAAACTATGACAAAAATTGTTGATTATCTTATGCAATTATTTGTTGAATTGCAATTAGTGTTAGTAAACTAAATGTAACACTTGTTGAGCTTAGAACTGTGCACCTCATAATTCAAGAAATGCTGATTCTTAAGAATGTTATTCTGATTAGGGATGCCAGCTCAGCAGATGGATGTTTTGCATTGTTATGGGGTGTACTCTTATTTTTCTGGGACAAGCCCACTGGTTGATCTCATGGAAGCACAGCAGTCTTAGAATATACAAATTGATCTATGTCAGTGTTTCCCAAATGCTGGTGTTTGGACTTCAATTTCCAGAAGCTTAAGTCAATTCCCCAAAGCACTGATCAGTCAATATACTGGCTTAGGCTTCTGGGAACTGAAGTCCAAACACCAGCATTTGGGAAACACTGATGCCACAAAGGCAGCACACACAAGAAGACAGGACTGCTTTTGGCACAAGCTGGAGGATCTGTAGAAATGGGCCAATAATGCACATAAAACCAGAAACTTGGAGGGGGGATGATGACAGACCAGAGACAAAATATGTTCTGTAACTACAACTGTTACCACTTCATATGTTAAGACCTGCATCCCATAAGGTTTCACTTACACCATAGAAATTTATTTATTTATTTATTTATTTATTTATTTATGTTGTCAGATTTATATTCCGCCCTACACGCACAAGCGACTCAGGGCGAAGCACAACAGACATAAAATAAACCCATAAAACACAAAAAGAACAAAGTAAAATTAAAATTAAAACCCCTTTAAAAACAACTTCTCTTTCCCTACACTAACCCACTGAATATAGGAATGAGGGTAGGAATGGGGTGGGTGGGATACAGGATGTTAAATAAGCCAGCAGGGTGTGTGTATGTGTCAGTAAACCCTCATTACCCCACACCATTCCTGCCAGCCAGGTTTTCAGGCCCTTTCTAAAAGCCAATAACCCCGTCTGAAGGCACAGCTCCAGAGGCAGGTGGTTCCATAGAATCGGAGCTAACAGGGAGAAGGCCCTCTTTCTTGTGCCAGAGAGTCGAGACTCTCTGGCTGATGGAACCACTAAGGTACCTCTCCGGTCTGCTCTGGTGGGACGGACAGATACCCTTGGGGAGATGCGGTCTCTCAAGTAACCTGGCCCACTACCATATAGGGCTTTAAAGGTCATGACCAGCACCTTGAATTGCACCCAGAGGCAAACTGGCAACCAGTGCAGCTCCCGAAGCAGTGGGGACAAATGAGAGTAATGAAAGAAATGAGAATAAAATAACATTGTTATAAAATAAGGTGGAGATGGTATATGACACCAGTTCAATTAAACCAATATGATAAAAACTACAATAAAGCATGTTGGAGATGCAAACAATATGTTGGGACATATTTTCACATGTGGTGGAAATGCAAATAAATTAATAGAATTTGGATACAATTTTTTAAGGAAATTAACCAAATACCAAGCCTAAAATTACTGCTAAGTCCCAGGGTTGTTTTACTAATGGACTTTGGAAGTATAACAGTGATAAAAAAATCAAAAAAATCTAATTAGTTTCATGGTAATAGTGGCAAGAATATTGATAGCCAAAAATTGGAAAGTGTATACAAATTTTAGGTATAAAGAATTATGGGATATGGATATAAATGATAAGTTGGCATGCAAGTTAAAAATAAAAAAGTGACTAAATATATTTGAGGTGAGTTTTTTGATTATGTATTGGTTAAAAGAAAGGGTATGAAACTGGGTCAAGAAAAACATAGTTTTTGAAAATAGGAGGTGAGTTGAATTATGTGAATTTTATGAAAGATTTGGAATGCCCCTGGGTGATGAGTGCACAATTATAACTGTATTTTATTTGAATATGTGTATACAGTACTGTATTTTTGTTTTTGTTTTAGTAATAAAAATAAAGGAAGAAATATAGCATTTCTAGACCTTACTCTAATGCTAAAGTTTGTAGAAGACCCATTGCCAGCCTATAGTTCAGGGATTCTCAACCTGTGTCCCATGGGCTGGATGTGGCCTACAGCACCATTTCATGTGGCCCACCACCACCTCCACCACAACAGGAAGTGTCATTTGGTGACAGAAGGGCAAAATGGCCATCCAGCCCCCAAAACTGTCTGTGTCCCGGCTTTAAAAGGTTGAGAATTCCTGCTATAGATACTTCTCAGGATTTATGCTGCTGCTACTATGACAGAGCTGAGCCAGTTGAGGGGGATGGTGGAGGACAGGAGTGCCTGGTGGACTGTGGTCCATGGGGTCACAAAGGGTCGGATTCGACTGTGCGACTGAACAACAACAAATCTATGACTTGTGCAACAAGAAGATTCTTGAATCATTGTACCCTGCCTTGTGCTAAATGACAGAACAGACGCAAGTACATGCTCCCACATTCACTCTTCATAACTTTGCATACCACAAATACCTTTTTGCTAGCTAAGGAGCTCTGGTGCCAGGTGAGAATGGATGGAGGTGGTCTTTCAGGGTATACCGTACTATCACTTCAGTCTCTTGCAGTAATGGTGCTGATATTTGTCTCCCACCATAGAAACCCAGAGAAGCATGCCACTCCTCTGAGACTTCAGCCTCAGACTGTGGTCTGGTAAACAAAATTCAGAATATAAAATTGAAGAATATGTCAAAAATTCCTTCTTCTCAATGATGTTCCAAAGCTTGCCATGCTGCAAATTCTCACTGTGCTTTCTCCTTTTTGCAAACAAGGCTTATTGACTTCTTGTGAAAATGAGGCTCTGGTCTTCATTTCCTTGTTTTCCTTGTTAATTTGATTATCTTAATTGTTTGCCTGCTCTTCTGTTGACAAACCCGCCAAATGCCACAAACCTCAATATCTTTTCTGAAATCTTGCACTCAAAAGATGCTGTTTTAACAAGGAATTAATTTCTACATAGACTGGTGTTTTTTGGAGTGGGGGGGGGCAAAAACTCTAGTGCAGGGGTGGCTACTTTTTCATTTTCTTGCAGTGAGAGGCTGCAAGATTAAGATATCTAATTCAGGGGTTCTCAACCTTTTTAAGCTAGTGGCTGGGTTACGCTCCCTCAGACAGCTCCAGAGGCTGGGCAGCCATTTTGCCCTTCCTCCATCATATGGCACTTCCTGGTGTGGTGGAGGTGGTGGTGGGGCACATGAAATGGTGCTGTGGGCTGCATCTGGCCCACAGGCCCCAGGTTGAGAATCCATGATCTAATTGATAACAATGTATTAATCTGACATATAAAATTAAATTTAGAGGCTGTCTACATAGGCATGTTTGCCCCTGTTTGGGCAGTGGGTTGGTTCAAATGTATGCCCATGTAGTGTATACTGAATTGGGATAATCACTCCCAACCTGCCATCAACCCTTTAACCCTTTAATCCCACGAACTCTCCCCGGCCAGTCGGGCCAGGGATTGAGGGCAGCTGCGAGGACTGGCCGTGGCTACTTCACCTTCGGTACAGCCCTCGAGTCCTCCACGGACTCTCCCCGGCCAGTCGGGGAGTGCAGCTGAAAGGACTGGTCATGGCTACTTCAACTCTTCTGATTATTGAACTTTGGGCTAGTGTATTGTATAATGCTTTAGCTTTTTGTATTATATATTTGTGCTATTATTCGTAGTAGCTCTTCTCAGTAGGAGGGAGTTGATTTTTAAAAGGATATATTGTTACAGAGATTGAATTCCCTGACTGTATTGTATTTTCATTTTTTTTACTGTATTGATTGTTGTATTATGTTGCTATATTTATATTATGTTGTTGCTGTATCAGAGATTGTATAATTGTGATATGTTACCCATGCCATGTTAGCTGCTCTGAGTCGCTTCAGCAAATAGAGCTGCATATAAGTTTAAATACAAATACAAAAAAAATATACAAACCCAACCCCATTTTGAGACTTCATCAGGGAGTTTTACTATTTGCTCCATTATCTCATCTCCAATATTTGTGTATGCTGGGACTGGGGTGAAAATAAAGCACAGCTGAAAGAGCTGCTTCCCAAATTATAGCAGTAGATTAGAGCTCTCTGTTAAGAACTCATGAGAGCTAACGTGTAGGAATGAGACTGGGGAAGATGAAATTGAGGTTGGAGAAGGGGAAATACAAAAGCCCTAAATACTGAGCTTTCAAAATGAGGTTTTTTATTTGTGCCAATGGACAAATGACCAGAGATAATCTGAGGCTATTCACAGATGCAATTGATTTGAAGATTTGCTTCGATGTAAAAGGAATCATAGGAAAGTTGATGGATTTCTAATACAATTCAATGCAATAATGAAGTAAAAAGTATAATGCAGAGCAGAACAATCTGGATTACAGTATCAAATGAAATTATAGCTATGCAAAATTAGCCTTAGTTAGGTAAAAGCAAAGGATGCCCTTGCTCGAAAGCCATTTGTATCTGACTCTAGGGTTCAGTGCTCGTCTCTGTTTATAGCCAAAGAGCCAGTGCTGCCTGCATCTGCAGACATTTCTGTGGACATGTGACAGGCATGACTAGAAACTGGAGTGCATGGAACACTGTTTATTTTACCACCAAAGTGGTACCTATTTATCTACTTGCAATTTCTTGCTTTCGAACTGCTATGTTGGCAGGAGCTGGGTCAAAGACAGAAGCTCACTCTGTCGTACAGTACTCGGGTCTTGAACTGCTTACCCACCGACCTTCCAGTCATCAATTTCAGCATCTTAACCAATAAGCCACCACAGTTCCTTAGCCACTACAGTCTCTTATAGCCTTAGTTAGTTCTTTATAAAACAGTACATTTTCTCCTAATCTTCCATTAATCTTTTAGTTAGAGCTCACTATGTTTCCAGCTGTTCACCTACCTTTGGCCTAAAGACTGAGAAGGAAAAATATACAGTTACCTATTCTAAGGGGAAATGTTTGTTGACATGGCAACAATCTTGCATGCACTAACACTGGGTATAAGTGGGAGGAGGCTTTTACAATCTAAAGTGATATTTCTTCACCAGTAACTCTCCTGACACAACTACCATGGAACAGGCATGGAAGCATGTCTCTCCCTTATTGTCGGAGACTCCAGTATTTTTTTTTCTTTTTGCCTTCTAACTGTAGTTTAAGTAAACATACCTACTTGAAATCTTCTATAGTGATTTTTTTTCATTTATACAAAGGACTATTCACTGTGAGAAGAGTGTTAGGTCTCATACTTTGCTGCTTTCTATATTTTGTTGTTTACTGTGTTGTTTATTTTATTTTGTTGTTTGTTTTATTATATTCATGTTCTTGAAAGGAAAAAATGAATCCATTATCTAGTCTTCAGTCTCCATGGTTTGCAAAGTGGTATTAGTAAGATATCCTAGCAGAAAGCCTGAATGAAATGAGTCCATAGAATAAGTTTATATACTAAACAAAAAGTAGTATCTTCCAAGAAATTAGGACATAATTGCTTTAAAATATAATGCAAATTATCAATGGGGTATGTATGTGTGTTATAGGTATGCCACGTACTAGTTGCTTTTTAAGTGTGACTTTCCAAGATCATTCAAGAGAACTTCCTTCACTTCTTTCTTCAAGTACCCTCCTCTGGAAATAAGTGAACATTAGACTTCAAGAGTCCAGCTTTCCATGTTATTCTTCGTATCCCCACTTTCATAGTTGGTCTATGATGAAGTCACTCCTCTGGAATTTGGAGTCCCCATTTTGTCCATGTGCCAAGCCTGCCCACCTCAATAATCAATGTGAAAGTGGTTCTTGGTGAGATTTGCCATTTGATAAATGATAATTTAACTGCCCTTAGCCATACAAAATTGACCATATAATTCTCTGGACCTTAGAATTTTTATTTCATAAGCCGGATATACTTAGAAATCAGATTAATTGGTGTAGCTTCTGCTGTGTCTTCCTATTTCATATTAGGGACACTGTGGAAATTAAAGCTGATGACATTTAACAGCTGAGTGAAAACAAAATTAAATGCATGAATGTGTGAGCAAGCAAAGCTGTGTCATTACTGCTGCTGCTGCTTTTATTACACAATAAATGGTAAAGAAAGTATAGTAATACCTCGGATAACGCTAAGACTTGGTTCCACAAGTCTTGGTGTTATCCGATTTTTAGTGTTATCCGATGCATGTTAAAATCCTATGGGATGTATCGGATAACGTTAAAGCTCCATAGAGATACATTGTAACCGCACAGGCTTCAGCGGTTGTTGTCCGATCCATCCCATAGGACCTTAACGTTATTAGATCCAATTCTCCTCCCCAAATTACTTAACGTTATGCGATTTTAGCGTTAACCGAGGTAAACGTTATCTGAAGTATTACTGTAAAGTGCATTGACCTTTTTTTTTACATTGTTCTTAGGTTTATATTTATATTTCTCTTTAGCAACTGTAACTTAACCCCATAGGTGGGTATTTCAAAACCTATATGAGAAATATGAGAGTGTTTAGGCATATCAGAAAACAAAGCAAAATAAACAAATAAAATAAAATAAAAACACTGTAGCACTTTAAAGACTAACTGCTATATATTTATTGTTAGCTTTTGTTTAGAGCAGTATTATGCCTATAACTGCCTGTAATTTAAATACCTGCATACAATTTAAATATTCAAGCAGGCCACCAAGCAATTATAAAACCAGCTCCTGTTTATGCCCCAGAGCGATAAGAGAGGTGCACTTTTAGGAAGAGGCCATACCCTGTTTATTACTCAATTTAAACTCTGCAAAAAACCGAGCATCTGCTTTTACAAAGGCAGTTGACAGCTAAAGTAGTTTCTCCCATTGTGTTTTAACTCCTCTGAGGCCTTGGCATCTGCTCATACACAAAGGTGTTGACTATTTGTGCTTCAGTGCTTTCCCTTTGTTTTGAAACTGAGCCAAATCCTGGCAGCATCTTACACATAGAAATGTAGGCAGCTTAAATTGTAGCCTACGTGGAATTCTACAAATAATCAAAACAGACACAGACAAAGAACTATCATATATTAATTGCCTCTTCCTCCCTCTCTCCATCCCCCACTAAACTACTTTCTTAGTCCCAGTCTTCAATCCTGAGATTATGAGGAATTTCTTAATGAGAAGATTAGTCATCATGCAAAATTTCGATTTAAGTGAACTTATTAACAATGTGCAGCTAAAAGGGAAGTTAAATTCTGTTATTACGTAAACACCCAGTTCACATTAGGATTTGTCAATACTCCATGGAATCTTCTTCAGTACACAAGATGTGCTTTGCACCTTAGGGACACACATTGTCCAGTTTTTTTTTCCTTCTGGTTGATCATGCACAAACTTGGTTTTGCATGCTTGGTCAGATAATTTCCAGATCAGTCAGACTAACATTTGACCCCATCCACATAGTTTTGGCCCTAATCTATGGTCTTAGACATGCCCACTAATAGGTCAGACTCTTCTCTTAGAGTGATTTAGTCCATGAGGTGAATAGGCTTACACATCAGGGCATGAGTATGAGTATGACAAAAAAAATCAAAATATACATAACATAGATATCTCAATAAACATCTGTTGCTATTGTAACCTAAAACAAACATTTTAGGACACAGAAAGACAAATCTACAGTAGTTTAGGATCATCTTCTTTTTATAAAGGCAGGTGGTAAAGCTGAGCACATGGAAAACTGTACTGTGTCCTAATGCTCTTCGTATGTGTTATACCAGTGGTTCACAGCCTAAAGCCTGTGAGCTGGTGCTGGCCCTCACCCATGGCACCATTTCTTGACGCCCACTGCCCTCGCTCCTGCCACCACTGAAAATAGCAGAAACAGAGAAAACAGCCGGGAATGTGCCACCTTCATTCCTTCCGCCGCCGCCGCCGCCGCCACCGCTGCCACCACCACCACCACTAGAAGTGGTGGATGTGGCAAAAACAGCTGAAAACATGCCGTAAATGCACCCATGGCTGTTGTAAATGTGTGGACAGCCGTGGACACATTTTATGGCAGCGTTTATGGAGAGGGAACCACGTGTCTGGTCCGCTCAGCTGTCTGAGGTGGCATGGTCCAACCCCTGGATGAAAAAGGTTGGGAACCACTGCTTTAAAGAGGCAAATTAGTATAACTAGTCTTGGTAGAAAAAGTAATAGCACAAATGAAATATACTGTTAACACCAAATCTCTCCATTTGTTTGCTATTTTATAAGCTATATGCAAAGCATATATCAGAATGACTCTAAACTTTGTGGCATTTATCTAGATCAGAGGATATCAACATACGGCCCAGCCCATGGCACCATTTCATGTGGCCTGCCTTGCCATCACGACTTCCACTGGAAATGGAAAGGTTTACGACAACCGTGGATGCATTTTACGGCAGCATTTATGGTGGGGGGAACCACCAATCCAGCCCGCTCAGCTACCTGAGGGGGCATGGTTTGGCCTTCAGCTTTAAAAGCTTGAGAACCCCTGTGTTATACTGTTTGTGATATTTTCTATTACAACAATTTTAATTCCCTTTAAAAATATTATGTTTCTCTTAAAAGCATCCCCGCCTGTGGACCAAACCACACCAAAGGAAGAAATGAAAGGGGAAAATATTTGTTAAAATCAACACAAGTATATTTAAGTTCTTAAAGAAAATTATTTCTGATTAATTTTTGGGTGCTTTATTTTTCAATTTCTATAGGTTGTACTCACTTTGTTAAGTGACTAAGGAGAGCTAGAATCAGCAGTAGCAGCAGTAAATCAAAAACTCTGTGATTCTGTTTCCTAGACAGCTCTGAGCATAAAGAATGTTGTTGTTATCTGCCATCAAGTCACTTCTGACTTATGGTGACACTATGAATGAGCTATCTCCAAACTGCTCGGTTCTCAACAACCTGGTTTAGCTCTTACAAACTCTAGTTTATGACTTCCCTCACAAAATCAATGCATGTCATAGCTGGCCTTCCTCTTTTCTTTTCTTTCACCTTTCCCACCATTACTGTCCATTGCAGAGAATTTTGCCTTCTCATGATGGTCCCAAAGTAGGACAATTTTACAACAATTTTGCCTCTGGAGGAAGTTAAGGCTAGATTTGCTTTTGTTCCTGTTCCTGTTCTGTCGCACAGTTGATTCTGACCTTTTATGACCCCATGGACCACCACACGCCAGGCACCCCTATCCTCCACCATCCTCCTCAGGCCACTCAGCTTTGCGCCCATTGTGTCAACAATGCCATCTAGCTATCTCATTCTCTTCCGTCCCCTTCTTTTGCCCTTGACCTTTCCCAGCATCAAGGCTTTCTCAGGTGAATCATCTCTTCTCATTTGATGTACAAAGTACTTAATTTCATCTTCAATATTTGACCTTCCAAGGAGCAGTCAGGGTTGATTTCTTTTAAGATTGACCTATTTGTTCTCTTTGCTGTCCAGGGTACTCTCAGAACTGTCCTCCAACACCACATGTCAATGGTGTCTATTCTTCTGCGTTCAGCCTTCCTTATGGTCCAGCTCTCAGGACCATACATCACTACCGGAAATACCATTGCTTTGATTATGTGGACTTTTGTCTGCAAGGTGATGTCTCTACTTTTCACTATGTTCCCCAAATTTCTCATAGCTTGCTTCCCAAGAATTGGTCACCTTTTTATTTCATGGCTGCAATCTACATCTGCAGTGATCTTGGATCTTAAGAAAGTAAAGTCTGTCACTGCTTCTACTTTTTCCCCATCTATTTTCCAGGGAGTGATAGGGCCTGTTGCCATTATCTTGGTTTTCTTGATATTAAGTCTCAAGCCAGCTTTTGCAGATTTGCTTTAGGACACACTTGTTTGTCTTTCCAGTAGTCCAGGGTATCTGCAGAGTTCTCCTCCAGCACCATATTTCAAAATAATCAGTTTTCCTTGTCAGATTTCTTTTCTTCCAGTTTTTGTGCTCATGCATGGTGATTGGAAATACAAGAATATGGATTGTCTTGGCCTTGGTCTCAAGAGACACATCTTCACACTTGATGATCTTTTCTAATCCCTTCACTGCTACTCTTCTAATTCTTAGTTTTCTCCTGATTTCTTGGCTACAGCCTCACTTTGCAATAATGATTGAACCATGATCCAAACTGTTACTATTTAAATTTCTTTGTTCTCTACACTGACGTGGTGTAATTCTTGTGTTGTCATAATTTTTGACTTCATGTCCAGCTGCTGTTTTGCTTTGGCATTTTATTCACTTTTATCAGACGAGGTATCAGGATTTTCTGCTTTCTGCTGCTAGGATAGTGTCATTTGCATATCTTAATTATTGGTATTTCTTGCATCAATTGTCATTCCTCCTTATTCTGAACATAGTACAGCTTTCCATATAATATGTTCTGTTTACATATTGAATAGATAAGGTGATAAAATGCACCTTTGGCTACATGAAATCATGCTGCCTCCCCATATTGTCTCCTAAGTGTAGCTTCTTGTCCTCAATAAAGGTTATACATCATAGCAATCAAGTGCTGAGGCAATGCTCATTTTTTACAGAACAGCTCACAGTTTATCATGATCCACACAGTCAAAGGTTTTGCTGTAGTCTGTAAATCATGTAATTTTTTTTTAATTCTTTGGTGTACACAAGTAGCCACTGGATATTTATAATATTATATCTAATGCCTCTTTCTCTCCAAAATATAGCTTGAATGTTAGGCATCAGACACCCTGATAAAGGCTAGAAGAAATGACACTTACAGAAGAGTCTTCTCAGTGGTGGCTTCCAACAGCTAGTATGATTTTCCATCCAAGATCCATCAGGTCACTTCCCTCCATGTCTTCAATACATTGTTAAAAACCTACTTATATAAAGAAGTCTTGTGGACTTTCTGTCTTAGGGAACAGAAGTTCAGATTAAGTGGTCCCTATTTATCTACTTGCATTTTTGCTTTCGATTTCTTGCAATTTCTTAATCTAGGCTTAAATTCCCCTGTGATTTCTTCTGAATTCTGGAAGTGATATCTTGCCTTTTTTCTTTTTATTGTTCTTTTTTTTTACTTTGTACTAGTTTTAGAAGCAGTTATCTTTATTTCTGCATGACAGTAATTGAAAATCCACATTCAGGGTTCTAATCTTTTTTCTGTCAACATTGGATTTTACTTCTTGCCTATTCTTCACAATTTAAGTACAGTATTTCATTTATCATCCATCTAGGTTTTTTCTTCTTGCTATGGGAATTGTCTTTATAGATTCTTTCCTAATCTTCTTTCTTTATTCATATCAGAGCTCTGCACAAATCACAGTTATTAATGCATATGAAAAATGGGAAAAACTCAAATCAAATTAAAATGATAAAATAATGAGACTCTTTTTTTAAAACAGAAGCAGACTAGTTAAATAGATTTATCTCAACCATTTACTACATCTTCTTTTATACATATGATGGGTCATAAATTTCATACACATAAAAGCTGCATTGATTTAACTGACTGACATTCACAGAAAAAAAGTGTCTTGTATCCAAGTAGCTCCATTACACTTGATAATTCACATTGTGTCTGAACTCTGTTCAGTTACTTCCAAATGGTCCTGACAGAATCTTGTCTTGGTGGGTGACACTCTTCAGCATTCTCCTTAGGTTTAGGCTAGCCTCTTTTGGTTCAATATTTATAGCTTGAGAAATATGCAGAGAACTTTCCCTCTATTTTAGGCATTACCTCAGGAAGTAGTGTCCATGAAGTAGATGGGTTTGGTACTGTGTTACTTTATTACATTTGTTATTTTTTATCATTTCCCGGTGTACTTCTGAAAGGTCAGTTCCAGACAAATACAGTAATACCCCGTATAACGTGAGTATCATATAGCGCTAAAACCGCATAACGTTACAAGATTTTCGGAAAAATCTTGTATCAAATAACACGATTTTAACGTTATCCGATACAGTCGTTCTTAGTAGCAGGGTGGGTGGAAAGCTGAACGGGGTTCTCTGTTCAGCTTCCCAGCCACCCTGCAGCTATGGAGGCAGGGGTGGGGAGGCTGGAAAGCTGACGGGGGGCTCCCCTGTTGGCTTACCCAGCCACCCCACAGCGGCGGAGGCAAGGGCGGGTGGCTAGGGAAGCCGACAGGGAGTCCCCGTCAGCTTCCCCAGCCACCCTGCAGGTGTAGATCGGGTCCTCTGATCTCTCTGGAGCAGGCAGGGGACACGATCCAAGCTGTTTCTGGGCTGCCCCGATGTCCTGAGCCAGTGCAGCAAGCCAGAATGTCAGGGTTCGAATCCCGACATTCTGGCTTGCTGCACTGGTTGAGGACATCGGGGAAGCCCAGAAACAGCTTGGATCGGGTTTGCCCACCTCCCTGGACCCAGCCGGGGGTGTGTGTCAGAAACCCCAAAATTGGTTAAAAAAAAAAAGTCCGTCTTTTTAATCAATTTTGGGGTTTCTGATTCCCCCCCCCCCGCTGGGTCCAGCGAGGTGGGCAGACCGATCCAAGCTGTTTCCAAAGTTCCCCCACCTCCCTGGAGGCTGCAGCAAGGCAAAATGTCAGGATTCGAATCCCGGCATTCTGGCTTGCTGCAGCCTAAAAGAGGGTGGGGGAACTTCAAAATTAGCATGCATCGGGTCTCCCGACCTCCCTAGAGCCGATGTGCACTAATTTTGAAGGTTTGTAGGAGTGAAGAAAAGCATGAAGAAGGTGCTTTCATGGCAAGGAGTTAGCAGATGCAGAAGAGATTAAGAAAAGATGGAAAGAGTACACAGAGGAGCTCTACAAAAAGGACCTCAACACCCCTGATAATCACAATGATGAGAACATTGAACATGAGCCAGACATTCTAGAGAGTGAAGTCCGAAAGGCCCTAAAAAAACACTGCAAACAAAAAAGCCAGTGGAGTTGATGGTATCCAAGTTGAACTTTTCAAAGCCCTACAAGATGATGGAATCAAATTATTGCATTCTATATGCCAGCAGATTTGGAAAACAAAACAATGGCCACAGGATTGGAAAAGATCTGTATACGTTCCACTCCCCAAAAAGGGTAATGCCAAAGAATGTTCAAATTATCGAACAATTGTGCTCATCCCTCACGCTAGCAAGGTGATGCTCAAGATAATACAGGATAGACTGCAACAGTATGTGGAGAGAGAATTACCAGAAGTGCAAGCGGGTTTCAGAAGAGGCAGGGGGACTAGAGACCACATCGCCAACATAAGATGGATCATGGTAAAAACAAAGGAATATCAGAAACAAGTATACTTCTGTTTCATTGATTACACGAAGGCTTTTGATTGTGTCGACCACAACAAAATGTGGCAAGTAATTAAAGAGATGGGAATACCGGAACACCTTATAGCCCTCATGAGAAATCTGTACATGAATCAAGAGGCAACAGTTAGGACAGAAAATGGAATGACGGAGTGGTTTGGAATAGGAAAAGGAGTAAGACAAGGCTGCATTTTGTCACCCTGCTTATTCAATTTATACACAGAACACATAATGCGCAACGCAGGGATGGAGGAATCACAATTTGGGATCAAAATTGCTGGAAGAAACATCAACAATTTGAGATATGCAGATGATACCACCCTAATGGCAGAAAGTGAGGAGGACCTAAAGAAGCTCCTGATTAGGTTGAAAGAAGAAAGTGAAAAAGCTGGCTTGAGACTCAATATCAAGAAAACCAAGATAATGGCAACAGGCCCTGTCAGTCCCTGGAAAATAGATGGGGAAGAAGTAGAAGCAGTGACAGATTTTACTTTCTTAGGATCTAAGCTCACTGCAGATGGTGATTGCAGCCATGAAATAAAAAGGCAACTGATTCTTGGGAGGCAAGCGATGAGAAACCTGGGGAGCATAGTGAAAAGTAGAGACATCACATTGAAAACAAAAATTCGCATAGTCAAAGCAATGGTATTCCCTGTGGCAATGTATGGTTGTGAGAGTTGGACCATTAGGAAAGCTGAACGCAGAAGAATAGACGCCTTTGAGATGTGGTGTTGGAGGAGAGTTTTGAGAGTCCCATGGACAGCGAGGAGAACAAATAGGTCAATCTTAGAAGAAATTATCCCTGACTGTTCCTTAGAAGGCCAAATAATAAAGATGAGGCTAAAGTACTTTGGACATCAAATGAGAAGAGAGGATTCACTTGAGAAAGCTTTGATGCTTGGAAGGGTCGAGGGCAAAAGAAGAAGGGGACGGCCCAAGATGAGATGGCTAGATGGGATTGTAGAGACAATGGGCACAGAGCTGAGCGAGTTGAGGGGGATGGTGGAGGACAGGAGTGCCTGGCGGACAGTGGTCCATGGGGTCGCAGAGGGTTGGAATCGACTGTGCGACTGAACAACAAAAAAGAATATCCATGAGACTGCAGTGGCTTCATAGTTAAGATACTGAACTTGATGACTGCAAGGTTGGGAGGTCAATAGTTCAAGACCCAAGTGCTATACAATAGAGTGAGGTCCTGCCTCTGTTACACCTCCTGCCAACCTAGCATTCATTTGGTGGGAAGGTAAACAGTTTTTCATGCACTCTCGTTTCTTGTCATGCCTGCCACATATCCATGAAAATGTCTGCAGATGCAGACAGTGCTGGCTCCTTGGATCCTTGGCTATGGTGACCTAAAGGACATCCTATTAAGCTTAAATGCTTTATGTCAATGAAAGAGAGAGATATGGACGTTTTGGCGGAGGTGTGTTTTCCTCTTTTGATTCTTTCCTTTAAGCCTTGTTGTCAAATATCACCACAAAGGGTCTGTCAGAAGCCAATCAGAATGTGGGGTGGAGAGAAAAAACTGCAATGTTGAAGCTGTAAAAGGGCCTAGATTAGTTGCTGGAATGCAAAAGGAATTCTTTACATTTCAGATTCATCACTGCCCCCCATTAGAAATCTTTCTTTCTCTCCCAATCCCTTGGAGAGCTGGAAACAGCAATGTGGGTAGATGGAAGAAAGCAACATGAAGTAAAAAATGGCTGGCAGAATCACTGTTGCTGTGAAGAGTTCAATAGCTGGAGGGATGCAACCAGCATGAAGATCTCATACGAATTTTCTCTACATCCTTTGGTATTTTGGAGGGCAAGGCAAGGCAGATGCCAGAAGCAAGGGGGCAAAGAGAGTGGGCATGCAGGGTGGTGGATTCAGAGCAGTCATGACTCTTGACTTAAAAAATTCACCCAAAGGTTACCACCCCTCCTTCTTCCCTGGTGTGGGTGGATAATTGTAGGACAGCTCAGTTCAGAACATCTTCCACTTATTTCTACCCCTGACCCATTTCTCTTCCTCATTTTGAATTGCCTCAAAGGCAAAAGAAGACCTATGAACCTAACAGGAGGGTTATGAGTAAGAGTTTGTGTGTGTGTGTGATCAAGGTCAACAGTTTGGGCAGCAGAGGTGGAGGTGGCAAGGGATAGGGACTGCAGTTGTATGCAATCTACTTTAGAACACCTCAGGCTCCTAAACTAGTAGTATAAAGCTGTCATCCATTTACAACTTTCTGATCATGTGGTTAGTAGTTTGCACTGTGAGTCTGCTGTCCTCCCTGTGAGCTACTCCTTGACCCCTTTGATCCTATGTTGTCGTTTTTGCCTGTGCCTCTGTATTGTTCTGTGCTTTTGCAGTGTTACCTATGTTAGAGTTTCCAATGAATTTATTATTAATAATATAAATCACTGGGGTTTGTCCTGACAAGAAACCAGAAATAAGACACAATAGTTGCTTAACTAAGCCAATTTTATAAGAAGCCAAGAGAGAATGGATAGCAATGGTTCCCTTTCTTAAGTGAAAGAAAGGACCCCAAGATACATTTACACCATGGATTTATAGATTGAATAACAACCGGGGATTTTCTATTATTGCCAGTTGTAAAAAGCTATGACATTGCCTGGCCAATCATTGTGTACCTCTGTACCTGATGTGTATAAATTAATGCCACAAGATCTCATGCTTGCATCTGATGAAGTGGACTTGATCCACAAAAGCTCACATTTAAATGTAGGAGTTAGTCTTTAAGGTGCCACAACTTTCTTGTCTTTCTTGTTGTTCTGTTTTATTTACTCTCTGATATGCTTGCGCAGACTAATATGGCTGCAACTTCAACAATTTCATTTATAGACAGTTTACACCAAGGAAAATACTCATTTTACTGTGTTGGTCAAAAGGCCATTTACCTAAGGCATCCTACAATGAGATTGGTTGATTGCCTAAAACTTCACAACTTTCACACTATTAGGTACAGGGTATCCTTAAAGGGATCCAGAATATGCAGTGATGGGATGTTACAGGTTCGCACCAGTTCACCAGAACTGGTAGTAACTTTTCCCAGTGTCCTGGAGATCCGGTAGCGGCTTTTGGAGGGAACCACCTCGGGGGCTTACCTTATCACCGGTTCTCCCACTGTGCAAGCACACCAAGCACTTGGTGTGGATGCGCACCTACAGCACCTGTGTGCATCTGCAGCCTCCTTTCTGTCTTCCCAAGTGGGGCGGAGGAAGAGAAGCTGCTAGCCTGAATCTCCTATAGCCTCCTCCCCAGGGTAAGTGACTCACCTTTGGGTATGGGGTGTGGGTGTGTATTTTAATGTGTGTTTAATGTGTATTTATTTGTTATGTCTTATAACGTGAAACATTATATTGTTAGTTTTAGTTGTGTTATGTTACATTTTTTAATTTTTTAATTTATTATTATTTTGATTTTTTTTAAAAAAAAATAAAAGTCTCATGACCAACTTTGGCCCCACCCACCAGGTAATATGGTCCCGCCCGTGACATTGGATCCACCCACAACATTGGCTTTGCCCACAAATTAAGCTCCACCCACATAATTTGTTCCACTCACAAATTAGGCTCCGCCCACGGTGTGGTAGTAAAAGTTTTGACATCCCACCACTGAGAATATGCAACTCATCCTGCACATTCACATGGATTTGTTATTGTCCCTACTTAACACCTCTAATAGATAAACACCCTGGTTTTGTCCCTTTTGACATGCATTCTTCCCAGGAACAAGTGAAGATACCTTTTATTTTCTGAGTCTGACACAAAGAAATGCCTAAGCATGTTATTAGTGTTTGGGTTATTTAAGAAAACACTTCTTATAGCCATTGAATAAAAGTAAATACTGTACGCTGAAGTGTGCTTCTTCTTCTTCTTCTTCTTCTTCTTCTTCTTCTTCTTCTTCTTCTTCTTCTTCTTCTTCTTCTTCTTCTTCGTCTTCTTCTTCTTCTTCTTCAAGTGACGTATCCAATTCCAAATACTGTATTGGCATTCATCATGGTGATCAGCCATGAAAATTGTCCTGGGAACGATATGCTGCAGTTGTCTTCCATTTGCCTTCCACATCACAGTGTGACACCCATACTTCTGATCCAGTTCCGTGAGTCACTTTATGGTCCTGGGCCCTTTTGGCACACAAGGCCCTCCTCAGCCCCAGGCCAGTATTGAAAAAGCTGTTCCCCTCCATCAAGATTGATTCAAGTCAGATTTAATCCACTAGGAGATTTATTTATTTATTTATTTATATTTCATACTTGCTAACCCGCCCCAATCGGGCAAGCCCGACTCTGGGCGGCTTACAACCCAAGTTAAAACACATCAATAAAAAATTTAAAAATTCATAGACTAGCCATCCCTGTGAACTTCATCACCCAAGGCTGTCAGATTAGTTAACTGCCACCTGACAATCTGCATTGAGTTGCTGGTAGTATGGTTTACTCTATTACCATTGCAGGATCACTCGGCTAGACTTGGAGAAGTATGTATATAGACATTAATTGTGTACTGGTGCTCATATGAATGTTAGTGATTGTGTTTAGCTTGTAGCAGTATTCTTTGTTCTCTGCTGCCTTGTCTCTGCTTTGTGCTGTAGTTTTAATGGATTCTTATGCCCCTTTTTAACTACTAAAGGCTAGCTAGATAGGTTAGTGGTTTGAATATCTGACTGTGGAACCAGACATTGGGAATTTGAGGCCTCAGGATGCCTCTTGGGAGAAGACCCAGCTAATTTAGCCTTGGGCAAGCTGCATAGTCCCAGGTCACTCCCAGAAGAAGGGAATAGTAAACCACTTCTCTGTGTTCTCTACCTAACAAATCTTGGAAAGGGTTGCCATAAATTGAAATTTGCTTGATGGCATACAATTACCATTTTTATTAATGCCAGTAAAGTGAATAAAAAAAAACAAAAAACAAAATGAGAGAAAGTAAAGTGGCCTATTTCAGGTTTAATAAAAGTCCCTGTGGATGTAAGTAATAAAAATCAACAACTTTCTTTCTTTCTCTCACGCACACATCCGAAAGAACCTGAAAGGGGAAAAAACAAATCGTTGAAAAGATAATGCTTTTACATGAGCTTAAAAGACAGAAAATAACATTTTTGCTGCTTTACTACTGTTTTGTATGTTTCCTCATCATGCTGAAATCAGGCAATTAGGGTGTTAATTACTCTGGAGCTCTTTTTAACAGAAATGAGTCAAGTACTGTAGTATTTCTTAACACCCACTGCCAAATTGGACAGTTGCCTAGAAACCATAAACTGAAGCACACCAGATAGAAGTAAACCTCTTTAAAATAAAAGTTTTTTTTAAAAAAAAAACTTTACTTCACACAAAGAAGAAACACTTACAGCGTCTTTTGTAAAAAACAAGAAACAGATTTTTTTTTGTGTCCGAGTAACAAAGTGAGAACATTGATTCAGCCTCTCCAAATCATGGAAACATTCAATGTGGTTCTCAAGGTTTCTCTGTATTGAAAAAAAAATGCCTGGTAACAAGAAGCTGGCACCAGAATTGTCAAAACATGGCAGCTGCATCTGTTGATACCAAAAAAAAAGTGGTCACATTGGGGTAATATTGTGAAATCGAAATTATAGCCTTGATCCTAAAATAAAACACAGTTTTTCTCTTATGTTGCATAATAATATTTACCAGCAAATGATGCAAAATCAATAATACATTTCTAAAAACTCCATTTACCAGACTGTCTCCCAAACATTTCATAGCAAGAATACTGGATTCCCCACATTTTCTTAAAGTAGAAAGTTGGTGTTAGGATCTTTCTTCTCACAGTCAGACACATCCACAGCTGCGCATCCTTTCGGTTTTGGCCCAGACACTTCACTCTTTCTGAGGTTACTTTTACATGCCCTCTGCTCTTCTCCAGTAGCATATTAGAGACCTTATAACCCGAGGGGCTCATCTTTTGGCATCACTTCTTTTAATCTTTTGATGCTGTCCATGGGGTTTTCTTGGCAAGAATACAGGAGTGAGTTGACATTTCCTCTCTCTCTCTCTCTCTTGAATTTGAGAGCTTGTAGATAACATGAATATTAGCCTTCATGAGTATTGGAAAATCTCACTAAGGAGTTGTTGTTCTTGGTAGTGGTAGTACTGCTGCTATGGCTATTCCTTCTGGAAGAAAGCATACCTTTTGGTCATTCTCAACATGACTCATCTGTGGAAGATAACACTACATCTTCCAGGGCTGATCTTCTCAGGCACAACACAATGTGTTGCAGCTCTGAAGGGCTATACAAGAGTTGAGAGCCTGTAGTACTAGCAGAAGTGGTGGATCTTGCAGAAAGAAACTGTTAGATCCTGTCCTACATCTAGAGAAAGATCTGAGCAGAAATAGTGAGGAGACCCACTTAGTTATTATTTGTGAATTCCTTCCCCCAGCTGTAGTATCTTTGAATTCAAGGCCCTAGGAATGTCCCCACCAGCCCATGATCAGAGAGATGAAGTGCTTTCAAATAGACTTACTTCCCTTTCTATGATACTCTTGCAACCCTGTGATCTTATGGGTATTTTAGGAAGTACTGCTATATGATGCAAAGCAAAGCTAATCATAAACATGTCACATCAGATGAATTCTCAAACGAAAAGGGAGAGAGAGAGGAAACTACTTTTAGGCACCTTTCACTGTCTGGATGAATGTCCCCAGTGTCAACCATAGACATTTTGCTACTGTAGGAAAAGGGCAAAATACTTCCTCTCTTCTGCCATTTGAAATATAAATAATGGGAGCTGACTGGACTGGAAATTGAATCTTACTGATGACATGAAAGCATCCTTCATGACATGTGGGGCTACCTGATGAGCATTCAAGACAAGCCACACAATGCAGACGCACACCTGTCTTCCCTTATGTTGCTCCTCCTCTATGCTTCATTTTGCCTCACAATAGGGACAGCATTCCAATAATAATAATGACAATAATTTTGTGTCAGAAATTATTCTGGGTTGAAAGGATTTTTTCTGGAGAAATTGTGCATAGGGGACGCCCAAATGAGGCTTCTTTCATGTACCCAAAATCATTTCCCACCAAAGTGGTCCCTATTTATCTACTTGCAATTTCCTTCTTTTGATCTGCTAGGTTGGCAGGAGCTGGGACAGAGACAGGTGCTCAAACCGTCATGGAGTACCTGGGTCTCGAACTGCCAACCTGCTGGCCTTCCAGCTAACATGGCAAGCTTCTTAACCACTGAGCCACTGCAGCCCCTTCTAGCCTTGCAATTATTCACCATGGCGTGAGATATGTGTTTATTCTTTCCCTCCTTCCAGAATCTTCTAGAGGTCTCTTTGTTTTGTCTCCAAAAAACATTTGGAGACAGTGAAATAGAAGATAAATTTTCAGCACAGCAAAGCAGACTTTGCTTAGAAATAAACTGCCAGAACCCTTCACATGGTTGTTCTGATAATCAGCTTTGTTCGTTTTAGGCTATCAGACTTAAAGGCATTAAGCCAGTTTCTGACTCTGTTCCTAATGTCACAAGACAATGTCTTTAGCTGACTAGATACTGTACATGAAAATGATAAAAAAAAAGTTAGTAATAAAGCTTTAAAAAACCTATTTATGTCTTAATCCTTGTTACTTGCTCTTAGTTAAAATCATTACACAATTTATCACTGTTTTTTATTTCTTTTTTCTTTAACAGCATACATAGAAATACTTTATGTTTAAACTATTCTTGAGGGGAAAATATATATTTTAAAATGCAGTGGCTCAAGTGGCTAAGACACTGACTGGAAGGCGAGAGGTCAGCTGTTCGAATCCCGAATACTGCAGGACAGAATGAGCTCCCATCTTTGTCCCAGCTCCCCGTCAACCTAGCAGTTTGAAAGCAAGAAATTGCAAGCAGATAAATAGGGACCACTTCAATGGGGAGGTAAATAGCGTTCCGTGCGATCCAGTGTCTAGTCATGCCTGCCACATGACCACAGAACCGTCTGCAGAAGCAGACAGTTCTGGCTCTTTGGCTTTGAAACAGAGATGAGCACTGAACCCTAGAGTCAGATATGACTGGCTTTCAAGCAAGGGAAACCTTTTCCTTTACTAAATGTTAAAAATGAGCCTATCAAGAATATGGTAGCAGGACAAATAATAATTTCATGTCAAAAAAAATTTCTGGGTTGAAAGGATTTTTGCAGAAGAAACTCTACTCAGGGAATGCCCAAATAATGCTCCTTTCAAGTCCCCCAGAGCTGGGACAGAGACAGGTGCTCCATCCATCATGCAGTACCCAAGTCTCAAACTGTCAACTTGCCAACCTTCCAGCTAACAAAGTCAGCTTCTTAACCACTAAGCCACCATAGCCCGTAGGTTGGCAAATGAAGAGGGGAATACAGCCAGGAAAAGCAAGTGTGAGGCCATCTGCCTCAAAACAGTGTCCCTGGTGGATTTCATAGACTTTGGTGACAGAATGGTTGAAGGGCATGGGTAGCAGAAGTGAGGCCCCAGGTGAAAGGAAGGAGGCAAAAGCTGATAATGAGTACCTGAGGGGCAAGGTTAAAACCAGATTAAATTGGTGGTACCCAAGCTTAAAGGAAGAGAAGAAAGAAGTTCATCACCCTGAATGGACTCTGAAGCAGTGACATGATCCCAAAGAAGCTGATGAACCTTAGTCTACACTCTGTCCCACTGGCTATAACTGAAAATTGCTCTGACAGGTAGAAGAAGTGGTTTATTAATTAATAGAAGTGTAATGGACAGAGTGTCAGACTAGGACTCAGGAGACTTAGGTTCAAATGAAGACTGGTAGTGGTAAACCACTTCTTAAATATCTGTCCCTTATCCAATGCTTCAAATAGCCTTTTATGGTTGGGGGCCTTTCAAATACCACATGACTCAAAATAGGCTACATTTTGACACCCCCGTGACATTCTGTGACCTTTGATCAACACACCCTCACCCCTAAATCACATGGTTTCTCTGTTTTCCCTCATTTGAAGAGAAAAGGCAGAAGCATGGCTGGCCCAGAGCCTGAGGACACCTGCCACCCCAGTCACAGAGTCCCACCTGGCCTGGGGGGCTAAAAGCCATGCTAGCTCGAGTAGTGGAGGACAGTCCTGCCCAGAGCCCAAGGAGGCCTGCCACTCCACCCTCTGACTTCCACCTGGCCAGGGGTTAAAATTTTGGAGTTATGTAACTTCATGCCACCACCCCCCCCCCGTGACTGTCCACGACTTTTGGTCAACCCCCTCCCCCCTAAAATGGTCACATGTATTTGAAAGACCCATTGTTATTATAGTTGATTTTGTTTCTAAGAGTTGTTGTTAAAACCGATTCTGTTGCTAAGAGCTTTTGAGGTTTCTGATACACTAGTACCCCGGATAACGTTATGACTTGGTTCCACAAGTCATGTTGTTATCTGGTTTTTAGCGTTGTCCGGGGTATACACCGAACAATGCTAAAAAACATCGGACGCGTTGGCCCACGCGCCAAACGTGGTTTGGGGAGGATACAGAGATTTTCTCCATATCCTCCCCAAGCCGCACTTGACAGGTGCACGCTTGCCCGATGTTTGGAAAGGGTATGGGGGACCATACCCTTTCCAAACATCGGGCGTGTTGGCGGGTGCCAAATGCGGTTTGGGGAGGATATGGAGATTTTCTCCGTATCCTCCCCAAGCCGCGCTTGACAGGCGCACGCTTGCCCGATGTTCGGAAAGGGTATGGGGGACCATAACCTTTCCAAACATCGAGCGCGTTGGTGCACCTGCGCCAAACGCGGTTTGGGGAGGATATGGAGATTTTCTCCGTATCCTCTCCAAGCCGTGCTTGACAGGCGCACGCTTGCATGATGTTTGGAAAGGGTATGGAGGACCATACCCTTTCCAAACATTGGGCACATTGGCGCGCGCGTCAAACGCGGTTTGGGGAGGATACAGAGATTTTCTCCGTATGCTCCCCAAGCCGCGTTTGACAGGCGCGCGCCTGCACGATGTTTGGAAAGGATATGGGGGCCCATACCCTTTCCAAACATCATGCGGGCGGGCCCTGGGGGGGTTGGATTGGGTAGATGTTCTACCCAATACAACCCCTCCCCCCCACACGATTGTTCCGGATAACGCTAAAAATCGCGTTATTCGATACAAGATTTTTCCAAAAATCTTGTAATGTTATGCGGTTTTAGCGCTATACGGTACAATCGTTATCCGGGGTATTACTATATTATGATTGCTTAAAACTCCTGCCATTCTGGCAATTTGCTCCCAGCTCATGATGAGTTCCTTTGGTTGCCTGGGTGCTTGAACCCATGCCTCCAGGGATGTAGTCAGGATTCTAGATGTGGGTGGGCAAATATTTTTTTCAGGAAGGGCAACAATATCATATATACAGTATGTGTGTGTGTCATATACAGTATATAAACATCTGGGAGTTTGAGGGTGGGCACACTGCTAACTCAAGGTATACAAGAGTCAAGAAGTGGTTTATTAATTAAAAGAAGAACCAGACATTCTACTTTGCGTTCATATTTGCTTTGACAGAAGAACCAGCCGTTCCATACAGTCACAATGTTGCTTCTGATCTGAACCCCGAAGAGGTGCCATGTTTGGATGTGAGCTGTAGTTTCCCCCCCAAAAAAAATTGTAGGCAGTGGAAGGAGGCTTAGCTTTCTTTTGCCATTCCTTCTCAGCAGACACATTTCCCCTTGTTCCATATCTGCTGACTTTGGTGACTAAAATGAGCTCTCTTGATCCTTGTGTGAATGCTGCGGAGTCATCAGTTGCAAAGATAGAAAGAGCTGCATATTATTACTCTGTGCATCAGCAAGAGAACTGTTTATTCAGCTCTTGCTAATTACACTGGAGCAAAAGCACACCAAAGTTAATGGGTTTACACAGGTGTCCCTGAGGACAGATCCAAAGGCACAAGTACAATTTTGCTCACAGAGCTCCCATCCTGTCACACAATTAGAACAGCCCAGTTTGGTTCCCAGATCTTTTTTCTGTACTACAATGACAGTTACAAGTAAACAGTTTCAAGGCTAATTCTCCTTTATTTAACAAGTGGAGAAGTTTTGTGGGGGACGTGAGTTGTTTGGCACTTCCTAAAAATAAAACAACGATGTCAAATATTTCTGCAGTATATTATTAAAATCTAATTAATTACTACAATATCTGATGGAAAACAATTAGATGTTCAATTCTACAATTAACATTAAATTGTTATAATAATGCTCACCTCTATGATTGCTATTGAATTAAAAAAGTGACTGTAAAACTTCAATAGATAACCTAATTTCCTTTTATAAAGGACTGGCACAAACAAATTACTTCTTTATCATGGATTATTCATTACACATAATTAATTGTTCAGAAGCAATATAGTGCCAATGGAAATAGTACATAAACTATAATGAGTAAACAAAACTAAGTGGGTTTCCTGCTAGTTTTTAGTTTTGTTTTGCTTTGTGGTTCATTTTAGCAACTTTGTCACTATATACATGGGAAGATATTTTTTTTATGTCAACTACGTTCTCCACAGTAAAACCCAAGGAGTCCATGTCTTTCATTGGAAATATTTTACTGTATTAAATATATACACATGGAGCATAGAAGCAAGATTTTGAATATCACTTATTCCTTTCATTAGAGACAACTTATAGAATGGGACTGCAGTACCTCAAGTGGTTAAGATGCTGGACTCATTGACTGGAAGGTCGGAGTTCGATTCCCAGGTACTGCATGACAGAGTGAACTCCTGCCTCTGTCCCAGCTCCTGTCAATCTAGAAGTTCAAAAGCAAGAAATTGCAAGTAGATAAATAGGTACCACTTTGGTGGGAAGGTAAACAGCATTCTGTGCACTCTGGTGTTGAGGCATGCCTGCCACATGTCCACAGAAACATCTGCAGATGCAGACAGTGCTGGCTCTTTGGCTATAGAGAGATAAGCACTTAACCTTAGAGTTAGATACAACTGGCTTTCAAACAAGAGCGACCTATAGAATTTTATTTGGACCTTTTGTCCTATTTAGGATTAGATACATTTGATATTTTATTTATTTATTTATTTTGGCCTCTGTGTATTTGGCAGCTGTATGGTATGTATCTAGGGGTCATTACTGTCTCCAATGCACATAGAATGTACCTAGTGCCAACAATGGGGGAAGGGATTTCAATCAATTGGTTTCTGACTAATTTACTAAATTATGCAAATGTGTTCATATTTAAGATAGAAAGTTAGAGTAAAAACAGTAAAATGCTGGAAGGAGGGAAATAGACAAATCCATCCAGGGCCAGATGGACTAGAAATGTAAACTGATCAAATCAATTTCCTGAAGTGAGTTTAGTCACACATTCTTCAAATTATTCCTAGAGATTTCTAGTTATTATAAGGCTGATCCTCTGCAGCCAGGCTCTCAAATAAGAAATGAAGTATATATTTTGACATGATGATTGTAAATTTTGGAGCAAAATCTTGCTCGTTTTTTAGTTAGAGATTCATTTGTTCATTCATCCATTTGCATTTGCTTGTTTGTTCATTCATAATTACAGTTATATTGCATCTTCTAGGACATTCAAGATGGGATTTTCTACAATTTTGTTCACATTCTATTCTCAAAGCAATCCTGTGAGATAGTTGAAGATTTCCCAGTGTGGACGTGAACAGGGATATCTCAGATTCCATTAAACCTCCCCGACATTGAACAATGCGTAACAGAGATCCATTTTGTCATATTCTTACCTTTCAACTAAAATGAACTGTTTTTGCTGCCACAGTGAGAACCATTCTAGGTTTAGATGGTTTGCAAGATAATAATTGAGAAGGGGGATTCTAGGGTTTTGAGACTTGCATTAGGTCACCTTTGCTCGAAAACCAGACATATCCAATTCTAGGGTGTGGTGCTCATCTCCATTTTTGCCAAATACCCAGTGCTGTCTGTGTCTGCAGACGTTTCTGTAGTCATGTGGCAGGCATGATGACGCTAGAGTGTACAGAATGCTGTTACCTTCCCACAGAAGTGAAACCTAATTATGTACTTGCAATCTCTTGCTTTTGAATTGCTAGGTTGGCAGGAGCTGGGACTGAGGCAGGAGCTCACTCTATAGTGCAGCACTCGGGTCTCAAACTACTGACCTGCCAATCTTCCAGTCATCAAGTTCAGCATTGTAGCCACTAAGCCACTGAAGTCTTCAAGACTTGCTTTCCGACTATGCAATTTATGATACTGAGTTCTCTAATGTCCACTGAGCTTTCTGAATTTTCTGGTTTTGCCACTTGTCTCACCAATAAAATTCCTCACTAGTTCCTTTGCTATGGAGATTCCTCTGATGTGCTGTCCTTGGTCTTCTGACAAGATACAGGAGCCGGCAGAGCAGAACTCAGAACTATAACCATGTTTTTGGAGCTTGACTGCTTGCTTCTCTTCCAGTACGCCTGTACCTAGAACATGGGTCAGCATTCTTGGCTATCCAGATGTTCTTGGACTTCAATTCTCAGAAGCTCTGATCAGCAGGAGTGCTGACTTGGGTTTCTGGTATTTGAAATCTGAGAACACCTGGAGAGCCATGTTTGTTGACTCCTGATCTAGAATATAGAAAACCTGTGTTTTGTTTATTTTAAAATAAACTCCAACTCCCAGAATGCCTTAACTATTAAGGTAATTTGCACTGCTGACAGAGAATTTTGAGTAGTTCACTGTCTTAAAAAACCACTTTACCAAATTTTGATGGTATCCAGGATGCTTTTTTAAAAAAAAGGTATCACAAGCTTCTTTATAGTTTAGTAGAAACTAAGACTCCCTTAGTTTCCTTCTGCATGCACTCCATATACAGTAATACCCCGGATAACGATTGCATCGTATAACGCTAAAACCGCATAACGACAACAAATTTGGGGGGAAGATTTGCACCGGATAACGTTCTTTTTAGCGTTATCCGATACAGTCGTTCTTAGCAGCAGGGTGGCTGGAAAGCTGAACAGGGTTCTCCGTTCAGCTTCCCAGCCACCCTGCAGCTATGGAGGCAGGGGTGGGGTGCCTGGAAAGCTGATGGGGGGCTCCCCGTCGGCTTCCCCAGCCACCCCACAGCTGCGGAGGTAAGGGCGGGTGGCTAGGGAAGCCGACAGGGAGTCCCCGTCAGCTTCCACAGCCACCTTGCAGCTGTAGATCGGGTCCTCTGATCTCTCTGGAGCAGGCAGGGGATCTGATCTACAGCTGTTTCTGGGCGTCCCCGACGTCCCCAGCCAGTGGAGCAAGCCAAAATGTCAAAGTTCGAACCCTGACGTTTTGGCTTGCTGCACTTGCTGAGGATGTCGGGGAAGCCCAGAAACAGCTTAGATCGGGTTTTCTCACCTCCCTGGACCCGGCAGGGGGGGGGGGGGTCAGGGACCCCAAAATTGGTTAAAAAATGGACTTTTCTTTTACCAATTTTGGGGTCCCTGACCTCCCCCCTTTGCCGGTTCCAGGGAGGTGGGAAGACCCGATCCAAGCTGTTTCTGGGCTTCCCCAATGTCCTCAGCAAGTGCAGCAAGCCAAAATATCAGGATTCAAATCCTGACGTTCTGGCTTGCTGCAGCCTCCAGGGAAACAGGGCTTTTTTTAACATTGTGTGATCGATGTATCGCACAACGTTAAAAACTGGATAATGACAAGACTTGTGGAACCAAGTCTCATTGTTATCCGGGGTACTAGTGTATTCCTTTTTTAAAAAAATTCATCCAGGGTGCTTTTAGAGGTTGTTGTTTTTTTTAAATGGTGATGCTACAGTTGTGGATGTCTCTCTCGTCTCACCACTGGCTAGAAAGTGTCTTGACATTACTCTTCACCTGCTTTAGCCCAGATTTCTACCTAGCCTAATCCTCATGTTCTCTATTGGTTCTTACTGCATAACAATAAAAAACATGTTAAATGACATCTTGAGGGAAGCAGGAGCCAGTGGCATTGTAGAGCCAAGAGAGGAAATGGGATTAAAGGGTCTCAGAAAAATGAATTTGTGCCATTGCTCTGTGGAAGCACTCTCGTATTTATTAAAGTGGAGGAATAAGGTAAGCCCCTCTGGTGTTTCTAAGTGCCATTTCAAAGTATGAAATGTGGTGGTGTACAATGTGGCCTAATGTCTCAGTACATCCTTGGGCAATTTTGTATTGGTTTTTAAAAAATGACAGTCAACAGGAGATACCCTATAAATGTAATTCTAACCTGATATGGAAAAGTTTTCATTACCAGGGGAAAATAAGTTCCTGGTAATAGTCACTTAATAGTGTAAATTTCAGTAGAAGAAAAGGTGCCCAACTCCTTTCTCGTGTTACACTGGCAATGTAGGTGCAGCTGCTGAACATCTCCTTTTCATTTTGGGAAGAGAACATCAAGGGTTTATAGAAGGATGGCCCATAGCTCTTGTCTCACTGATGTCACTTTTACCCCTTTGAAAACTAGGACAAAGAAAGGAACCCACTTTCCTCCTCTTGTCGTAACATCTTTTTATTTTCCTCCAGTATTATAATAATTAACTTGTGAACTGCCCAGAGAGTGTCCTAAGCGCTATTAGGTGGTATATAAATGTGATTGCTTTGGTTTGATCTTGATGGGCTCAAGGTTGACTCAGCCTTCCATCCTTCTGAGTCAGCAAATTGAACACCTTACATGTTGGCAGAGTAATCCTAATTCCTTTGTGAACCATCCAAAGAGTTCTCTAAGCACTAGGACTCAGTCTGACCAGGTTATCCTGCTATGGTAATAGAGTTGACCATATTGCCAGTGACTCAATGCCAATTAACTAACCTGACAACCCTGAGGACTAATGACCTTGGAGGGGGGCAAAGTCCACAGGATAGAGTGATGGTCTCCAAGTGGATTAAATCCCACTTGAATCCATCTTGATGTAGGACAGCAGCTTCGTGAATACTGGCCTGGGGCAGTTGAAAGCTCTGCATTCCAAAAGGGCTCAGGACTGGAAAGCGACTAGAGGAACTGGATCCGTGGTATGCGTGTCATTCTGTGAAGAAGAAGAAGAAGAAGAACAACAACAACAATTACTACTACTACTACTACTACTACTACTACTACTACTACTACTACTACTACTACTACTACTACTACTACGAGGTAGTATATATTGTAAGTGTAGCTGCTGTAAGCAACTTATACAAGTTAAGGAGACCTTAATGGTGGTGAGAACATTTTGGGCCCAACTCTCTGCTAGAGATTTAGAGATGTGACAGTCATTGTTCTTTCTTGTAGTGTCTTGTCTTATCAAGGCAGTCTAAATCGATGAGAATGAGGAATTCAGCAAACATCTAAAGGAAAAAATAAGTCCTTGATCAATCTAGGAGATAACATGGTCCTATTTTCCTGTTCTACATGTTTTAATAAGAGCTTTTCAAAGTATTTGCTGTTGTTCAGTCACACAGTCAAGTCCAACCATTTGCAACCTTGTGGACCCCAGGTTTATTTCTTTAATACTATCAAGAATGAATCGTATGGGCTGGTGTTGTCCATATAATTAGTTTTCTTGTGCAAGAGCACTATGTTTTATCTGCTTCCTTGACATTTCCAATGTGGAGAGTGTTTACGATCATCTCTTTATATAAAAAACATTAAAAAGTAATTTCTGATTGTTCATTGACTCATTTTCTACTATATACGGGAAATATTAAAACATGGACTATGTCCTCTGATCTTCATTTAAAGGTGGGCTAGCTCAACAACAAATTTGGGAATATCTGGCAAGCAGGAAGGCACCTCCAGATAAATAATTTCAGGCAGCAGGATTATGGAAGATGTCTGACAATGATTTTGTGAATAAATGGACCAATGGGTTAACAAAATATAAGGCAACTTCATTAGTCTTACAATGAGAAGATGACTTCTGAAAATGGCAATAGTATTTAGTGAAATAGATAACTGTCTGCTGTGAGTGTAAAAAGGTGACTTTCCAGTTGCTTTGTTGTTAGGATCAGACTGGAATGAAATATTATGAACAGCATGCAGTTGCTTTTGAAACCAATGGTTTCTATCTCTTCATCTTTCCCTTGGTAACATTGTTCTGAAAATGTCCTTCATCTCTCAAATTGCAATCATGCAGTCACTATGAAATGTGATGATGTTATAGCAGGAAATCTTTACCACTTTATGTTACAGGTTCTGGGCAGGGCTTATTTTGCCTTTTATGTTTCATTGACAAACTCATTTTATGAATGACTTCAGGGGGTGCTATTCTTTCTACCTTTCCCACCTGAAAACCTTCAAATAACAAAGAAAAAGAGCAAAAGAAAGGAAGATAATTAATATGAGATAGTAAAAAGTGTGGCCCCTGAATTATAGAATGCAGCTGAAAGATCTAGAGATACACAGATGCTTTTTTAAAATATCTATTAATAATCACATCGGCTTAAATAATATATCATTCTGGCTTTAGTAGGAAGACATATTTCCTTGATGGTATCATAGTGCTGTTTCCATAGTGCTGGAAAAAGTATCTCTGTCCCTTGATATCAGTTGCAAAGAAGATTACACATAGTCCATAATTATGCCTTTGTGAACATACACAACCCTTTCTTTACCATCAGTGGATTATATAAAAAGAAGTGTTCTTATATATGTTTGGTTTATGAGCATCACTGTAGTTTCATGCTGTGTTTTACCTGAGACTAATTTTACTTGGAAATAGATGAAAATTAGAGGCGTGTTCTGTCTTCAGACAAGTGTGTCAAAATGGACCGAATGAAGGCTATTTCTCCAGCCCTTGTGGTGGCCGCAGGAAAGATCATGCAGCCCTGGTTGTCTACAGGCAGAACAGAACTCTGCATGGATCTCTCATGTTCAGGTGGGCATTCTTGGGGTTGAAAGCAGAAAAATTAAAAGTCATAGCACACAAGGAAATGGAAATAGAAACTAATATTATTCATTCATTCATTCATTCCATTTATACCTCACCCATCTGAGAGGTATTTCTACTCTGGGTGGCTAACAAGATGAACTTGCATATTAGGAACATATTAAAAACACATATTAAAAGTACAAAAATACAAAAGCTCTGTTGGTGGTGGGGAGAGGTCAAATAAGAAACCTAGCGCTGAGCCACTGTCGACACCTTTTCAAAGGCCTCTTTAAAAAGAAACGATTTGAGCTGCTTTCTGAATGTAGACACGGATGGGGTCTGGCACAATTCAACTGGGAGGAAGTTCCATAAAGTTGGTGCCACCACTGAGAAGGCTATCATACGAGTAGTGGCCTCCCTTGCCAATTTCAGAGTCAGCACTTGAAGCTGCACTGTCTGGGAGGATCGAGTGATGTTGGTTGATATCCTGAGGGGAAGATGCTCCGCCAGGTAGTAAGGCCCCAAACTGTTTAGGGCATTAAAAGTTAGAATTAAGATCTTGAACCTGATACAGAAAATTATGGGTAACCAATGCAGCCCTGCCATTTCTGGTGATTTTGGTCATATTTTCTCACTCCAGTAATCAGCCTAGCTGTTTCATTTTGCACCTGTTGGAGCCTCCGTATCAGGCTCAAGGGAAGCCCCACGTAGAGAGCATTACAGTAATCAATATGTGAGATTACTAGCAAGATGAATAGTGTTATGACGGACTGCCTATCCAAGTATGGAGACAACTGTTAATGATAATGAAGGAAAAAAGCAGCTTTACATAATGCTGCAATCTGTGCTTCTAGGATCAGATGGTGATCAAAAATGACCCCCAAGTTGGGTACTTGTTCTATAGGGGACAGTGCAATTCAAGCTAGCATCAGGTTTCAGGAACCTAGTTGGGCAGATGGACCCTCCAACACCAGTACCTCCATCTTACTTGGGTTCAGTCTCTGATTTTTAGCTTTGATCCATTCCAAAACCACGGCCAGGCAGTCATCCAGGCATCGGACCACATCCATTGCAGATGATATAAAGGAGAAATAGAGTTGTGTGTCATCTGCATATTGATGACAATACACTCCAAATCTCCGGACAATCCCGCCCAGCGGCTTCACATAAATGTTAAATAGCATTGGGGAAATAATCGACCCCTGGGGAACACCCCATTGGAGAGTCCATGGGGCTGACAGACATTATCCAAGGTGAACTCTCTGGAGACAATTGCTGAGGAAAGAACAGAACCACTGTAAAACAGAGGCCTGTATCCCCTGCTCCAACAGTCATCCCATCAGGATACCATGGTCAATGGAATCTAAAGTTGCCGAGAGGTCCAGGAGTACCATGATGGACAAAGTCACCCGGTCTGCCTCCTGGAGCAGGTCATCTCGCAGTGTGACCAGCATGGTTTTAGTGCCATGGCAAGGCCTAAAGCCTGACTGGAATGGGTCCAAACAGTTGGAACTTCTGCAGTTGGTCTGCCACAAGCCTCTCACCTTACCCAAAAAAGGGATGTTCGCCACTGGTCTGTAGTTGTCCAAGATGTCTGTGGCCAGGTTTGGTTTTTTTCATGAGAGGGCATATGATTGTCTCCTTTAGTTTAGAGGGCATAACACCTTCTGCCAAGGAGGCATCAATAATATTTCTCAGCCGCTCTCCTATTCCCTTGGCTGATTTTAAAAGCCAATATGGGCAAGGATCAGAGTGAGAGGTAATGGGGTTACAATGTGAAAGAGCCTTGTCCACCTCCTCAAGTGATGCAAGCTGAAACTGATCCCAAGAAACACCGGTTGAAAATTTCACTGGACATCTCATCCAGATTTAAAGCAACAACTGTGGAATTAAGGTCCCGGATGGATGATCACCACCTTTGATTTAAAATGAGATGTAAACAAATCGCAGGATAATTGGGATTGTTGGGGGGCCTGTGGAATGGCCAAGGATGAGGCCATGTACTATTTTGTATAATTCAGCTTGTCTATTGGTAGCCTCCTGAATAAGGGTTACTTTATAAGTCTTCCTGGCCTTCCTTACAGCTTGCTGGTATAGCGAAGAGGCCCTCCTCACCCGCCCAAGGTTTTCATCCAACAGGACCTGTCTCCACCTGCTCTCTAGCCTTCTCCTGTGCTGCTTCATTGCTCAGAGGTCTTCCATAAACCACAGGGATGGCAAAGCTCTCCAGAGGAGAGGATGATAGGGAGCAATCTTGTCAACCACCCTGGTAGCTTCGACATACCATCTGGCCACCTGGGCTTCGAAATGAAAGCTGAACTGGTTGGTGTTTTGGGATTACTGAAAAAAAGTTCAAAGTTGCTGCCTCCTTTTCTTATTTTTCTTGTATTTCCTGGGCTGAAGGTGTGTGTGTGTGTGTGTGTGTGTGTGTGTGTGTGTGTGTGTGTGTGTGTGTGTGTGTGTGTGTGTGTGTGTGTGTGTGTGTGTGTGTGTGTGTGTGTGTGTGTGTGTGTGTGTGTGAGAGAGAGAGAGAGAGAGAGAGAGAGAGAGAATACATTTCTCCCAGAAATTATTTTCATGTTACTGTGTCAATTCTTACCCCCCCCCTCCTCAACTCATAAGTATTTGTACTTTCCAGTTTGAGGGAATGTGTGCCCCCCTCCCTGAGATTTGGAAATATGCAGATGCTAGCATGGCCTGGGCAAAGATAAGGTTGGAATATAACCAGACAGGCACAGGGCAGTTCAAGCCCCAATCCCTGTGTTCTTGTTTAGGTCCACGCCAGGTGGGAGCCAGTGTGCAAGCCTGGGAAGGCCAATGAATCAAGGAGCTTTATGCTGAACTTCTAAACAAGCAAGACATGTGCAGATTGTATTATGAGCAGCCTGTATAACTATAGATTGTCCAAAATCACTTTTTATGAACTGAAATTGATTGCATTTTAATCCACATTTAAATCCTGACATAAAATGTTTCCTGAGACTTATTACTTGATAAATCCGGAGTTCTCAACCTTTTAAAGCTGGGGGCCAGGTCATGCTCCCTCAGACAGCTTTAGTGGCTGGATGGCCATTTTGCTCTTCCTCCAGCACATGGTACTTTCTGGTGTGGTAGAGGCAGTGGGGGGCACATGAAATGGCACCATGGGCCACATCTAGTCCATGGGCCGCAGTTTGAGAATCCCTGTGATAAATAGATGCATCTCCCCTCTTCATTGAGTCCAGATGGTGACAGATTCTCTATATAAGTTTCCATTTGGCATTTGAACATGTGCAAATTTCAGTCTTTTATTCTCATTTATGTTTAATGATGGATTTAATCCAAACAATACAAGATGTTATACAGAATGCTAAACTTCTGCTAAGTGGACTGAAAGTAGGATCCTTCTGTTCAAGACCCATTGTGTTCGCAGCATGTTGCATTACATTTATTCTTCTAGAATTTCAAATGCAGTAAAATAACAAATTGCAGAAACTCTTCAAATAGCTAGACAATGGAAATAGGATCTGTAATTATACATAGTAATGTTTGGTGCTATGATGAGTATAAATATACAATAAATTTTGTTAGTTTTAATTAGTATTATTTTTGCTTCCAACTAAATGCTTTAAGCATTCAGCTTGAGAAAGAAATATGCCACCCATATATGCTTCATTGGGCATAATTCTATTTCCAGGCAAAATTCAAAGTCCTGTGTTTGAGCTATAAAACCATAAGCAACATGGATCCAGGCTATGTTGGGGCCCAGATCTCTTTATATGCATCAGCTAAGGAAATATTTCGGTGAAATCCAATCTTGGTTCCACTCACACACATAAAAAACACTGAAGTGGTGGCTATGGAAATCACTTCCTTGTTTGCTGTTCATCTGCTGGCAAATGAAGACTTTTCCTTTTATGCAGGCTAAAGAAGTGGATTTAATGAAGGAGTGGTTGTTTTTAATTATTATTTTTAAAGATGTGTTAAATTATTTTTAATTAGGGGTACTCTTTAAAAGTTAATATATTTAATTGTTATAATTGCTTTATTTTATATTAAGTATTTGACAGTAAGTATTTTATTTTACAGAACAGTATTTTACACTATATTTTAAATACTATAATTTTAATTGTTTTAATACTTGTGTTTAAAATTCTGTGTATATTGTCTTGTAACTATCTTCTGAGAGAAAGATTATAACTTGCATTAAATATTTTTGAAATAGATTATTTAAATGTCAATTTTACCGTGTAAATAACTGTAAAATGATGTACACTTAAAAGTCTAATTTCACATGTATGATCAGAATGTTTGGCCATGAAAAAAGCATGGACCTTCTGGTATGGGAGGGGAATAACATAATGAAAATGTAGGCATAGTGTTTGGCTTCTATGAACAAAATCATATTCCATGTTGGAGAGCATTATGAGATGAACTGAAATACAACTGCTGATGTCATAATACATTTATACAAATCCAGTGATGGGCAGCAACAGGGTCACACTAGTTAGCCAGAACCGGTAGTAACTTTTACAAGTGTCCCAGAGAACCAGGAGTGGCTTTTTTTTTGGGGGGGGGGGACCCACCTAGGGGGCTTACCTTTTCGCCAGTTCCCCCACTACGCATGTGTGCCAAGCGTTTGGTATGCATGCGCGCCTACAGAGCTTGATGCACATGTCCTTGCTGTCCTCCCAAGCAGGGAGGAGGTAGATAAGCTGCTCGCCTGAAGCTTCCTATAGCCTGCTCCCCAGGGTAAGTGACTCACCTTTGAGTGTCGGGTGTGGGTGTGTATTTTAATGTGTATTTAATGTGTATTTATTTTTAATGTGTATTTTATGTGTTTGTATGCCTATTTAATTTGTATTTAATGTGTATGTATTTTTAATGTGTATTTTTATGTGTTTTGTGTGTATTTTATGTGTTTTTATGTCTATTTAATTTGTATGTATTTTAATATATATTTTTATGTCGATTTAATTTGTATTTTTCTGTGTACTTATTTTATGGGTTTTTTACATTGACTCCGCCCACATTATGGCTCCACCCATGACATCATTATGTTGGCTCTGCCCATGATGTTGGCTCCACCCACAGTGTGATAGTATTTTTTTTGGCTGCCCACCACTGTACAAATCTATAGTGTACCCAGGGACTGTGGTGGTTTAGTGTTTAAGATGCTGAACTTAATGACTGAAAGGTCGCCATTCCATTATGGCAATAGCAATTACACTTGTATACCATCCCATAGCGCTCAGTGCATTCTCTGGGCAGTTTACAAGTTAATTAGCATCTTGCACCCAACATGCTGTGTACTCATTTTACCGACATTGGAAGCCTGAGTCAACATAGAAATAACAGGATACTAGAGAGGGAGAAAATGAATAATTCCTCTATTTCTCTGTGGCTGTCAGTGAGAAGATATTACTAAGGAAGGAATATACATTATCAGGAAAATGCAAGAGAGAATATTTGGGGGTTAGGGAGGACACAAAAGGAGGTGGTGATCCATGATGGAGAAGCGTTCACTGAATCAAACTTATCACTTCTTCAGGCTAGTAATCATATATTCAAACAGCATAAGTAGGTTGTTGTTGTTGTTTTGCTGCCATCAGCAAATCTTATAGTCATTCAATTTCCATGAAGAACACCGGGAAACATTGGATTGATGACAGTGAGTTCTTGACAACTGTACCAAGGATTGAAGGACTGTGATGGTGCATCTATTAAACTGTTATAAAATTGGAGTAAGCTATGGTCTTGTTGTACCATGTGTCTTGCAGTTATATGAAGGTTATTGATGGAAAGGTACAAACTTGATTTCCATGAAACATACTTCTGTCCTTCATAGAGTAGTATGCACGACTTTTCTATTACCACCATTTCTTTTTCATGTGGATGTGGCGAATAAACTAACAAACTGAAATAGATATTTTAAATCACTGAAGTTAATGGGTAATTCACTATGAATATCATGACATTAAGATCACGTCCTATTCAGAGGCACTTTAGGGAGCTACAAATAACTGATGCTTCTCAAGAGTTCCATTTAGGAATCTCTAGATGGCATACCTGCTGTTTTTATTTACTTATTTCTCATATCTCCTTTCTCTCAGTTGTTAGGATGGTTATGTATTTGTTTCCATTTTGTATATTTGGCATTTTCTTATTTTGTAAGCTTCTTACTACCTCTGTATGTGCTTTCACAAATTTTACTTTCTTCTTGTTGCTTCTTTGCTGACAGATACAAAGCAAATGTGAAATTGGTGTCTCATGTGTTTCTTCCTTACTCAGCAAATTGCTTTCTTTTCATGTTTCCATTTTTTACAAATTTGCATAGTTTGCAAGTAACTCTTTTTGGATTTAAAAATTAATTATTTCCCCCCTACCATATGGGTTATTAAAACTTCCTTTATTTTTAATAGAATCACACTGCGTCTCTATCAACTGTATAGGATGAATTTCTTCATCATCATCATAATCATAATCATAATCATCATCATCATCATCATCATCATCATCATCATCATCATCATCCTTGAACATCCTAACTCTCCCAAAAACAACTCTACTAGAAACTGCATATATACTCAGACGTTACCTTAACAGTTCTTAGGTCTTTGGTTAGGGCTTGAACTGTTAATCTTATTCCACTCCTCCACCCTGAATCAAATGGCTGATTTGTATCCAACAACAACAATGTTTGAAAAACAACAATTTTTTGCCTCTAGAACAGAAAGGGTCTGGAAAAACTCCAGAGGAACCAAATATCAGCTATTAATTGACAAATTAGTTTTGAAGAATTAAAAGAAAATACAAACAAATTTGTTTATGGCTTGGATTGAGTATAAAAAGGCATTTGATTCAGTTCCACACAGCTGGATTGAAAAAATGATTCAACATTTTTGGAATTAGCAACAACATTCAATGTTTCATGAAGGCATCAATGAAGCTATGGCAAGTAAAGTTAATGGCCTGTGAAGAAGAATTTGGTGAAGTTGAAATTAAGGTTGGAATTTTTCAAGGTGACTCACTGTCATCTTTGCTATTTGTGCTATCAATGGCACCACTGGCAACTACACTAGTATGTTGGATAACGATGAGACTTGGTTCCACAAGTCTTGTCTTTATCCGGTTTTTAATGTTGTGTGATGCATTGATCACACAATGTTAAAAAAAAAAAGCCCTGTTCCCCAGGAGGCTGCAGCAGCCAAAACGTCGGGATTTGACGGTGAGAGAACTTGCGAAATAACGCGGATTGGGTCCGCCGATCACCCCAGAGCTGGCAGGGGGGGGCAGAGTCCAAATTGGAAAAAAAAATCTCAATTTTTTCCACCCATTTCAGGCTCTCTGACCCAGTTGCTGGCTCCAGGGAGGTCAGGGCCCCAATCCGCACTGTTTCTGGAGTTTTGCCACCTCCCTGGCCAGTGCAGCAAGCCAAAATGTTGGGATTCAAATCTCGATGTTTTGGCTTGCTGTAGCCTCCAGGGAGGCTTCAGAAATAGCTTGGATCAGGTCCCCTGACCTCTCCAGAGCTGGCAGGGGGGTCAGAGTGCCCAAAATGGGTGAAAAAACAGGGAAAAATTCAGCCATTTCGGGCTCTCTGTCGCCTGCTGGCTCGGGGGGTAGGGGTTGGGGGAACTGATCCACAGCTGTGGGGTGGCTGGGGAAGCTGACAGGGACTCCCTGTTGGCTTTCCTAGCCACTTGCCCAGTGGTGGATGTCAAAAATTTTACTACCCCACCATAATGTCATCACAGTGTTGACAGAGCTAACATCATGTTGTCATGATGTTGTGGGCGGGGCCAAATAAATAAAATAAAATAATACAAAATAAAAAAAAATTTAAAAATAAGCACACGCACACCCCTCAGCCTACCCACCTACAACACAAACCTGTAAATAAATAAATAAATAAATAAAATACATTAAAATACACCCACCCACCCCAAACACAAATCAACCACAGCTTTTAAACCAGAGCTTAAAGCTTATTCTGGCTAATCTTTCTCACACTAGGTCAGATGGAAGGAACTACAGAATGAACTCACCACAAGATAGCTTCATTTTGGCACTTTTCAACTTTTCAACAGTTAAAGAACTTAGGTACTAAGTCTTTGCCTAACCAGTTCTCTAGGATAATATGCCTTAATGTAAATGTAAAACAGCTGTACCTCCTTAAGGGTTCTCCAATTAGAACAGTACTTGGAACAGCACAGGTGTATCTTATTGATGAGGTAACTCCAAGACTTTGCTTAAAAACCCCAAGCCAGGCCGTCAGGCCTTTTTAGGAACTGTGGTAGTACGTCAATATAGGTAAAGGTATTAAATACACATTAAAATACACACACTTACTCTGGGGAGCAGGCTATAGGGAGCTTCAGGCTAACAGCTTCTCTTCCTCCTCCCCGCTTGGGATGACAGCAAAGAGGCCGTGCATATGCGCCAAGCACTGTAGGCATGCATGCACACCATGCATGTGCAGTGGGGGGAAAGGCAAGAAATTGCAAGTAGATAAATATGGACAATTCTATGCACTCCATTGTCTAGTCATGCCTGCCACATGATCAGGGAAACATCTGCAGAAGAAGACAGTGTTGGCTCTTTGGCTTTGAAACAGAGTGCTGAACCTAGAGTTGGATACAACTGGCTTTCAAACAAGGGAAATCTTTACCTTTACCTAAGTGTGCAACAATTACTGTTAAGGCAGGCAAAATTGTCAAAGGTGATGGATTTGAATTAGATAATTAAGAATGCATCAAAGCAATTACTTCAGAAGAGGGATACAAGTACTTGGGAGTTCTAGAAGCTGGTTGATTTGTATATAATAATAATAACAAATCCTCTATGGAATAGTATCTTGACATGGTGGAATTACGGTGGAGGGACTTGCAAGTTTGAAAGAACCAGACTACATCTGTTCCACAACATATTGAATATGGTGAACAAAAATAAATCTAATCCCATGCCAGCTGGATTAACAAGGACTGCAATGGATGCTATGGCTCCTGGGAATCTATTGAAAAATGGACTACAGGGTTCAACTCCATCTGCTTAGGCAACCAGAGCATGGAGTTGATGAGCTACTGGAAGAACATAAAAAATGCAGGAGAATCTGGACGAGTGAAGCTTTACATTTTAAAAACAATATAACTCAAAAACTTGTTTCCCCAAAATTTCCCCAAATTTGGTACAGATCAAAAGCAGACTTTCTGCTACTTCTTACACATTTGGCGTCCCACTCTCATGCAGTGATAAGTCACAACTAGGACCACTCCATTAAATCAATGGAATTTACAGATGAATTGACTTAACAAAATCTACTCTAGCTAAGAAACAGGACTTCAGTCTTTATCGGGGGTTCACAAGGTTTTCACACCATGGGCCTGACTACTCACCCTCAGACATCTGAGTGGGCCAGACATGTGGTTTCCCCCATCGTAAACACTGCCGCAAACCATGCTGGGTGTGTTTGCGAATGCATGGGTGCGTTTGCAGCTGTCGTAAATGCTTCCATTTTGGGGGTCGTCACTGTGAGTCAGATGGAATGGGGTTGGGGACCAGATCTGGCCTGCAGGCTTTAGGTTGCAAACCCCTGGTCTATATGATTCATAGAGTCATTTTTCATTTTACAGCAAATTAATGTGTTTTGGTGGATTCCAAAATATATTGTATAATTAGCATGGTGGAATTATTCCTATTAAAATTGAAAGTATAAGAGGAGTAGTTACATGCCAGGGATGGAATTAAAAAATAACAGTGCAACTCCTAATATTTGTAGGTGGAACATTGAAGGCTTCTTAATATGATTGTGAAATACAGCTCATTTTTTGTGTGCTTAATATTTTTAACAACTTGAAAAACTTTAATGAGCAGGGTTATTAAAACCTCTGTTGTCTACGGGGGGATGATTAAAGCCCTGTGATTTCAGCTCTTCCTCTAGTTATCTCAGATGTCAATGTGATTGATGGCAAAGCATCCTTTCTTCCATAAAGTTTCAGGCTTTGTTGAATGCCTCAAAGCAAATAATGTACTTGCAGAAAAATGTGAAATGGCAGATAAACAATGTCCCTCAACTCATGTTGCAACCTCCGTGTCCAAAGCACTCTTGTTCATCCAGCCTGCTTTTTGACAGCATCCCATGGTGAGACACAACAACACCCATTCAGATAGTAGAAAGGAAGACTTGCCACCTTGAAGGGAGATAAAGGGATATATCATTTGTTAATTAATGAATTAGTTAAATTCTTTTGCTCTCAGTCACACTAGTCTAAAACCTGAATAAAGCACTACTATAGTTCTTAATCCTACACTCACGCACCAGGTAGCCAAATATTTTTTTCATGCCATTCAATATACAAGTAATACCTGGGATAACGTTTACCTCAGATAACGCTAAAATCGCATAGCGTTAAGTAATCTGGGGAGAAGAATTGGATCGAATAACGTTAAGGTCCTATGGGATGGATCGGATAACAACCGCTAAAGCCTGTGCAGTTACAATTATTATTATTATTATTATTAAATTTATATGCCGCCCTACTCGGTGAAAACCGACTCAGGGCGGCTCACAACATACAATCAAATACAATGTAACAATTCAATAGAACAACACAATGTCACAATATAGTGAAATATACATCAATAATTCAAACAATAGAATATCATAAAATACAATACAGTAAGATAAAACCCCAATATACGTCATAAAGTTACAAAAATATTACAAAAAACATAGGAACATTACACAATCTTACAAAGAAAAAAAAATGTTATAAAGCTCTATGGAGCTTTAACGTTATCCGATCCATCCCATAGGATTTTAACATGGATCAGATAACACTAAAAATCGGATAACACCAAGACTTGTTGAACCAAGTCTTAGTGTTATCCGAGGTATTACTGTATTTGGAAATTCATTTACAGAGTATCACATGTAAAAAATTGCAAAATTACAAAATTGTGAAACTTATATCCATTGTTACCACCCTACCTACCCAATGCTGAGTTAGACTGGAATGCTGACAAGAATGATTTCTCCAGGGATTTCATTCAGAGGCATCAGAGCCATGAGTTCAGCCAGGTAACTAAGAATCAGTTTGTTCAACCATCCCTGAACAACAGTGTATAGAAATGCAAACCTTTCAAAATACAACACATAAGGGGTCAGTGACAAGTATAATGGATTATTGGCACAGATTGTAACATACCATAAAACATATATCAGCATATGACAGCTTTTTTTAGAATTTAGACAGACCTAAACTAATTTTTTTCAGTCCTTAAATACATTTTAAAGTATATTTCAAACTATGGGAATAAGAAAAATAGGTGTTACCTGTGACTACTCCACTCAGCACAAACTCCAGAACAGTGGTGCATTGATGTTCTTCTCTGTGTATCTGTCAACACTGCTGTTGCTGGTGGGATATACTGGCTGCTTACAACAGGATCCAATCTTTATGATGTATGTGTACCATACTTTCTTCTTTTTGTTGTTGCTCTTCTGAACATCATTTTGATTTGATATCAATATGGGTGTATTAATGGACATCAAACAAGGGAATTCCAAACAAGGGAATTCCACCACCACCATCAATTGACCCTTCTCACCCAAACACAAAACAATTTTCAAAGCTGTTTTTCAACAAGTGTCAATGGTAATGTGCCCCAGAGCATATCCTATAGATAAGGGGTCCCCAACCTTTTTTGCACCATGGACTGGTTTCATGCTAAGTGGGGATGATGGGATTGTACAGTGTAAGCACATAATAAAATATGGTAAAGTGCATAATATATAATTTATCAACTTGGGCAGTAAAGTAGCACACTACACACAAATGGGGGCAAAGTCCTGCCATAGTTAAGTCCCAGCCAACTGCCTACCTGCTGTGTCTGAAACACATGATCTCACTCCATTCGCTGGGCAGGCCCTACAGAGCACGTTGAGGGAAGAAGGCTACCTTCAGGGCTCCCAGTGCCTCTCATCCCTGTTGCCTGGCTTGAGACAGCCTGTGATCTGGTGCCAGTCTGTGGCCCAGTGGTTGGGTACCCCTCCTATAGATCACCTTTATTCTTGACAAATTCAGACTGCCTTTTGCTATATAAAGCTTGGCATCCTTTTTCCTCTTGGCAAGATGTGCTCAATATTATGCAGCAATATCAAGCCATTTCCTGGCATTTTGAAGCACTACATCACACATTGAAGGGTTTTTTTTAAATAAAAAACAACAACAATAGACTAAGCAGCAAGAGTTCAACCATAGATTTGGGCATTCATCATTCACACATACATACAATTTAATGCAAAACATTAGGCACTTCTTGTGTAAAAACCATGTGCCTTGATGCTGAATCTGTCAGTTTCCGTTTCTACAATATTCAAAATGATTTAAATCTGAAATTCTTTCCTTCAATGTGAAAAATTTTCTGAAACAGTAACATTTTCACCCAATCCTATTAATTTAAAGCACTGGTCTATCTTGTGTGTGGTGGTGGTTGTAGACTTGGGGGTGGAATTTGCCACAAAAACCTTTGATTTGAATCTTTTGCTCCCCAAATAATTTTTTTTAAAAAAGGAATGCATGCTATCCAAGACAGTATATTCTTATATTACCCATTACATGTCTTTATTATTGTCATATTTAAAAATGCAAGTACATCTTTGCTGCATTATGATTAGTCTGAAAGACACTTTCAGCTTGGATAATTATAGTTCAATCATATCAAAACATTTAAAAATCAATTATACAGGAGAATAATACTGGTTTTGCAATATTAATAAAGGTCTTTGGAGACTGCTCAGTTATTTTTGCTTCAAATCTCTTAAATTTATCCTCATGTATAATACATTGTTTAAATTTGTGTAACATAAATAATACATGGATGCTAGTCACTTATTTATGAGAAATAAACATCATTTGTTTGCTTTCTGGTGTTATAAGCCATGCTGTTGTTCATGTATATGAGGAGCACCAATTAACTACTCTTGCTAAGTGTGTTAAGTAATTTACGTGAAATAAGAAACAGTAACTTTTGACATTTAAGTCATAGCAAAATTCATGTTTTACTTAATGGGAAAGAAACAAGCACCAAAATATGAAAAGTTCATTGCCCCATAGACTTTTTTGTGGGAACTTGTTTCCTAGAGATTCTGTTATATACTGTTAGAGGCCCAAATCCCAGCTTGATTAAATTTATGGAAGCATAAATTTGCTACTATTTCTGTTTGCTACTCCATACTACCCAGAAGTTGATTAAATGGGTCTGCTTTATTTGGGATTGGCTATGGGATTTAGCCCATAATCATTCATACACTAAGAGGGCTGAAATATAAGAAGGCATCATTTATTTCACCAGGCTCTCTAGTGTCACACACACACACACACACACACACACACACACACACACACACACACACACACACACACACACACACACACACACTTTACAGAAAACACATCATAAGAAACAAAAGCCTGTTTTGCTCCTTTGACCAGTAAAGAAGCTGGTTTTCAAGAACTTGCTTTTTCCTTAGAAATTACTAGCCAAACAATAGCATTTTATTTTCAATGCAGGATCAATCATGTTAGAAAAATGTTGCTAAAAAAATTAAATCTAATTGTCAGTCTGTTTGAATTTCAGGGGCCAGATATGTAGCTCCTTATGTACAATGGCATTGGATGTTCTGTGGAGTAAAATAGGATTTTACCACTTCTTTTGTATTCTGTCTCAACTCCTGTTCAGATTTTCAGAAATCTATCGTATACATCGCCTTTCACCTTGTTTCTTTGTTCCTGTATGAGTCTTCATTTGCAATGATCTTTTCCCCCTCACAGTACTTTTATTTTATTTTTTAAAAAAAAAAACCAAAGCCATAATAATTGTATCCTTTGAGATGGTAATTAAAAATGCTAAACACTGACATGGACATTAAAGATGAAGACATAAACCATTTTAGTGCAAATTGGGGTGTGTGTGTGAACATATTGAAGACCATATGTGTAAATTCCTCTGTAGATTATTCATTTTTCTACATAGACATTGGAAATCTTTTAAAGGATTCTTATATTTTGCAACATGAGATAGAAAACTCTTCCAAATGGAAGTGATGACAGTTCTAAGTCAGTGAAAACCACCTGGAATTTAAATACAGGCAAATTAATATGACTTTTGAGTTGTAAGATGATTTTAATATAACAAAATAAAAATGAAATGCCTAAATTGCTGCAAATTTATCCCTAACTTTCACTGTTCTGACCACTCATTAAAAAAACTCATCAAATGGCTTACTTCCTGCTTGATAATTGTCAGCAGTGTTATCCTGACATCTGTCCTATATCCCAGACCCAGCAGCATTCTTCTGTTGGACCAGCCCACTCCTACAAGTGGAAATGACTCCCCCCCCCCGCCGCCCCATCTCTCTGCAGAACCATAGCACTGAAAACCTAATCTGGAAGATTCCCCAGTCCTGTAGTGCAAGTTTCAAGGTACACAAGAAGCTGCCCAAAAAAGAGTGGAAATGAGGGAGAACTACAGAAAGATCCAGTAAAAGTGCATAGTTACATCCTGATTGGTATATACATCTAGCAATTTAACCACTAAGCCACTGCAATCCTAAAACAATGTATAAACGAAGGCAAATATCTAAACTTCTGTGTTAGATAAGCCACAAGGAAACCTCTTTACCATAAAGGCCAAATTTCAGAGGTCCTGAGTGAGAGCAGCAGGATCAAAACAAAGTGAATGGTGCCAGAAGCACCATTTATTATTTTGGACATCACTTACTGTGCATACATAGTACTGGTATAACTTAATTCTATCGATGTCTATGGAAGAATAGGTTTACCGACAAACAAAGCACAGCTAAACTGTATCAGTTTCTACTCAGGAGTGAGTCCCAATGCAGTAGCTTTCCAGAAAATCAACTCAAAGAATCAACTCAATCCTGTCGAACAATGTCCTGGGCTAGAAGGAGCAACTAAGATCCATGTAACGGTTTTTATATTAAAATATTCTCTTTTTTACTTTTTTTTATCATTAAGCAGACATGATTGCAGAAAAACCTTGCAGGCCAATTGAGAAAGCCCAATGGGCTAGTTATGGTTCACTAGCTATAGGTTCATCATCTGCAATAGCAAATACATTGACCATCTATCTTGTATATTATGCTTGCTTTGTCTTTGAGCTTGACATTGGATTAAATATATGTATCTAAGAAAAAGAGAGAGAAAACCCCAAGCACAACTGCTTCCCCAGTCACTCGGTTGATGATTAGACAATAAGCCTCTTCTTTACATGTTCATCCAAGGCACATAACCTCAGGTTTTCCTCCCCCATGGCAACAGCAAATGTGAAGATTCAGCAGATGTTCTACAGTCAGGATGGCAAATCTGAAAGTGTTACTCTCTCCTCCCCCCATTTCTCACCTGGAATATTTTGCTAAACTCTGATAAAAAAAACAAACAAAAAACAACATTTTAAGCCATTGCAGTTTTTTACCCACATTCAGATTCTGGTGATGAAATGAAATCCTTATTTCATCCCTCTTCTATATGCAATTATTTGACACATTTCTGGTTAGAATGGGATAAGATATAATTTAGGCATGAAGAAATCACTCATTTAGTTTTAGTGAGGTTTTTTTAGGTAAAGGTAAAGGTCACCCTTGATCAAAAGCTAGTCATATCTGGTTCTAGGGTTCAATGCTCATTTCTGTCTGTCTGTCTGTCTGTCTGTCTGTCTGTCTGTCTGTCTGTTTGTTTGTTTGTTTGTTTGTTTGTTTGAATTTGTACGGCCGCCCTGTCACCAAAGCAACTCTGGGCGCCTCACAATGCAATTGCACTTCACCTTACATAAAAAACCTGACATGCCATTAAAAACCTTACATAAAACATATTATAAAATCTTCACAGCAAATAGACAGATGAAACCTAAAAACCCAGGTGGAAATTAGCATGTTTATATCAGCCGGGGGGGGGGGCAGCTGCTCCTCTATCAGCTCCCCACACCTGCTGGGCCAGCCATGTCTTCAGCCCTTTCCTAAAAGCTAGCAGCTTTGGTTGAAGACAAAGGTCCTTTGGCAGAAGGCTCCAAAGGGCTGGAGCTGATACTGAGAAGGCCTTCTTTCTTGTACTGGAAGGTGAATCTCTCCAATGGATGTTACCTTTAGAGAGCCCTTCCAGTACACTCTTATGGGATGGGCAGTTAACCGTGCGGTTATGTAATCTCTTAGGTAACCTGATCCACTACCATGTAGGGCTTTAAAGGTGATAACCAGCACCTTGAATTGCACCCGGACGCATACTAGTGCAGCTCCCAAAAAGCCAGCGCTGTCTGTGTCTGCAAACATTTCTGTGGACATGTGCCAGGCAAGCTTCAACACCAGAGTGCATGGAATGCTGTTTACCTTCCCACCAAAGTGACCCCTATATATCTACTTGCAATTTCTTGCTTTCAAACTGCTAGGTTGGGAGGAGCTGGGACAGAGACAGGAACTCACTCTGTCTTGCAGTACTGGGGAAATGAACTCTAACCTTCTAGTCAGTGGGTTCAGCATCTTAACCATTTGAACATTTTAAACTTCACTAAAAAATTATCAAACATTTGTTTTTAAAAAATGAATTATTTTCCCTCAACTTTTGCTTTTGGTAGAACTTAGTAGCTCTATTCAAACATTAAATCTAAATCAATGTAGGGGTTAATGGGTGGTGGTGATTGGATAATGTAGATAAGAACCACTTCTAAGGTCCTTATCCCATTCAGATGTTTTAGCCCATGCTATATATTCAATTGAGAAGATTTGTAAAAAGGCTGTGAGCACATTCATATGAATCTGCATACACCACTCACACAACTAGAAGTTATGTCCTAAACAGGAATCCTGATCACATTGTTAACACTGAGTACTGCTTACAGCATCTACCACAAAGCTTTATGTTAAACCAGTGGTTTTCAGTGTGAGGCACATGCCCCACAGGAGCTCTTCAATTCCCAGAAGCCTATGTCAGTACATTGGCTGATCAGTGCTTTGGGAAATTGACTCAGGCTTCTGGAAAATGAAGTCCAAAAACCAAAGGTTTGGAAGCACTGTGTTAAACTCACAAAGGTCTGAGAGAGGTTCAGTATGTGCATATCTTTATGCACATCCCCATCTGAATTGCCAACTGACACTAGCATGAATTCAGGATTAATGCCTGCTTAATGTAAGTGGCTTGTGTATCAACCTTGAGGATTTTTTTTTTTAACCATTCAGAAATCGTACAACTCTCCTTTATGGTAATTGCAGGGAAAGTATCAGCCGATCAGCTGTTGAGGGGATGGGGATTTTCCCGCACTTTTTGGTTGTGGAAAGTGCTTCTTGAGGTACCAAAATTCCACAAAAAATTGCAAAAATCAAGCGGACATGCTTCAGACAACCTCCCACCACCATGGGAAGTGTTGGAACACCCAAAAAAACATAAGCTGGGGCATCATTTTCTCAGGATTTCCTTAGGATTTCCATTTTCTCAGGATTTGTGTGTGTGTTTGTGTGTGTGTTGCTCTATTCTACAAAATTTCAGCCATGTTGTCTTTATAAATGCTTACTTGAATGTTTTTTAATGTAATGCTAAGGAAAATTTCATACAAAATGAATAATATAGGTGGGAAATATTGTATAAAAGTATGAGATAAATGCTTTTAAAATTTCTGTCTTAAGATGAAAATCTATAGAACTCATCTAGGACTTGTTCACAGCTCTGGATTCAGAACTGTTGATGTCTCACACTGGTTTACTGAAGGGATGAAGAGGAGATGAGCAAATATTCAGATATTTCATCCTTCTTTCCATGCAACAAATGAATATATTCTACTGGAGAGGAGGGGAGTGTTAGAGCTTATTTGAAACATATACATAGAAGCAAAATGTAACTAATAGTATTACCATGAATATAGGATGCTAGTAAATTATGACTATAACATTGCTAGTTTTATTGATCAGAACCAAAGTATTTTTACCAGATAAAATATGCTTCTTAAATAAATGTGTTATATTTTATGTTAACTATCAATTACAACTGAGCAGGAGAAATAACTGTAAGATTTTTATTCCCTGGTCTCATTTTAAGATAACTGACATAATGTTGCTAGCAATGCTGCAAGAACCGTCATTTGCTGATGTATTTTACTGAGCTTCAGAAATAAATTCCAGAGTAAAAAATCCGCAATGCTTTTCCTTGATGCAAATTATATCTTTCAATAACTTTATCAATAGTGCTAATGCAGCCCTAATATTACCTTAGCCTGCAGTTTTAAGAAGTTTCTGTCAACCAGGGATCTGCTAATAAATCAAATTATCTTTCTCATGTGGAGAAAGGGTAACTTATTTATCAAGCGAAAAATGATTAATAATTCAAAATGCCTATTAAGTAGATAATGATTGTGGCCAGCCACATCTGAGAGAATTTATAAGACATCACATTTGAGGGGAAAAAACCTTATATAGTTACAATCAGAGATACAATTTGTGAACAGTGAATGTTGTTGCAGCAAGCATATAAAGTTGGATTTGTTGTCATGTCATCAAAAACATATTTCCTCAATATATGAACCTATTATCACAGTTTCCAAAATACACAATACCCTACAGGTAGCCGGATGCAGGTCCATGAGCCAGCCTTTATAGAAAGGATCTGAAAAAATTATAGCACAATTCAGTCTTCATATGTTCATGTAAGGACAATCCAATATTTTGCCACCACTAGCATCTGTCATTTCATCTTACTTGTGGAGTGAATTTTCAGTTTGGCTTTGTATTCAGTTATAGAAATGGGGACTTATTCTCCAGAAACTTATTTGTTGGTAGCATGATCTGAGTTGTTCTTTGATTATTTTTGAAGTATTGGAAGTGCTTGTATGTTCCCAGATTGAGGAAAGAAGCTGAAAACAAGGTGAATAAGGGGTTCTGACCATGGATGTGTGGTGGAATTCAATGGCATTACCTTTAGAAATGTGGTGGAATCATACAATCAGTGTAATGGAGTAGAGCAACTAAAAATAAAGGGACCTCTTAGAGGTACACTATCCAGGGAAGGGGTTCCCAATGTTTTCCTACCATTGGCCAGTTCCCCAGCTGTGGGGGCCAGAGCCATGCCCACAGCTATAACTTATGTTTTTGTCATCATTGGCAGAGGTGGAGGCAGCAGGAATTATGCAGCTTTTGCTGTTTTGTGTACAGCCTCTGCTGCTTCCCAGGGTAGTGGCAGGCTTTTTAGAGCAATTTGGCACCAGCTTAGTAATTTCCAACATTTCTCTGCTGCTCTTCGGCTGCTAGAGCGGTCCGGTGAACTACCTCCTGGTTGTGCACTGTGATCCCAGATGCTGATGTCAGCTTCACCCAGCTGCTGGACCACTCTAGCTGCCAAAGAGCATCGAAGGAGCATTGGAAAATTACAAAGCCATCACAAAATTACTTCAAATGGTCTCCTGCCATCCTGGGAAGCAACGGAGGCTATGCATGAAGCAGCAAAAGCCATGTGATTCCCACCACCGCCAAGGTAAGCGATGTAGCATGACTTCTGGTGGTGGGGGCGGGTGGGGGACAATCCTAGTGGTTCCCGGGTGTCCACCATGACCCAGATTAATGATATGCATGGGCTGGAATAGGCCTAAGGCCTGGAGGTTGAGAACCCCTATTCTAGGGTCACCATCTTCCCCTTATGCCAGAATGCTAAATGACTCCTCAACCAGATAATTGGAGAATGTATCTTAGTTGATATATACCTGGGATTCCATGTTTTTTCCATAATTTTCAGGAGGGGATTGACTTTTATTGGGTTTGTAGTTGTCATGGTTCTTCTGATCTGGCACTTCCTGCAATTCCTACATTGATATGTTAATTTTCTGACTGAAGCTTGTTAATACTAAGGGTTTTAAAAATTTCATTTCTATGTGTTTGCCACTGAATACATTAAAATAAATTTCAGGGGTCTGAAGGGATATCTTCATCAACCCAAACATGACTGAGGGCTTCATGAACTATCTGGTATGTGTTCCATTGATACATCTCTGCTTTCTCTCAGCCTCATACATTTTCCCTAAAATCAGGGGACATTCCTACTTTTCATCCTGTTTCTCTTAGCATTCTTTGGAACACTGAAACAGAATACATATTTCAGTCTAGTCAGACAGGGAAGCAGGATCACTTTGGAGCATGATGAGAAGGATCACTTTGCCGGAAGCACAATCTCCAGCAAAAAAATATTTTTTAAAAAGAAAAGTCTAGGCTTGCTACATTATAAAAACATGTTAAGATGGGCATAGGGCAGGGTCAAGGTGGTGTTTGATAGCTTTGTGTCATGTAATTGGCAGCAAATAGATGAAAGGAGACAATCTCAAAAGTAGGCCAAAATGTGAGCTATATCACAGGCTAATCTCACACTTCCTTAGTTCTACTCAAACTTTCTCATCTTGTCTGGGTGTTATCTGGGAGTTTTCTCTCTGATCAGGAAGCCTGGCAGGAGCTAGACTTAGATAAGCTCAAAGCCTTCCAATGTAAGCCTTTCTGCCTGGTGCATCACATTTTGGTGTCTTTACAGTGACTATAATGAAGACAGAAGTCCAAAAATTTATAATTGTAGCATTTGTAAAAATCCAATTAAAAAGACATAGAAGAGAACAACAACCAAAAAAAAAAGCAAAAGATTATCCCATATGATCCAAGAAAACAAAGAGAAAGTTAAATCAAGATTAGGAATATTGAAAGAGCAGACTGAGAAAATATTATCTGATAAGAATGTAACAAAAATGTGATGAAAACAATGCAATACAAACAATACAAAAGAGAACTATACGAAAAAGATATAAGAATGACAAAATTCCTTTTCTTATGACTTTTCTAGTGGCCTCCACTAATATTTCTTTGATGTTATCTCTCCACCTTCTCCTGGGTCTGCCTTATGGTCTTTGTCCTTCTCCTCTTTCCACATATGCCTTGTAAAGTATGGAATTCCAAGACATTATCTCCAGATTGGCAAACCACTTTATTTGTTGTCTCTGTATGTAGTGAAAGACTGGTTCTGTTTCAGTTCTTTCCCTCATAACATCATTCCTTATTTTATCCCTTCTAGTCACTTTGATGTCCATACATTTTCATGAAATATGAAAGAGTTATATTGTGTCCCCTCTTTTTTTTTTTCTTTTTTAGGAAAGCAGTTGTTGGCCAGACATGGGTGTGAACCGATTTACATCGCTATGGTTTGCAGTCATAACTATTATTACTTGTATAAGCATATCCTAAAAACAGACGCAACCACAAAATCTAAAGCAAAAATATAAGTGGCCTTTCTTTCTGTCTGTGTGATACTACATTGGGAAATCTTTTTTGAGGGGGGGGGGATGTCAGAGTTGAATTCACTGCTACCAAAAATGTCATGACACTTTATTTAATTAAGTTCTAAGTGCAGGCAATACTTTGCTATATGAAAAATGTCTAGCATGGTGTGCTTGAATAGAGTGCTCTAAATTGATCAGAGGAACTGTAAAGAGACTGTACTCAGTTGTTTCCACTTTTCCTCAGAAAAAGCATTTCAGAGTGTAATATGATTGGAACATGCTGTGTGCTGGGAAAAGCTCTCTGACACTTCCCTTCCTTCTCTTGTTACTGTATCTAATCAGCTTAGATGGAACCCTATCATTGTTGAATTCACCAACAGGAAGTGGAAAGCACTGTCTCCCATTTCTGCACCATAGGAGGTATATTGTACAGAAGATGAACACCATGGTTCACAGTTGCAATGCATTTTTGCAAAGAAAAGGTTACTGACTGTATTGTGACAAGTAGAATAAAGTAAAGAATACTATTCTTCTCCCACCACCTCAAATGTGAATGGCAATTAGGTGGGGATTTTCAGGAAAGCCAATTATATTTTTTTGTGTAATTTTGATGAGCTTCACAAATGTGAAGATCTTCTAGGTTTTCTAACAATGCAACAAATATCACAAAACCGAGTTTGCTTTCTATCTGATTCTCTCTTGTTTTTTAAAGAAATGGCATTTTGCTCTTGCTTGTAGAGTTGCCATGGAAATCTTAACTACTCTGAAGTAAATATGGGGGGGGGGGGAGAGAGAGAGTTCCCCAAGAACTTCAAATGAAACCAGAAGTGTTTTGCTTTCACAAGGGATTTTTATATATTGCTAGTTTTTTTCCAACTGGGTTTTCACTGAAGCAATGTGAAAAGCAAATGTTGACCTTTCTTCTCATATGTAACCAACACAGCTACAAATGATATCAGACAAGCAACAAAACAAAACAAAACAAAGAAGATAAAAACATTGAAACACTTAAAGTCTAACTGATATATTTAAAGTAAGCTTTTGTGGATCAAATCCACTTCTTCAGACATAAGGGAGAGATTTTATGGCAATAATTTATACATGGCCCCATGACCTGGTCTTGTCTGATGTGCTTCCATAAATCAATATGGCTACCTCTTCAAAAGCTGCTAGTTGGTGATGGATATATGTAAAAAAGGCCAGTCATCTTCCCACTGCTACTCGTATCTGAGCATACATTTTCCCTGGATGTCATTTACTCAGCTGATGGATGTGTCTCTGGTGACTCAATAAACCGATCCTGGCATGGCACATGCAACCACACACATTACATGAATAGATGGTGGAGGGCATAGTAGAGTTTGATGAAGATTTTGTTCTTGTCGTTCAGTCTCTTCATGTCTGTGGCATTCCCCTTCAAAGTGATCAGTAGCAACAGAGATGGTTTGTCACCAAAGTGAACCATCTTCAGCCACTGCCTCCCAAGTTTCTGGGTTTATACCTGATATCTTCATGGTTCATTTTAGCTGGCCCATGTAATGTTTCAAAGGATCTCCAGGAGCTCTTGTACCAGAGCTAAGTTCCCCATAAAGCAATGGAAGCGTCAATGCTATTTACATGTGGCTGCTCAAGAACTGCAATGACATAGTCATCCCACTTGATGTTCAAGATGGACCTTAGCTTTTGTTGGTGAAAGTGCACAAGCTTTTTGATGGAGAGATGGTACCAGGAACAGCTCCACTGGGAGGGAATTCCACAACATTGGTGTCACCACCAAGAAGGCCCTTTTCCTAGTCACCACCTTCTGTTAACATATAAACCACTACTAGATGTGGATGGAAACAAATATTTGCCCCATTAAAGTCAACAAAGAGGGTTGAGTGGTATCTCTTATCAGGATGAGGTGAGCAAAAGTCAAATCCTTCTGACTCTCTGCCTTACCATCCTCTGAGTTACAACTCTAGAATCTTTTTGCCTAGCTTGGCTCTATTTAACTACTGGAACTACATTGTGCCTGAAGCAATAAACTGTGTGGAGATAAGAAATGGGAGCTTTATTTTATACGAAAAACAATCCTTCTCTACATATGGCCCAGAACTGCACAGGAAATGGTATAGTGTCACTTAATGGTTAGCTGCTATCTACTGAGGGCAAGGAGAATGAGTAAAGTGTAAATGAGTGAATGAACATCCCCCTCCCAAACAAAAATGGTCAAAAAGCCTTGAGTACTTTCCACTCTGGTCTATAATTTGTATACATTGTTTTGCTTTCTTCTCAATTGCTATGATGAAGAATGCTTGTTCAGACCAATAATCCATGAATTATTTCTATCTCCAGAGGGAAGGGGAGTTGGTGGGCAATTAGAAAGGAAAGTCTTTTTATTGCTGCTTCTGAAGTTGATCTCGGCTTTCCATTAATCAAAGTGTATCTCGCCCTTGCCACTTCTGTTTATGTGCTTGACAGCTACTCTGATGCCTTTGTTTGTGATGTTAAAACAAAAACACAGCAGTGTAGATAAGCAGAGTTTGGAAGTTGTTCCTGGTGTAATCTGACAACAAAGGATCATGAATTGCTTTGGAGAGGGAGGAGGGACAGCTGCACCATTCCAAAGCAGACAAGTAAATACTCCTTAAGCCTGCAAGCAGAAAACCCTGGCATCTGAAGTGGGAGAAGATTGGCTTGGCCAAGACCATCTGCTCTCCCTTTCTTTGTTGTTTTGACATGTGGCAGAGAAACTGTGTGTCCACAAGCCATATGGGCACCAAGTCACAAAAGAAAAATGTTGTCAGATTTATTTGTGACATTAAGATCTATTTATTGATTAATGGTGTCATCAATCAATTCATAATACTTAATTGTGTATCAAGCTGTATTTCTCTCTCATACTCTCTCTCTCTCACACACACACACACACACACCATCCTCCATCATGGGAAACAAAATAAGACATTGAAGGGGTTACACTGCACTTAATTGGTAACACTGCACTGTTGGTACTCTCAGATCTCTCAGTGGTCTTTGAAACTTTCTTAAAGGATCCTCCTGGGCATGGTATCAGGGCATGGGATTGGAGGCTTGGATTCAGACTGGTTTAGGTCCTTTCTTGGTGACTGTTTCTAGATGGGGTCTCTCCATATAGAGAGACCCCATCAATGCCAGAGAGGGAGGCTTTGTCTCCCTGCCTTCAGACAAGACACAGATTTATGTCACATCACAGGGCAGAGGAGGATTGTTTAAAGTCAGCTTCTCCCCTTCCTGACCACTTTTGCCATTAAGATGAAGCAGCAACCCACCCACCCACCCTGGAGAAGCAGTGTGAGAGTAGCTGGTTGCTTCGGGACTTGGTAGGTTGGCTTAGGGTTGGTGGTGTTTTTGCTTACCCCACACTGTGGCATAAAGGGTTTTAAATAACTTGTGGGTAATTATAAATAGGTCACACTGGTGGGTAATGTGGGGCAAAATAGATAGGTGAGCTCCCAGGATAACTCAGGAGCAGGACGCAGGGTGCCACACATCTGGGACATCCTGGTTGAGGAGTGCCTTTGGGTCCTGCTGTTGGTGCTGACTGCCTAAGCCACATGGTTTGGAAGTAACACTGGTATTTTGATTCAGTTTGGTCAAATTGGGCTGTTCAAGGGCAGCCAAGTCTCAATGTGTTGCCAATATGATATCAGGACAAGGGGGTAAGGATGAGTCCCTTTGGTCCATTTATGGAGCCTGCACTACATGGCCCCACCGCAGGGAAAGGGTGCCTAGTTACTAAAGTTAAAAGTTAATAATGTGGCCCTTAGTTAAACTCCAACTTGGTGTCTATCTCTTTGCTCAGGATGGGGGGGACAAGGTGCATCTTAAGAAGGTGGTGTCAGTTTAATGTTGTTGTGTCCCACAGAGTTTGGGTATTTTCCACATTCTGTTTATTAAACCATTGGATGTGGTCATTCAGAAACTTGGGGTTCACCAGTATGCAACAGTGGAGGCTGTTCAGGTCCTGGAGCAATGCCTAGAGGTAATTAGGCTTAAGATAAAAGAGAATAAGCTGAAATTGAATTATCTGGATCATTTGAGTTGAAACCTTCCTAGATTAGAAGATACCATTTTACCAATTAGGGACTAGGTTCAAAATCTGGGTGTCTTCCTGGACCCAATATTTTCTGTGGAACAGCAAATTTTGGGCATGGTCAGAGCTCCATTCTTCCAGCTTCAGTGGATTGCCCAGAGGATCCCTAACAACATTGATCTATGTGTCAATTCAATTTCAATATTGTTTCCTTTTATTACTTCTGTCCAGTCTAGCTTAGGATGTGTGTTTATGCTTTTGTGATCTTGTTATGCTGGTCATCGACTGTAAATAAATAAAATTGAATTGAATGTGTCGGTAATCTCTAAACTTGTATGGAAATTTCAATGGGTTGAAAATGTGGTGGCCAGACTAAGTTGGCTGGGATATGAATGAATTTGAGGTCATCACAGAACATAATTGTCACCAAACAGACAAACATTAAAAAGTAATGATTCTACAAAATTAATCAGGTCTGTCAGAAAGCAAATGTGAATTTCACAATTCACCTCAAGACCATTCATAAAAGCAATACCAGATCAATTCAGTGTTCAGTTTGAAGGAGCTGAGTCTACTGGTGATGTTTTATTCATTGATTTGTTCCTTTATCTCATCTTTCCACTAAAATGGTGGAAACCCAAGAAGGCTTAGAAATTGAGTTAAAACTAAACAAAATCACAAATCTTTGAAATTATCACATTAATAAACTCCAGAAAACATTTAAAAGCTAGTTTAAGGACACATCTTAATACCATTCCTAAAGTCAGCAATTGATCGCATGCTTAACTAGGCTGTGATCCACAATAAAGGAACCAACACAGAAGAAGTCATTTTTTCATTTGACCATGAGAAGATGATATTTTCAAGATGACATTTCCTAAAGATCTTAACATCCCTACAGTTATATTACATTTCTTAGAAAATCAGAATCCAAGCTGTTTCAGATTTCAAAAGTTAGAAAGAATACCTTTCTTTGGATCCAATAAGCAGCTACCAACCAGGGTAAATATCTCAATATGAAAGTAACCTGACCTTGATACCCTGCATAGAAGTCGGATTTGATTGCTTACTAAGGGTTTTTGGAATACACCTGAAGCCACAATTGTCTGCTGTTGTCACAGGACCTCTCTGATTTTGAATTATAGCAACTTACTGTGGATGTGATGGGTAAATTCTCAGATCTATGCACTTGTTCACATGCTTTGGTAGTCTAATAGGATTTCCTCAGTATTAATTGGTCTTTGTGGCAGATGATAGAATTGTGTTCAGTTCCAGTTTAGTATCACTTCACAGAACAGGTAGTAGAAATAGCAAAATAAAACTTTTTAGCAGAGTAGAAGTTTCATGCTATTGGGCTGAGTAATTTGATAAGATTTGTTTTACTAATTGATTTTGAAGTTAGGAAAAGCTGTTCTTGGTATCTTAATATTGTAATCCTTAATTTAAGACAGCTTCTCATGCAAGAAGTAGAATTCATATAAAGCAATCATGGCAGCCTGAGGCTAAGTTATATCTACTCTTGAACTGAGGTGAAAGTTTGTTCTGATTTTATTTTATTTTTATTATTTTTTAAAAAAACTTGCTAGTAAGGCACTTTACTTCATTGTTTATTACTGTTCAAATGGCTGATGAACTAAGGATAATGTGAACAACACAAACAAGGACATAATGGCTAAAATGCTGTTGCAACAAATTGAAATAAGTTAAGAAATCTTTGTAGACTTTATCTGCTGCACTCTAAGCTGTGTAATTCAATATGCAATAGATAAAGTCTGTTGAGATTTCTTATGTCAGTTATTTCCCCCAAAACTTAAGTCATTTCTGTAGCTGTGCAACAGGATTTCGGCCTGTAATATTTTTCTTTCCAATAGATTTCATTTAGGCTTCAGAATTAACCAAGAATAGCTTACAGACATCATTGTTTTTGCTTCTCTTTTGTTTATTCTCAGCCTTGTATTCAGAAGTACTTTACTTCTGACTATTATGCCTATTTACTACTGCTAGATCTATCTTCTCTGTGAATTTAGTAGGTAGCCTGAGATGTCACCTCTATATATGCTGAGCTGTTTGACAAGTAATATAAGACTGTAGGCCAAACTGGCTGGAATAAGCTACATACCCTTATTATTTACTGTACATGTCCTATTCATACGCCCAACATCTCTGGTGCATGAATCTGAATATTAATTTTGCCATCCACATTTGATACTGCTGATATTTCTAACATTATACTTGCTACTATTATTCAGAGTTTCACTGGCTATTGCCTCTGTCCTTCCAGTGAAAATTTTGTGCTAAATATAGAATATTTGCCAGTATACAATTAAGAAGAAGAGACTGGAAAACGTGGCTTAAGATACTGGTTGTAGTTATTTTCTAGGATTATCAGAGCTGAAAAGGTGCTATTATAAGAAAGGAAGGAAGGAAAGAAAGAAAGAAGTTAGCCAAATCTGTACAAGAAAAGCAAACAGATATTAATGAAGGTTTCTTCAGATGTAAGGAAAAAAGTGACAGGATGCTGTCAATGTATTCTCACAGTTTTGGTAGAGAATGTTATAGGTCAAGGGGAGAGATGTAAATCAACACCAGTCCCATTCTGTTATGGTTCAGCATGAAATCTCTCTCTCCTTTCCATGTAAATTTAAGGAAGTTGTTTCAGTTCTAGATCTGTGTCTGGCATCAATAATGAACTGGATGAGAGTGAATAACCTGAAATTTAATCAAGTTAAGATAGTGGTATTCCTGGTCAGTTGAAAGGCACATCAGGGAATAGGGATCCTGAAAATACAGGTGCTCAGAAATTTCTCTTTGAGCTTGGATTTAGAGGCAGGTAGGAATGCATTTTCACAGTTAGAGGTAGGTTGTCAGCTGCACCCATTCCTGAAGGTATCTGATCTGACCACAGTAATGCATGGCTTAGTTATATCCCATTTAATTTCCATAGCATGTTGTACATGGGTGTGTCTTTGGAAAATGGTCAGAAACTTCAGCAGGCATAAAAATATTACAACCAGATTGTTAACTGAATTTTTAAAGGGATCCCATAACTCCTCAGTTACAGCAGATGTCTGGCCAGACATCCCGCTATGGTAATGGAGTAGACCATACAGCTAGTGACTCAACATCGAGTGTTGGGTGGCAGTAAATAACCTGACTACCTAAAGGGACCAATGGCTACACCCCTTTAGGAGGAGTCCCCTCAGTGGAGGAAATGCCACTGGAAACCATCATATTGGCCCAACTGAAAAATGAGTAACTCTGATTCCTAATGGTCATGGAGGTGGAAGAGGCCATGCCAGATGGACTGGATGTGAAGATGCACCTTGTCCATATCTACAAGCCTGTGGCAGTCCATTGCAGTCCCTGTGTTAAATCCTGGATGTCTCATTTCATATGTGCCACAGGAGATGGTTCCGTAATCATAATGTGTGGGTCACTTCATGGCAAGCTGGGATCCATCTTAAACAAATTCACCCCAATAACATTTTTCCTGCTTCAGGAAAAAAAGCATTCTCAGATATGAGTTGCAACAGCAACTCCACTGGATGTTGGCCCATTTCTGGGCACAGTAGAAAGTGCTGGGTTTACCTATAAAGCTCAAATGGCTTCAATCCAAGCTATCTCAAGGATTAATATCTCCCTTTATGAGCCTGTCCAGGTTTTAAGACCTTCAGGGGAGGCCTTTCAATGTTTCTCACCTATCTAACAGCTGTATTCGCTGTAGACACAGAAGAGGGCCATCTCTGCCACTGCTGCCAAACTCTGGAAATCCCTCCCATGGGAGGCTAGTCTGGTTCCATCGCTGCTGTCTTCTGGTAAGCAGGAAATGGGTTTTAAAATTTGGGATTGTTTGTGTCACACTGATTTAAATGTGTAGCCCTAAAATGAGTTTTTTACTACTGTTTTTATATTTACTTTTAATATAGTAATCATTTATTGCTTTAAACTTTTAATATTGTTTGGTTTCAATAAGGGAAGCTGATTTGGGTCTTTTTAGAAAAATGCTGTGATATACATATTTTAAATAAATAATAAATAATAGAATCCCCCCACACCAGCAGGAAATAGAGATACAATGCATTCCAAGGCATTTTTCATGTTATGAAAAATTTGTAACTCAAATTTCCCATAGGAATGCATTGAAAACCAAAATTCATAACTTGAAACATGGTTTCCCATAGGAATGCATTGAAAACCAATTAATCTGATCTGGAAAAATTCGTAACTCAAGCCATTATTTTCAATTGATTTTTATTCGTATTGTGATAATTTTGTAACTTGAACCATTTGTAACTCGAGGTACCACTGTATTCTTGCTGTCCCCACTTAACAGGAAGAAAAGTGTCCTATCTGAGTGCTACTGTTTTGTCAGTTTAAGCTCATCTACTCTCATAATTCATCATGGGAGGTTTTTGTAGAGAAGTTAAGTTTTCATACTGGCACGCCATATGAGAAATAACTTATTATTCATCTACCCTTCACAAGTCTCTCAGACTCAGAGGCGCTTGACAACACATATTCCTGTTGTCTGATCAAAGGCTGCTGATTACCCAACTGATAGATCATCTCACACCATTCTGTGATCACCACAGGTATGGCGACAGGAACCGTGAGATAGACAAAAGGTATCGGTCACATCACCTCCTCCCCCCCTTCCATCCCTCCTCACCCCCTTTCCTCCTTCTCTGTTTGCATGCCTCATGTAGTTTGGGTTGTGTATAAATGTGAGGGGTAGAGAAATAAACTTTGAGACGGTTCTCCTGAGACGCTGCCTCCTTGCCTTCATTCATCCCCCCCCCGAGGGATCCCCATCTCGGCAAAGAGATCCCCAAAGCTGGTGACCCCGACGTGATCCAGAAGAAGCAACCTGCTTACCCCCCCGACTGGTAAAGTCTACGCGTCAGCTCATTGCTCCCGAGGGTAAGTATGGGGTCTTTCTTGACTAAGGAACAAGAAAAACATGTGCAGGAATTAATTCAAGTCGTTAAAAGAGGGCAACAAGGCAATGTTTCTCAGAAAGAAGTAGAATCACTGCTACTTAAATTAGCTCAGTCTTCTCCGTGGTACCCTTACCGCGGATCGCTTGAAGTAGCAGATTGGAGAAAGATAGGTAATGAGTTGGAGGCTGAACCGCAGGCGGAAATCAATTTAATAATCACCTGGGAAAAGATCTATGCAGCTTTAAGACTCCTGATCCCAGAATACCCCACTGAAAATGCTCTCCTCCAGGAAGCATTCCCGGAGGTAAGACCTCCGTCTCACCCTGTCCTGTACCCTCCCATTTCTGATCCATCTTATTTCCAAGAACAGAAGCATCCCATGGCCCCTGACTTTGAGTCCCAATGTCCCTCTCCAACACCTACTCCAGGGCCCTTTTTGAGCCCCCCTGCCCCAGAACCTATCTGCTGCTCTCAAGTAGCTGCAGGAATTGCCCAGGCGAAAACAGAAGGACATTGGGACCTAAGCGAACAGTGGGAGGGTGAGGTACCAATGTGCTATCCTATAATTTGTGGCACTGATCACCAGGGGGCGGTGCTTACAGAGCACCCGGTTTGGGTAGAACCGGTGAAAATGTCCCCAATGCCAGAAAGGCTATCACTGGAATCAATGCCGCTCTGCTCCCACCTCTACAGAGATTCAGGGAAACTGAAAACTGGGCATGTCCCTAGCCTAGCCACAAGAGGGAAATTGTACCTCGGAGTTGCTTCAACCATTTCCCATCCCATCCCAGGAGAAACTATTTTGGTTATCATGAAAGAACAACAGGAATTGCCTCCAGGTTCATACCTTCTCCTGCCCACCAAGGGGGCACTTGAGAACGGCATTCAGATATGCCCGGAAATTGTGCAAAAAGTAAAAGAAACGCCTATCATTGCACAATGTTCCAGCCACCTTCCACTTTCCCTGAGCCCAGGCATTCCGTATGCCCAGTGCATACCACTCACCCATCCCTGCGAACAACGGCAGGCTCTTAATATTCCTTTACAGATTAACTACCTAAGGGAAAGAATCTGGAAGACAAAACCGACACGTACGTATCTCATCCAAGGTAAGCCTATCACTGCCATTTTAGATTCTGGAGCTGATATTACTTTGATTTGCCCCACCTCCTGGGACCCTGGGTGGCCAGTTGAGGCTGCCCCATCTGTCTGGGGGGTGGGGGGTGCTTCTGCTGCTAAAATAAGTGTCCGTCCTTTAACTGTTTCCCACCCGCGTACTCGCGAAGTGTTGGGCCACATTACTCCAGTAAGCGTGGACATAGGCATCAATCTGTGGGGTCGGGATTTGCTTGAATAGCTAGGTGCGGAACTGGTCACTAATGACTCAGCCTAGAGCTGTTCCGCTTACGTGGACTTCCACGAACCCTGTGTGGATTGAACAATGGCCATTAAACAGCGAAAAGTTAACGGCCCTTCATCAGTTAGTGAAAGATCAGTTAGACAAAGGTCACATTCAGCCTTCTGTGAGTCCATACAACACCCCAGTTTTTGTAAATCAAGAAGACCAGTAACTTCCATTCTGGTCCCTAGTCCCACTAATGGTATTACTGTTTACACCGATGGCAGTCCCTCTAGGGGAGTTGCTACCTGGCAGGACAAACAGGATAAATGGCAGGTCAGATTCACAGGCCCTCAGCGCTCACCGCAGCGCACTGAACTTGCAGCTATGATTCTTGCTGTTGCTACCTTCCCCAAAGAACCCCTGAATGTTATTACTGATAGTTTGTATGTTGCTAATGTTGTTAAGCAGATAGAGTTTAGTTATATTTCCCCAAATCGTGATGAGAATTTACTGAGTCTTTTTCTGGCATTACAGTCAGCTTTGCAGGAACGCACAGCTCCCTTATTTGTGGCCCACATACGCAGTCATCAACCATTTCCAGGGGTCTTAGCGGACGGTAACGCCCACGCTGACTCACTGGTGTCCTATGTTACCCAGAACCCTGTTGAAAGCCATGTGCTTCATCATCAAAACGCTAAAGCCTTAGCTAAACAATTTGATATGCCGTTATCAGAAGCTATTGCCATAATCCAGCAATGTCCTCAATGTTCCATGCATACTTCCTTTCCTTCAGCAGGGGTCAACCCGCGAGGATATGGCTCAAATCAAGTATGGCAAATGGATGTCACCCGATTCCCCCCCTTTGCCCCTTGGGATTAAGAGGGATTGTCCCTTGGTCCCTAACAGATAAACTGTCCTTGCTCAAGTTCTTTTTACTATTAATCATCTCAATTTTGTATCCTATAATTCTCAATTTTTAACACGTGCTCAACGACACTACAGGAAGGACGAGCCACTGCCACGCCGCCTCCCAGCCCTTGCCTGGGTGGGTCCAGTTCCTCTGATCTTTGGGGGCGTGGCTACGCTGCTGTACAGACAGCCTCCGGTCCACTTTGGGTACCAGCTCGCTGTGTCCGTGCAGCTGTAGGAGATGGCCTGGCACCAGGGTATGCAGAATCCAATTCCTCAGTTCGACAGCCAGCCGGGGCTGGCGGTGTCTGGCACCAATGCCCGCAAACGCCGCCGACAAGCAACGACTCCCTCAGTGACCTGGGGGAGCCTTAAGAACTTCTCACGAGATGCTGACAACCTGATACAGACAACCGGAAAAGAAAACACACCTGAGAACTTTCTTGCTGCTGTACTCACCTGCATTCATATGAACTCTATGATACTGCTTTGCCTTTTGCTCCTAGGTTTTTCCTCCCCTACAGGAGGTGTGGACTTGCAGGATCGCATGCAATATAACATTTGGGTTCAACTTGGTGGGACTGTTAATTCCACTGACTTTTGCCTTACACAAACTCCTGTAGCCATCATCAAGGACATTTTCATAACAATCATACAGATCAATAGTGCTCAGGTCCAGTATAATACCTACTCTGGTGGGGGACATACCACTAGGAACTATCCCCAGGAAGCTACACAATTATATACCCCTTATGTTGCTAATCATGTTAATAATTCTTGTGCCTGTATAGTGAATTGTTCCACCCATGCAAAGAAACCACGTTGCCTCAATCCTGGCCCTAGTTTATGGAATTGTTCCACAACAGAGAATGTTACCTTTCTTTTCTCCCACGTCACTCTGCCTATAGGCTGGGTTTTTACATGCGGAAGCCATACTTATAATTACAATGTATTCCAAGTTTAATTTCTGTCATAATCTCTAGATGCCAGATCCGACCCAAGGCCCCTTCCCCTCGTACTATATACTATTCTTATCAGCGCCTTAAAAAAAATAGAGGGGGAGATGTAGAGAAGTTAAGTTTTCATACTGGCACGCCATATGAGAAATAACTTATTATTCATCTACCCTTCACAAGTCTCTCAGACTCAGAGGCGCTTGACAACACATATTCCTGTTGTCTGATCAAAGGCTGCTGATTACCCAACTGATAGATCATCTCACACCATTCTGTGATCACCACAGGTATGGCGACAGGAACCGTGAGATAGACAAAAGGTATCGGTCACATCACCTCCTCCCCCCCTTCCATCCCTCCTCACCCCCTTTCCTCCTTCTCTGTTTGCATGCCTCATGTAGTTTGGGTTGTGTATAAATGTGAGGGGTAGAGAAATAAACTTTGAGACGGTTCTCCTGAGACGCTGCCTCCTTGCCTTCATTCATCCCCCCCCCCCGAGGGATCCCCATCTCGGCAAAGAGATCCAGTTACAGCAGATGTCTGGCCAGACATCCCGCTATGGTAATGGAGTAGACCATACAGCTAGTGACTCAACATCGAGTGTTGGGTGGCAGTAAATAACCTGACTACCTAAAGGGACCAATGGCTACACCCCTTTAGGAGGAGTCCCCTCAGTGGAGGAAATGCCACTGGAAACCATCATATTGGCCCAACTGAAAAATGAGTAACTCTGATTCCTAATGGTCATGGAGGTGGAAGAGGCCATGCCAGATGGACTGGATGTGAAGATGCACCTTGTCCATATCTACAAGCCTGTGGCAGTCCATTGCAGTCCCTGTGTTAAATCCTGGATGTCTCATTTCATATGTGCCACAGGAGATGGTTCCGTAATCATAATGTGTGGGTCACTTCATGGCAAGCTGGGATCCATCTTAAACAAATTCACCCCAATAACATTTTTCCTGCTTCAGGAAAAAAAGCATTCTCAGATATGAGTTGCAACAGCAACTCCACTGGATGTTGGCCCATTTCTGGGCACAGTAGAAAGTGCTGGGTTTACCTATAAAGCTCAAATGGCTTCAATCCAAGCTATCTCAAGGATTAATATCTCCCTTTATGAGCCTGTCCAGGTTTTAAGACCTTCAGGGGAGGCCTTTCAATGTTTCTCACCTATCTAACAGCTGTATTCGCTGTAGACACAGAAGAGGGCCATCTCTGCCACTGCTGCCAAACTCTGGAAATCCCTCCCATGGGAGGCTAGTCTGGTTCCATCGCTGCTGTCTTCTGGTAAGCAGGAAATGGGTTTTAAAATTTGGGATTGTTTGTGTCACACTGATTTAAATGTGTAGCCCTAAAATGAGTTTTTTACTACTGTTTTTATATTTACTTTTAATATAGTAATCATTTATTGCTTTAAACTTTTAATATTGTTTGGTTTCAATAAGGGAAGCTGATTTGGGTCTTTTTAGAAAAATGCTGTGATATACATATTTTAAATAAATAATAAATAATAGAATCCCCCCACACCAGCAGGAAATAGAGATACAATGCATTCCAAGGCATTTTTCATGTTATGAAAAATTTGTAACTCAAATTTCCCATAGGAATGCATTGAAAACCAAAATTCATAACTTGAAACATGGTTTCCCATAGGAATGCATTGAAAACCAATTAATCTGATCTGGAAAAATTCGTAACTCAAGCCATTATTTTCAATTGATTTTTATTCGTATTGTGATAATTTTGTAACTTGAACCATTTGTAACTCGAGGTACCACTGTATTCTTGCTGTCCCCACTTAACAGGAAGAAAAGTGTCCTATCTGAGTGCTACTGTTTTGTCAGTTTAAGCTCATCTACTCTCATAATTCATCATGGGAGGTTTTCAATGAATTATTGGACTGGAAGTTCCATAATTCCAAAAATCCCATCCTTACTTGCTGCAATAGCACTGACAAGGCAGCTATAATATCAAAGCAGGCCCTTACATTTTCTGCAGTGAGTTTAAAGAACATCCATTATTCTTTACTGTATCTCCTTGTTATGCATTAAAACTATTTTATTGGTGTTCTTTTTATGTGATATATAACACAGCACTCTTGATAAACCCTCCTTTTTGTTGCTGCAACTGAATCCTAAAACTTTCCAAAAGAGGCTCATCCATTCATCCTGAGAACCAATCTCAAATGGTGCTGTTGGACATAATTATTCTCATTTGGACAGGTGTGAATATGATCTTGAGCAGTTAAGGATTTGATATTCTGGGAGAAAAGATGTCATTTGTCTTACAAAGTAAAATTATTCTTTTATGAAGAAAGCTACCAATTAAACATCTTCAGAGAAGTGCCTCCTTATTTAAAGAAAGTTTCAGGAGATTTAGTGGACAGAATGTAGAGGAATTTAAAAGTGTCAAGTAAGTGCAGTTGACAATGTGCCTACACACTTTATCACAAAGATCTCGCCACCTCCTATGTGGATGAATAGGTGACAATGACTTTTGACAAAGCTCAGATGTGAACTCAGATAAAATTCAGCTCTGTTGGGCATGACTTCCCTCCTCCTTTTCCTAATCTATTTAATCTGAGTTGTGAAAGAAATTGACTTGCTCCTTTTCAGAATGGCAAGATGTAGGGGGGGAAAGCCATCTGTGCTGTCTAGAAGGAAGAACATCAACAAAATATTTTTGGACAGATTAACTGCTTAAAACATTATTTTATCTTCTGAATTCAGAGAAGCTCAAACAATCTACTTGTTTGCAATCATGTCTCTATATTGTAAAAAAATAAGAGAAAAGAATTTTAAATATTACTGTCTAGTAACGGTTTGTTTCTAAGCCCCTATTGATCATGGACATTATTGACACAGGGGGACAAACAGCACATGACCAAATATGTTTCTCTCAACCAAGGTACTGCTGATATGGATTGCAGCTCAGATGCCTGAGCAATAAGGAAAGTTACAAACATAAATCCTAGCTGCATATTTAAGACTATCATTGACTTAATTTTAGGTGCTGTCTTTAATGCTTGTTAGAGAGAGCGAAAGATCAAGTATTCATCAACTTGTTCCATAATAAGAGGTCAATCAAGGGGTGAAAAAACCAGCCATGCTATCTTTTTTTCTATATGAGGGTCACCCTTATTCAAACGTCAGTCATATCTGACTATAGGGTTTGGTGTTAATCTCTGTTTACAGCCAAAGATGCTGTCTGCATCTGCAGACGTTTCCGTGGACATGTGGCAGGCATGTCTAGACATGGAATGCTGTTTACCTTTCCACTGGTATCTATCTACTTGCATTTTCTTGCTTTCAAACTGCTAGGTTGGCAGGAGCTGGGACAGAGACAGGAGGTCACTCCATTGTGTAACACTCGGGGCTCAACCTGCTGACCTGCTTCCAGTCATCAAGTTCAGCATCTTAACCACTAAACCAGCACAGTCCCTATGTGGGATTGATCTAATAAGGGAATTACTCTAAAGAATTTAAGAGGGTGGCTAGGCATAGCTCTATAAGGAGACAGAAAAACCACTTTGGTATTAAAAAAGACCAGATGCATTTGTTACGTGTTGGACAAAATAATAATAATAATCAAATGCATCTGTTTTATAAGTGGATCAAATCCTGTGGTTTTACTGGCGTAATCAGGCACTTAGATGCCTTTAGGGGGATGTGTGGTTGTTGTTTTTCTTATGAAGTACATTTCTCAGTCTTAGATGTATTTCAACAATTTTTTTTGCTGTTGCTGGCAATCTAGGTGTAATCTGCAAATTTCACTTCAGAATGTTTTGCTGAACAAAAAAGATTAGTAGGTCTTATGTAACTCACCCTAATAAATGGGTCTCTTAGAGTCCTATTTTCAGGTCCAAGATTTCCATTGCCAGTCTACTTCAAATTTATTCTCCTCTGTGAAATTTTTTTTACTCTAGTGCATCAAATGCTATGTTGTGTTCTGGTGCCTCATGCTGAGCATAACACTCTTTGTGTGTGGTGGTGGTGGGGGACTGCTAAAAGGTTAATGGAAGAATCCCAAAATTGTTAGCTGGAAGGTGGCAAGTCAGCAGTTTGAGACCCGGGTACTGCATGGATTGAGCGCCCGTCTTTGTCCCAGCTCTTGGGGACATGAAAGGAGGCTCATTCAGGCATCCCCTGAGCGGAGCTTCTCCAGCAAAAATCATTTCAACCCAAAATGATTTCTGACATGAAATTATTATTATTGGTGCTGTGCTTAGCTGGTTAATCCATTTCCCCTCTTTAATAGATCAATTTGTGAAATCTGTAAGATTTAAAAATAATGCCAGTTGGTAGAATTTTTTTTTTTTGGGCATTCTATAAACACAAGTTGTAAAAACAAATCAAAATCAATAGCAGTCAAGATAACTTTCTTGGTCTAATTTCTTCAGGAAATTCAGTCTATGTTAATTCTGTTTTGTTTGGTTGATGGATTTTTCAGCTGCCTCTCAAAACAATTTTTGATACAAATAGATCTGAACTGCACTTCCTACTAAAGCTAGTGCTAGAATTAAAAACAAGGAGGTGATTGCCTCCCTGGTGATGATCCCCAATCATCATTATAATGTTTCTCCTGCATTGATGCCAGTGGTCATATTAGTTTCTTGCCCTCCTGCGAAACCACGTCAGGGTTTGAACCCTTATGTTTTGGCTTGTTGCACTGACCGGGGAGGTGGGAAAAGCCCAAAAACAGCTTGGATCGGGTCCTCTGATCTCCCCGGAGCCAGCAGGGGGTGTCAGAGAGCCCAAAATGGGTAAAAAAATGGACTTTTTTCCCACCCATTTCGGACTCTCTGCCCCCCCTGCTGGCTCCGAGGTGTTGGGGGACCTGATCCAAGCTGTTTCCAAAGTCCCCCCCCACCTCCCTGGAGGCTGCAACAAGCCAAAATGTTGGGATTCAAATCCCAATGTTTTGGATTGCTGCAGCCTCCAGGGGAACAGGGTTTTTTAAAATGTTGTGCAATCAATGCATCACATAATGTTAAAAACCGGATAATGACAAGACTTGTGGAACCAAGTCTCATCATTATCCGGGGTACTAGTGTATTAGAAATATATATACAGTGGTACCTCACTTAAAGAGCATAATGCATTCCACAGGATTGCTCTTTAAGTGAAAAACCATTGTAAGTGACAAATTGTGACTTCTGGCAGAGGGGGGGATTGTGAACCCCAATTTAGTTTTAAGTGAGTTTTTGGCTGGGTTTAGTTGTTAAGTGAGGCGACCTTTCAGAGAAAATTCTGCACTTTAAGTGAGTTAGTCTCTAAGTGAGATGCTCTTTATGCAAGGTTTGACTGTAAATATATAGTGGTCCTAAGGTGTGCGTTTGCATATGTGCACACACACACATGAATGCACACACACACCTAAGGATCATTGTCTTCTTCCATTGACAGATAAAACCTTTAGATATTACTTTAGATATCAGTGAGCTGACAAGAACAAAGTTTTAAGATCTAGAATTACCTAAAAAATATAGCATATCTCTGTAGGAAATCTGCTTTCTGCTACAGATTGCCTGCTCACAAATCTGATCTCAACAATCCAATCTTCTCCTGGAATGGGCTAATTCATCACAGCTATGGTGAACACACTCAGTTCTATCTCTTCCTTCTGATGTTAGTAGACTATTATCCTAGCTATAGGACATTCAGATTCACAAAATGACTTGATAACAACATACTTAATGGAGTTCATGTCAATGAATGTTCCCATTTCTAGCAGTACTTGCCAATGCTGTCAGAGAGTAAAGTAGAATGTTTTGATTAAAATTTGTTACAGCAGCACCTGATCTAAAGATTTCTGAAGCCAAGATGATTATTTTTAAAAATTATGACTACAACAAAGTTCTGATAATATTACCATGGGTCTATGCACCAGTGGCAAGATCCTCTAGATAGCCACCAGCCTCCATTCATGTCTGAATGAAGGAGCCCTGATCGCACAGTTTTCCACATCCTTCTGAGGTTGGTAAAATGAGGACCAAGCATGTGAGGGGCAAAATGCTAATTAATTTGTGAACCGCCCAGAGAGTACACTATGTGCTATGGGACGGTGTTTAAATGTGATTGCTTTGCTTTGCTATGGTGATAGCCTCTATAATGTCAACTTCACAGGGGACAGAAAACAGGGAACTCTCTATATACGTACTATCTATTACACCCCTCCAAATGCTGATGGAAAGCAAATCCTTGGAGCTCTAGCTAGCACAGCCAATGATGAGATACAAGGGGAGTTCTAGGTCAGCAACATTTGGAAGGTCACATGCTATTATTATTTATTTACATTTCTATATCGCCCTCCTCGCCAAGGTGACCCAGGGCAGTTTGACACACCATAAAATACTGTTCCCCATTCATACTGCATATGCACTGAACATTCTTGAATTTTACTCTGTGGAGAACTTCAAGTTAATTTGGCTATATCCAGTATCATCTGGGTCTTTTATAAAATCCTGAAATCCTGGACTATACAAGGTTTTAGAATAAATACACTGAGCACCTATATATGTTAAATATATACTACCTGGCTTTACCCAGGATAGAAGTCCATTAATTCTACCGCAACCTCTATGGATTCTCTCTTCTTCTGAAACTTTTTTTTTAAAATTAATGCAAATCTGTCTTCTCTCTATGTAGAGTTCAGCCTGTACCAACTTCACCTCATTTTCAAACTCCTTAGCTGCCATAATGGCTTTTCAGCTTTTTCCACTCCTCTTTCTTTTCTTCCCTTTCTGTCTCTCGCTCTTAACTCTCTTTCTCATGATTATCTCACTAGAAGGTTCCCTCTTCTGAGGGTTGCCATATACTAGTTTTCCACATCCAGGAAACCATATCTACCTATTATGCAAAGCATTTGGTACATCATGAAAAGATTTATCAGTGCACACACAGATGCACATGCACACAAACATACACTATTTAATTTCACCATCAAAAGCATTTCTTTCAAAGAGGTTCCATGAAAAAGCCTGTTTTTTCCTCAATTCCTCCTCCTCCTTTTACCCCATCAGATGCAGAGAGATATGTGAGCTTCTTGTTCTTGTACTTCTAGCAGCCTCCACGGGTGTTATATGGTGTTCTTGTAGTATTTCTTTGATGTTATCTCTCCACCTTCCTCTGGGTCTTCTTCATGGTCTTTGTCATTTTACTCTTTGCACACATCACTGCCCAGAGTGGGATACCATCCAAATGGGCAGTATAGAAATATAATAAATAATAATAATATGCTTTGTAAGGTATGGAATTCCAAGACATTCTATCCAAATGGGCAAATCACTTTACTTGTTGTTGAATTCTTAAATATGTTGCTTAATCCCTTCCATATGACAAAAAAAAATATTTTGTCTTGTTTTGTGTCATTTACACTGTCCAAAACATGTGCCTTCAATCTTTATTTTGTGACCTTTAATGCCAGTTTAAAAGCTGAAACTACACTGGAAAGAAAACATGAAATAATTTAGGTTGCTATGACTTGATTCAGAGCTTATTTTATGCTTCCAGGTGGATTAGATAGTTGTGGAAAGACCATGGGTCATTTTGGTGTCAGTGCCTACACTAACCATAACATAAAACATATACATACCTACCGTAGTAACATAGTAGTTTGCTGTAATTTGACAGAGTTGTTTCTTTTTAATATTAATTTTTACTTTAAAAAATTATTGCAGAGAATCAAGCACTGAACTCAGGCATTGGTATTTTTTAAAACTTCATTCGAATCATTTTAGAAAAAAGCAGGAGGCCCCAGTGTAAGGGAAAAGAACACATTGGACACAAAATGACTACATTGGCATTAAGATTTAGATTTCAGTTGGGTTGATTTACATTGGCCTTTTTGAGTCATGTGGTCAGTAAAAAAGTTAAAATCCATCCATTCTACTACATGCAGCAATTTTCATACTATTTGCTAATGTTGCTGCAGCCTTTATTTCTCTATGTGATCTTTTTTCCAAGGGTACACAGCAGGAAGGCTGTTTTGTAAAATCTAGATTCAAGATTTGCCTATTGAATTGGACAATTTTATAGTGCAGTAAACTTTATGGCACCCATAATTCATGACACTGTTAAAGCAAAGTCTTAGATTGTGCTGCTTCACTATTTGGGGATATGTAAAACCAATGATTTCTGAGGGAAATTCATTCAGTTTATTATTGTAGTTTATCAGTGAACAAATTGGCAGAATATGTCACTGAGGACTAGAATTAACCCAGAAATCAAATAAACCACCAAAATCTTCATCATATTTATCTAACAGCCAATAGATGTATTGATTACTTCACCACTGATTGACTTTTGCTGCATTAATAGAACAGAAGTGCTCTTAAAGAAGTACTGCTGGAGCTTGCCTTAAACTTAAACACTGAGCATGGCTGAACTTACACAAATGTAGTACTTTGTTGCAAAGAAAGATATAATTGGGAGAGAGGGAGGGAGAGAGCCATGGGGGTGGATGGCTGATATTAGTACCTACCATTACTTTTCAACTGGATGGCAAGTGTTTGACACAAAATATAACATTAAAGCCAGCTAACACCACTACCTGAAATTTATCTTACGTCTGAGAGACATTAGAGATATCAATAACCTTTTTGTGAAATGCATTCACTTGTCTACATCAGGGGGAGGGGGGATATGTAACACTTTCCCTTTGTTCTCAGAGTTAGCAATGCATAAATTCACTATAAGTGTAAGCCTTTGGACAGCTGGATGTGAAAGCTTGGAAACCAGGGTAAAAGAGTTCCATTACTCCCTTATTCATATTCAAATCTGAACTGAAGAAGAATTAAATGAGCATAAAATTCACCTTCTTTTTCAGAAAAGCACTATGAGGCCAAGAACCTCTATCCAGGCAATTGGAAACATTTATTTTTGCAAACAAATGATGTATGCATATGTGAACCAGACTTTAGTTTCTCTTGTTTAGCCATATGTTAGGAGCTTGGGAGCTGTGGTGGCTCAGTGGTTAAGAAGCTCGCCTTGTTAGCTGGAAGGCTGGCAAGTCGCCAGTTTGAGACCTGGGTACTGTGTGATGGATTGAGCAACCATCTCTGTCCCAGCTCTTGGGGAGATGAAAGGAGCCTCATTTGGGTGTTCCCTGAGTGGAGTTTCTTCTGCAAAACTCCTTTTAAATCAGAATGATTTCTGACAGGAAATTATTATACAGTCAAACCTCGCATAAAGAGCACCTCGCTTAAAGAGTAACTCGCTTAAAGAGCAGAGTTTTCTCTGAATGTTCGCTTTGCTTAACAAATAAAACCAACCAAAAACCCGATTAACAAATAAATCAGGGTTCACAATCCCCCCCACAAATGGCCATTTACAATGGTGTTTCGCTTAAAGAGCAAACTTGCTTAAAGAGAAATCCTGTGGAACACATTATGCTCTTTAAGCGAGGTACAACTGTATTAGGAGTTGGCCAGTTGCTGTTGGTGGGCTAGCTAAAAACAAAGTGCTAAGCTTTCCCTTTCTGGGTGCTGTGATCCAAATTTGCAGATGGGGGGCATCCACAGTTGCTTTAAAATAAAAATAGTACAGTAAAACCTCGCATAAAGAGTAACTCGCTTAAAGAGCAGAATTTTCTCTGAATGTTTGCTTCACTTAACAAATAAAACCAACCAAAAACTCGCTTAACAAATAAATCGGGGTTCACAATCCCCCCCACAATTGGTCATTTACAATGGTGTTTCGCTTAAAGAGCAATCCTGTGGAACGCATTATGCTCTTTAAGTGAGGTACAACTGTACTTTGGAAAGTTTAGTCATGGACCTTTCACATAATCTATAATTTTGTTTTAGTATACATTAATTTAATATAACATCTCAGTTATCTCTGTGAACTTTAATCTGTTTTTAAGCTAAAACATTTTTGCTTTGTTTTTGTTTTTTTGTTTAGCAGCAACAAGGCAAAAACACGATATGCTTTCAAAATAATTTCATGTGAGAAATATTTCAATAATATTGATCTATTTCCCAAACAATGGTGAGACATTTGAAAATGATTACAGACTCTTACAATCAATGCTAAAAGATCAACTTGGGCTAAAAATACAAAACTGTGTATCTAGCCAAGACCTTCCAGCCTAAGGATATGGTTCCCAAAGCAGTGAAATAGGGTGGAGAAAGTGATAGATAAGACTCTCAAAATTATGTAGGAGGAGCAGCTAGAAGACTGGAGGCCCAGTTTTGTTACCATGGCAATGTGTGCCAGGCAACAAGAAGGGGACCAAAATGATGCAACTGAAATTGACATAAGGACAATTTGTCGGTTTCTTTGCTAGTAACCGAGAAGCTTCTAGAAGCATGTGAGAGTCAAACTACATGGTACTTTTGCCATGTGATGATAATACAATTTGCAAATAGATATTGCTTGCTTTTTTGTTTGATTGATTGTTTAACCCATTTCACATAGTGGTTGAAATATTGTTGTTTGTTATACATCCAGAAGGCAAACAGTGTAACCTTCAGTTGCTTCTTACCAGCAATTAATGAGCCTCTGCTAGGATTCTTTGGTGCAAATCTATCATTATTTAAAAAAATATTTTGGAACCTGGGAAAAAACCATACATAAGAACTATTAAGCATCTGTTATCTGGCAGGCACCTGACAGTATGAATCTATGTGAATCACTTTTAAACAACTAGTAAAACTAAAGGTTTCCCTTGCTCAAAAGCCAGTTGTATCTGACTCTAAGGTTCAGTGCTCATCTCTGTTTCAAAACCGAAGAGCCAGCGCTATCTGCTTCTGCAGACATTTCTGTGGTCATGTGGCAGGCATGACTAGGTACAGGGATCGCTGTTACCTTCCCACCGAAGTGGTCCCTATTTATCTACTTGCAATTTCTTGCGTTTGAACTACTAGGTTGGCAGGGGCTAGGACAAAGATGGGAGCTCATTCCATCCTGCAATACTCGGGAATCGAACTACTGACCTTCTGCCTCCCAGTCAGCATCTTAGCCACTTGAGCCAGTGCTGGTGCTTACAATTTTAAAAGTTAAAACTCCATCAATAATGAGTGCTACATAGACCACAACCACATATTTTACTTTATCAAATCCTTGGCAAGCAACTGGCTTTGTAATTTTAACCAAACAGTAGAAACAGGAAGTAAATCAAGCTTCTAGAGATCTGATCATATGTACCTCCTGGGCTCTGTTTTGCTTTTACATGGAAACACACACACATTGCAGGTACTTGCTGCCAAGGGGGGGGGGATTTATCACCCCTTTCCCCCAAGCATCACATCGCTCTTGATGGGTGAGGGGGGGGGAGAGAGGTGATTAGCAATGGGTGTGAATGGATGCTTTCAAATTTCTCTGTAGTTCCACGTAATTGTCAGCAACCTGATTATCCCATCCATTGTTAAATTGCTTGCCAGGAAACTAGATTCTTATTTCTTTGAATTAGTCTCATGAAGACATTTTAAATCAATTGTTTTAATATACCCTACTACACAGTTGTTAAGTCCAAATCTTCAATTAGTTATAATTCTACAAGCTTTACAGACACACTCTTCCATTTTTCATTATGCTATTATCACTTTCTAATACAGGAGAATCTCATTTTATGTCACATTAGAGCTTCAAATCAATTATCCTCTTTTTAGCCAAGGACAATACATTTACAATATTTGAAACAATGAAGAAGTCAAAAGCACGAAAAGATTGTGGGTTGCATTTGTGAGGCTGTCTGGAAACACAGATAGTCTATTTTTGTCTAGCTTTAGGAAGGAAAAATGGATAAAAGTCTTCCAATTCTGTGTATGTCAGCTCAGAATAAAATCCCTCTGCATTCAGTGGGATTTTCTCCCAGGTAAGTGTGTATGGCAGTTATGGACATTATTCAACAGGTACAGTTTTTACCCTATATTTTACACTGTAGGATTGAAACTGAACAATATATATCTACTCAGAAATAAGCTTCATTGAATTCAGTTAGGCTTCCTCCGAAGCAAATGGATTTAAGTTTGCAACATAAAAGTTATTCTGGCAGTTTTCAGCTATACTTCATTTAAGCCATTAACATAGCAAGGATTTGTAAGGCATGGGCAAAAATAATGGGTGGCTAATCTAAGTGATTTCACATTTTACGCTCAGCATGTGGTAAAATCCACTTTCTTCTTACACAAAATGATTCAGGAAACCCACACAACTTTCTCAATATGGTGCAATAAAGATTTTGCAGTTTTTCACCCAAAATTAAGAAGGAACTGCCTCAAGCTCAGCCACAGATACTGAGAAGATTTTTCAACCAAAATGGGGGTTGGGTGGTAAGTGGTATGAGTCCAAAAGCCCCCTTTAACATTTGAGGGGACATTCTACTTTCAGTCCAGGGGCAGGGACCCCTTTAGTACTGATGGAAGGAATAAAGCACTGATGGAAGGAATAAAGCTTTTCTCAATGAACTTAAATTCATGCATAGATATTTTTCTTAAGCTTTACACTCATTCCTCTTGGCTTCCTTTTATTCCTCTGCCCTCACAGGTGAAACCATCCACTCCTGCTGTGTGTCAAATTTGGAGAAATGGCTTTTGAGTTATAATTTTTTTCTCTCAAAATGCCAGGAAATAGCCTGATATTTTGCATAATATTGTGCCTCTGTTCTCAGAAGGGGAAAAAAAAGATAACATACCTTAAATAGTAAAGGGCAGCCTTAATGTTGACCAAAAATAATCATGATGATTGCTTTGTATTTGGGTGAGAAGTGGTGAACTGATGAAAAAACTAACCAGCATCTGGCATTTTTTTCTTGCTTGGGTTCTATTTGCAAATGGTAGTGAGCACAAGGTATCCTATACATGCCTTGGCGCTCCAGGTGTTCTTGCACTTCAATTACCAGAAGCCCAAGTCAGCACTTCTGCTGATCAGGGCTTCTGGGAATTGAAGTTCAAGAACACCTGGAGTGCCACGGTTCACCATCACTGATATTGACCATTTTAACTGCTGGCATTGGTGATATCTAAATAAGTTTGCAATTTAAAAATTTGAACCTGCAACAAGTTGGGTGTTCATCTTAAACTCAGTTTTAAAATTGTAGTTTACTGTCTGGCTGCCTCTATAGAATGTTGATTTGCTCTGCTGCACAATAGTAGTACAATTATGCTTAACTCTGCCTATGGATGCTTACCAATCTTGCTTCCACAGCTATACAACATACAAACCTGTTCTCTTTATATGCATGTACATAAATACATCTTTAGATAGATTGGGTGGAATTGTCACTAATCAAAAAGTGTTCTTCTTCTAAACCTTTTTAATATGCATGTCCTTTTTGCTTTTGTTTTAAATTGCATTTTTTTTTGTACTGCTGCATTGGATTCCTGAATTGGAAAAGAGCTAACATATAAATGAAATTTAGAAACTATGGATTTTTTTAAATGATATATCTGTACAATTGCATTGAGGTGTTTTTCCATAATTCCTCTGGCAAAAATCCAGTTGCACATTTGGTTGTGATAGAAATGGAGCAAGATTTCTATAATGAGAAGAGCTGATTTTAATGTACTTAACTAGATACAGTCCATGGGGCAAGTAGAATGGAAATGTGTCTCTGTCATCCATTCCCAATGCACTTGTTGGTATAGTTCCACCTAAGATAAGAAGAGATGTAGTGGTGGACAAGGAGAGAACTAAGCAAGAAAATGACCTTCAACATCCTCTGAACAGATATGAGCCTCAAGTCTGCCAGCTCAAATCCAGGATGAGCTTTATGGCAAGAACAAACATTCTTGAGGGTATGCAAGAGCAAAACCAAATTAGAAGAAGGAGCTCAGAAGATAGAGGAAGGACAAGGAACAACACTAAAGCAGGACATAGCTGAGGAACTCAACCTCCCCTACATCACATGGAGGTTCCTGAATAGGCTGAGAGTCAGAATCCCTAGATGCAAGACCAACATGCTAAAGTAGGGCCCATTGGCACACAACAACATGTTGTCTGAGTGTTGAGAGATACAGAATCCGGCTCTTTTACTGATCTGCCAATTATTGCCAGAAGTATGCACTGATGAGGACTTAAGGTTGGCCAACAACAAAGCCAAGAAAGTGGCTTCATTTTAGTAGTTCAGGGTTTGATTGGGACATGAAATAAGAAGATTCTCGATACATGTACAAAAGAGAATTTCCTCCCTGGAGGAGGCTGAGGAAAAAGGCATTTGGGAGCTTTCACTCTTCCACTCAGGTGGGATCACACCCAAAACATACCCAAAATAGTACGTCATGGAGAAAATGGCTATGCTCCACTTAAGGAGAGAATTGTTCTAAATGCTCTGCAAACTAAAACTGAAAAGTGTTAATTTTAGGTAAGGTGGCCTCAGGTACAGATGTAGAATGCTGTTACTTTCATTTTGTTGTGTTTTTCAGCATCCCACTGGCACTCTTGTCTCATATAGGGCCATGCTGGAATTGCAAGACTGGTGTTTTTTATTTGGCTACTGCACAGAAATTTGCAGTATTATTTCTGTAAATTTTTTAGACCATCACTAATGGAGTGCTTATGGACACTCTTGAAAATGCAAGCACTTCAAGTCTTGAAAATGTGTGGATTTGCAAGGGGAAAGGTGCTTCATTATTGTGCTTGTCTTAGGAAGTAAGTACTTAAGAAGTAAGGAGAGTTTTGCGAATACCCTGGACAACGAGGAGAACAAACCTTAGAAGAAATCAACCCTGACTGCTCCTTAGAAGGTCAAATAGTAAAGATGAAGCTAAAGTACTTTGGACATCAAATGAGAAGAGAGGATTCACTTGAGAAAGCCTTGATGCTGAGAAAGGTGGAGGGCAAAAGAAGAAGGGGGCAGCAGAAAATGAGATGGCTAGATGGTATTGTAGACGCAATAGGCACCGAGCTGGGCGGGTTGAGGAGGATGGTGGAGGACAGAGGTGCCTGCCGGACAAAGGTCCATGCGGTCACAAAGGGTCAGAATCGACTGTACAAACAGACAAAATGGAGATTTTATTAGGAAAAGTGAGCCTAATACATGTCTTTTTAAACTTTACTATCCACTATCAAATATTAGGTGATAAATGGTTAACTGCTACTTTCCAAGGTGCTCTAAACACTGTATTGATGCTTCTTGTTTTGGATGCTGTATTCTTTCAAAATCCGCAGAAAGAATCTAAAGCTGTTCTATTTAAATCAAAGTTTATACAAATTTTGTTTTGACATTATAACCTCTTTGTTTTTTGTTTTTTTTAGCACAGTCCATTGGACTGAAGCATCAGTGACCTTTAAGTATCTATTAACACCCTTAATTGTTATTGACAAGGTAATTTCCTGGTTATCATTGTGCAACAGCAGACTGAGTGCACTGGCCATGAAAAATGTCTGACCTTTTACTGCCATATTAATCCTCCTAATTGTAACTGGCAGAACAATTATGCTGATGAACACCCCAGCCAAACAATGGTTCAGTTAGTTTGTCCCAATGGAGAAGGGAACATTTGTCTCCTTTGGGGAAAAAACTTAAATTACATTGTGTGGTAGTTGCAAAATTTAATGAACAAATTTTAATTTTTGCTGTTTCATAAAGACAAAAAAAAGAATCAGGGTGGTCTTTTTAAAGAAGAGTTTAGATCAAATTACATTAATATTATTTAGAAATGATCTAATATATATCTGTGGAGTGTCTTAGGTTCAGCTACAATAGCTGAGGGATACATAGGGGTGAGTGAAGTTTTTAAAAGAACTTTCCAAAATTCACAAATTTCTTTATAGAAATTTTCTGAAACAACTTTAACTGTTAACTAAGGGAATATGGAAGAAAGCAAAACTGACATATTTACTTATCCCTAAAAAGTACCCACCCAAATCCTCTTTTAATTCTTTAATGCATAGGTAAACAATCTGTTGCCAACTTTAAAACAGGAGCTTACTTATTAGTTTCAACAGTGTTTTTAATGTTTACTTTAAAGACATTACTTTTCTGATCCCCTTCACAGTAGAACTATGGAAATCCACCTGACAAGAGTCAAACTGTACATTACACATTACCCACAATCAGAAGCTGTAAACTGTTTAAGTATTCCAGAGTTGTAATTTAAGATTTTTGTAAATTAGGCAGATCTATGTGGCTGAGCAATAATACTTGAAAAAAAAATACTAAGACTTGAATCTTGAGAATCAATTCTAAACCAAAGTAAACAATTTTTAAACTATGGCAGCTGTGAAATGCTCATTAGGGTGACCATAAAAAATCGATGTTGGAATTTTTTCAACGGGAACCCCACAAAATGATCAGCCTTTCCAGATTTTAAGGTAGTTAAACTTTGAGCACAATTGGAGCATGTTAACCCGTGCTGCTGGGCGCTTAAAGTTACAAAAAAAAATGTGCTTTTTGGGCTGACTAGCGATGTTTTGGGGCCGTATTTCCGGAACTACTCATTTTCTCATGATTTAGGTCTCAAATTAAAGGCAATATTATTGTAACTAATTTATATTCTATATATATTTATTGCTACTTCTAGTCGAACCGAACTATAACAGCTTCATCATCATTATATCATGATTTTTATGTAAATTTAGATCTAAGGAGACTTTTTTTTATTTCTTCTTTTTTGTTATTTTTACATCTAATTTCCGAAACCAATATCCGTTGTAATGTATATTATTAATTTTTTTCAGATTAAAATAAAAGAGTAAAACAATGGCTTCCACCTCCGCCATAAGAAGCAGAACCAAAGATAAAATTTTCATTGTAGGCTATCCGGCTCACCAGATAACCGGTTGTAAATTGCCCTCTAATCGTCAAGTTTTGGCCACTTTGTTCTACAATTTGCGTACTGTGAAATTGAATCTAAGAGGTTCAGCAAGAATTACCATTCAAGAAGTACTTGTTTTGGGGGGGAAAGCTTGGATTCCTACAAAACATGTGAAAGATGCTATTAGTAAATTAGAGAAACAATATAAATCTGAATAAATAAATAAATAAATAAATAAACTTCACACAGAGTGAAGAAATGTACAAAAGGACCTGAATAAAAAACTGGAAGCTGCAAAGAACAAAATCAAAGAGTTCGCCTCAAAAGTAGATGATATATTTGATATCACCCATGCTTTGGCCATGATGAAATCAGAAGAAGTCAAGGAGTTTCTTTTGAAACATAGGGATACAGGTCGGCCAGGCTCTATGCTTGGAGTTGATCTGAAGTTAGCTCGAGCTGAAGAAACAAAATTACAAAAGGAACTTGCGAAAATGAATGAGCAAATTCAAGCGGAATGTTTATTCGACATAGGTAAGATTCTTTTGTTTATGCTTGAATATTGATCTTTTGCTAGGTACGTTTACGTCCCCTGGTTTTTATTGTTTAGTTTTTACCCAAGCACCAACAAAACAAGATAAGCAACCTAACTATTTTCATAATTAATCTGGTCCTTTTCTTTCTCTTCTTTTGTTCATAGAAACTGATGATGAAGAAGATGAGGACAGTGATGAATAGGAAAACACATGCGATGAATATATTGAGGATGTGCTACGAATGGACGTTTGTACTTCTCAAGAAACTGAGGAACTTCCTGGACCATCTCATAGCAAAAGGATGAAGCATGGGCTTAGGGAAATTTTAACCATGAAACTATCTCTGCTGTTGGATCAGTGTAAGGTATCTGACAGAAATGCCACATGAATGCTCATAGCTACCATAGAAGCACTTGGGGAGAATCCTGATGAGTTCAAAGTATCAAAAACCTCCATCCATGAACAGCAAAAAGTATTCAGAGAAAAATACACTGAGAAGATCTTGGAACGAATTGATATCCCAGAGAAGGAAGCTGTTGTAGTTCATTGGGACGGAAAAATGTTACCAGACGTTCTAAAGACAGAGCAGAAAGAACGAATTGCTGTTTTAATTTTTTATGGTGAAAATGAACAACTGCTAGGAGTTCGTGTAGCAGACAGCAGCACTGGTGAAGAACAAGCCCTGGCTCTTTATGAGTGTCTTGAGGAATGGGGTGTCTCCCATACTATCAAGGTAATGTGTTTCGACACCACTGCATCAAACACAGGAAGGTTCCAAGGGGCCTGCACAATTTTGGAACACATGTTGGGTAGAGAGCTGCTTTACCTAGCTTGCTACCACCATATTCTTGAAGTCATGTTGAGAGGTGTTTTCGAATGTAAGTTTGGATCAACAACTGGGACTCAACCCGATATATTCAAGAGATTCCAAAATGCATGGGCAAAGCTCAACAAGAAACAATATGACATGGGTATCAGCAACAAAATTGTGAAAAAACATCTACCTTCTGAAGCAATTGCCAACATAACTGCGGATTTCAACACTAAACTCATGGAATCACAACCCAGAGATGATTTCAGGGAGCTTCTACAAGTGGTATTGGTGTTTGTAGGAGCACTGAATGGAATGGAAGTGGGATTTAAATCTCCAGGTGCCATCAGTCATGCCAGGTGGATGGCCAAGGCCATTTATTGTCTGAAGATATTCCTATTCCACGGACAATTCTAACTGAGTGATGAAGAACACAGTGCCTTAGAAGCTGTATTTTTCTCTTTAGAGTGTATTGCAAAGCTTGGTTCAATGCCCACAAATCACACTTGGCTCCCAAGCAAGACTTTGATCTCTTGCGATGTTTGTTGGACTATCAGGAGATTGACAAGGATATCTCTGAGAGAGCTTTGGTGAAATTCTCAAGCCATTTGTGGTATTTCAATGCAGAATTGGTAGCCCTTATGTTCTTTGATCCTTCAATTTCAGAAGAAAAATCGGAAATGGCGAACAAAGTCCTCCTAACTCAGACTGAGACCAAGACGGAAAATTCAAGAATTGTAAACCCCAAATTTCGAAGATATCAGTTAGAAGAACTGGTTAATGCAGGGTTATCTGGTTTAATTACCAAGGGTACCCTGAATTTCTTTGAGCGTTTCCAGATTAATGCAGATTTTCTCAGAAAACCCCCCAGTAGCCTGAAAATATACATTTTAAGGAAGGATTGGGGATTGTGAAGTCACTAAAGGTCGTTAATGATGTGGCAGAACGAGGAGTGAAATTAATTACAGACTTTAATAACCTTCTCACCAAAGATGAAGAGCAGAAACAATATGTTTTACAAGTAGTACACAAATGCTGAAAGCTGTATCCTGATGTTTCAAAAAACACTTTGAGCAAACCTTTAGAATAGATTATTCATTATTGTATCCTTCTTAAAGATGGTAAACAATGTAATGTCACTCTCTTTTCTTATTTTATTTATTTATTTATTTATTTATTTATTTATTTATTTAGATTTATATTGCCGCCCACTTGCCGAGGTGACTCAGGGCGGCTTGCAGTCAAAACAACAGTACAAAAAAAATTATAAAATGCAACCACATAAAACAACCAAACCAGAACACAAACTAATTCCTGTCAGGACATTGTAGTGGGCCCAGAGGAGTGGGCAAGGTCCCCAGCCACTGCTAGGCCTTGGCATCTTCTTCCTCAGGCCGTTGTTGTGGGCCCAGAGGAGGGGGCAAGGTTCCCATCCACTGACATTCTGTCATTTTATTCCATCATAATTAATTTCATACTTTGAAAAATATAAAATAATTCTCATATCATAAGTTCGTTAATACAGGTTCCTAGTCACCTTTTTTACGTCAAAGGCTGTTATAGCTCGGTTCGACTAAAAGTAGCAACAAATATGTATAGAATAGAAATTACTGACAATATTGCCTATGATTTGAGGCATAAATCATGAGAAAATAATGAGAAGTTTAAAAGATACGGAACCAAGACGTTGCTAGCCAGCCAAAAAATTGAGTTTTTTGAAACTTTGAGTGCCCAGCGGCATGGGTTAACATGCTCCAATCATGCTCAAACTTTGGCGATCATAAAATCTGAAAAGACTGATCATTTTGTGGAGTTCCTGTTGACAAAATTTGGGAAATAATATTCTCCCATTATCACTGTGGTCACCCTAATGCTCATACTGTGATGAATCAGACATTCTCAGGTCTTAAGGAGTTGTTTCACCTGATGATGGGTTATCTGTAATGTGTAGTTTTGTCCCTGTCTGCCACTGTACCCACAATGATTATGTTTAGAAATATGCCATGTTATATCATCCCTGAGAGAGACATAGCTGATAATCTGCTAGTATCTTTTGCATTAACAAACTATCCACATTTTAAAGGAAAAGAATGAAGCATTGCTACCACAGCTACTGACCAATTTTTTAGTCCCAAAAGAAGTTTCAGACCATAATCACTAATACCTGTATGTAGAATTACAAAGCTGGTGTTGCCTCGAATTATTTGCATATTATTTATTGTATGTATAACCCAGAACCTAGTCCAGTACTGTTCACAGTGGAACATATAGTTTGTAACTACGTGTGGATTGGGCAGACAAACTGGTTAATGTGAAGAAGTTGGAATAAAACTTGATATCATAAGACTTGATAAAGGTAAATTTCGCCCTTCCTCAAAAGTCATTACTGTCTAACTCTAGGGTATGATGCTCATCTCCATTTACAGCCAAATAGCCAGCACAGACATTTCTGTAATCATGTGGCTGGTATGACTAGATGCTGGATCACACAGAATGCTTTTACTTTTCCACCAAAGTGGTGCCTATTTCTCAAATAGCAATTTCTTGCTTTTGAACTGCTAGGTTTGCAGGAGCTGGGACAGAGACAGAAGTTCACTCTGTCATGCAACACTCAGGTCTCAAACTGCTGACTTGCTGACCTTCCAGTCATCAAATTCAGTGTCTTAACTACTATGCCACCATAGTTCCTCATCATAAGACTACTCTTCCTCAAAACATACTAATTACTGTATAGTGCTTTTCATACCAATACTGCAGCCCACTACTGCTCCATCAAGACCAGTATTATTATCTCTGGCTAACAGCATTGACTGTCCAGAATTTCAAGCAGGATATATTTCTTGCCATGCCTAGAGATACTGTAATTGATCCTGATATCTTTTAACAAATGCAATTTTCAGGGCAAGGAGTCTGATACCGATTATTGCCCCAAAAGTCCTATGGAACTTTACAGACCTCTAAAGAAAAAGTTAGATGGTTATATTATTCAAAAATGGCATTTATCCCAGTAAAAGGTTTAATTTCAGAATGAAATGAAATCAAATCTTTATTATGTTCCAAGACCAGCATTGTTCGGCAAAAGATAGAAGTTAAAATGAGGGTATTTAAAGTATATTTTCAGAGGAGCACATCTACACAGAGTTAAAGAATGATAAAATCAGTATTAAAAATTAATATTGCTACAAATACTACTGTGTCTATGATATAGCATTGGTAGCTTATTTAGCTGAAAGACCTGCTAGGATTGTTCTTCTGATCCTACCTGCTGTGTCACAGAACCTAGATGTGTTGTGGGTGAAGGTGGGGCTTTCTTCAGATAAGAGCCAGTGCATGTAAGTGCTGTTTGACCGGTGAGGATACTTGCAGAGCAGTGGAGATATGAACTTATTCTGGATGTCTCTAGAAAAAGGGCAGATGCAGAGAACGTGTTCTGTGGTTTCAACTTCTCCAGGGTCACAGGGGTATTTGACATTGGTGTCCTTTGAAACTTTCCATTGAGAACAGTGGAAGAGTCTGTCTGTAGGCTAGGGTAAATCGTCTCCAATGAATAGGCATCTCAAGTTGGAGCAAGTTCTGGACAGAGTCAATGATCTGTCTCCAAGATTCTGGAGCCAGAAAAGTTGGGGATATGAAACGGTTGGGTTGCCTTTCCATGTCTAATGTTCTCAGTTTAATGGCCTATATGTCATGAGTCATGAATGAAATCAGTCATTAACAACCGTATTAAAATTCATCCAGATAACTTCCCAGTCCTTTACAAGTCTTTTAATTATTACAATAATTGATCCCCTTGTCTATTTTTACAAGTTTTATTTATTTACATTCCTTCTATGTTCTATATGCACAAAATACTTCAAAATGGTTGAAACCATCCAAAATTCATATAGCTGGGGGGGGGGGGGGATCTGTAGGCACAAACACTTAAAAATATATGGAAACTAAACTTAAGTTATTTTTTAAAAAATAGTGGTTATAAATACAATGAAACTAAAACATGAGTTACAAGCTAGATCTAAGAAGACCCTGGGAACAGAATTTCCTTGAAGACAACCTCATCTGAAATATATTGGGAATGTATTAAGATACAGTATATGTCCCCACAGTGGAAACACAATAAAAAAGAGTCTTGTGACATTTTACCGACAAATAAGTCTGAAATAAGCTTCATAGACTACACCCCACTTTTTCAGATGCATGATCAATACACTTCGAAGGCAGGCATTTATAAGAATTTACTCTGTGCAGCTGAAGAAGTGGGCTATCATCTATAAAAGCTTGTGTCAAATAAAACATTTAAGGTTCTACGACTGTTATGGATGTTTTGTTTGTTTGGTTGGTTTTTGTTTGTTTGGTTGGTTGGTTTTTGCAACAGAATAATGTGTCTATCCCTTTGGAACCATTAATAGTTGTTTGGTGTAATTTCTGTAAACAAAGTAACTGACAAAGCCCCAAATCTGGGAATTTAGCTTTAATTCTTGGAAAGCTGTTTTTAAGAAGAAATATGAATTGCTAAAGCCACCCACAACTGAAAAGTGGTAGGATGTTGCTTTGACACCCAGAACATCCACTTAGCACTTCTAAGTTATGGATGGCTTCATAAGCTATTATATTTATTCTTCTTTAAAAGTAACTTTCCAAGGTGTTTATTCTTCTAGAGTAAGTGAGTTTATTTAAAAGAATGGGGCCAAAACCAGAGGTTTCATTTCAGCAATGAGTGGTTAAAATGAATAAGAAACCCAGGATTTGGTCAAACATACAAGCAAATTAAGTAGGTTTGGTTCTTTTCCTTAGTGTTTACTTATCTTGATTAAAAATTGATCCTCTAGATAGCTGACTTGGCTTAGATTTTATGGATCTTTCTGTCACTACAGATCATATTTGAACTTTGATATCAAATGTCTTTGGAAGACACTACCATTTTAATATCAACTTGCTTTTTGATGGACAACTTGACAAGGAATATTAGTATAGTGGAAATTTTTAAGAAAACTGTCATACAGGCAGTCTTTGAGACTAGACAAACAATAGTGATATTATAAAGAAGGTCACTTACTGTGATTTTTAGAATTAAAACTTATCCAACATTGTAGGTGTTCCACCATGGATGGTGAAAGCCGTTTATTGCTACTTTTCAGTACTGGGAAAGAAAAAGTTCATGTTTTCATTGATTGACCTTTAAAAAGAAAAATGTAACAGGCTTATGGGTGATAAGAAAGTGATTATATATTTTTCTTTCCTAGTAAACTTTCTCCATTAGAGTTCTTTCTATAGTTTCAGAATTTTTTAAAAAATCTTTGTTCATAAATCAATGGTAGCACTGTGTCACACCATCTTTATAAATATGCTTTGTTTGATTAACAAAAATGCTTCTTCACAACAATTAATTATCCAGCAAATCAGTCATCAGTTGTTCATGGTAGCCTACTAGCCATCTGTATTTTCCTTTGATAATTCTTGACAAGCTTGTACAAGATTATTTTTTGCCTTGGCCCTAAATATTTGTGGCGGTGTATCCATCTGTTAGTGACAATCTAATGCTTGCATAACCTAATACTATGTTATGAGATGATACCCTAGTAATATTAATTAATTAGATACTAATAAATTAATATTGATTTCTGCTTTCCTAGCCATGGTTTAGCTATCTCCTAATTGTGCTTACATCAAAATTGCTCCATAGACTTATATGGGCCATTCCATCATTACTTGCGGGACAATCGGACACCATAATATGGGGGTTTGCAACCTACGGCCCGTGGCAACGACCCTGGAAGTGGAAGTAGACACATTTACAACAGCCATAAATGCACCTGCACATGTGCAAATGCACCTGCTGTGGTTTATGGCAGTGTTTACAGTAGGGGGAAACCACGTGTCTGGCCCACTCAGCTATCTGAGGGATAGTGCTCTGGCCAGTGGTGCGGAAAAGTTGAGAACCCCTACCATAATTTCAAAAAAAAAATAATATTGTTATAGAACTAACAATTTTTCAGAAATAGGAATAAACATGGTTTTTCTCATTCATATTTGGTACAAAGGGATTTCAGGAACAGAAACATTACTGAAATGTCTTTTTGTTTAAAATATTAATTCATTTGCAAGTGTTACACACAGAACACCTAAACATTGATTTAATATTTTAATAATTATATTAGTCATTAAATAATTAATGATATTAATAATAATGTCAACCATCATACTTGTAGGGCGATCTTTCTCTATTCATTTCAGAGGCACCACCAGGGTAGGATGATCAAAGCTATATCTTCAGTTTTTCACTTTTCACTAGCTATTAATTGTAGATACCCCCCACTTTTTTAGACCAGGCTCATCTTTTCTTCCTCTTTATATTTCTTATTTATTGGAGTGAAAATTATGGGCTGGTCTCAGTGTCACTTTAACAAACTTTTATGAGAAATGACACTTCCTTTATATCCTATCCTTTCACCACACATTGACTTCAGTTTTTAGAGGTATGGCTGTTGTGTTTTTATTTTTATTTTTGTCTGCAGTGCTTAACAGTTTGTTCTACTTTTATAGATTAAGTCTTAATGTACAAAAACAACATAAATCTCAGATAATGCCATAGTAGAGAACATCATTTTAAGAAATGTTAAGAATATTAAAGCAAATTTAATATTTAATAAATTTAATAAAGGTGCATAGTACACAAATTCCTCACTCTATTTGTATGAAACTGGTCAGGAATCATCTACTCAGATGGTGCTATAGCATTTCCAAATTATATATAGTTAGGTGAAAAAATATTTTTAAAAACCCCAAAATGCTATGGTTTTTATATTGCTATGGTTTTTATATGTGGTTTTTATATTGTTATGCAATATAAATATGAATAAATAAATGGTCACTTTATGCCAAAATGTGAAAATAATAAGCAAATAAATAAATAAACACCATTGTAGGGCTGTTTCCCGCTAATTTGTTTATAATAAATCCCTCTGAGCTACTTATTATTTTATCAAATTCAGTCCAGCTCCCTAATCCAAATCAATGAAAGGTGTGACTATTAGATTTCAAAATATTGATTCTTATTTGTACTCAGATTTGATCAAATAAGATCTGAATTATTCTAAGTCAATTTGTATTAACACAGATCTGAATCCAGTTCTTCAAGTTGTACCCCAAATTGAATCAAGAGATTCTTGGGAAGCCTTAATATGAACATTGGAACAGTTTCATACTGGTCTCTTTCCTGTTCCCTAGTTCTACTGTTATAGTAAGAGTAGTGTCGTCATTAGTGGCAGTTAAATATTTCCTGCCTCAATTTTGGATTCCTCATATCTTTGTTTCATTTCCAAAGAATTTTGCACAAACCAAAATAGAAGCAGGAACTCTTTAATTTCTGACAATCTGCCAATGATGATGACATCCTTCCCAGTATGTCCACACAGCTATAGGACATGATACTGACAACTGTTTATTATTAATGCACAGGCATATGTGGCAAACGTTCCACTCGATTGCCTTTCTGATCTAGTTGATCATGTTATAGTAAAATGCTGCACTGAACCTACTGTGTGATATATATGATCTGTTCTGACAATGATATGATTTTTGTATTGCCTAAGGCAGTTGTCATCTAGATGCAGGAAGTTTTTAAAAAGAATATGTCATTGAGCCACTAAGGGCATAAGGGAATAGGTGTTAAAAACTTTCCAAAACTACACTAAATACTTTTGCTACAGTTCCATATATATATATAGAACTAGGACTAGAAGACAACTGTAGTAAAAGTTGTGTGTGTGTGTGTGTGTGTGTACCAATAAATGGTAGACAAGGCCAGATACTGAAAATATGTGTGGCAGAGGGCATTTCTGAGCACTCTTCACTGAGGAGGCAAACTATGCACAGATCTACCATGGAGTCCCTATCACTGAGTAGTAGGTTTTCTTATGTGAAGGGATTTGCCTACACAGCAACAGAATCCTCAAAAGAATTCATCTATGTGAGAATTTTTTTTAAAGAGAATAGGTTTAGGGATCCCAGTAGGTGACAGTCTGGCAAATCTGGAGCCTGGGGGGTAATCTGTAGTGGGCCTGGAGTCATGAACAAGCCAACCAAAGTTTAAGAAAGCAACGTTTAAAAAAGCAGCTTCCCATGCTGTCCTATATCCAAGTGTAGACCTCTGTCCATCAAGGACCATTTGAAAATGGGAGAGTTACTACTCTGCCAGATGGCTGCATTGATTTATACCACAAAATTGGATGCTTGTTTATTTAAATAAATTTACTTGTTTATTATTTTCCTTTGAATGCAGTTTTTCTCTTAAATACCATATGAATGACACACATCACAATTAAAGAAAACTTTAAAACATTGAATGAACAATCATATTAGGCTAAAAAAAAACCAAGCCATATGAAAGGTGAAAACATAGATAACGTTATATAAAATTAAGCAATCGTAATAACACAGAGAGAACTAATGAAACATAAAAACTCAACAATAATTTTCCAGACCGTGAAGACAGTAATGTGAAAATATTTTTTTTAGAAGATCAACTTTAACAGGTAGTATCTTCAAGACAACTTCAGTTGCCATAGGCACTGTTGGTATGTGAGTACCAAGTCATATATTATTTTAAATGTAATAACTATTATCTTGAACTGCAATTGAAAAACAACTGGCAGCCAGTGGCTTGCCATAAAGAAGGTGCATTCATAGTTTCAGCATTGGATGATATTTTCCCTGACTACCTATCTTCTACCTGTGAGTATGCTGGGAAGGGGAAAGTAGTCATTCTCTGTACATTGACTGGTCCAATTGCCTGAGATGAAGTACACCAGCTGTTGCACTAATCTGTTCAACTGAGTCAGTCCTTTTTTTCCTGTATGCTGGTATAGAAAAAGTATCAAATTCCCTCTGAAGATGGAGAGCAATGGCAGATTATAATACAGGGCCAATTAATCCTTTCTTTTCCAGACTGGGCTCTACTTCATTTCATGTCATCTACATTGGAAACCTTCCATTTCTCCTTTTTGAAGATGATGAGGATACAGGGCCTCAGAATGTCTATTACAGGGGATATGCAGTGTCTTCTAACAAGGGGAAGAAACAGATAATAGGTATTTATGCAATTCCAGAAGGACTACATAGTAGTAAACTGCCGCTCAACTATAGACTGAACAACCCCTCAATTGATCTTGTCTTTTCCACCATGACAAATTTTTAGCCAAAGACCCCCATACTTTGCACTGAAAAAATGGAAATCAGAAAGACTGAGCTCCTTCTTTAAAGAAGGCAAATGACAGCTGAACCCTCTGAGCATAAAGCTCCACATCACCTCTGAACTCTCCAACTTCTGTTGTGCTTTAAAGGATTCAGACTGAGGTCACCATGTGGTAAAACCCCTATAGCTACTCTGCCAACCATTTTCCATAGTTGCTGGGTAGAGCAAAAGATCTATGTAAGAGTTGTTTACTATGATTTGTGTTCTACAATTATCTTTTCTACTCCTTTATGTAGATCAATTAGTTTACCAAACAATTTACTGCTCAGATAGTCACATGCAGGACTATGAATAAAAGCCTACATGATTTTGATTGGTTGAGCCAGATTTGGTTTGGTCTAGGCCCTAGACTCTAGGGTAGGGCGGCCAACCGTCCCGCATTCTGCGGGGCAATTCCATTTAGGGAGGGGGTAGTTCGACTTACCCTCCGTTCGAAGATCCTCCCGACCTCTCCCGTTGCGTCACGGACGCACCTGTTTCCCCTCTGCCCTGCAGGCAGTTAAAGGGAAACGGAGCCGAAAAGGCTCCAATGAACTGCGCCTGCGCAGAGACCAAATCTGGCGCCAGATTGGGTCTCTGCGCAGGCGCGGTTCATTGGAGCCTTTTCGGCTCCATTTCCCTTTAACTGCCTGCAGGGCAGAGGGGAAACAGGTGCGTCTGTGACGCAACGGGAGAGGTCGGGAGGATTTTCGAATGGAGGGTAAGTCGAACTACCCCCACCCTAAATGGAATTGCCCCGTAGAACGCGGGACGGTTGGCCGCCCTACTCTAGGGCAGTGTTTCCCAACCTTTGGTTTTTGGACTTGAATTCCCAAAAGCCTAAGCAATTCCCTGATCATCCAGTGTACTGATTTAGGCTTCTGGAAATTGAAGTACCCCTTTGGGGTGTGGGCCCCACATTTTGAACCACTAGTCTAAGGTCTGTCTTCCTCCCTTCCACCTCTGCCTTTATCTTCCTTGAATTGTTACAAATCTCATGGCTTGCTGGCTTTTGTACGAATGTTCAAAGGATGCCTGTGGGCAGAGTTAAAATCCTCTGATACTTCACTCTGTAATTGATGTCAGTGTGTAATCCTTATCCCAATAATAATTTGTAGATTTCCAGTTTATGAAAATGAAGTTACGGTTAAGTAATGGTTAAGAAATGGTTATGTAACTATGTCATAATCAATGTTTAGTTCCACCGTCCAACAATGTGGTGATGAACAACTGATGACCACAAGGTATTATTGGTTTATTAAGCTACTTAAGACATAAGGCAGGAGAAACCTCACCATGCTACACCAATAGCAAGACACTATTTTGAGGAGTGAACTACAAGGATGATTTAGATAGAGTATAATAATAATAATGTTAACAATAATAACGCTTCTCCCCGGGTCTTTCCATCTCGCCCGGGGATGGACAAGCAGGCACAGCTGTGACCGGTGAGGCATTCACCCCCCCGCCCTCCCTCCGGGACCTCTTTCCATCTCGGCCCGGAGGCTGATAAAAGACGGGCGGCGGCAGCAGCGGCAGCAGCAAGAGGACGCTCCCGCTTCTCCCCGGGTCTTTCCATCTCGCCCGGGGATGGACAAGCAGGCACAGCTGTGACCGGTGAGGCGTTCCCCCCCGCCCTCCCTCCGGGACCTCTTTCCATCTCGGCCCGGAGGCCGATAAAAGACGGGCGGTGGCGGCAGCAAGAGGACGCTCCCGCTTCTCCCCGGGTCTCTCCATCTCGCCCGGGGATGGACAAGCAGGCACAGCTGTGACCGGTGAGGCGTTCCCCCCCCCGCCCTCCCTCCAGGACCTCTTTCCATCTCGGCCCGGAGGCCGATAAAAGACGGGCGGTGGCGGAGGCAGCAAGAGGATGCTTCCGCTTCTCCCCGGGTCTCTCCATCTCGCCCGGGGATGGACAAGCAGGCACAGCTGTGACTGGTGAGGCATTCCCCCCCCCCACCCTCCCTCCGGGACCTCTTTCCATCTCGGCCCGGAGGCCGATAAAAGACGGGCGGTGGTAGCGATGAGATGACAGCTGATTAAGAACAGCTATTGGCGGGCGTACGTTATACTTGCGAAAGTTGACGATATTTGTGATTTGATATTTGTATTTATGACACTGAATTTATATTTGTAATGCTGGATGGAATGTTATCTTGTTATTATATTGTTACATTTTTTATATTGTATGTTTCTGCTTTATTGTGAACTCTATTGATCGACTGTTATATTAATTATGTTGTACACCGCCCTGAGTTGGTCACACCAAGTAGGGCGGTATAGAAATCCAATAAATAAATAATAAATAAATAAAAATGAAACATTCACAAAATGAAGTACTGTACAGGAAAACTTAATCCAAAGGAATGTATTGTAAATTGTATATTTGCAGAAGATAGAACATATGAAGGAAAACACACACACACAAGAAGTCTAAGAAAGATAGTGTAAACAGCAAGGTGGGAAAGGGTGAGTTGAAAAATGGACTTGGTGGGTCAGGAAAGGAACATAAAAAAAGAATTGAATTAGAAAGTAGGAATAAGGTAAAAAGATAAAAGGAGATAAATGCCAGTTAAAGCAAGCCAGAAGCAATAGACAATTTCCTAAATGAGTGTATTCCCCTCTTTATCATATACTGAAGATGAAAAGAGCAAGGAAGCAGAGACACAAGCCTGTTAAAACCAAAGTCACAGACTCTTCCCCAAAGCACAATGATATGGAAATCCACAGTAAAATGTACCCTCTGATTAGAACATGTGTGTGTAACTCTCTCCACTTCCTCACCCTCTCTGCTACCTCAGAATCTGTAGAGAAACAGAACCTAAAACTGTACTTTTTTCATGATGTTGCTGTCTACAATCATCACAATCATGATAACTGATGTTCAATTGACCTGCTGTTTCATTCCTGGCACCTGTACCCCTAATAAGGCTTTGTCCATGGTTCAGTTTCCATCTGGTCTTCCAGGGAGGTGGGGGAGAAGAGTCTGATTCATCTCAGGAATCTCAGGAATTGGCCAAAAAGGACCTACATTGGCCTAGATTGTGCTAAATCCAATACACAACTTAATCAATGCTACAAGTTCAGTGAGTTCTACATGACAAATCAAAATGTGGGATCAAGAAACAGGAAATATAAGGAACAAAAGAGAAAGGCAAAGGCTAAAGAACAAGATGATCATGCCTTAGTTCTGTTTCTTTGATCAAAATGTCTCATAAAGCTTTGTAAGATATATTGTAAGAGAACAAATAGGTCAATCTTAGAAGAAATCAAACATGACTGCTCCTTAGAAGGTCAAATAGTGAAGATGAAGCTAAAGTAATTTGGACATCAAATGAGAAGAGATGATTCGCTTGAGAAAGCCTTGATGCTGGGAAAGGTGGAGGACAAAAGAAGAAGGGGGTGGCCAAAAATGAGATGGCTAGATGGTATTGTCGACACAATGGGCATAGAGCTGAGCAAGTTGAGGAGGATGGTGAAGGACAGGAGTGTCTGGTGGACAGTGGTCCATGGGGTCGCAAAGGGTCGGAATCGACTGTGCGACTGAACAACAACAAGATATATTCTAAAGCTGTGGTCTCCACATGTGCCACAGGGGGGCAATTTGATTTTTAAGGAGGACAATTTGAGAATGAATTATTAACATGAATGGCCTTTTAGGATTCTTCCATGTGAAAAGGAGTTCACTTTTTGAATAATAATAATTATATGTCACAGGTAGAGATCAAGGTTTTAGTGATTCTTCAGTGAGGCCAAAAAAAGGTTTGAAACCAGTGTTCTAAAGCAATTTCAGTATGCCATTTCAACACAATAAGAAAGCAAATAGACCACTCAAGTATCACTCAGACTAATACACAAATGCCCTGTAAATGTTCTTCTATATGAAAGACATCCTATAACCAGCTGGTGTTGGTGTGGTTAGTTCAAGGTTTGATTTGACAGTGCCTAGACCAGTGGTTCCCAATGTGGGGCCCATGTCCCACAGGGAGATTTCAATTCCCAGGAGCCTAATTCAATACATTGGCTGCTCAGTGCTTTGGGGAATTGAGATAGGCTTCTGGGGACTGAAGTCCAAAAACCAAAGTTGGAAACACTGATCTAGAGAAAAAGGCTGCAAAATGATCCGACTTCAGAGCACAGTAGCTCCAGAAATGGGCTTCTGCCTGACATTGCAGAGTTTAGGTTTAAATATTTAACCCCCTGGTCAAAAAGAGATAACTTTTCAAGAAATATTACTTCTCCTGAAAACCGATTACACTTATCAAATATCAGGAGGATGTTACTGATTGGTAGTGTCTCTGGATTAGGAAAAAAGCTAACATAATAGGGAAAACAACAGTAAAGAATGAATGATTCTAAATATGGCTCCCCCACACCATCTTTGAGAAGCAGAAATATATTTTAGGGCTTTGTTAATCAATTCCTTCTATAAATATTAAATTTCCCTCATTGTTGTCAGCAACACACTGATGGCATTGAACTTAATGTTTGTTCAGTTCTTTTCTTTCATATTCTTTAATTCCACCACTTTTCATTAAAAAGTCTTTGAATACCTCTCTTGGAGACAATGTAGAACTTCTTTGGCATTCTAATCAATGAGATGCAGAGTATTTTAGCAGCCGCAAAGTAAATCCACTTTCAAAATGAGACTTATTGTTCACCTCTTCATCCTTATTGTTGAACTATGTGGGCCCTTATCACATTAGAAGTGAGCAGCCCCACTGAAGGGTAATTGCATCATCAGTCTCTGTTGGTCGGTGTCTCCAGTCTTTTAACACAATTGTCCTTTCCATTACTTCCTGATTTCATTTAATATTCTCCTGGGCTGGAATCATAGCAGCAGTAACAAAGGCTGAATGAATTGTTATGGTATGCCCTTTTCTAGAAAAGCTTTTCATGTGGATTAAAGGGCATTTATACATTGGCTTAAATCATGCTGAAACAGTTTATTTGCTTACTACTTGTGACTAAATGGGATAGGGAATGTGCTTTGGTGGTTGAAATCTTATCTACTTAGTACAACACATCCGTGTAATATATTTACATTAGAGACTGCACAAACATTGCCCTCCAAAAGCCAGGAATAAACACACAAATATAAAGCTGCTGGAGTTAACTAGGGCCCATGGCTTCCTTAACTTTAAACTGGGTAAAATAGTATCTCCCTGCAGCAGGGTGTAAGATAGTGTGGATGCCTGAGGCTAATGCCAGATGAGCATGATCACCACTGTCCCAACACCTCTGGGGTGGGTCCCAAAACCCCACCACCAAATTGTCTTATAGATAGCTCACTCTGACTGGGCAAATCAAGGTGACAAGTGCAATCTGTAGCAACCAAGACCCTGTGACCTTCAAAAGCCACACTTCCTGCAAGCACCATGTGCCGGCATCCTGCAGGCACCATGTGCCAGCATCCTGTCAGCTGGTTGGGATCTATGTGACTAAGAGGCTATGCACGTTGAACCCATTCTATTTCTTTTGTAACTCATCAACACTAGTTATTTCCTCTACACTACCCACCAAGTGTGACTTATATAAAACAAACTCAGACCAGATTTGACAAATATTCCCATGAGCAACAATGTAAAGTAGGCAAAAACTCAGGCAACACTCCCTACCCTTGTAGTGCCAAGTGACTCATTACAGTGGTGTGACTGAGCTCCTGGCTCAGGAAAGATATGGAAGGTATTGTTCTTCTGCCCAACAGTGAGGCACTGGGTGGAGGAAGGCGTTAGTCAGACTCATTGTATTGACAATGTCAGGTGTTTTCTTTTTTGTATGGACTTTGAGTGATTACAATGTAATTTAAAATGATACAATCTGTCATGGCAGGACCGTGTAGCATGGCAGAAGTAGTTAATGATGTCAGCAATGCTGCTCTGATACTTTAATTTGCAAGCCTGATTAAAAGACAGCTTGAGTCCACTCTGGGACAGTAGTAGAGGATGAATCTACAAAACTTCAAAAATGTGACTATGCTAGGGACTTGGGATAAACATGTGCGGTATACCTGTTTTATTGCTATGTGGGCCACTCAGAAATGCTATAATGTTTCTTTTATTTAAGCTGTGCCCAAGGCAGTATCCATGTGTTTTTATTCTGCCATAGCAAGATCTCCTCTTTGAATAATGTACTGGAATTATTTTTTTCCCAATATATGAAGCAAATACCCCATGTGATTAAAACCTGCTACTCTATTCATTTTGCCAGTATGCAAAAGTGTCATTGAATAACTTAATCATTTACCCAATCATATCTCCATCTGCAAATTGTTAGTTGTAATAAGTGCCACCACCTCCAGATCATATCAAAGATTTGTTTGTCTGCAGAGCAGGAGAAGTTAAGCCTTTAAGCCATGACACTTTTTTAAATGAAATGGAAATTTTTGTACAAGGTCTGCCTTTGTTCTCTTGTTTTATTACCTTTCTGTTAGGTTTTCAATATCATTTCATTATCATTTTAAACACATGGGATATTTATATAATCCAGCCATGGCTAACAAACATTTCTTCAAGCCCAACCTTGCTTCTGATAGAAAATTAATCAGAAAAAAAAAATAAGTTAAAAAGAAAGGCCAAGAATCAGAATATCTGGATTGGAAATTAAATGTTGGATACATTTGATAATTCTGTTTGTTTGTGTGTTTGTTTGCTTGTCTGTTCATTCATTCATTTGTTTATTCATTTGAAAGCCAGTGTTTACCAGAGATAAATCAGATAAAACTGATTAGAAAACAAAATCCACATGCTCATAACTAGGGATGTCTGACTTCTTAACACTGGAATCAAAAAGTCTATTAGGTTTGTACACAGAGCATCTAAACAGCAGAGAAGGTTTCAATTTGTGGTATACACTGAAAACATCCCATTGGAACTTCAACAACAGTCACAAGAAAAACCACACCACCATACCACAACCGCCAACAACATACTGTCAAGTCAATTGTGATTTATGGTGACCTTTACCATGGTTTCCTAGGTAGAGAATACTCAGACATGGTTTACCATTCCCTTTTTCTGGGGACGCCAAGCAGACTGGCTCTCATCCCAAGAGGCAGAGTAGGAAATCCAATCTCCAAGTATCAGATATCCAAAGCACTGATCTGTTTGAATCTTAGCAATATTAAAAGTAGTATGTGTACTAACTAACTAACTAACTAACTAACTAACTAACTAACTAACTAACTAACTAACTAACTAACTAACTAACTAACTAACTAACTAACAACACAGTATGGCTTGTGTAGGGTCAACAATCAGAATGGAGTTTCCACTTCATCCAAGCTGATTGTCTATCTCATTCCACATGACTGGACCTTACAGGTCAGCTACAACGAATTTATTCATCACACATAGCAGAGGGGATGTAAGAATCTCATTTTCTGCGTACAAACAAATCAATCAAATTAGCCACCTAAGCTGAATGGTTGTTTTCTTCCCCCCTTAACCTCCCCTCATTAAATCAATCATGAATTCACTACAATTGTAAAAACCACTAGTTTCTTCCTTTTCTTGTTTGTAAACTCTATGGTCCCTACACTGGAGGAAATGCCACTGGAAACCACCATATTGGGCCCAATGGCAAAATAAGTGGAGGAGGAACTCTGATTCCCAATGGTCATGGAGGTTGAAGAGGCCATGCCAGATGGACTGGCTGTGAAGGCACATCTTGTCCATATCTTCAAGGCTGTGGCAGTCCATTGCATTCCATATGTGCCACAGCAGATTGCTCTGAGATCATAGTGTGTGTCACTTCATCACAAACTGTAATCCATCTTAAACAAATTCACGCCAGTGACATTTTTCCTGCTTCAAGAAAAAATGCATTCTTGGATACAAGTTGCAGTCAATGACGAAACTCTATATTTTCTCCAGTTTTTAACAATAATTTTGTAGCAAAAGAACCATTGTGTACATAGGACATGCAAACAACATAATGCAAATTTTCTTCTTTTCCCCATCCTTACAGAAGTAATAATTGTCAATAAAAGGGTGAGAAAAGCAGTAATGGGATATAATCTCAAAAATGATAGAATGATGTCAGTCAGAATACAAGGAAAGCCATTCAATATCACTGTATTCCAAATATACGCACCAACCACTAGTGCAGATGAAGCCACAATTGACCAGTTCTATGAGGACTTAGAACACCTCATAGAACAGACACCAAGAAATGATGTACACATTATCATAGGAGACTGGAATGCCAAAGTAGGAAATCAAAAAGTAAATGGAATAACAGGCAAGTTTGGTCTTGGAACACAGAATGAAGCAGGCCAAAGACTGATAGAGTTCTGCCAAGATAACGCACTGGTCATGCAAACACTCTCTTCCAGCAACACAAGAGGAGACTTTACACATGGACATCACCAGATGGCCAACATCCAAACCAGATTGATTACATACTCTGCAGTCAAAGATGGAGAACCTCCATACAGTCAGCAAAAACAAGACCAGGAGCAGATTGTGGCTCATATCACAACCTACTGATTGCAAAATTCAGGCTTAGACTAAAGAAAATAGGAAAAACAATTAGGCCAGACAGATATGACCTAGACAACATTCCTTGGGAATACACAGTGGAGGTGTGGAACAGATTTAATGGCTTGGACCAGATAGACAGAGAGCCAGAAGAATTATGGACAGAGATGCGGGACATCATGCAGGAGGCAGCAAGGAAAACCATACCAAAAGAAAAGAAGTGTAAGAAAGCGAAGTGGTTGTCCGAGGAGGCTCTTAAAATAGCAGAGGACAGAAGGAATGCAAAATGCATTGGAAAAAGGAAAAAATACAGTCACTTGAATACAAAATTTCAAAGGAAAGCAAGGAGAGATAAGGAAACCTACCTGAACGAACAGTGCAAAGAAATAGAGGAAAACAATATCAGGGGTAGGACTAGAGATCTTTTTTAAAAATTGGGGAACTCAAGGGAACATTTAAAGCAAAAATGACAATGATAAAGGACCAAGATGGCAAGGAGTTAGCAGATGCAGAAGAGATTAAGAAAAGGTGGAAAGAGTACACAGAGGAACTCTACAAAAAGGACCTCAACACCCCTGATAATCACAATGATGAGAACATTGAACATGAGCCAGACATTCTGGAGAGTGAAGTCAGAAGGGCCCTAAAAAACACTGGAAACAACAAAGCCAGTGGAGTTGATGGTATCCAAGTTGAACTTTTCAAAGCCCTACAAGATGATGGAGTCAAATTATTGCATTCTATATGCAAGCAGATTTGGAAAAAACAACAATGGCCACAGGATTGGAAAAGATCTGTATACGTTCCACTTTCCAAAAAGGGTAATGCCAAAGAATGTTCAAATTATCGAACAATTGCGCTCATCCCTCACGCTAGCAAGGTGATGCTCAAGATAATACAGGATAGACTGCAAAAGTATGTGGAGAGAGAATTACCAGAAGTGCAGGTGGGTTTCAGAAGAGGCAGGGGAACTAGAGACCACATCGCCAACATAAGATGGAAGATGGAAAAAACAAAGGAATATCAGAAACAAGTCTACTTCTGTTTCATTGATTACACGAAGGCTTTTGACTGTGTTGACCACAACAAACTGTGGCAAGTAATTAAAGAGATGGGAATTCCGGAACACCTTATAGGTCTCATGAGAAATCTGTACATGAATCAAGAGGCAACAGTTAGGACAGAAAATGGAATGACGGAGTGGTTGGGAATAGGAAAAGGAGTAAGACAAGGCTGTATTTTGTCACCCTGCTTATTCAACTTATACACAGAACACATAATGTGCAATGCAGGGATGGAGGAATCACAATTTGGGATCAAAATTGCTGAAAGAAACATCAACAATTTGAGATATGCAGATGATACCACCCTAATGGCAGAAAGTGAGGAGGACCTAAAGAAGCTACTGATTAGGTTAAAAGAAGAGAGTGAAAAAGCTGGCTTGAGACTCAATATCAAGAAAACCAAGATAATGGCAACAGGCCCTATCAGTCCATGGAAAATAGATGGGGAAGAAGTAGAGGCAGTAACAGATTTTACTTTCCTAGGATCAAAGCTCACTGCAGATGGTGATTGCAGCCATGAAATAAAAAGGCGACTGATTCTTGGGAGGCAAGCGATGAGAAACCTGGGGAGCATAGTGAAAAGTAGAGACATTAAATTGCAAACAAAGATTCGCATAGTCAGGGCAATGGTATTCCCTGTGGCAATGTATGGTTGTGAGAGCTGGTCCATTAGGAAAGCGGAGCGCAGAAAAATAGACGCCTTTGAGATGTGGTGTTGGAGAAGGGTTTTGAGAGTACCCTGGACAGTGAGGAGAACAAATAGGTAAATCTTAGAAGAAATCAACCCTGACTGCTCCTTAGAAGGTCAAATAGTAAAGATGAAGCTAAAGTACTTTGGACATCAAATGAGAAGAGAGGATTCACTTGAGAAAGCCTTGATGCTTGGAAGGGTCGAGGGGAAAAGAAGAAGGGGACGGCCCAAGATGAGATGGCTGGATAGTATTGTGGAGATAATGGGCACAGAGCTGAGCGAGTTGAGGGGGATGGTGGAGGACAGGAGTGCCTGGAGGACAGTGGTCCATGGGGTCGCAGAGGGTCGGAATCAACTGTGCGACTGAACAACAACAAAAACAGAAGTAATTGTTTTGCAGCTAGTTTAGGTAGCATTGGAGACAACTAGTTGCATTGGACTGTTGGTTAACACACATAACATAATAAGAGTCATTCAAATAGGTAAAAAGGTTGCAAATGTGCAATTTAGTGAACGGTATCAAAAATCTTTGCAAATATTGTAAGCCTAACCAACTGCCTGAGTACAAACAAGTAGACATATGTTTACCAGAGTGGTCAGCAACATTAACCTAAATTATTGCTATATTGACAAGGAGAGTCTGTTTTATTCTTCCTTCAAAGAAAGCTGCAATAAACACTTGTTGAACCTGAAAGCATCAGATCCATAACTGGACTTAAGAAAAATCATTTCTGGACTTTAATAATCAATTGCACTCTCTTTGGAAGGTGTACCTACTTGAGTCCATGCTTTTGGGGTTGGCAAAAGGTCTGATTGGCAAAAGCCTGACACAGTTACGTTTGCGGTGAACTGTAAATGCTGATCAATTTTGTAAGCTTCTAAGCCCAAATTTTCTTTGTACCAGCATGTCAAAAGCTTAACTAATCATCATTAGTTTGGGGTGTCAGACATGTAACCACGCTGTTTGTCACATCAAAAACCCTGAATGTGGTTTGATTCTTTTACAATCAATTTGGTGTGGTTGTTGTTTATTTATGGCTGGAATCAGTATTCCGACAGCTTCTAAGCAACACATGTTACCAGTAACATGTTATGTAGGGAAAGAAAGAACAATATCTTCAATATGATAGCCTTTAATCTTTGCTTAGTTTGTTCTTTGAGGCAAGAATGAAACATTTCAATTGTTTTCTTTTTGTTTGGGAAGATCACAAGCACTCTGGTACATTTGTCAAATACTGAGGGTTTTTTTAAGTAAATGCTATGAAAAGATACTCTGCATTTTTCACAGATTACCTGGCTGTTGTTGTTTTGTTTGTTTGGTGGTTTGTTTGTTTTTTTGCAGAAAGACTTGTACTTTGCTTACAATGTAAGCTTTCATGCAAAAAAAAAAAAAAAAGCATGAAGTCTTGCTTATTTATCTAGCTGACAAAACCCACTATTTTTCTTTTCTCTCATGCAGGAATGAACAATCTTGTTAGGGCATTTTTAACATATTAGCTTGATATATCGAGAGAAGGTTCTTGATGCAACGTTACACACTCCAATGGTGGATGAGAACATTTGTAAGCTTTTAGTACACCCTTAGCACATATTTACCTTTACCACACATATACACAGTACTAATTTTGAGCAATTCACACAATCCATGCAGTTGCATTGTTCACTGCAGAAAAGGCAATTTTGTACAAAACAGGAATTTCCTACACAAAATGTCATTCCCAGCAATGCAACGGCTGAATAGAAAGAGCAGAAAATTCCATGTTATATATGTAGGCAAGGAGAAGAATGTTGCAATTCATCTTTTCTTTTTGTTATTCCGCAAAATAAGTGATAAAATCAGATAACGGATGGTGTGAAGGAAGCCTATTCTTTTATGGCGAGCCCACTCCAAAAGAAGATAAAATGCTAAAAGCAAAGCAAGATATGGAGCAGCCCATAGATAATGCATAACCCATGTAGAAATCACCCCTAAAGGTGAATCGTAACAGCTGGCCAGTGGCAAAATGCATATGCATACCATGCAGACCACAATATTGAATGATGCATACAGAAAAGTACCCAGTATAAGGGTAATATAATCATAACTAAATGTCCTACTAGGTAGGAGTGATGGTGAATTATACGAAATTCACCTGGAGCCTTCAGGAAACTATCCCCAAAGCATGAAAATCCTTGGCCCAGGAACTGAAGATTGAGGGAACAGAGCAAAACCCCTATGTCAGCCTATTCCTTTGCAGTTTTCCCCTTCAATGAGTGTTCCTTGCCTAATACTGAATGCAGATTGGCTGCTGATTTTTGAACCCTGTCTTCTATTACAGGAATGCACAACCGAATCCAGAACCTCACTGTGAATAAACTTTAACCACTGAATTAAAAACTTGAACCATTGAACTAGCACCTCTGATTTAATTGGACTGGGGACACTCTGTATAAGTGGAGGAGCCTGGGAGCAGGTCTTGCTACCCCCCGGGTCCTATTTATTTATTTATTTATTTATTTATTTATTTATTTATTTATTTGAATTTATATTGATGCCCCCTCACCAAGACAACTCCTGGCAACTCACAAACAATAAACAGGAGACTCAAACTTTAAAAAACAATTAAAAACCCTCCCAACAACCACAAATTAAAAATGAACTAACCCTCATTATGGCCCTCATTATATAAGCCAGCGAGGGCTGCTACCACACTAGCAGCACCCAACACCTACTGCGCAAGCCAGGTTTTTAAATCTTTCCTGAAGGTCAGCAGCTCTGCCTGGAGATGCAGCTCAATTGGCAGGAGGTTCCATAGGGCCAGAACAGAGACCAAGAAGGACCTCCTTCTAGTGCTAGAGAGGCATCTGAAACTGGGCCAACAAAATGCCAAAGTCTGGAATGGCATCATCGTCTGAAGATGAAACCTCTGGAAATGATGGATCGGGTCTTCCTCTTTGCAGGCTGTTTGCCCCTGCACCACCTTAGACCATGCTTCAGTGGCATGAGAAGCTCGGACCCCTGATGGGAATAGCTGTCAACCCCCAAAGCCCATAGACCAAAACATCCACCCATTGTGTCACTGTTGGGCAAGGAAGGCTGTATGGCATTAGGATCTGAACCACACGGTGTGCCATCAGTCCACAGCTCTGAGACCACACACCATGTGCATGGGTGGGGAAAAAAGCTGGCAGCTACAACTTAGCAGAACAACAGGAGCTACCATGAGAAAGAAGGCTTGATCACAGGCAGCAGCAGATGGGGGGCAACCAGGGAAAGTCCAGATGAGGCCAAAGGGGGAGGGAGGGCAATGGCTACCTGCCCTACTGGCCCGGGAATAATCTAAACTCAGGGACCCTGACTGGTGCCTGGGGAAAAGGCTGCATCACGATACCTGCAGCCTAGGCAACAAGTAGGGTGGAAAAAGCAGGGAGAAGGGAACAAAGAGAAATTTTTGGAATAGGGGATCACCCCAGATGAATCTGGTCTTGAACACCCCAACCTTGAAACCTGGCACCTTAGCTTGATGAAAGGGCCCATATAGATCAAACAGTTGAAAGCAGAGCTCCCTCCATGCCAGTTTGTCACGTAATACACTAGACACGGGGTGAGTAGTGCCAGCTTTTATGTGTATGTGACAAAGAGCTCCCACTCTGAGAAATTGTACCTTCACAGAGGTTTTTTGACACCATTGGCCTTTAAGGAACAGAAGATTCAGTAGACAGTCAGGAACTGCCATCTTTTCCTAAAGCTGTTTTTCTGGCTGAAGCGATCTTTTCCTTTCCCCTGAAACTGTTTGACATGTGAAGAAGAGCTACACAACCCTCTGCTCTACAGTGGTGGCAGCATCTGTCTTTTGGGTCTCTGAGGACATGTGCTGTTAGACTAACAGCTTCCTAACTCTCAAGGGCTTCATGAGTCTTATTTTCAAAGTGTGAGCAGCCTATATTTAAAGTATGCAATAAAGATTTGTATTTTTTCCCCTGCTATTCAGTGGAAATTATTGTCTAGACACTTTGAGGCATCCTGCTGGGAAAAAAAACCCTATTGGAAGGTGAGAAATGATGCCCTCCTGCCTAACAGAGGAATGAAGAACCTTTGTTCTTGTTAGAAGCAACATTGTGGAGATGACACGTGTTTTGGGAAAGGAAATATAGTTTGCACAAAATATAATGTTTCTTTGTGCAAAACGTGACATTTTAAATTGCAAAATATGATAGTTTTGTGCATTATACATGGATTTTACACACTCCTACTCATCCTAACCGTTGTTTAGAAAAAAATGCCCTGAAGATTAAAAACAAAAAACACCATCTCCTATCATCTTGTCCACCTAGTAGGGATTTTTAATATATTTTTGCTCTAATCTATGACAGCAGTGATAAATAACTAAAGATCTGCATAATTGTTAGAGTTTTGTATCATAGCTGGCCATTTTCAGAACTATATAACATTAACATTCCTTGTAACTCCCTTTCAGATAATTTATTTTATAGATTGTAAACATGAGGGCAAAAACAATCTTGTTTGTATTCATTTGGAAGTTGTTCTAGGACAGTGATGGCGAACCTTTTAGAGACTGAGTGCCCAAGGAGGAGGAGGCACATGGGCAGGCACCGCGAGTGCCTACACACCCATGTGATGTTGCTGGTGCACCTCTGGCAAAGTCACATGGGGCCTGTGCATGTGTGCTGCTCAAGGTGTGCTCACCCCCATTTATTTATTTTATTTATTTATTAAAATTTGATACCCCGCCCCAATCGGGAGGACCCGACTCTGGGCGGCTTACATCCTAATAAAAGCAAAACAAAACCTAAACACTCAATTAAAAACGTCAGGATTAAAAATCATCAGAAATTTAAAAACAAAAACAGAAACTACACCCCAGTATTCCCCCAATCCAACTCAGGAAGGCAGTCCTTATATAAGCCATGGGTTCACCATGGGTGCTCCTCATCTTCCGCAGGTGCACCTGACCCCCCCCCCACACACACACAGGTGCACCTGCCTCCTAGGAGTGGTCAGAGCCTTCTGTAGAGATTTCGGCCTCTCATTTGGCAGAGGGAGTGGGGTGGTGGGGAAGTGGCATGTCCAGGTGGGGCTTCCTCTCAATGGTTCACGTGCCACCAGAAAGGTCTCTGTGTGCCATTCTGGCACATGTTCCATAGGTTCACCACCACTGTTCTACGATATGTTCTGGGATAAAAAAATGCTTTAAACAAGCAAATACACACACAAACATTTAGCTTTATGGACTCATGTGCAATCAGTTTCTTTCCTGTAAAGGGTTGTCCACATTGATCTCCTGGGCTACTGTAGAGCAGTTTTCAAAAAGCCATTTGAGGTTAGGAGGAAGAAGCAATATGCTGTTTGATGTAATCACAATAGCAATTACACATATGTACCACCCCATTGTGCTTAGTGCACTCTCTAATTACAAGTAATTAGCATTTTGCCCTTGACATGCTGGGTACTCATTTAACTGACCATGGAAGGATGGAAGGCTGAGTTAATCTAGATCCCAATCAGAATCAAAGGAGAGACTCTTTAATTGGTAGAAATACACCAGCAAACCTATGTGATTAGATAAGGACCTCTAATTCCCAGTCTCAAGAAATAGCATACATTCTTGACTGTGCTAACTCATACTTCTTGGTGTTTACATGATTAAGGCTGAGGATAACATGCATCTACTCTTCAAAGGCACATATTGGTGTCTTCTATCAGAAGGTGGTACTGTGTTCTCTCATGTTCCTATTGGACAGGATACATCAAAGCCAATGTTTTTAATTAGCAATAGCAAAACATCTCAAGATAGAACAGGTTGGAAGCTTGTTGAAGTGGATTAGCTTGATTGATGTGTGCTCATGATCAGACCACCCCACCCCATCCTCAATCTACCTTAAGCAGCAGGCTATATGCTGTCATAGAGAGCCTGTAAGCCTCTTCTTAAAACCCACCTTTTCCGCAGCCTCTATAGCTTCTTGTAAAAGATAAAACATGTCTACTAGAGATAATAATCAGTTCTCTCCCACCCCCACTCCACTTACTCATGCTTTCATTACCAATTGTACAACACATGCAGGGCAGGTGGGGGCTATAATTTTGAACTCTTTTCAGAGCACAATTGCTACAAATTGTATTAAATAAATAAATAAAGGCTGTAGCGCAAGAAAGGTTTTAAAAACACTTCAGTGGAATAACTGTGAAGAATGTTTTGTGCATTAGATATTTTTTAAAAAATCAAGGCTAGATAGAGAAAATTAAGCATTGTTTCCAGATTAAGTCCTTGGGGAATTTATGTATAATCTTCTCTTCATTCAACTTTCAAAGGCAAGTGAAAATTACTATCAGCTCAAGTTCAGCCACCCTGAGGATGTGTAATGCTCCCAATGAAAAGACCTTTGATTATACTTCTGGAACTGATATATTGCAGTGATCAAAATAGTACACTATTTCACCAAAGCACTTTCAAATATGAACTTCCGCACAGCTACTGCCATTATCCTCCTACACATTTAAATAAAGATGCAAGACACAAGCATTATTTGGTGTAAAACTAGGATCACAACTTATTGCTTTATTATAAAAAACCCATGACCCTTGTAAAGATCAAAGTAGTGCAACAACTGGTACTATAGCATGAGGTCCTTTGCAGCCCCCTCTAGGCTGGACAAGTGAGAGCCTAGCCCCCTTTCAGGGCTTTACCTCTATAGCTACTGCCAGACCAGCTCAGACCTGGAGGCATCTTCGTGGATGTTTCCAAATCTATTCACGTGAATGGATGTTGGCCTTTACTACAACCTGTCACATGATGCCTACAGGATACACAACTGATTCACTCAAATCACATCCTGTGCCCAGCAGGACCTTGTCAAAAGATGTCCTGATGGACTTACCATTACACCCTAACCCAGCACTGACCACCTACATTGTGACCTAAGAAGAAGCCAAACCAAGAAGCCCATAATGTCTTGTACAACCAGAATGGGATAGGTAGGAAAAAACTGAGTCCAAAAGCTAATCGGGATCCAGTTATTTTTAAAGCAATGTCACTCTCCAAATCCATAGCTGAAATGACACAATGGTGAAGTGCTGGTGGGGCTTTACTTCCTTTCATGAAGAGGAGGCACTTTGCAGATCATGAATATGCTGAGGATAGGCATGCCTAAATGTAAGGCCAACATGCTCAAGTGATGGCTGCTGGCAGACAACAACACACTGTTTGAATGTGGAGAGATACAGACTCTGGTCCATTTGCTCGTCTGCCAATTCCGCCCCAGTGCAAAATAAGGAGACCAGACACAAATTGCTGTGGTTAAAGGCTTGGATCACGTTTATTGATTGTAAAGTTGAAGTCTTTTGGAAAGGGTATGGCAGGAATCGCATACCCTGATGCCCAGTATAGAGGAACTACTTTCCCCTTCTTGTACTGGACAGGCGAAACCCAGGCTGCAGCTTGTTAGTGCACAAGCTCATAATTAGTGGGACAGCCTACCAGAATGGGCATGCCCACAGCCATTTCCACTTCCCTTTAGCGAGTGAATCTTGGTTGTACTGCATGCCTGCCACATGGTGTTGGCCATCTCCATGCTGATTCACAGGACTCCAGCACAGGATGAGACCTTGCCTTGTCAAAGATGCCCTGAGGGAATCACTGCTATCACCCAAACTCTATGCCAATGTGACCAGTGTAATGATAACCATTGGAATCCCTAAATGCCCAAACTGTGAGGGAATGGGATAGGCAAAAAACAGACCAGCCCTTGGCGCCAATCTGGGCTAATATCTGAAAAAAATCCTATCCAGCCCCAAATATGGTGATCCAGAAACATTCCCTGGAAAAGGAGGCAGTCATGGTCCTTCCTATCCCATCTCACCTCCGGTTTATTAGCCATGTTCCTCCTAAATTGTTCTTTGTAAAGATGCCACACTGGCCCTGCATAATACATATATGTTCTAAAAATTAGGTCAGCATAGTGGATCAGTTCATTGGCTCTTCTGGCCTGCACTGATATGATTGCACAAGTGTAAATGTAGAAGCCTGGTAGCCAATTGTGCCAAGTTTTATCTAAAGCTCTTTTCTTCTTAATCCTCTCTTTCTCCCTATCATCCATGAATTCCATATCCTCAGATTCTATTTCAGCATAGAGTAGTGAGAATATGTCAATGTACTCACCATGGAAAATCCTTTCTCTTACTGCATTCATAAGATGGCTGCCCAAAGGTGCCCCATCTTGCCATGTTGCTGCAGCCAAATCCCCCTAAGATGCTTGGCCTGGAGCTTTTGAAGCATGGCCTCTCACCTGTCCCCATCCGTACCAATAAGGTGGCATAGGGATTTACCATGGATACTACCATGTTGATGGTCATGCCACCACTACCCCCCAATTCTGTTCTTTTGGTGTCTTATTCTTACACACTTTTGTTTTTATAAATGTTTGACGGTGTTGGAAACCCCCACATTTCGATCACCCTGGATGTGTCTCGCCCCTGATCTGTATCTGTATCTGCATACTCAACATGCGGGTCCTCTGGGTCCTCTGTGATAGGAGTTCTGATGAACTCACCATTGTCCTGGTCTCCCCATTCATCTGCATTGCTCACTACCTCTCCACATTGGGTTGCATGTGGGTTCCCTGCCCCCATGGATGGGGTCCCTTCACCTGCTTGAAAGGATTCAATATGGGAAAAAAATTAAATTACCTAATGTTTTCAATCCCTCCAGTTTCTCCATCACCCTCCCCTTGACCATTTCTGTGGAAGGTGGTGTTGCCTTTCTCTTTCTGTTTTCTCTACTAAATGGCCGATTTGAACCCAGCCTTGTCTTCATAAGGGTTGGTGGGCAATGGAGGACACACTGTGGCCAGACTCTTAGACAGACACTTACCAGCCAGCCTGGCCGAGCTCTTCTGTGATGACAGTTTTGTGTTACCCAAAGCATGTACAGATCTCAGCTGCTGGGTCCCCTTGTTGAAACCGCTTGCCCCCTCATTATGACCACCTGTATCATACCTGTCTGTAATCCTTTTGGATACCATCATACCCTTATACCCTTATGTTGTACTTGTAAAATTATGTGAAAGTTCCTTAGAGGTAACCAGGGCCCATGTGGCAGGAATCCCTTGTGGCTGAAACTCCCCCCCCCCCCAGCCAAGACATCAGATAGGGCTGGCCAGAGGCAGGAGGCCTTTTATGAATCTCTGCCCTCCCTTGACTGCAATTTATTGATTTAGTCAAAGTGACCTTCCATAATAATCGGCTAGAGGAAGCAGGAGATAAGCTTCCTGGCCACCTGACGTGCAGCCTAGTGTAATCGAAACTGGACAGATGACCACCCCAACAGGTATAAGAATGTAGGCAATATAGGCACAGCCCACTGAGGTGTAAGAGAGGCAGCTCAGGGAAAAAAGGCCAGGTGGGCCCCAGGCACAGGGCAAGGGCATTGTGGTTAGTTCAGGGAAGCAGGAGCCCTCACGTTTTACCAGCCACAGCAGCAGAGACAAGGACAGCAGGAAGCCCTATTGCAGCACTAAATAGTGTGGCAGTAAGGCCTATCACATATGACTGTGGCAGGAAGGCCTATTGTGTGTGCCAGGGACAGAAAACAAAGGGGGTGTAAGCCAGGGAGATTCCACCCTGCCAGGGGTCCAATCTCAGTGATAGCAGCAACTTAAGGCTGCCAGGAGCTGCTGGGCCACCCAGAGGCACAAACATGGCAGGAGTGTTCCAACAACCAGATGTGAATCCCTATTCCCCCAGGAGCCTGCAGTAGTTGCAGGGATGGGGAGATCAGAGGCTGCTGGGCCACCTGGGGGCACGGGCATTGTGGCAACTCAGGGCACAATCACTATTCCCTTAGGAGCATGTGGCCACTGGGCCACCCAGGGGAATGAGCATGGTGGGAGCATTCCAGCAAACAGATGTGAATCATTACTCCCCCAGGAACCTGCAGTAGTTGCAGGGGTAGGGAAATCAGAGGCTGACCTGGGACCACCATCCCTTGTTCCGCCTCTACAGATAAAAGAAAAGAGAAGTCAGGCCCTGGGCTGCATTCCTTTGAAAGTAAAAGCAAAGACTAGGGCAGCTATGTGCCATCCATGTGGCACTTGTACAGTACCAAAAGTAGAGAGAAGACAGGCTGGCTCAGTGCTTTTGCCACTGGTCAGGCCTCCTCTGGAGAAAGGAAGCAGCGGAAGCAGAATAGCCACTAACAGGCACATGCTTGCTTTTTGTGTGTGAGGTCCAACTGCTGCTATACTCCCTGGGTGGTGGGTCCACAAGGGTCAGATAATCCATGTGGTTGAAGGGCTCCACCCCTGATAAGCCCTCAATGCTTTATTTGCAGGTTCAGGAAAGAAAAGGGCACTCTTCAGGGCCAGCCAGGGTCTTTACGGATGTGAGGCTGGCCATGCCCCCTTAGAGGTGGACATGCCATGTAATCAAGATGCACCTCCTGAGTCCCCTTGTCACAGGAGGGGCAGAAAACACCCCCCACATACCAGAGATTTCCAGGGTGGTGGTCCACTTACTACAAGAAACATGTACAGATAGGATTTATTTTGGTCAACAACAAAGGCAAGAAAGTAGTTTTGGCAGTTTAAATGGCATTCTCTGTTGGACAAATTGGCTATTCCTCTTAGTAAGCAGAGTATGAGGTAGAAAAAGCAAGAACAACACAGAAAAATGTGGCGGGATTACATCAATCTTATCACTGCCCCCTTTGGGTTTTCCCACACAAATTAGGATTATGTATGATGACATCATTATAGAAGCATTTAAAGTAGAATATATATTGAAGAAAAATAGGGGCAGTGGAGAAGCTCCATGCTTCTTGCTTGGTCAGATGTCAAAGGAAGAAGTATCAGTAACAAAGATAATGGAAAAAAGGAAACAAACAGGAAGAGTAGGCAAGACAGGAAAAATATTTTACCAGTCATGTTAGTGGAAAAGGACAGTCACATTAGGCTGTTAAAGCTCCCTTTCACTGATACCCAGTGATAGCGCATGCAATATTGTTATTAGCCAAACATGGATCAGAGGGCATACTTCAGTCACTATAAATGGTGGAAGAAACAACAGCTATTACATGAGAATATCTATGAAAGCCAAAGTTTGTAGCAAAATGCCATCCTTTATTTGAATGCACCCACATTGTGCATGCTTTACATAATTTTGCTTACACATTTTCCTCCCAAAGCAGCTCTGTAAAATAGGTTTGTGTAAGAGCTTGCCAAAGGACATTAAGTAAGTCTTATAGCTAGAATTTGAACCTGGGCCTCCCTGTTATAAGTCCAATGCAAAATATTACACTATCCTGTTTCTCTCAGCTCAGCAGTAACTTACTGCTGTATAAATGATGCTAAGACTGAAACATACTGATAGAAATACAATACAATAATTAATATGATGAAATTGCATAATATGGGGGGGGGGAATCAAGACTTGTTGAAGGCCATTAAACAAAGAAAGCTCCAATACCTTGGGCATATCATGAGGAACAGTATGAAGTATATGAAAGGGAAGAGAGGCCCTGGATGTAAACCGTCTTTGTGCCTGAAGAACCTGGTTGACGTGTGGAATGTCCTCCAAAGAACTGTTCTGAGCAGTTAAGAACAGGAAGACTATCACCATGATGATACCCAACATCTGGAATTGATACGGCACTTGAAGAAGAAGAAGGGGACAATCTATGTTAATTTGTATAGCATGCAAGTAATTCTATGCAAATAAAACTACATGATGGACTCAAATTATGCTGCTCAGATTAAAAATGGTAGCCTTCTTCTAAAGCATATGGAGATGTAGGCAGGTTTACAAACTTATTTTGATGAGGTACTACACAGATCTATTGTTATCTAATTGGCTCTGTCTGCACCTTGCACATAATAGGAGATAAATAAAATGATACGTGTCTGATGCTCAGGAACCTCTGGATCTCAGCAGATAAAGCACCTCCATTCTAATATTAAAATGTTCTCAAGTTATTTAAAAGTGTTTCTCTTTTTTATATTTTTTAGAAGAATCCATGTGCTGGGGGTGATGGTGGAGCAGTGTGGAATATACGTCACTGGAGACGAGATGTGCAGCTCTTGTTTTATGAACAGCAATGCCCCCAGGCTACAAAGTGACAAATGAACAAGAATCTAGCTTCTGAGAGTTCAATAAGCTAGCCTTGCCCCAGTGTTGCTAACTGTTTACCACAAATGGTCTCCCCATCTATCAACCAAGCCAAGGCATTGCCGTATTCTCATTTTACTGACAGTGAAACCTGAAACCTTCTGTATGTCATTTATCACACTTATTAAAATGTTCCATTGTGGATTAGAATAACAATTTGGTATTATTTCCAGAGTCTGCCCACAGGCTCTTGCACACAGTAGACTAGTTTGGATTTTTTAAATATATGTTTCTTTCCAAAGGTACTGAGCTTTCAATTATAAGAGGTGAGGCTGAAATTTGAAATCTGGCATTGGGAGCTTCAAGATTATGCAAATCTCTTTGGTTTAATATTACATTTAAATCTGCTCTAAATACTTCACACTTAATATTTTAACAAGTCTTGTCAATTGAACCTAATAGGCAGCAACATGTAAGGGTCTTTTAGCCTTTGAGAATGTACATATATTTACACACTTAGGAGATTCTGACCTTCTTTCTGGAATGAGCCCTGTGCTGAAAAATGTGAGCTGAAAGTAAATAAACATGAATGAATGAGAGCTAAAGTAGACATTACTAAAACATATTTGTTACAGAAAAATAAAATTGACTCTGGCTGAAATCCTGTTGATAAAAATTGTTCCGACATTAAAGAAGCTGTACAAGTCAATGCTGTTGCATAATGGTTGTTGGTATTTGTTTAATCAGATTAATATATTTATAAGTTTACTTCTTGTTCCACATATGTATTTTTATGCTGTATGATTCCAAACAGGATACAAGTCTGTATCTTTTGCAACATTTTCTCTTTTCTTTTTCTCAATTGTCTAACAGATTTACTTTGTCTCTTGCTAGCACAGCCCTCCATGCTTCACCGGTTAATTGCAATTTAATACAGGAGAAGCCAAATATCCAAGAGGATTGGCCCCAGCTGCAGCTCCATTACCACAAAGAAAAAGAAATCTGAGCTAAATGGCAGATTGTAGTTGAAGAAATTCATTGAAACCTAATTCCTGGTACCCAGGGATGGGATGTAACAGGTTCTCACCAGTTTGCCAGAACCGGTAGTAACTTTTCCCAGTGTCCCAAAGAACCAGTAGCAGCTTTTGGGGGGAACCACCTTCAGGGCTTACCTTTTCAATGGTTCCAAGCACTTGGTGTGCATGCACACCTACAGTGCTTGGCGCGTACACACGGCCTTCTTGCTGTCCTCCCAAGTGGGGAGGAGGAAGAGAAGCTGCTAGCCTGAAGCTCCCTATAGCCTGCTTCCCAGGGTAAGTGACTCACCTTTGGATGTGGTGTGTCTGTGTGTATTTTAATCTGTATTTAATACCCTTACCTATATTGATGTACTACCACAGTTCCTAAAAATTCCTGGTGTCCTGGTTTGAGGTTTTTAAGCAAAATCTTAGAGTTACCTCATCAATAAGCTACACCTGTGCTGTTCCAATTGCTGTTCCAATTGGAGAACCCTTAAGGAGGTACAGCTGTTTTACATTTACATTAAGGTATATTATCCTAGAGAACTGGTTAGGCAAAGACTTAGTACCTAACTTCTTTAACTGTTGAAAAGTTGAAAAGTGCAAAAAATGAAGCCATCTTATGGTGAGTTCATTCTGTAGTTCCTTCCATCTGACCTAGTGTGAGAAAGATTAGCCAGAATAAGCTTTAAACTCTGGTTTAAAACTCTGGTTGATTTGTGTTTGGGGTGGGCGGGTGGATGTATTTTAATGTATTATTTATTTATTTAATTTACGGGGTGGTGTGTGGGTGGGTTGAGGGATGTGTGTGTGTGTGTGTGTGTGTGTGTTTATTTTTATTTTATTTTATTTTATATTATTTTTATTTATTTCTTTGGCTCCGTCCATGACATCACGACATTTGCTCCGCCCACACTGTGATGATGTCACGGTGGGGTAGTAAATTTTTTGACATCCCACCACTGCTGGTACCTGTTTTCTGGATCTTGTAAGATTTTATCCAATCATATATAGAGTTAGAGTGAAACAAGGAACTGTCTCAACTGTGATTTTCTCTTCTGGAATATTGATGTTGATCTTGAGTAGTCAAACAAAGATTATTAATGGAAAGACAGATTTCTGCTTCCCTTTCTCATTCTTCTAAGAAGGGCCAGCTCTAGAGCCCTGGTGCATAGTTTGGAACACTACAATTTGCAGCAGAATCAAAGAACTACAGTATTCAAGATTTGAGTCTCAAAGGTGGGCAACACTTTTATTAGAATCAATAATATGTACAAAAAGTATCTAAGATTGTTTATGTTCTCCAGAAGTCTTCATAAGGCTAGATGATTAAACAATTGAGGAGCAAGGAGATGGATGTCCTAAGATGTGTGTAGATGGTTGTTGTTTTTTTTCCTTCATGGATCCATATTGCTTTCAAAAAGATAATAATAAAGGAAATTAATCTCAGGGGAAACATATTGCTGGAAAGATGTGTAGAATAGGTATGTGAATAAAATCTAGTTTAAATGTACATTCCATAATATAACCATGCACAGAAATAATTCATGATGTTTCATTGCAAAAGCCAGAAGATTAAACATTGTGAAACTTAGTCCATCTATAAATTTTTTACTACCACATTGCAATACATCAATACATACACGGCAATACCATTATTGAGACCCAATAAAAAATTACAAAATAAATCACAGCAAGCTCTGTGGCATGTCTCACAGCTACGTTAAAACAGAAATAGCAAAAAAGGAATATGTATTATTTGGCTTGATAGAACATCTCCCAAGTGGAAATGATGTAATTTCAGATACACAATTGCCACATTCAAACAGAGATTTTTATTTCATGATTCATGAGATTTTAAGGGGCCTGTGAAATGCTAGTGGAATGAAACTGCTGTTACAAGTTCTTTCTGTTTCCCTGAATGATACCTTGGGTAACCTGAAACATCATGAAAAATAAAAGCTCAATGTACAGTTGCCATTTTAAAGCAATGTTTAATTTACTCTTAGGGTGATGATTCTGTGACAAAAATCAAGAAAAAATCAGCAAACTTCACCTACAGATTACCATTATCACCCTGTAATCATGAGATCTGGCTCCTTTGGGTTCTGTGAAACAAGGTAACTCTTCTACCATTTAGCATTACTCCAGAGTGGGGTTCAAATGAGAAACATTCCTTTTCATGTTCTATCTGACCCCATCTCTTGTGGGGTGTTACTAGACAAAAGAATTTGGAATGAAGCAGACTGCACTTAAAATGTTGCTGTCTTTGGTGCAATCTGCCCCTCCCCCTGAGCCCCTATCAACATTTTGTATTATGTAATGTATTGTTTGTAAGCCACCCTGAGTCGCTGCGGCGAGTGGGTGGCAATATAAATTTGAACTAAAAATAAAAATTTGAACTAATAATCCATTTTATCTCACACTGGAACAATCCCAGTCAGATGGAAGACATTTCTTCTCCCACAATAAAGAACAAGACAACCTTCAAATGGCTCCAATATATCTTCCTTTTTCTTATTGATGTCCACTCCTCAATTCCTTTTCCTGCCTTTTGTCATGGCTATCATGCCACAGGCCATATTGATCTCCCCTCACTTTTTTAAAACTTATTTTAGAATGTGGCATGGCTAATATATCAATACATCAACATACCTTTGATACTCCTGTATATTTGAAAGTGCTGTGTCATTAAAAAATATTGGAAAAGATTGTGGGAAGAGAAAAGAGGAAAAAAGTAGGAAAGGGTCATAAGTCACTGCATAAGTCACATGATTGTCAATGAAGATAATGCTATCCATAGCTCAATTTGGGAGCAAATTAAGCAACCACACATACTCTTCTTCTTCTTAGCATTTTTCTGCAGATGTGGTAGACACTCTTCAGATCTGAACCATCACTTTCTCTGATATTTTGCATCTTCATGTGTTATTGCCATCTCTGTTTGAGTTGCCTACATGGCCACAAGCCATTGACTTTCAGGTTGTAAGCAGTTTGGGCAATGTTGGTAGCTTCCTCTTATCTTCTTCATGATTGTTGATATTGCTAGTTGCTCTTGGATGGCATCATGTGTGACAAGATTAAGTAGGAAGATAACCAGTATCCACTGACTCTCTACACTCATTATTGCTGACCGCACTTGGTGCCATACAGTGGAATAGGTTGGTCAATCATCTTGTAGATCCTAAATTTGAGATGGACTGGCATTTGTCTGTCACAAAGAATACTGGTGAGTTCACACCAGTACACCCAGATCATATCCATCATTGCTCACGCATCACCACAGATGCCACCAATTGCCTTGGAGAAGGGAGCCAAGATAACAGCATATATCCACCTTGTGTCCATTTATTTGGATTGATCCATGGGTGGTAACAGTATATTGGTACTTAGTTTTCTTTACATTCAGGTGGAGTTCAAAATGGTTGAAGTGGCCATTCCATGCCTAAACTTACCACTGTAGTTTGTTTCCAGTGGAAGTAGCAAGCACAGCATTATCAGCATAGCGCATAGTCCAGGGTGCATTCAGCAACAGGTATTTTGTAATGGTATCCCTGATTAATATAAACAGAAGAAGCAATAGTGCAGAACCTTGGTGGACTTCAACTGTCACTGGAAAACTGAGCATCACACACAGAACATTTTGTCCCAGTCAATAACTGGTTCAGTCATCCCATGGTTGCAGGGGGTGTTTGTTTGCTCAGTCGATTCCGACCCTCCACGACCCCATGGACCACCGCCCTCCAGGCACCTCTGTCCTCCACCATCCTACTCAGCCCACCCAGCTCTGTTCTCACTGCATCCACAATACCATCTAACCATCTCATTTTTGGTTGTCCCCTTTTTCTTTTGCCCTCCACCTTTCCCAGCATGAAGGCCTTCTCAAGGGAATCCTCATTTGATGTCCAAAGTACCTTAGCTTCATCTTTACAATTTGACCTTCTAAGGAGCAGTCAGGGTTGATTTCTTCTAAGATTGACCTATTTGTTCTCCTCGCTGTCCAGGGGACTCTCAACACTCTCCTCCAGCAACACATCTCAAATGCATCTATTCTTCTGCGCTCAGCTTTTCTAATGGTCCAGATCAATTTGTGTGGGACATAATCAAATGCTTTCTTTAGGTCAAGGAATGTTGTGTGTAATGGTGGGTCTTCTCTTAGTGTTTTTCTGTAAGCTGAAGAGCTGCAAAGATGGTATCATCATTCAGAATCTTTTGATGAAACCACATCGACTGTTAGTGATTTGGATGATGTTGTAAATATGCTGGTCCACACTTTTCTCTAAGAGCTTCATGAGACAGGAAGTGGATTGAACAATAGTTGGTACAGTCAGCTGGGTCATTCTTATTTTTTAATATGGCAGCTCTTATGCTTGTTGGTATGCAGCCACTCTTCACTGTGGCATTAAAGAACCAAGTGATAGTCTAGGTCTTGGTAGCGTTCCACCTTGGCTTTGGCAACCACCCTCTTGGCTTCTCCTTTGGCAACTACATAGTTCTGTCAATTTTCATCAGTCTTATTTGCTTGTCATGTCTTAAAGCCTCTCTTCTTTTCTTGCACTTTCTTCTGCACTTATTTTTGTCCACAACCATGCCTGTTCATTGCTTGACAAGTCAGGAGGAATACAAGTCCAATAACAACAGTAGCGGCAGCAGCAGCCGCCACCACCACCACCGTTGCCTGGTTTTGTGATGCCATGGATTTCCCTGGGAGTGGTGATACCAGAGTCACATAATGCTTTCAAGGTCATATCACTCAAGGTGGTGTTGATAGGTGGAAATATCTTAATTTTCCTAATCTCTCTTCTTTTTTCTTTCTTTTTCTTTTTTGCACCATAGCCTGCACACTGTCATCAAGGAGAACTGTAGCTTTCCCACAGTCCCTGCAGCAGAAATGTCACTGAAATTTTCAAGAAAAACCTGTAATTTTCAAGAAAAACCTGTAATTTCAAAGAAAAACCTGTAATTTTAAAAGAAAAACTTGTAATGTTAACAAAACAGATTATTTTAACAAAATAAATGTAATCATACATTGACTAAAAGTACTGTACTTACCATTCTCATTCCACAGTTCCACAGTTCTCCTTGATGACAGTGTGCTTGACTTAAAACTCAGTGACTTCTGCTCGAAGCAGTCCTTCCGTTTTTTCAGTGCCACTGGAATATCCTCTAAATTTCTTGACAAGGACCCGGAGCTGTGGAGTGCAGATGTTGACTATCTGCAAGGTCTGAACATTGTGACTCATTTTAAAATTGTCAACGACTGTGTCGAACGCGGCGTAGCATTGATCACCAAATTCCTGAAAGGGAATAAGTTAACTCAAGATGAGGAACAGCGGCAGTTGCTTATGTTAGTTGTAGCTGAGGACAGAAAGAAAAATAAGTTACACTAGATGGAAAAGCTCTCTACAAGATCAAATCCTTGTAATACCTGTAACACTGTAGCTTCCTCACAGTCCCTGCAGCAAAAATGTCACTGAAATTTTCAAGAAAAACCTGTAATTTTAAAGAAAAACCTGTAATTTCAAAGAAAAACCTGTAATTTTAAAAGAAAAACCTGTAATTTTAACAAAACAGATTATTTTAATAAAATAAATGTAATCATACATTGACTAAAAGTACTGTACTTACCATTCTCATGTTTTAGCCCCTGAAAGGTAGGCAACATTTTTCAAAATTTCAGATTTTGACTGCTCCAAATCTTTTTTTAGACTAAATGGACCATTCCCAACAACTTTTGTTCTATGCAAAAAGTCTCTAAAGTGGATAGTTACCGCGTTATTAATTGAGTACCATCAGGTCCCAAAGGGCGTAACTACAAGTGCGTTGCGGGACCCCTTCCGGTGGTCCAAAAAATCCAAAAAAATTCCAGACATCTTAGTTTTCATAACTGCACCAATTAAGATTTCAGCCCATCAACATTTCGAAACTTCATTTAAAAAAAAAACATGTCTACCCTGTCAACTTGTCATGTTAGTTGGTCCGACCCAGTAGGCATCACCTATGTGGAACACCTTAGTACCGTGATGGTGAATCTTGATACTCCAGGTGTTCTTGGACTTCAATTACCAGAAGCCCAAGTCAGTACACCTGCTGACCAGGGCTTCTGGAAATTCAAGTCCAAAAACAGCCGGAGTGCCAAGGTTCACCACCATGGCCCTAGTAGTTGTTTTGGCCTAATTGCTGCAACAAAAATACTAACCAGCCTGTCACCTAAGCCTGCTGTTGGGGTCCAAATTTAACTTAGCACCATCCTGGAAGGCAGTGGTTCCCATTGGCTCCACATGGAGGAATGGATTATCACCACCTAACCAGACATATTGTAGAATGGAATAATTAGAAGACCTTCCAAGCACACCAAATAAACTGCAGCCCTATTGCCCTGCAAAAAAGAACTAAACAGCTCACAGAAAGGGTGGAATGGATCACCCTTACATAAAACATACGTAGTCATTGGAAAATAGGTGAGCTATATACACATCTGACTGCCCCCTCAATGAGATACACAAGAGTGGACAATGCCCACCCCACCTTTATCTTGTGGGGAACCTTACCAGGAAACCTCAAATCTTCTGGGTCCTATAAATGTTCTAAAATACTGCCAGCTAGAAGAGTTTAATTTCTGAACAGATTTAATTTTCCTCTATGTTGAAACAGAAAAAGCAGACATCCTTTTCTCCTTTCCCTTCAAGCTGATATCACCAGATATCAGTATAATATTTAATCATATAATTAAATTAATTACAATGTAATCCTCATGAAGAGCAAGACAGTTGAGTCATAGGAGATTTCCTCTGATTTGGGTTCCTTTTTTACTTTTTTCATTAAACTTCAACTGAAACATAAAGTCTACATCTGTCTTGTGTATTTTTTATTTGCCAAGCAGGTTGAAATAATACCATCTTTTAAATTGGACTACCTAGCAAATTACACAGTTTTAAAACAAGTAACATTTACTCTTAGAATCATCATTGGGACTCTCATATGCCTTAGTGGTCAGTAATTTTCTTTCTGGCTGGGCTGAGCATACAGATACAGTATCTTTCCCAGTGCTACCCAATGTTTTGGATTAAACTTGTAATTATTCTCCCTTAAAAAACGAAATATTTCTGAGCAATAATTGTTAGAAATCTAACTTGAACCATCCTATCATATAGATGTCAGATAATAAACGAGAAAGAAATGCTAAATAGTTGTTTCTTCTTCTTTTTCTTCTTGGGTGTCATGGGAGATACAAATTAACTTATTAAGGATCTTTACTATTACTATTTTCTACAAATTACTGTTTCTTCACATGGGAATAGTTGCTATATAGCTTCACATCCAAAGTTTTTACTAGACTGGATTCAGCAAGAAGGAAATAAGAGCATTAATGGGGAACTGGCAGGAGGTTACTCACTGGTAAGTGATTCTTATTGAGGCTATCAGCTTCTCTGTTACTCTTGCCTCCCATCAGTGATAGAGATGTGACATTCATTGTCCTCTTTTCCTAACAGTCTATCCTCTCCTGTGCTATGATTACCTGAAAATTATTCTTCCCTCATTGTGGTTAGGCTTTGAAAACCATTCATTAGTTCAAATGTGGATGTCACAAAATCTGATTCTAACAAATGGGGGGCAGTACATGTGAATGTGAATGGACCACCAATTTATCCTATTCTGAGTCAGGCTAGATCATGCTAAACAAGATCACTTTGAAATGTGGTATGTTGACTGAGCTGATTTTTGTACAGACACAGAAAAATCAAGTGCACTGTACCTATTTGGCACTTTTTGTTGTTTTTCAGTCGCACAGTCGATTCCGACCCTCTGCGACCCCATGGACCACCGTCCGCCAGGCACTCCTGTCCTCCACCATCCCCCTCAACTCGCTCAGCTCTGCACCCACCGTCTCCACAACACCATCTAGCCATCTCATCCTGGGCCTTCCCCTTCCTCTTTTGCCCTCGACCCTTCCAAGCATCAAAGCTTTCTCAAGTGAATCCTCTCTTCTCATTTGATGTCCAAAGTACTTTAGCTTCATCTTTATTATTTGACCTTCTAATGAGCAGTCAGGGATGATTTCTTCTAAGATTGACCTATTTGTTCTCCTCGCTGTCCATGGGACTCTCAAAACTCTCCTCCAACACCACATCTCAAAGGCGTCTGTTCTTCTGCGTTCAGCTTTCCTAATGGTCCAGCTCTCACAACCATACATTGCCACAGGGAATACCATTGCTTTGACTATGCGAATTTTTGTTTTCAATGTGATGTCTCTACTTTTCACTATGCTCCCCAGGTTTCTCATTGCTTGCCTCCCAAGAATCAGTCGCCTTTTTATTTCATGGCTGCAATCACCATCTGCAGTGAGCTTTGATCCTAAGAAAGTAAAGTCTGTCACTGCTTCTACTTCTTCCCCATCTATTTTCCAGGGACTGATAGGGCCTGTTGCCATTATCTTGGTTTTTTTGATATTGAGTCTCAAGCCAGCTTTTTCACTTTCTTCTTTCAACCTAATCAGGAGCCTCTTTAGGTCCTCCTCACTTTCTGCCATTAGGGTGGTATCATCTGCATATCTCAAATTGTTGATATTTCTTCCAGCAATTTTGATCCCAAATTGTGATTCCTCCATCCCTGCATTGCGCATTATGTGTTCTGTGTATAAATTGAATAAACATGGTGACAAAATGCATCCTTGTCTTACTCCTTTTCCTATTCCAAACCACTCCGTCATTCCACTTTCTGTCCTAACTGTTGCCTCTTGATTCATGTACAGATTTCTCATGAGGCCTATAAGGTGTTCCGGTATTCCCATCTCTTTAATTACTTGCCACATCTTGTTGTGGTCGACACAATCAAAAGCCTTCGTGTAATCAATGAAACAGAAGTAGATTTGTTTCTGATATTCCTTTGTTTTTTCCATGATCCATCTTATGTTGGCGATGTGATCTCTAGTCCCCCTGCCTCTTCTGAAACCCGCCTGCACATCTGGTAATTCTCTCTCCACATACTGTTGCAGTCTATCCTGTATTATCTTGAGCATCACCTTGCTAGCGTGAGGGATGAGCGCAATTGTTCGATAATTTGAACATTCTTTGGCATTACCCTTTTTGGGGAGTGGAACATATACAGATCTTTTCCAATCCTGTGGCCATTGTTTTGTTTTCCAAATCTGCTTGCATACAGAGTGCAATAATTTGATTCCATCATCTTGTAGGGCTTTGAAAAGTTCAACTTGGATACCATCAACTCCACTGGCTTTGTTGTTTGCAGTGTTTTTTAGGGCCTTTCTGACTTCACTCTCTAGAATGTCTGGCTCATGTTCAATGTTTTCATCATTGTGATTATCAGGGGTGTTGAGGTCCTTTTTGTAGAGTGCCTCTGTGTACTCTTTCCATCTTTTCTTAATCTCTTCTGCATCAGCTAACTCCCTGCCATCTTTGTCTTTTATCATGGTCATTTTTGCTTTAAATGTTCCCTTGAGTTCCCCAATTTTTTTGAAAAGATCTCTAGTCCTACCCCTGATATTTTTTTCCTCTATTTCTTTGCACTGTTTGTTCAGGTAGGTTTCCTTATCTCTCCTTGCTTTCCTTTGAAATTCTGTATTCAAGTGATTGTATTTTTCTTTTTCTCCTTGGCATTTTGCATTCCTTCTGTCCTCTGCTATTTTAAGAGCCTCATCGGTCAACCACTTAGCTTTCTTACGCTTCTTTTCTTTTGGTATGGTTTTCCTTGCTGCCTCCTGCATGATGTCCCACATCTCTGTCCATAATTCTTCTGGCACTCTGTCTATCTGGTCCAAGCCATTAAATCTATTCCACACCTCCACTGAGTATTCCCAAGGAATGTTTTCTAGGTCATATCTTTCTGGCCTAATTGTTTTTCCTATTTTCTTTAGTCTAAGCCTGAATTTTGCAATCAGTAGGTTGTGATCTGAGCCACAATCTGCTCCTGGTCTTGTTTTTGCTGATTGTATGGAAGTTCTCCATCTTTGACTGTAGAGTATGTAATCAATCTGGTTTCGATGTTGGCCATCTGGTGATTTGGCACTACTTTCCATTTAAGAGAGAGAGAAAGGAGAAAAACAATAAATATATTTTTTTTCCTTGTTACTTCCTTTCTTTTCTTGAGCAATATCACATCTAGCTTCTTCTTCTTGCTTCCTTTGGGAGGAAAATTTCAGTTTCCTGAGATCATTATGCACCTTAAGCAAGGTTTCAGTTAAAGTCATCTGCTTTGGTTTAATCCTGAGAATCATATGTGCTTTAACCAAACCAAAACAGAACCTGCAAGCACACATGCATGCAAAATCAGAAGCCAGAAGTTAGGGACTCAAACTAGTGTAGATAGGCATGGACCAGGGATAATCTGGTTGGCAATAGCTGTATGTCATGTGGGCACTGCAAAACATCATCCCATTCCCAAAACAGACGAAACTGTGGTACAAATCCCTGTCTAATTGCAGCTTGTGTCTGTCTAAGAAAGAGAGTGAGAGGAAGGAGAGGGGGAAATGGGTGTCTGTATTTAGAGATAGTAATCCTCTCTTGTTTGATTTCTACTTCCAAGGATAAGGAAAATTGCTCTCACATGAAAGGGCAAAGTGCACAGTAGAGCTTCTGACAAAGGAATAATATTACAACTAGAAGCCATGTTGTCTGGGATAATTCGGGGAATTATAGTCTCCAAAAGCATCTTTGTCAGACTCTGCTTTGCACTAGTGTGTTATTTTGTTGCATTACTGTGACACCATTCCTTTCCATGCACTGCTGGAAACAAACCTCAGATATCTGCAAACAAACTAGGCTTTGCAAAATTACAGTAATTTCCTTTGGTAGGTCACACTACAGTTTAAATCTCACAGGACTTGAAAAATGTCAGTTAGACTGATGATGACCAAAATGTCAGTCAGACTGAGTCGCCTTGGCGAGTGAGCAGCAATATAAATCTGAACAAAGAAACAAACAAATAAATGATCCCTTACTCTTGTGGTACACATACAGTAAATAACGTTTGCTTCAGATAACATTAAAACCACATAATGTTAAGCAATCTGGAAAAAAATTGCATCACATAACGTTAAAATTCTATGGGATGGATCGGATAACATTAGCTAAAGCCTGTGCCAGTTACAATGTATCTCTATGGGGTTTTAATATTATGCAATTCATCCCATAGGATTTTAACGTTATCCGATTCATGTATTTGATAACATTAAAAATTGAATAACACTAAGACTTGTGGAACCAAGTTTTAGTGTTATCCGAGGTTTTACTGTACAGTATAGGAAATTAGTAGCAGAACCTTTTCTTGTACAATTAATTGAGTACTCTTAACTTTCTCTGCTTTCAGTCCTCAGCAAGAGATAGAATTCTCTCACACGTATCTATTTAATTCCAGATGATATATAATAATACATTCATGTTTAATCATACATAGATGCAGTTCAGAACTCTCCTGCAGTGTTCTGAGGGCTCAACAGGAATTATATCACCTGCAAGGGCAGATCATCACTAATTAACAGCCTCTGCCAAAGGATGCTGACCAGAGTTTCTCTGTATCATGTTTCTATGTAGTGCATCACAGACAGATGTTTTGTTTCATCCTTTCACCAATTAACTAGGTAAAAAGAACTGCTAATGTAGCAGACCATTGCTAACCCACCCCCCAATGACGAGACAGACAAGCTGGATGGTGTTAAAATGGGCCACTTTTATTGATTAAACTTTTAACTGTAACTGCCTGCCTGGTGAAAGTAGCACGAGTGAGGGATGTCCATCCTGAGCTTATTAACAGTTATGGGAGAACGCTGACAATAACCTGAGCATTCTCCTTTGGACCATTCAGGTGAACAGAGTTATTAATCACACCATACGATATGGTGTTCCATTGTTCCCCGGTCGCGTTTGGCTGGGCACCGCTGCCCGCACCTTGTCACGCACCACCTTTCCTGAGCCAAACACGCACCGTACCTGAATTGGATAAAATCCAGTTCCTTCTCACCCGTGCTACCCGCCACATGGCCGGGGCGATGCCATTTTAACCAAATATACCTTTTATTTGGCTAACTCGACCCAGCCGACCCACCCAAGGCAGGGAACTCAAGCAGGATGCCATTACGGATACCTGCCAAAAATAAAATTGTACCGTGTGCTGACAAGTGCACACCATCGGGCATGTACAACCAGGGGGCATCCACCGTGATGGACGGGTGCTCCAAAACAGCACCGATGCCCTCCTCCTGAAAGTGCCAGAATACACCGTAATTAACATGGTTCCTGCTGCTTTCAACAGCCGCCCGGTCCCGCCTGGTACAATACCTGGAACGGGGTATGATGGAAGACCACATAAAATGCGTTGTAGGCCACCAGTCCCTAACTAGGGAAAGGTCTCTGGCCACCCTGTTACTGAGGTCCCCCGGAACGATGCCAATATCGTTCCCGCCCAAGTGCAGAACCAAAAGATCAGGAGGGGTACAGTGACGGTGCTCCTCCAAAAATGGCAGGAGATGAATCCACTGCATGCCCCACTGCCCCAGCCAAGTCACCACCGCACGACCCTCAAGGCCGAGGTGTGGGCCGCATGGGGCACGGGCCACATGCTGGCCAGCCCAGAAAACATAGCTGTGCCCAATGATCAAAATTCTGATCGGGCGGGCCGCCACCGTCACACCTAAAAGAAAGGAACAAGACAAGGTATTAGACAGGCCGCACGTATGTCCGAAAGGCATCGGACGCCCAACAACCCAAGGGTTTAATGTCGGCCGCAGAATAGCCGAGAGCTGCCGCGGTGGAGGCCGCACCAATACGAAAAGAGTGGGAACAGTAGCGTGCACCGTAGACACCAACGGCCCGAAGAACGGACCCGGTCACCCACCAAAACTGGTACCTGGTGAATGGCCGCCCATCCGAGTGAACGAACAAGGGGCCCTCTGCAAAGCCGCGAAAGGCGACAAAATGGTGCAGTGCCCTAATGGGGCAGATGTCAACATGGGCACATTGAAGCAAATGAACTTTAGCCCCCTTGCCTGAAGGGTCAGACTTGGAACTGCGAATGGCCAAAACGGCCGCAGACAAGGACAAAGCCAAGTCCCCGAAGAGCAATGAGCGGCCCGAGCGGTCGTCAGGGCCGCTGACCACGAGCTCGCCGATCCGGAGGGCCCCAAAGAACGCCACCGAAGCGGCGGCGTGAAAGAGCCGAACTTCATAATGATCCCTGCAAAAACGAGGCCATGCCTCTGCAATATTACGTAGCACTATGACCAAAACAGGCGTGCGGCTGTCAGGGCGGTGGCCGCGTTCCCGCGACCAACCATCCAACACACGCCGCACCCTGAAGTCCTGTGTGTTGTCCGGAAAACTGGACGCATGGGAGGCAAAAGCCAAAGCCGACAGGCGTCCCTGAATCGTGGAGGGCGCCAGGCCGCGCCCGTGCAGTGTTACCATATACTCCAGAATGTGCTCCACAGGAATGGGCCACAGCTCAGGCTTGGTGCCGAGCCGTCTGAAAACCCCGAAATCCCGAAGGACAGCAGCGTATGCGGATCGAGTTCCATGCGCCAGGGCCGCGGCAATGGCCCTGTTCACCTCCCCAGTCCAATGTCCCAGATTACCGGGGGGAGCTCCAACGGGTCCTTGCTGGCATCCAGGGTGAGGGCGCGGAATCTGGAAAGCTGAGAACGGGATAATGCATCAGCAATATTGTTATTGAGGCCCGGAATGTGACACGCACGAAATACGATATTGTACCTTAATGCCAGCAAGACAAACCTGCAGACCAACAACATCACCCGCGGTGAGCGGGAGGTCAATGAACGTAGAACGTGCACCACCGCCATGTTGTTGGTCCAAAAGGTGACGTCAGAATTAGCCCACTGAGGGCCCCAAAGGTACAGTGCACCGAGGATAGGAAAGAGCTCCAAAAATGTGAGGTCCGAAAGGACGCCCAATCGCCGCCAACCCAGGGGCCATGTCCCGTAATACCACTGGCCCTGAAACTAGATGCCGTAACCCAGGGAACCTGACGCATCGGACTGCACCTGAAACTGAGAACACAAGTTAAGGGGAGAATGCCAAAATGAAACCCCGTTGAAACTTGACAAAAATTGCGACCAAACACCCAAATCCTCCCTCATGCCAGAAGTGACCCTGGTGCGATGAAACGGTCGGGACAACCCAGCCATGGCGTCTCACAAACGCCAGGCAAACAGCCGTCCGGGCGCCACGACCTTGCACGCAAAATTAATATGTCCGTGCAGGGATTGGAGCTCTCACAAGGTGGCCTTGCGCCTGCTTCTGAAGTCCCCAATGAGACCTTGTAAACGGACCACCTTGTCAGCAGGCAAGAGGGAAAGCTGCCGGACCGTGTCCAGTTGTATGCCCAAAAAGGTGAGGGAAGTGGAAGGTCCCTTGGTCTTCTCCGGAGCCAAGGGTATGCCCAGGGCAGATGTGAGCCGCTGAAATGCACGAAGTAGAGCCTGACATCCCCCAGAACCCGAGGGACCCCCAAAAAGGAAATCATCCAAATAATGTGTCATCCAGGACAGCCCTGACACATGTACCAAAGCCCACTGTAAAAACGTGCTGAAACGTTCAAAGGCTGAGCAAGAAATAGAACAGCCGAAGGGCATGGCGCGATCTACGAAGTACTGTCCTTCAAAGGAGAAGCCCAGCAGCTCGAAATCGTCGGGATGTACAGGCAACAAATGAAAAGTGGACTTGATGTCGCACTTGGCGAGAAGGGCTCCCGGGCCGCAAGCCCGTACCATACGGACTGCCTCATCGAAAGACGCATACCTGACCGAACACAGTTCGGCCGGAATGGCATCGTTGACGGAAGCACCGTCTGGGTAAGATAAATGGTGGATCTGGCGGAATTCGCCGGGCACCTTTTTGGGGACCAAACCTAGAGGGGACACGCGCAAATTGGGAAAAGGTGGCAATGAAAAAGGGCCCGCTACGCAGCCAGCCGCCACCTCCCGCCCAATCTGCTCGCGGACCACATGTTCGAGACCAACCGTGGACTTCAAATTGTTTGCAAAATAAGGGGTGTGGGGGCCAGAGGCGGGGATCCTGAAGCCAGAGGTAAAACCTGCTAGCAAATAATCGGCGTCGACCCTGTTGGGGTAGATCGCCAAAAGAGGGCGCAAAGCCTCAAGCTGAACTGGACTGGGGCCCTTTGGGACCTGTGGCCGGATCGGGGGTGCGCCGGGGGCCAGACTGAGCACCACGTTGGCGAGAGGCACCGGCCTTAGGGCAGGCGGCAGCGGTGTGGGGGCCGGTGCATATGGCACACTCGTGCCGAAACCGGCACTGTTTGCGGGCGCACTTGCCCGTGGACGCGAAGTCCCAACAGAGCATGCGGGGTTGAACCACCTGCCCCGCCGGCTGGCGGGGAAGCTGGGAAGAGGGGGGCCGTTGTACTAGATGGCCGCAATCATACTGCTCGCCCAGTACGGGCCGGGACGGGGTCATGAACTGTAACCAGAGCATCTGGTGCGTCACATCCCAACGCATGTCCGAATGAATGGCCGACCTCATTCTAAATGTTTCATCATAAAGGAGCCACGCCCCCCCAGGGAAATCCACATAGGCACGATAAATGATATCGAGGTATTGAAAGAGCGGGAGGTCCAATTCAGGACACCCTTGACAGATACCCCGGCGTAAATAAGGTACGCCGGCAACCAATTGGCCCATGTACGCGGAGGCTTCTTGTGCCTTGCCCGCTCCTTGTCCACCTCATCCTCCTTGTCCTTGTCACCCTTCTCAGAATCCCTATTGAGCAAGCTGAATATATCAACGTATTCCCTCCTCCAAATCTTGGCCCGTGTAGTGGGCAGCAAATGATCGCCCAAAGGCAGGGACTGATCGCCAAAAGGCAAGGCAGAAGCGGGAACCGAGTTATACCCGGTGTCACCGACTGAATAGGTGGGCCAGCATGGGGCCGGAAAAGCAGGTGCAGCCGTGGAAGGCGCCCCGCCCCACCTGGGGTAAGGGGCTTGCCACGGAGTGCCAACAGGGCCAGGCGGGAGAGGCATCTGCGTGGGGTAAGGCGGGCCGGCTGGCCAAGGCCAATTTGACTGTGGAAAACGAGGCCCAGTGCTGGAGAAAGTGTGTGCCGCAGGCATGCTTTGAACCGCATACTCACCCGGGTCCGGAGCCCTGAACAACGGGGGCTGCGGCGCAGAAGTGCCAGGCTCGGAAGGAGCAGGCGGGGGATGGAGCTCCCCCTCCACAGGCACCGGAGACCGCGACGCACCCACGGCAGACGCAGCCCCAGGCGGACAAGCCCGGTCCTCCGGCTGCGCGGCCTTGAGGTCCTCAATGCGACTAAGAAGCGAAGACAAATCTTCGCTGGAAATAGGATGCGCGCGTGCCCCGCGTGCCACACGCGGTGCGGAAGGAGTCGCAGTGGCCAGGCCCGCCGCTCCCTCAAGAGCGTCGACCCTGGCCGCCACCTCAGAAAAGCTGGGCGGCGAGGCTGCCCTGCTGGGCGGCAACAAGCCCTCGCACCCCGCCTCGAAACCGACCGGGTAACATGGCCAATAGGCGGGGAGCGCACAAGCCATGGACGCTTGGGAGCCATCCCGAAAATTAATTGCCTCCAATCGCCAAAGAAAAAGGAACCAGTCCAACAGACCAAAGCGCCGAATCAAAAGAAAATTATCGACTGACGCGAAGGTAAGTAGGAGCGGAGGACGAGGGAGGAAAAAAGGGAAAAAATGGCTTTCGACGCTTCAAAAGTGAAAGAGGTCACCTAACGGGCGACAGCGCTTTATATACACCATCTGGCTCCGCCCATAATATTGCCGCCAGTCCGTCTCGCCTCGGGAATGGGTGCGAGCAAAGCGCGCGCCAAAATATCTTATTTCGGCGCACGTGCATTTAAGAAGTACAGGCCAGATTTCTAGCATAGTAGTCTACTACTTGGATTTCTGTAGTTGGTTTTGAGTCAGTCTCTAACTAACTGTAGGAGGAATGAAAGTGAAAACTTGCCTCTTGAGACAGCATTATAGACAAAAAATGGTTATTTTTATACTCTGAATAAAGTCTAGTTCTGTCTGAAGAAAATAAGTAGATGGAGAGAACTTTTCTGAAAAGGGTTGTTCAGGAAGAACAAAAACAACAAAACAACAATTCATAGAGAGCTGAGCATCTCAAAATGTGTTCTGCCATTTACTGAATATAAATCCAGACTTTTACATCCCCTTTGGATATCATCATCTTAGTTCTGGCATCCAAACAAGTCCCATAGCCCTGTGTTGAGAATAACTCTTGTCCTGATGCCAGTATGACTTGTTTTGCAAAATTGGTATGTAATCCTGGAAGGCACAGCCAATAATTTCAAACACATCCTACAGAAAATTAAAACAGGCACTAATTTGAGATTTGATACTGAAAAGCAATTGTTAGGTTTAACTACACTGACATATAATATGGGAAATACTACAAGATTCAGACATTAGATTTGTATTATTTCCTATTAACTCCACAACATACAAATCGATATGAACTGTTTGGAACTTTCCTTTCCATCCATACTCTTTTTCTCCACTGCTGATGCTTCTATTATTATTATTTTTTAAATGAGTCCATTGACCTCAGTTAAGGTGGTGTGGTTGCTTATGCAACTGCAAAAAGAAAAAAGAAAAAAGTGTACAGATGTGCTGGTTGTTTGTGGGGTTGGGAGAGAAGAAGCAAAGAGTCACTCACGTAGAAGTTAGTTTCCCTCAACAAGTAGCCCTTCTCTCCAAACTAATTTTTAAAAAGTTTCATTGCCTGTAGTGGAACAACTTAGAGCTAGATCACCTAGAGGACAAAATAATAGTAGTAGTTGTAATAAATGGAAATTAAAAAGAAAGAGAATGACATTGCCATTCAGTCCTTGTTTGCAGCTTGTAAATCTGGACTGCTAAAGCAGAAACGACTTTAACAAGCTGCAAACAAGAACTGAATGAAAAAATTCCTCCCCTTCATCTGTTGAATTCAGTCTAGTCAGCTAACATACATTGAGGAGGATCTTATGTTGGTAAGAGGAAATGCTGTTGATGTGGCCCGATATTGTGCGGATGTTATCTAGCCCTTTTTAATTCTATTTTGTTTTTAGATGTGTTAATTTTAGCTTTGTATGTTATTATATGCTGGTGGTGCATCTGACATGAATAAATAAATAAAGCTAAAGTGAATTGATCCACAGAAACTTAACAATGGACAATGTTGTAATTAGATGTAGATATAGACAACATTTATACATCACTAAGCCTGTGGGTAGAGCAGAATGCTGAATGGACCATCAGCTCCAATCCCCCTCCAAATGAACAAACAAATAAAATTGCCACCATGTCCATAAGCATCAAAAAGCTAAATGTATCCAAGCTCAGTCACAAAAAACTTATTTGATTCTTGAGATAAAATTAAATGTAAATAGAAATCAGATTCCAACTTGAAACAAAAGAATTGTCATTAAAATTTTGGGACTTAAAAGCATACTTATTAGGAATGGTTTGATGAGAAAATTGTGAAATATCTTGAATAGACCCATCAACTAAATAAAGTACATCAGTTCAACAGAAGAGCCAATGAAGCTATTGAAGAAATTTTGACTTAAAATGCAGGTTAAACTATGATAGATACAGAACTCATATTTTAGTAGGAAGGTTGGGAAGATTCAGGACTTTACTGATCATGGAGAAATGCTTTCAAGCAAACAAAACCATATTTGGCCTCCAGTCTGTAGGCATGCAGCCTCTTCTTAGCTCTGATGTTTCTGTAATCACTATTGAGAAGTCAAAGATTTTGTAGACATGGGCTGAACAGACTGTCTACAATTAGTGTGGAGGCTGCCCAAGTGTCATTCAATTCCATAGACCTTTCCCCAGACTCTGGAATAAACAGAAAATACAATTAAATAACCCTGCAATTAAAAAAGCCCCAGTAATTGCAGTAGAGATTTGTAAAAATAAAAGGTGATGATGAACTTCTCCCAACAGCTAACACACCTATTTCAAGAAATTTGGACAGAAGGCAAGATCCCACATGACTTCAAAGGTGCAAAAATCATCCACCTTTATAAAAATACAGACAAGTGTTAACTCTGTGACAGACACAAAAGCATCTCACTTCTAAATGCTGCTGGGAGAATTCAGGCTTCACAGAGAGGCCTTTCATCAGAAACTGGAAAGTATAGTACTGGATATTACAGTAGCAAAGGTTTACCATGCTTCAAAAGTCACTGAAAAGTGAAATACTGTAATAGGATTGTACCCTCACTGTTTATTGCTTTGCATTAGCACAACTACAACTGTTTTTGTCCATAAATCAGGCCTAAAGTTCTATTGTGATGAATCAAAATACTGTGTCTCCTTCTGGATACCTGGAGAGGAGAACCCTATCATGTGCTTCAAACTTTGCTCAAAAACAAAGTTTAAATACATCGTGCTGATTATGATGTATTACAGAACATAAAATGAGAAGAGAGGATTCACTTGAGAAAGCCTTGATGCTTGGAAAGGTTGAGGGGAAAAGAAAAAGGGGGTGGCCATAAATGAGATGGCTAGATGGTATTGTAGAGACAATGGGCACAGAACTGAGCGAGTTGAGGAGGATGGTGGAGGACAGAAATGCCTGGCAGACAGTGGTCCATGGGGTCGCAGAGGGTTCGAATCGACTGTGCGACTGAACAACAACAAAAAGTCCCTCACCCCCAGGAAATTTTACTACTGTCTCCTTACTGATAATAGGCACTGTTCCCTCCCCTTGCATATTTTAAAATCCAAGATAGGCAGGACTTAGAAATGTGAAATGCTTCAGTTCTCCATTTCCATTCTTGCATTACTAATAGGATTTCCATATTAGTGTAATGCAGTTTTCTATAAAGATATATAATTGTTTGAATTACAGTAGGTCTATTGATTGTAATAAACATTTGTTGACAACTCCTTGAGTTGCTTAGACTGAAAAGTATAATTAATGATAGGACCAGACTTGTCAAGCTACATCCGTCATGAACTCTGTCAAAAATGTGCTGTTGGCATGGATGTTTAATTGAAATCAATGAAACAAGTTTGTTGCAATTAACTTTTTTAAGATTAGATCTAATACCTTCCCCCACCCACTTTTTCTGACATGGACATGCTGACAACAGTTTTGATTAAAGACAGAAAAATATCTTGGTTGGATCTAATCAAAGATTCATCTAGCCTAGCATCAATTTTCTCATAATGAACAACCAGATGTCTCTGCCTGTTGTTACTATTAGTAATGTTATTAACACATATTGTAGGGAAAGAGTAGTTTAGGAACAGAAGTTGGATTAAAATGGTAGGTACACCAATGACAAAAAGAAGCAGATTCAATTCATGACCGAAGCACTATCAATTCTTAGTTGGTGTGACTATTTCTCCAGAAGAGGGTGGATGCAGTTTAGTGGGTGATTATTCATCAGAATCCCTGGGATTTGCTACTCATATACAATGGGCAAATTCAAAGGCTTTTTTTTAAAAAAAATTGCCAACTGCAAGGCTGAAAGGCAGAATCAAATTCATCCCTGGGTTTTTCATCCAAAGGACTTTTTTGTGACTTGTTGAAGGGCTTCTACTTTTTCCATGGTGGTATGTTCCTATAGGGTTTTTTCCCCATGCAGATGCACTGAATGTACTATGGAAGGAGGGAGAGATGTATCTGTAGGCAGAGGTTTGGTGACATTAGCTCTTGGGGATGATGTTCTGGTGTGTGGTGCTTCTGCTGTCTCAATAATGCTTCTTTAAAAATAGTATATGGGAATAGCACTATAACACCTTATCACTAGGTCTTTGTTTTAGTTATGATGATATGGTGTCATAGTGCTATTGACATCTATTTAATTTTTTAAAAGTGGAGCTGTTGACAAAGAAAAGGTGGTTGGAGACAGGATCAGCAGAAGGAAGAAAGGAAAGGTGAGTTGATTATAATGCTAATCACATCTTTAGAGTGGACACTGAACTTCAGATTCAATCTGCAATGTGAGCACTCACTATGGCATACTAGGTGTTTCAGCTTCTAAAAAAATACAATTTAATTAGTCATTTTACCAGAGCAGCAGCTGTTTCAGCAGCATTTGTAAAGACGCTCCAATAGCAGAGATATGCAAGACTGCAATTTAGTCTAATCCCTCCACATTATTCACCACTGAAGCTTCTTTTGGCAGGCAAGTCCTATGACAAGTAGCTTCTCATTGATAGACAGTGTTCTTCTCCCCCATTTTGTTAATGTAGAACTTGATCAAGTACCAAATCACTGAATGCTCCTTCCCACCAACTGAGAATAGTTTATTGATTACTTACTTATGTCTGTGTAGAGAGGGAAATCCATCACTCACAGTACAGTGACTTTGTGCAGTGACTTCATGCATATTAGAGTTTGCTGGTGCATCATCTCAGTCATACTGATACATCTCCCCTTTGTTTCTGGTTCAACCTTTCTCCTTCTCTGAGCTAGCTATGTAAATATTGGGGAAAGTAGCCAAAACTGTGCAGTATAGGTTAATTTTATCTATGGAGAATTAACACTGCCTCACATGGAAAGCTGAGAAGAATAACGGAAACTACTGGATGTCTTCTTCCTTGCAGACCAAAAAAGACCTTCATAGTAAGTAACAGTTTACCAGTTCTGTGTGTATGATGGTACAATGACAATACAGTAATAGAAATTTCTTGTCAGAAATTATTCTGGGTTGAGAGGATTTTTGCTGGAGAAACTCCACTCAGGAGATGCCCAAATGACGCTCATTTCATGTCCCCTAGATCTTTTCCCACCAAAGTGGTCCCTATTTATCTACTTGCAATTTCCTTCTTTTGATCTGCTACGTTGGTGGTAGCTGGGAAAGAGACTGGTGCTCAACCCATCATGCAGCACCTGGGTCTCGAACTGCTGACTTGCTGGCCTTCCAGCTAACAAGGCAAGCTTCTTAACCAGCGAGCCACCACAACCCAATGACAATGATGTTAACAGCAAGACTTTATACCATCTTTCCTTCCTATATTGAGAGAAAAAAAATACAAGACCTTCCAGATATTAGTAAAGGTAACCCTTGCTTGAAAGCCAGTCATATCTGACTCTAGGGTTTAGTGCTCATCTCTGTTTCATAGCTGAAGAGCCAGTGCTGTCTGCCTTTGCAGACATTCTGTGGTGATGTGGCAGGCATGATTAGTCACCAGAGTGCACGGAACACTGTTTACCCTCCCACCGAAATGATCCCTCTTTATGCACTTGCAATTTCTTGCTTTTGAACTGCTAGGTTGGCAGGAGCTGGGACAAAGACGGAAACTCATTCCATTCTGCAGTAGTTGGATATTGAACTGCTGACCTCCTGCCTTCCATTCAGCATCTTAGACACTTGAGCCACTGCAGTCCCATAATATTTGTCTGAATCAGGATAGTTACAGTATTTGCCAGTGTATAAGACGACTGGGTGTATAAGACGACCCCCCAACATTTCCACTCAAAATATAGTTTGTTATATACTCACCGTATAAGACTACCCCCTCTTCCGCACACCTTCCACACACCAAATAAAACGTAAAAGAACATCAGATTTGATTTCAACATGTTAATTTATATTCAGATGCTTATGACATGCAGAAAAACTGTCACAAGGCTGTATGTTATCAAACAAGTACAGTAAACATAAAACAGTGCAAGTTTATTAAACGTAATTCACCAAAGACAACACACTCCTCTCCCCCTCAGCGCAAGCAATGCTCCAAGTAGACCCTATGAACGGGTAGATGTATATTATGACCTGATAAGAGATTTGGATAGGGAGTATTTATCAAGGTATGCATAAGAAGGGGGGCGAGGAGAGAGTTGCAAAATGTATAAAAGTGTACCCCTGTGTGCTATTATTGTACCGGTATTCTACCGGTATTAGATAATTGCCATTACAGTATCTGTCATTGTCACCGTTGTATGGCCATAGCGTGACCATAGCGCCTCTGCCCCTGTGACAAGCACTAGTGTGCAAGTGCGCATGTGCAAGCTCTGCATAGACAAGGGGCGGGCCGGAGCACCGCTGTTTCCTGCTGAGCAAAAAGGCTGGCACCCCTGTCTCGCTGCTGATGCTCACCGCAGCCTCACTGATGACCCGCCGCAGCTGCGCTGGATATCGCACGATACTGGATGGTATGTAGAATGAGGTGGATGGGCATCGGGAGGCCACTATAGGCAACGGGCGGGCATCAGGAGGCCACTATGGGCACCGGGCGAGCATCGGGAAGCCACCATGGGCAGCTATGTCTATCCCAACTGAAGTGCACCCGGCGTATAAGATGAACCCCCCCCCCCCACTTGGAGGCATGTTTTTCAGGGGAGAAAAGTCATCGTATACACCGGCAAATAGAGTATTTGTGAGAAATGGTAGACCATTGCTCATGTGGTTGTTTTATGTGAGCTACAATGATCTCAAGTGTCTATCAAAATTCTTGGTACTTTTTGAGCTGAAACAAAACTTTCCTAACAATGAAATATTTGCCAGCAAAATAAAGAGGCATGTTTAAAAGAATCTGTGGCTTATTATTCATGGCTGGTTTCAAATTGATCTCAGAGATGTCTTGGTTCAAACAAAAGAATGGTATTCAGAGAAGGGAGAAAGAGACACAAGGATAAGCTCTTTTTTAATGGAATTAATCTATGGGTGCATTATGAAAAAAAGGCTGGTATGAAAGATACATTTTAAGAGACCAGCAATCATATTCTAGAGTGGAATGTACTCAACAATCTTTGTTAGAAAAATGTGTAGCAACTTCTCATGGTCAATTGCTGTAGCTAGTTCGTTTTATTGTATCAGAGATAACAATGTTTTTCAGATTTTTCTATGAAGAATAACAACGTCTTAAGAATATCAGAAAAGAAATAAATCAAAACAAGAATGAAGATAGACAAAAATGTTGTGGCACCATAAAGACAAGCTTTAAGACATAGATAGGCCTTCTTTATACAGTATAGCAAAAAGCATTGCAAGTACACTTTGTTGTTGTTCAGTCGCACAATGAGATTCCTACCCTCTATGACCCCATGAATGACCACATGCCAGGCATTCCTATCCTCCACCATCCTCCTCAAGCCACCCAAATTTGTGCCCATTGCAACAATACCATCTAGCCATCTCATTCTCTGATGTCCCCTTCTTCTTTTGCCCTCAACCTTTCCTAGCATCAAGGCTTTCTCAAGTGAACCCTCTCTTCTCATTTGATTTCCAAAGTACTTTAGCTTCATCTTCAATATTTGACCTTCCAATGAGCAGTTGGGGTTGATTTCTTTTAAGATCAACCTATTTGATCTCCTTGCTGTCCAGGGAATTCTCAAAATTCTCCTCCAAAATCACATCTCAAAAGCGTTTATTCTTCTGCGCTCAGCTTTCCTTATGGTCCAGCTCTCACAATCATACATTACTACCGGGAATACCATTGCTTTGACTATGTGGACCTTTCTTTGCAAGGTGATATCCCTACATTTAACTATGTTCCCCAGGTTTCTCATTGCTTGTCTCCCAAGAATCAGTCGCCTGTTTATTTCATGGCTGTAATCCCCATCTGCAGTGATATTTGATCCTATGAATGCAAAGTCTGTCACTGCTTCTACTTCTTCTCCATCTATTTTCCAGGGAGTGATAGGGCCTGTTGCCATTATCTTGGTTTTCTTTATGTTGAGTTTTAAGCCAGCTTTTTCACTCTCTTCTTTCAATCTAAGCAGGAGCATCTTTAGGTCTTCTTCACTTTCTGCCATTAGGGTAGTAACATTTACATATCTCAAATTATTGATGTTTCTCCCAGCAATCTTGATTCCAACTTGTGATTCATCCAGCCCTGCATTGTGCATGATGTGTTCTGTATATAAGTTAAATAAGCATCCCTTAAAATATATTACACTGTAAACATGATTATGAGCAAACTGGCAAAAGAGTCTTTTTTAGGACCACAAATAACAATAATTTATATTAACATAAATTATATCTGTTCATCTCAAGAGGAACTGTTAGCTTCACTACACTATAAACAGAAATCTGACATCCTTTGTACCCAAGAAACTCACAAAGAAAGTGCTCATTGACACCAAAAGTACCTGGGATGTATTGCTGAGGAGCCCCATAAACAATGTGGAAGTGCCATTTTCATAAAACCAGGTATTATACTCATCTCAATGGATTATTCTGAAGGGACAATATAAAAATCTTGATGTTAAACTTGCTGTGTGTGTATAGTAAGATCAATTTATAAACCACCTAGGTAAAGGTAACATTATGCTTCAAGTGGTTGTCCAATATGGAAAATCAAAATATTCAATTCCAGATGGAGTTTTAATTTAATTTAATTTAATTTAATTTAATTTAATTTAATTTAATTTAATTTAATTTAATTTTTAGACTTTTATGCCGCACCCTCTCACAACAGCAACTCTGGGCGGCTTACAGGGATACAAGATACAGTTACTTTTTTTTTTTTAAATTTTTATTTATACTTTTCAATACACAAAAATCAAAAATAATAATAATATGAAAACAGACATGAAAGTATAAGTACATCTATATAAATATATATATATATATGTATAAAAGAAAAAAAGAAGAAAAAAAAAGAAGAAGAAAAAAAAAAGAAATCACCCTGTGTTATTTACAATATCCGGAGAAACTACGGTTATCCTTATTCATTTGTTTTTCCAAAAACTCAGTTGATCTGGTTCTGGTTGATTCCCTTTACCCTTATACAATGAATGTTCTATCAGGGGATGCCATATCTTCCAAAATCTATTCTCACGAATTGCACCTTTCCTGACCATCACCTCCCATGTTAGTTTGTCATTCAACGCTAATTCCCATATCTCTCTGTACCAATCTTCCATGTTTAGTTGAACATCCTTCTTCCAATTTCTCGCAATAATATGCCTTGCTGATGACAACATTATTGATATCAACTCTTTCTTATCATTATTCACATTCATTTTTTCAACATTTGTTAGTAGCACAGTATCTGGCCCCAGTTTTGGTCGCATTCCCATAATATTTCCTATTTCTTTTTCGATTTTCCCCCAAAATGCATTAACCACCTTACATGACCACCACATATGCTCGTATGAGCCCAGTGCTTGATTGCACCTCCAACATTTGTTACTTTTTTTATCGTCAATCTGGTGCAACTTCACCGGGGTCAGATACCATTTCCATAATAGTTTGTAATTGTGCTCTTTCACTCTTATTGACATATTTTTCATGATTCTTCTCTTCCATTTTTTCCTCCATTCTTGATTTGAAATTTCCACCTTCAACTCCTCTTCCCATATATTTTTTAATATTTCTTGGGCTCTGGTCCCTTTACTTAATATTTTGTAAATTTTACTAACCAGTCCTTTAATTACTATCTCTCCTTTTCTTAATTTACTTATTATTTCCTCCATTTCTGTTTTTGATCTTTCTAAGGATTTCTCTTGTATATATTTCTTGTTCCAGTTCTCTATCGCAATACGTTGGAACCAATTTAGGCCTAACTGTGTAAATATCTCTTCTTTTTTTGTCTTATCTTTACATTTCTGTATCCAGTCCTTGACTAATGTTACTCCATTTTCCTCTAAGATGTCCATTTTTGTGTCGATCTTTATAGGAAAATTTTTAATGTCTTGAAGTTCGATAATAGGGGAGATATCCGGTACTAATTCTTGCTTTACTTTTTTCCATTCTTCCAGTAATGTTCTTAGCATTTTGTTTTTAATTCCTTTTATATTAATTTCTTTGTCTAAAAACAACAAATTTCCTAGTTGTCTTATTTCCTTTAGCTCTATATTTTCCCAAATTGTTTCTTCTCTCATTAAGATCTTAATCACGTTTTTAATCTGGAACGCTCTATAGTAATTCTTAAGATTCGGCAATCCTAATCCCCCCTCTTGTTGTGACATGTACCATAAACTTTGCGACACCCTCACTCTTCGTTTCCCGTTACAAAAACTATTTAATTTATTCTGAATCTCTTTCATCTCTTTATCTGTTATTCTAATGGGTAGCGTTTCAAACAAAAAATTTATCTTCGGTACTAGCATCATCTTGCATAAGGCGATTCTCCCAAACCACGATAAGTTTAATTTTTGGTATTGCTTTATCTTTTCTTCTATTATCTTCCTTTGTTTGTCATAATTTAATCTCTTTAATTCCTCCCATTTGTTTGAGATGGTTATACCTAAATACTTCAAATTATTTTTAACCTGTATTTTATATTTTGCTTTTATTTTATCTTGGTCTTCTTTATCGCTGTTAATTAATATCATTTCCGATTTGTCCCAATTAATTCTAAGTCCAGTGGTGTCTTCTAACATGCTTAGGTGTAATTTTATTCTATCTAAGGTTTTTATTGGGTGTTTCATTATAATCAGAGTGTCGTCCGCATATAAGTTAATTTTGTTTCCCTCTATTCCTTCAATATCCCTATCATTTCTTATTGTATTTGCTAATAATTCAATGGCCATTATAAATAGTGTCGGAGTTAGTGGGCATCCCTGCCGTGTTCCCGCCTCCAAAGATATGTCTGGTGTGTAATTATCGTTGATTCTAACCCTTGCTATTCCCTTGTAATACAGTTTGTCAATAATTTTTTGAAATTTGGGTCCGAATCCGTATAATTTAATACGTTCTTTAATTGAATCCCATTGCAGCGAATCGAACGCCTTAAATATGTCGACTGCTAAAAAACCCACTTTTTCCTTTTTTTGTCCTACAATATCTATCAAATTTAATACTCTTCTTGTCAGGTCCGCCATGTACCTCCCTCTTAGAAATCCTGCTTGATCCTTATTTATGTATTGATCCATGAAGCTATTTAACCTGTTATTCAATATATTCGTAAAGATTTTGGCGTCTTGGTTTATTAAAGAGATTGGTCTGTAGGACTCTATTCTCTCTGGATCTTTTCCCGGTTTGGGGATTAATACAATTATAGATCTATACCACGAATTGGGAATATCCCCTCCTTCAAGAATATAATTGTATAATTTCACCAATTTTGGAACCACCGCATTCTGAAATTCTTTATAAAATTCTGCGGGTAGCCCGTCTTCTCCTGGAGATTTTTCCATCTTTAATTTACTAATTGTTTCTCTAATTTCTTTTTCTAATATTTCTTCCTCCATTTTGTTCTTGTAGTCTTCTTTTATTCTAATTTTGTTTTGTTCTTGGAATCTCTCCTTTAACTTTCTTATATCTATTTCCTTCTTAGAGTATAATTGTTGATAAAATTCCTCCGCGATCTTTAATTTCTCCCCAGACTTATTACATCTCTTTCCTTGACTATCAATCAATATAGTAATTTCTCTTTTACATTTTTTCTCTTTTGCCGCCCTTGCCAGCAATTTTGAGTTTTTATTACTATATTGAAAAAATTCTCTTTTCAAGTAAATTAGATCTCTTTTCACTTTTTCTATGTCATTTCCCACTAACTCGCATTTCAATTTTTGCATTTTGTCAAATGTTTCCTGTTTTTTGTTCTTTGCGTGTTCAGTTTGAAGGAGCTTAATTTCTTTCTCCAGTTTTTCACTTCTGTTTTCCCTCTGTTTGTTCATTATACTTGCCATTTTAATACTCTCCCCTCTGAATATTCCTTTCATTGTATCCCAAACAGTGTTATACCCCACTTCTCCATTGTCATTCCAAGACCAGTTCTCTTCCCATTTTTTAATTATTTTGTCCTTGTAATCCTTTTCTTTATATAGTCTTGGATCATACCTCCAATTATTAGATAGTCTCTTTGTTTCCCCTATTTTTAATTCTGCTATCACTTTTGCATGGTCGGACTCTTTAAAAATATCAATTTCTATCTCTTCCACTGTTCTCATCAAATTATCAGTCACTAATATGTAGTCGATTCTCGAATATGAATTGTGTACTTGCGAATAATACGTGTATCCCCTTTCTGATCCTTTATATTCCCTCCATATGTCCTTCAGACCAACCTGTTTTATCCAATTATTCATTACTTGCATCTCTTGTTTTCTGTTTTGTTCTTTATTGGTACTATCTATATTTGCTCTTATTAAATTAAAATCTCCTGCCACCACCATATTTGTTGTTTTTTCTTCTACTAAAGTTTGAACTAATTTATCTAGAAATTCTTTTTGATTTTTGTTAGGGGCATATATGTTTACTAATGTTATTTCTTCTTCCTCTATGTTGCCTTTGATGATCAAATACCTCCCTTCTATATCAGAAATCTTTTTTGTTACATTGAATCCCAATCTTTTTGATATAAGTGTTGCGACCCCCCTCGCTTTTGAGGATCCAAATGATTTCTCATAAGTCTGTATCCAACCTAGTCTTAATTTATTAGTGTCTTCTGATTTTTGATGAGTTTCTTGCAGGAATATTATGTCTGGTTTACTTTTTTTCAATGCTAGTTCTAAACGCTTCCTTTTCACTGTATTTCCAGAACCTCTTATATTCCATGATACAACTTTAACCTCCTTCATTATTTTGATTTATTTTATTTTGGATATCGTAACCTTCTCCGGAAGTGCTATATCCCCTGCCAGTTATAACAAAGTAATAAACAGTTACCCTCCCCCCGATTAACATCTTACTACCTAAAAAGAAAAACAAAAATGACTTACCTATAACTACAGTTACCCTCCCCACTCTTCTTACCGAAAAGCCGCCTCTATCCTCCAAAGAGGGGAGGGGGGGATTATCGTTACCGAGCATAGAGTGTTTTTATCTTCTCTTTTTAACCTCCTGCCACTTCTTCTCTGCTCACCAATTATATTTTTATTCCGATAAAACTAGACTCCCCAATGTATCCGACCCCCCTGCCGCTCCCTCCATCTCCTCCCCCAGTATTGAATCTTTCTCCAAAGCTCCCGATGTTTGCAGTGCTTTTCTCAGATCCATCCATTCTCTGGAAGCAATTTTAAACAAATCAATTTGACAAAAATAATCTAATACATCAGTTTTTTCATCGATAACATGCATTTTCTTTTTGTAAAAAAATCTCAACTGCTGCGGAAATCTCCAGTTGTATAATATACCCTTAGTTAAAAGAAGTCTTGCCACTGGCTTCATCTTGTATCGCCACACTCTCTCCATTGGAGAGATGTCATTGTATACTTCCACATCTGTGCCATCCATCTTCAAAACCTCAGAACCGGCCTTTTTAATGAACGCCATGACTTTCAGTTTATCAGCCCAGCTTGCAAATTTCACCAACACATTTCTACTTGATTTTTCCCCCCTTCTGCTTCCTAACCTGAAAGCACTTACAATATCTTCCAATACATAATCTTTACCCATTTGTAAAGAGTTTAACCATTCGACAACCCGTTCTTTGAGTTTATCGGGTGTTCTCTCTTCCATCCGTCTAATCACTATATTTTGTTTTCGGTTCTCCTCTTCCAATAAATCCAATCTCTTATCTTGGGCTATTATTTTAACATTCGTGGCTTGGTCTGCTATGTATAGTCCATTCAATTCAATTTTGATAGTGTCCATCTGTTTGTAGACGTCCGACATCATGGCGTTGATCTTTGTGGTATTTTCTAGTTACACATGATCAAATAACATCGTACTACGGATTAAAAATCATCACAATTTAGATAAACCCAGAGCAATAAATACAGTAATACCCCGTATAACGCGAGTACCGTATAGCGTGAAAACTGCATAACGTTACAAGATTTTCGGAAAAATCTTGTATCGAATAGCGTGATTTTTAACGTTATCCGATACAGTCGTTCTTAGCAGCAGGGTGGGTGGAAAGCTGAACGGGATTCTCCGTTCAGCTTCCCAGCCACCCTGCAGCTATGGAGGCAGGGGTGGGGAGGCTGGAAAGCTGACGGGGGGCTCCCCCATCGGCTTACCCAGCCACCCCACAGCTGCGGAGGCATGGGCGGGTGGCTAGGGAAGCCGACAGGGAGTCCCTGTCAGCTTCCCCAGCCACCCTGCAGCTGTAGATCGGGTCCTCTGATCTCTCTGGAGGTGTTTCTGGGCTTCCCCGACGTCCTGAGCCAGTGCAGCAAGCCAGAATGTCAGAGTTCGAATCCCGACATTCTGGCTTGCTGCACTGGCTCAGGACGTCGGGGAAGCCCAGAAACACCTTGGATCAGGTCTGCCCACCTCCCTGGACCCGGCGGGGGGGTCAGAGACCCCAAAATTGGTAAAAAAAAACGGACTTTTTTTTACCAATTTTGGGGTCTCTGACCCCCCCCCCGGCCGGGTCCAGGGAGGTGGGGAAACCCACTCCAAGCTGTTTCCAAAGTTCTCCCACCTCCCTGGAGGCAGCAGCAAGCCAAAATGTCAGGATTCAAATCCCGATGTTCTCGCTTCCTGCAGCCTCCAGGGAAACAGGGCTTTTTTAAACATTGTGTGTTCAATGTATGACACAACATTAAAAACCGAATAACGACGGGACTTGTGGAACCAAGTCATAACGTTATTCGGGGTACTAGTGTACACAATTAATTAAATGATTTGGCTATAATTAGCAAAATAGTAAAAAACAGATTTAAAAGTTCAAGTTAAAAGTTTAAAACAGCGAGAAGGGTGGCTGTCCTATCAGATCAGCCACCCAACATGGGACCCCACATTCATGGGGCCCCACACCTGCCCTGCCAGTCAGGTTTTTAGGCCCTTCCGAAAGGGCAGGAGCTCTGTCTGCAGATGTAACTCAGTTGGCAGGAGGTTCCAAAGGGCCGGGGCGGCCACAGAGAAGGCCCTCCGAATGGTGCTAGAGAGATGTGCCTCTCTAACTGATGGAATGACAAGAGAGCCTCTCCGATACGCCCTGGTGGGACAGACAGATGTTCTTGGGGTGACGCGGTCTCTTAAGTATCCTGGTCCACTACCATATAGGGCTTTAAAGGTAATGACCAGCACCTTGAATTGCACTTGGAGGCATATTGGCAGCCAGTGCAGCTCCCAAAGCAGTGGTGAGGCATGAGTATAACGCCCGCACCCCATCACTACCCGGGCCGCCGCATTCTGGACCAGCTGCAGCCTCCGAATGGTCACCAAGGGCAGCCCCATGTAGAGTGCATTGCAATAATCAAGTCTGGAGGTGACCAAAGCATGTGTGATCATGAGCAAGGAGTCCCGATCTAGGAGTGGCCGTAACTGGCGTATTACACGAAGTTGTGCAAAAGCCCTCCTGGCCACGGCTGCCACCTGCTCTTTGAACAGTAGTCGTGAGTCCAAGAGGACCCCCAGGTTATGCACCAGGTCTGTTTGGGGAAAGACTGTCCCATCCAGAACCAAAGATGGCAGCTTCCGAGATAGCGCAGGACCCATAGCCACTCAGTCTTGCTAGGATTCAGTTGTAGCCCTGACAGCCTCCAGGCACCTGGAGAGGACTTCCACTGCACCGCTTGGGTCCCCACAGGCTGAGATGTACAACTGGGTATGATCAGCATACTGGTGATACCTCACCCCGTGGGAACGGATGATTTCACCCAGTGGCTTCATGTAGATGTTAAATAGGAGAGGTGAGAGTACCGAGCCCTGAGGCACCCCATATTGCAGGGACCTAGGGCTGGACTTCTCATTCTCCAACCACACCGACTGGGTCCTGCCCCTCAGAAATGAGGTAAACCAGGCCAACACAGTGCCCTGGATCCCCAATCCTTGGAGCCTTCCCAGAAGGATACCGTGGTCGACGGTATCGAAGGCTGCTGAGAGGTCAAGAAGAGCCAGGACAGACGGATGGCCTCCATCCTGTTCTCTCCAAAGATCATCCACCAATGCAACCAGTGCAGTTTCTGTACCATATCCGGGCCTGAATCCTGACTGAAAAGGGTCCAGATAATCTGTTTCATCCAGGTCTTCCTGTAGCTGCCATCCCACTGCCTTCTCTAAGACCTTGCCCCAAAAGGGTAGGTTGGATACCGGTCGGTAGTTGGTAAGTACCGTAGGGTCGAGGGATGGTTTTTTCAGGAGGGGACGCACCAAAGCATGTTTTAAGGGTGCTGGAAAACGCCCCTCCTTTAGAGATGAATTTATGATTGCCTAGACCCAACCGCCTGACATAGCCTTAGATGCCTTGACTAGCCAGGCAGGGCACAGATCCAATTCACAGGCAGTGGCACAAACAGATCCAAGAAGCCTGTCCACTTCCTCAGGGCCAACTGGATCAAACTGATCCCAGATAACATGGCTGGACTGTACTCTGGTCAACCCCAGCTCTGTCTCTTCCACGTTGGGGTTAAACTTCAAGCGAATCTGAGTGATTTTCGCCGCCAGATAATCAGCAAAGGCCTCAGCCGATCTCTGCCAACCGGGGCCAGACCCCCCTCTACCAAGGAGGGACCTGATCACCCGGAACAAGGTCGCTGGGCGATTATCCGCGGAGGCAATGAGAGCTATGAAATATTGTCGTTTCACCGCCCTCATCGCCACTAGGTAGGCTTTAATAGCAGCTCTAGCAAGTGTTCGATCAGACTTACTCTGGGTCTTCACCCAGCGGTGCTCTCAGCATCTCTTTGCCCATTTGAGCTTCCTCAGCTCTTCTGTGAACCAAGGGGATGATCGATGCCCACAGGCATGGAGAGGCCGTAGTGGAGCGATCACGTCCAAGGCTGCCGTCACTCTCTCGTTCCACGAATCGCATTGCAGGTCAAGAGGAAAACACCCCAGTTCCCTCTGGAATCCTTCTGGATCCATTAGTCGCCGGGGGCGGGGCCATTTAACTGGCCCTACCTCCCTGCAGTGAAGCCTCGCTCCCAGAAAGTCTAGAGTCGCCAGATAGTGATCTGACCATGGCACAGGGGTAATGTCTAATTTTTGAGGTTTCAGATCACTCTGCCACAGCTCCGATAAGAAAATTAAATCAGGGGTGTGACCACTGCTCCTGATAGGGCCCTGAATTACCTGGGTCAGGCCCACAGCTGCCATGGACACCATGAACTCCCGAGCCGCCTTCGAGCCAGCCCCTAATGATGGCAAATTGAAGTCCCCCAGAACCATAAGTCTGGGGAGCTCCAATGCCAACATCAAGACCGCCTCAAGGAGCTCAGGCAGGGAATCTGCTACACTGCAGGGAGGCAGGTACAGGAGCAAGACTCCCAACTGCCCCTTAGGGCCCAAACGCAGGAGCAGGGCCTCACAACCCAGAATTTGTGGAGCTGTGGCCCTGGCGACTCCCAGTGACTCCCTGGCCACTACAGCTACACCACCACCTCTTCCCCTCTCCTTAGGTTGGTGCCAAATACCGAACCCGGCTGAACACAATTCAGATAAAGGAAACCCGTCCTCAGGTGCCAGCTAGGTTTCGGTGATGCATGCCAGGTCAGCCCGGGCCCCCAGGATGGAGTCCGAGAGCAAGGGGGCCTTGTTACAGACTGACCTGGCATTCACCAGCAGCAGCCTAAGGGAGGGGTCACTCTTGACCGGCTGCTCAGGCACCAGAGGTGTAGCTGGGGGGTTAGAACAGGGGACAGCCACTAGACATCTGTCCTGTGTTCTCCGAGTGCGGCCCGCCCCGCATCTCCCGCAGTAGCAACCCATGCCCGTCACAACCCTAATTTGGGCACCAGAAGACTCCCCAGACCTATCAGACAGAGCCCAATCCTTGTTCCCTGGCTGGCAGGTTCTCCTCTCTCTCCCCCCATCCCCAGTCCTCCAACCCCCATCTAATGTCCTCTTAGGAGGGTGGGATCGGCTGCCCCACTGCTGAGAACTCTGCCGAGGCAGTAGGGATGCCCCCGAGGCTGGCCTTGGCCCCGGCCGCCCCCTCTCCCCCAGAGAGGGCGTGGCCGGTCGCCCCACCGCCGGGGACTCTCAAGCCAAGATGAGGGGGGCTCATTGCTGCTACACGTTCCTCTATCAGCCCCCGGCCAGAATAGAAAAGGTCCTGGGGGGCGAGCCTCTGTTGGCAGCAGCAGTGGGGTGATGGAACTGCCTGGGCTTTTAAAAGCCCCTCACCAGCTGCCAGGTGTTCCTGCTCCTCCTCGTGAGTTGAGCTGACTCCAGAAGCCTCTGTTAGTAGCAGCAGTGGGGCGATGGAACTGACTGGGCTTTTAAAAGCCCCCACCAGCTGCCAGGTGTTCCTGCTCCTCCTCATGAGTTGCCATAACAATATTTGGAATATGAACAAGAGGACAAAAATGGAACATTTATTTTTAAATGGGCAGAATCCCACTTACTGCACTTTACACAGCATCCTAAACTACTCCATTCAAATACAACAGTGGCAGGCATTTCTCAATCCAGCAATGTGGAACTGAATCAAACACCAAGCCATAAACAAATTTGTTTGACTTTTCTTTGAAATTTTCAAAACCAATTTGTTAATTTGGTTCTTCTTGAGTTTTTATACCACCTTTTCTACTCTGTTGTTTTTCAAATGTCCAGATATCTGGCTTACAATTATGCCTGTAAGCAATTTGTACATTGTTGGTAGACTGGTTGTTGGTCTGTAATTTCCAGGCTCATTTCCATTTTCTTTATCCTTCTGAATTAGGAGTGTATTTTCAGTTGTTAACCATTTTTTACCTGCAGTGTTTCCAATACCTAATTCATCTAGTTTGCCAATCTTGCATGTAAGTTTGTTAGTGTTTTAGCCAGAATCCATGGAGTTCATCTAAACCAGGAGCACTCCAGTTTTTGATCTTTTTTGCCTTTCATTCAGTGATGGGCAGAGGCCAGTTTGCACCAGTTCCCAAGAACCAGTAGTAGCTTTTCCCAGTGTCCCGGAGAACTGGTAGCAGATTTGGGGGGAACCACCTCGGGGGCTTACCTTTTCACTGATTCCCCCACTGAGCATCCACACCTACTGTGCTTGGTGTGCATGTGCACCTACAGTGCTTTGTGCGCATGTGCACGTACAGTGCTTAGTGCGCATACACACCTACAGTGCTCTACCTGCTGAGCCAAGCATCATTAGCTGCCTGGAGTGTGGCAGCACAGAGCATTGGGAGGCCACACACAGCCACGGAGGAACCGGTGGCTGCTGCTGAGGACCTCGGCGGCCTCCTTCCTATCCTCCCAAGCAGGGAGGAGGAAGAGCAGCTGCTAGCCTGAAGCTCCCTACAGCCTTCTCTCCAGGATGTGACTTGCCTTTGGGTGTGAGGTGAGTGGGTACATTTTAATGTACCTTTAATGTGTATTTAATGTGTATTTTTATGTGTTTTATGTCCATTTAATGTGTATTTAGTGTGTATTTATTTTTAATGTGTGTTTTTATGTGTGTTTTTATGTGTGTTTTTATGTCCAATTAATTTGTATTTTTATGTGTAATTCTTTTTATGTTTTTTTTACTTTGGCTCCGCCCATGTCATCTGAGTGGAATCTGAGATAAGGGTTTTGTTAAGAAAGCAGCTTTCAAGAATACAGAGGCCTTGTTACAGAGGTCTTAGTTATTGGCTGTGTGACCTAAAATCATGACACCATATTGCATTTTCATCATTCCCCTTATTGTTTCCCCATAAACTTCTCCCAAACTTCAAACTTGAGATTGAAAGGGAGTCATTTAGAGCTAACCTGAATAATCTATTGTTCCTAATGGCTGTGTGAAGCTGTATTGTTATGCTTGCTTGTCTGTCATCTTGCTTGACCACACCCCTTCTCCCTTTGACCCCCTGAATTTGGTGTATAAAAGCCATGCCTGTAAGTTCCACTCTTTGTCTGAAGAAATGGACTTGTTCCACAAAAGCTAACAATAAAAATATAGCAGTTAGTCTTTAAAGTGCTACAGTATTTTTTATTTTATTTTTATCTTGTTTTGTTTTCTGATATTCCCAAACTTCAGAGTGCTTTCTCTGATAGGCTTTTCACATGTGCTAGCTACATGCCCATTTTCAAGGGTCCTGTAAAATTATATTGGTTAACTTAAATTAACAAATCCTATGGTGGAATTGGCTCATCAGTTCACCACAAATTCAACAGAGTACCTCTGTTGTAACTTATATACTGAGTACACTGAGTAATGAATTTTCAGGCTATGCATGTAATCTAAAATGAGTCAGGAAACAACAGAGAAAAGGAAATAGACGCATATTCAAATGAGGAAAGAATATGTGATATTTCAGTTGTGTACTTTGACTTAGATTCAACAAAAGAATACTATTGCAAGAGGTGTAAAATGTGTTTTTCCAAATGTTTTGGGATGCAGACCTAGGAAGCATAATCTAGGTCTGGAGGTAGAAGAATGTTGGAAGTTGGAATCCATCAATATCTAGAAGACCTCAGTTTACCCACATCTGATCTCCATTATTCCTGTTAACTTTGTACCTAAACTTTGTCATGGCTTGTTGGGGATGGGGGAGGCATCAAGTTTCTCCCTTCTCTGTCTTCACTTTCATCATGCAGGAAAGGACACATTGATCATGCATATGCTCCACAGATAAGCAATACCTTTGAAATATAAGGGTCTATTTTCACGTTTAGAGTTAGCATTCAACTATTTCTGAAGAAGGTGAGCTTTGAAAAGAATAAAAGGACATGAAATAAAGATGATGGTTGCATGGACACTTTTGAGATGACAGCTCCAAGCATAACATGAGGGGGAGGGATGAAGCAATGCAAGTTACACTGAATGTCCTATCACAAGATTTTGTGCCTAAAGTACAGCCCAACTAGGGGCAACACTTTAAAAAGTTTTGTTGCACTAATATAAACATTAAATCTTGCCATCTATTCTCATCTCGTGGTGTAGTTTGAAGCACCTTGCTGCACACATCATTATATACGAGCCTACTTCAAACAATGATTCCACATCCTAATTTGTAGTCAGTCCTTACAAATGGATTAAATATTCAGGTGGAATAACCATTATTTTGAAAAAAGTTTTTAAAACTATGGTGAAACATTATGCTTACGTTAGACATTTCTGCCTTTTTACCATGTAACAGTACTGAAAGGTCATGCTTGGACTCCCATTTTCTTCCTGGACTCTGCACAGATTTTTTTTCAATCACAAAGGAAAATTGCCCAGCTATTTATTCTCTGTAGCAACGGCACATGATTGCTTTGTATTTTATTTCATTTCTCAGCAGGTAGACTATTGGGAGTGAATTTGCACAATTGCACAAAGCATTGTAATGGAAAATGAGAAACAATCAAATGGAGAAAAGTCTGTCACATATTCAGGGCACAATGACTTCTTTTGTGTTTCATTTAATTTCCTGACACGGAGGCAGAATTTGTGCAGTGGAACAAGGTGTATAATCAAGTAAAAAAAAAAAATAGCTGTAGGCTACTCGAACTGAGCAAAAATGATAGAACTCATCTCAGATTAAGTGAATTTCTCTTCCTGTATCTTTTTATCCTTCCTTCCTTTTTTGCAGTACATTAACTTGAAACAGAAATGTGTGTTTCTCATCAGGCCAGTATATCATATAACAACTCTGAATTTCTGGATATTTTAGTTCCCTCTGTAACAAACTGTATTAATCATATTCTTTCTTCTACATGTCTATGATAGATTAGAAATATTGTTGTCCACTGAATTTGGTTGCCCTAATTTTAAATCACTTTCTTGTTCTACTAACTCATTTAGGTAGAATCCACATTTCTATTGATACCCTTTTGTTCTTATGTCCTGATCTTTTTGCACGGAGGAGGGGAAATGCATATTTCTTAAAAGAATGAATTACAGTCAGTGATGGGATGTAACAAGTTCTCACCAGTTCGCCAGAACCAGTAGTAACTTTCCCCAATGTCCCAGAGAACCAGTAGCAGCTTTTTTGGGAGAACCACCTTTGGGGCTTTTCTTTTCACTGGTTCCCCCACTGCGCATGCGCACCAAGCACTTGGTATACATGCACGCCTACAGTGCTTGGTGCATATGCACGGCCTCCTTGCTGTCCTCTCAAGCGGGGAGGAGGAAGAGAAGCTGCTAGCCTGAAGCTCCCTATAGCCTGCTCCCTAGGGTAAGTGTCTCACCTTTGGATGTGGTGTGTCTGTGTGTATTTTAATCTGTATTTAATACCTTTACCTATATTGACGTACTACCACAGTTCCTAAAAAGGCCTGGTGGCTGGCAGGCCTGGCTTGGGGTTTTTAAGGAAAGTCTTGGAGTTACCTCACCAATAAGCTACACCTGTGCTGTTCCAATTGCTGTTCCAATTGGAGAACCCTTAAGGAGGTACAGCTGTTTTACATTTACATTAAGGCATATTATCCTAGAGTGGGTGGGTTGAGGTGTGTGTGTGTGCTTATTTTTATTTTATTTTTTATTTTATTTTTTTTCTTTGGCCCTGCCCACAACATCATGACGTCAGTTCCGCCCACATTGTAATGACATTACGGTGGCGTAGTAAAATTTTTGACATCCCACCACTGATTAGAATGAATAGATCCAAGGTCACCTCAACATATCAAGTCATCAGCTGCAACTTGATCCAAGTACAGTAATACCCTGGATAACGATTTCACCGGATAACGCTAAAATCGCATAACGACGACAAATTGGGGGGGAAGATTTGCACCGGAGAATGACCATTTTAGACGCTCATTTTAGTGTTATCTGATCCATCGTATTAAAGAAGGAGGCCACAGCTCCTCTCCCTGCCACTTCCCTCCTTCCTTCCTCCCCCCACCCCCAGTTTGGGGACTCCCCACACCCCACCCCACTGCCTGCTCGGAGAGAATCCATCCCAGCTATACCTTCTTGTTCCTTTTGAGCTCCGACATGCAGCTGATCGTTCTTTCTCTTTCACTTCCTGTATTGACAATACAGGGAGGGGGAAAGAGAGAGAACCAATCAGATTTCTCTCTTTCCCCCTTCCCTGTTTAAATGTACAGGGAGGGAAATAAAGAGAAAAAGAGAAAAAGCCTCGATCGGAGCATGCAGGTAAGCACGGAGGAAAGACTGCAGTAGAATGGGGGGAAAGGTGCTTTCCCCCCCCCCCCCGATCCTACTGCAGTCACAGTGGTGGGGGGTAGCTTTAAAGGCACCCCACTGCCTGCTCGGTTTGTCCCTGAAGTCAGGGCTTTTTTTTTAAAGTGTTGTTTGATGCATGGAACCAAGTCATAATGTTATCCGGGGTATTAATGTTGACATTTTTCCTGCCCCTGGTCCTAGAGGCCTTCTGGCTCTGGGCCATCTTTGCTCTCCAAGGCAAGCAGAAAAGATGCCACTGGTGTGAATTTATTTAACATGGATCCCAACTTGTCATGAAGTGATCCACACACTATGATCACAGAGCCCTCTCTTGCTGCACATATGAAAGGAGACATGTAGGATTTAACACTGGGGCTGCAATGGACTGCCACAACCATGAGGATATTATCAAAGTGTGTCTTCACAGCCAGTCTATAAGACATGGCCTCTTCCACCTCCATGACCATTGGGAATAAGAGTTCCTTTTTTGCTCATTTTGCCATTGGGTCCAATATGATGGTTTCCAGTGGGATTTCCTCCACTGAGGGGATCAGTACCCCACCTAAAAGGGCTCATCCACCTGTAGCTGTTGGCTCCTTTAGGGAGTCAGATTATTTACCACCACCCAACCCTCGGTGTTGAGTCGCTGGCTGTACGGTCTACTCCATATCTAGTTACCTTTACAGGTATTAATGAACTCCCCCTCCTCCTCCTTCTAGGCCAAATAATAATTTTTTTAATGTCATATTTCTCAAAAATATTTTGAAGTAATCTTGAGTCACTTCAAATAATCTGAATGGAACAAGCAACTTGCCATCACTACAAAATGTACTGATCTCATGTCCATCTCATTGCCACTTCAACAGAGAATGAGAAACTGTCTTTTCATATTTGATATCATAAAAATCTGTCTATGAATGGACATATGTCTTCTGTATACTGGAGGAGGAGACGTACTGCTTGTACCTTTACCTCACAAATGGGCAACATGCACAGGTAGAGCAGCAACACTGCCATAATTTGAACAAGCTTACTACTATGCTGTCTCTGAATTTACCACTTGAGAAATGAGAGAGGACACTTTTCTCTACATTAAGTACCTAGTTTACAAGTGGGATCATGTTTCTAGGAGTGCCATTCTATTTGTGAAGAAGGTGCATGTGGATTGTTTATAAACAAGGGGCAAGATCATGGTGAATTAAATGTGGAGGAACTCTCAATAATTCCATTGTCATTAACAGTTTACTGACTGATAAAGTTAGGTTCAATGGAATTCACAAACTCTGCAGGGATGTGGAGCTTTTCTTTTCATTATTCATGTCAGATGCACCACCAGCATGTAATAACATACAAAGCTAAAATTAACACATCTAAAAACAAAATAGAATTAAAAAGGGCTAGATGGCATCTGCCCACTATTGGGCCACACTGACAGCATTTCCTCTTGCCAACATGAGGTCCTCCTCAGTGCACGCTAAGGGGCATCATGTGGATTGTATCATATGGGAGATAGTTTGTACTTCTCTGCATTCACACATGCTGTCATCTACAGGGAAACCACACTTTCTTAGATTAGCCCGTGATCTTCCTACCCCGGCACAAAGTCTATTTGAAGCTTTCCACACAGGTCATGGTTGTTCTTGGCCAGGCGGTAGAGAGTCATGTGGTTCTGCCCAGTTATCTGGTAGCTCCTTGCTTGCCTTCCATAGATCAAAGGTGGTCTGCCCCCCCCCCCAGTTGTTTGGAAGAGCAAAAGTTGTGAGGAACCTATGCCTTGACTTCAATTTCTGCTTTGGTGGTTGATGATCAAATAGCAGGTGTGTCTCTGAGGAACTTGCTGTGACCCACTCTTTCCGAGTAGCACTTTCTCAATTGAATTTTGGTGGAGGGATGTCAACTAAGTAAAGCACTTTTTGTATTGGAGTTGGTTTTAAACATCCCGTGACCAGTCTCACTGTTTCATTTAAGGCCACATCCACCTGTTGTGCATGTTTTGGACTAGCATACTCTCCTGCAGAGTAACATAAAGCTAGCACAGAAGTTCTTAATGTGTGTGGTTGGGCACCCCAACTTGTGTCTGCTATTTTCCTCAGAATATGACAAAAGCCTTCTGTTTAGTATTTAGGCAGTGGGTCCTGAAAGTGAAAGTTCGATCCAGAGTTACTCCCAGGTATTTGGGGGTGATGCAATGTTTGAAACTGGTGCCTTTCCAAGTCACCTGTGGGCTTATTGATGCCTCATGGTTTTTCAAATTAAAAGCACAGAGATGTGTTTTAGGCAGTTTCGCTTCAGTTGGTTATCCCTATAATATATAGCCATTAAATTTAGAGCTTCAGTAACTTTGTTTGTTTTTTCCCCTTCTCAACAGCCTCACAGGTTGAACACTGTGCTGCAATTGCCAGGTCATTGGTATAAAGAAAACTTCTAGTGGCTTCTGGCAGTAATTGATCATTAGTATATATTTTAAACAGTATGAGGGCTAGCACATTCCCCTGCAGGAAACCATTTCTTTGATTTATCTATTGGCTGCATTGTCCTTGGAAATCAACAAAAATCTACAGTTTTCCAATAAACAACCTATGATTTTTGTGAATGTAAAATCCTTTGTGATGTGGGATACTTTCTTCAGCACGGCTGTGTGGTTGACTGTGTCATAAGCTGCAGTGACATCTATAAATACTATGCCTGTGATTTCCTTCAGTTCAAAACCATCTTCTGTGTACCGTGTTGTGCTGTACCATCTTTGCCAGGTCTGAAAACAGCTTGTTGTGCTATAAGCTGGGGTTCTACTATTGCAGACAGTCGGTTCATGATTAAATGTTCATATATCTTATATAGGTGGCTAAGAAGAGATATGGACCAATAGCATTTTGGGCCTTCTGGTGGCTTCCATGGTTTAAGTATAGCTATCACCTGAGTCTTCCTCCAGATCGCTTGTCTTCCATTCCTTTGTTTTTCAGTGGATTGTTTTTCTGTGGACTGGAATCTGGTTTCCCATTAAGTAATAGCTAGTAAGCAACTTGGTTAGCTGAGACAATGGCATGTACCAGTCACTTGGTTACCTCATGATGAACCTTACAGGTTTATTCCAAATGTTTGGTGGTTCAGCGAAGGAAATTTTTATAGGTGGTGGTTTGTAGACAGATGTCACTGTGCAGTCACTGAGCTCAGTTATTATTTCAACTGTATTCTCCTTTGTTACTGCTGTAGACAGGATCTGGAGATCTGTTCTCGCAAACACTGCACTTCTATATTGCCAATGGCATCGTTCAGCAATGAATCACATTCCAGGAACTTTAGGGCAACATTGGTTTTTATCTCTGTGTGTTTCTTGCATGCATAGTAGGTCACATTTATGTTTACTGCAGAGTTCCTGAAGCAGGGTTTCTTTAACTGAGGATATTCTTTCAATGTAGACTGACATCACTGTCTGTTTGGGCCCTGTGAAGAGCCATTGGTTATAATGTCTCTTTGGAGTCAAATAGGTGTGGAGCTAAGATGTAGGCATGGGATATTTAGAATTCTAAAACTACTAGTCCCAGGAGTCGCCTAGAGTTTGTCAGACAAACTTATGGGAAATTGTGATCCAGTTTATGACCATTTCAGGTTACGACAGAGGCTGCTGGAATGGACCTCCATCATAACCTGAGGTTTTACTGTGTAGGAAAAATGTGCATGTTAGCACAGTAGCTGAATGAGGGTGAGAAAGAATGGGGGGAAAAACATGCTACTGCTTAGGGATTCACATATGTTAACAGAAGTTACTGGCTGCTACTCAGGACTGTATGACTGTAAGATTTTGCAATACCTGACACTAGAATTGCAATCCATTTATGGATGTAAATAAATAAAATGTACTTCTATGGAAATTAAAAGAAGAAATATCTGTTGCAGAGGTCAATACTCACCAATTAGTTAAAGTGAAATACAGTACTGCATGTCTAAGGAATTATTCTCTGAAAAGTCCTGGAAGCTATGAAATCAGTAAAATCAAAATCTTTTTCAGGTTAATGAACTGTTGTCTCTTTGAGAGCCTTCCTGTACATATGTCTTTGGCAATTCCTGTCTCAGAGGGCTCTTTGTCAAAAGGCAAATTGCTTTGTTTAATTAGTGATAACTAAATAGGCTCTAAGTGAGGACCTCTTTATCTCTGCTGATCAATATGTCTTTAGGGCCAATTATCTGTAAAAAAAGAGTTATGTGTCCAAAGAAGCTGGAGTCAACGTCCAGAGTACAGGTCAGACAGTGTTCCAGTAACTTCAGTAGCTTATTAGAAGACCATTTTTTTTTGGTGGAACTTATCAAGCACAGTGTATATTTTTAGACTCTTTGGCATCTGATCACTTGAGGTGAAGGAAAATCTCATGTGCTTATATTTTAAGAACAGTTCATTATTCTCCTTTTTCCTTAGGTTGGCTATATCAAAACCAAGGTATTTTGGAGTGCTTTAAAGCTTTTAAAGACTAACAAATATTATTTAGGAATATTAGAAAACAAAATAAAATAAACAAAACAAAAACACTGTAGCACTTTAAAGACTAACTGCTATATTTTTATTATTAGTTTTTGTGGATCATGTCCACTTCTTCATACAAGGAGTGAAACTTACAGGCATGGTTTTTATACACCAAAGGGGGTCAAAGGGAGCAGGGTGTGTTCAAGCAAAATGACAGACAAGCAAGAACAACAATACAGCTTCCCACAGCCATCAGCAACAATAGATTATTCAGATTAGCTCTAAATGTCTCCCTTTCAATCTCAAAAGGTCTGAGAAAGCCCATTCTGGTCTCTGATCAACCTTTGACTAAAGATTAGTGAAGGGTTTCTGGGGCATTATCAAATTTGATACACAGATTGCTATATGCTGCTAGATATTTTATATATTATATTACAACCTTCCTGCCAATTGTCTTTAACAAAACAGGAAGTAACCAGGTACAGTGTTTTTGTTTGCACACACACTACTTCCCTGCTCACTAGCTTGAAGGAGCTGCTTCTCATGGGTGAAGGAGGGGTCCTGGCTGTCCTTGTCTGAACTTGGCCAGAGCAGCTCCCAGGAAAGACGTGGGTGGCCATATGCGTCTGCCAGAAAAACCGCTCTCAGCCAGAATGGCCCTTGGGAAAGACATGAGGGGCAGCATGCATCCACCGCTTCCACCACTGCCACCTCAATCCTTGTCCCCTCCACTTAGCTTGGCATGTCCCTAATGGTGCTCTGTAACAGGGTAGATATTGTAAGCCTTTTTATAATATCCTCCCTACTATCCATCTATCCTCCCTACTATCCCTACTATGGAGTACAACTGGGGACATGCCAAGCCAAGTGGAGTGGACAAGGATTGAGCAATGATGGATAGCTAATTTTTTTACTACCACACTGTGGGCAGAGCTGACGTCATGGGTGGAGCCAATGTTATGATGTCATGGATAGAGCCAACATCATGACATCTTGGGCTGAACCAGACATGAGAAGAGCCAAAGTTTAAAAAATACATAAAAATACAGTACACATAAAAATACACATTAAATAGACATAAAAACACATAAAAATGCACATTAAATACACATTAAATAGACATTAAAATACAAATTAAAATACACATTAAATAGACATAAAAACACATAAATACACATTAAAATGCACATTCCACCCACCCACCCCACCCACCCCAAACCCAAGTCATTCACCCTGGGGAGCAGGCGGCAACAGTGGTGGCGCGGTAGTGTGGCCTAGTCCAGCAGTGTGGCCTAGCCCGGCCTGGCCCAGCTTGCCCTGGTGGTGCATCCTGGCCAGGCATCCTGGTGTGGTGTGGTCCAGCGCGGTGTGTTCTGGCAGTGCACTGCACCCTGGCCTGGCACAACAGCTCAATGGCGAGCGGTAGCAGTGATCAGCAGCAGTGTGCGGCAGCAGCGGCAAGCGGCGGCAGCAGTGACTAGCAATGATAATGAGCAGTGGTGGTGGTGGTGTGCAGCACCAGTGGTGAGCAGCGTGCCATTCAGTGAGTGGCGTGACAGCATGGTGTGGCGACATGGCATGGGGCGATTCAAGCGAGGGACGCCACTGCTGCCGCCAGCTCTGAAGAAGCCACTGAGGGCCTCAACAGCCACCCGCCTGACACTGCAGCCAAAAGTGGCTGCTGTGTCAGTGTGCATCCATTCAATTGACACATGCGCACTGAGCACTGGAGGCATGCATGCATCAATTGGTATTTTAACGCATGCATACTGACACAGCAGCCATGTTGGGCTCAGTTTCGGGCAGCCAGATTTGCCTCAAAAAAAAAAAAAAGATAACTACCCTGGATGATCTCCCGGGAAGGTTACTAACCCCACCCTCAGGAGACCACCCAGGATTGTTACTACTGGTTCTGCTGAACCGGTCTGAACCAGCCCATGCCCACCACTGGGATTGAGGCACTGGCAGTGGTGGCAGTGGAAGCAGCCACTGGAGTGAGGGCATGGGCCAGATGGAATGGTGCAACAAGCTGGATCTGGCACACAGGCTGTAGGTTGATGATCTCTGTACTAAGTGATGAATCTCTTGGCATAGTGTCAGGCTAACTAACCTGACAACTGTGCGGTCTAACAGCCTTTGGTGCCGAAGTCCACAGGGAAGGGATTCCAAGTGGATTAAATCTCATTTGAATCCATCTTGATGAAGGGCAGCAGCTTCATCAGTACTGGCCTGGGTCTGAGGAGGACTTTGTGTGCCAAAAGGGCTCAAGACTGGAAAGTGACTTGTGGAACTGGATCAGTGGTATGGGTGTTATGCTGCAACGTGTAACAAAGATGAAAGACCACTGCATTATATTCTCAGGACAGTCATCATGGCTAATTGCCATGATGATTGCCAATATTCAGATATGGAACAAGAGGAAGACGAAGACAAAGAGCAGAAATGGGAAAGGTATGATCCCCTAGTACTGGGGTTATCAAACTTATCAAGCTGCCAGCCAAACCACACACCCTTAGGCAACTAATCGGGCCAGACTGGTGGTTCGCCTCCCGTAAGTGCTGCCATAAATTGCATCCACAGCTGTCGTAAATGCATCCACTTCCACTTCTGGCAGTGGCACCGACCACATGAAATGGTGCCATGGGCCAATTCTGACCCATGGCCCATAGGGTTGAAAACCCCTGCTCTAGTAGTTGTCAGATTTCAGATGCATTCATCACCACCTTTTTAGACTTACTGGCTAGGCCTGATGGGAGCTGGAGTCTAAGAAGGCCACACTCTCCATACTGAACTCTGAGTTTGTAGTGAGATGAAAAGCTTGTATATATGCAGGTAGGTCCATTGCCAAAGGCATAATAGCATGCTCAGAGGGGATAAAGCAACACATTCTGGAATGTTACTATCCAATATTGTGTGGTGATTAAACTGTCAGTTTAGGATTCAGAGGATCTCAGTTCAAATTCCTATTAGCCATAAAGCTTCTTATGTTATTTTGGATCAGTCCCACTTCCTCAAACTGGCCTGACTGGGTTATTTGGAAGATGAGGTTGGAGGAAAACCAAGGCTTGAGATCACTGGGAAAAGGATGGTATATATACCAGAGATGTAAAGAACTGTAAGTCAGTTATTTGTTCTCTTCAGCATAGACTATCTTAACTTGATGAGACACCTGACAAGGACATTTCAAGCCAAGTGTGACTTCTGAATTCCAAGCAAAGATGAAAGAAGGAACATCCTCCCCCAACACACTAATATGCCTATAATTTATGCAAACTGGCTCTGTGTAAAATTAGTGTCTTTAGCACTTGAGAATTAACACAGAGAAAGAGAGAAAGAACAAGAATCATCACATGGTTAACATTTTAAGAGAGGCAAAGAGCCCCTCTAATCCTTTGAGGCAGATGCAATAAAGCAACAGTCATGATCATCTCACACGAAATAAATTATTTGCATTTAAATGTGATTTATGTTAAAGCTTTATTTTGTAGAGTTTTGCTAAATTTCCCTGATTTTTCCCTGCCCAAAATTACCCTTGTTAATAATTAGAATACCATAACTGATGCAACCTTTGATTTCAGAAGCATTTGATGCTGTGGTAAGATGGGACTTTCTCACTAAAAAAATATTTTTAGGTCTCCTTGGCAGAAAACTGTATGTTGGACCTCAGAAATGAGAACAGTTGCAGGGGCCGAGTCAAGAAGGAGAGTAAGTATTTTCTCTAACAAGAATGAAAATAATCATGTTTATTTAGTTTCTGTTGCTCTACTAGGATTGCAATCTACAACAGAGGACAAAAATACAAAACACAAGGTATTAATGATTGGAAGGAGAAATTGAGAATGCTGAAATTAAAGCAGTAGCAATTTAGTTACTAGCTGAAACAGATGAATGTTTGAGTAATTTTTTCAAGAAAGAAAATCAATTAACTGAAGGTCATTTGAAGATGAATGTCATAACTTTAAAAAAATGAGAAAAAGTATCAGGAAAAAGAAAAAGCTTAATCTGGGAAGGGAGATAATTTCACTTGCTCTCTATTTTAAAAAATAATTGGTGCTTGTGTGGTTAATATTCAGATAAGAAGGAGCAAAGTTATTATCTGGATTATACAGATTTCCAACATTTTTGAACAAATGTCTTGCTCCAAAATTGCATTAAAATGTATGCAGAACAATTGCATGCAGCATCACCACATCTTTCACTTATTGATTTGTAACTTTATCACATATGGTCTTCTTTGATGTCTACATTAATCTACAAGCACTAATTTAGCAGCTTGGGAAACCGCCATTGAGAGGCAGTAAGTGTTGACTACCATTGTCATACTGATGACACAATACTTTCTTTGGTGATTTATGGTATTAAGTATTATAAAATAATGTAAAATCACTATGGTCAAAGTATTGTGACAAAAAACAAACAAACCCAGCACCATTTTCTGAAACTACCTCTCCTGGAAAGATCACAAGTAATGGATAGCATATCCTTGTCCAATTTTAGGTGGTTTAGAAGAATACACTGGGTGTTCCTATCAAAAGCCACAGAAAGCTTCAAAAGAGCAAGAGGGATATACATACACCCCTCAGCTCTGACTGCCTAATTTCTTGGGTAGATAATCTCTCAAAGCTATTAAGACCTTCAGGATTCTTAAAAGTGTTCTGAGGACAGAATGAAGCAAAATACTGATTATCTGCATCTTTTAATACAACATGGTGTTGAGTTGTCACTGGGCACTCACACATATGATATCTAATGCAGAGGAATCTAAGCAAGATTCAACATACACACTCACATTTTCCTCCTTCAGAATTTTTGGGACAAAGTCCCCATCCAAGGATGTATTTATCACTCCTATTACCCATTCAGTCTGGCTGCCATAAACAATCAAGAAGGACAAGGGTCAAACATAAAGGTGGATGGCTGCTATCCCCAAGGATTTTGCCTATCTGCTTTGTGTTGTAGAAACATTGATACCAACAGACAAGCTCCACATATACATTCATTATTAATACTGTGACATTTGTGTGATTTTGGTATACTGTATCTATTATTGTTAAGATTTAGAAAACTTGAATATTTTTCATGGACAATTGGATAATGTCAGTTATTCAAACTTCTGATTCAAGATTTGCATTGCCTTAAAGAGCCCTGGTAGCACAGTGGTTAAACTGCTGTACTGCAACCAGAATTTTGTGAGTTTGATCCTGATGGGAACAAGGCTAATTCAGCCTTCCATCCTTCTGAGGTTGGTAAAATGAGTACCTAGCATGTTGGGGGCAAAAGGCTAATTAACTTGTGAACTGCTCAGAGAGTGCACTTAGTGCTATTGAGCTATTGCTATTTTCTTCCCCACAAAAAAGGAAAAGTTAATTCAGATTTTTAAAATGGGTAATGAGTACATTTTAAGGTAGTGCTTCCAAAATATTAAACTGCCTTGAAGAACAGATTCTTCAAATTACGTGTCAGGAAATAACAAGGGCATTAAGTTGGCAAGTGAGGTGTGGTATGGTTTACTCTCTCTCTCTCTCTCTCTCACACACACACACACACACACGCACGCACATGCACACTCTTTAGGGTGGGGAACAGTCAGGTCACTAAACATTTTGAATCACAACCCCATTCCCTCTGGGTTTGGTCATGCTGCAGGGGTAGATGGAAATTGTAGGTCATATGTTCATCACCCTTGATACAGAGGGTTTCTCACAATTAGGGGAGAAACAAAAGTTTGACTCACATAACACCAAAGGGCTGATTCTTGACTTCTTAAGTTAAGTAGTTTCATGTTGCAAGGCTAGACAAAGCTTCTGCTTTAGTCATTGTAGAGCTTCTTCAATTAAACAAATCAGCTGGGATGAATGGGATCAACTATCAAGCCTCTTCATATTCCTAGTGAAACTCAACTAACCTGATAAGTATTACATTCAAGGGAAAGGGTTACATTTTAAAATGGTGCTAGAGGTGGTCAAAGGTGACTTAGTGCACGCTGGAAAAGAGTAAGAACTTTACAGACTTCAAAACCACTTAACTTTAAAAAAAAATCCACAGTATTTCTCCTTCTCCAGTGCTACTTGACCTGAGATTTATCTCATCACCTGAGGCTTCAGCCAACATTGCAGGCAGAGAATTCTAGGAGGCCAGTGTAGGATAATGAATGCCAAGTAACATATTGTGTGTATGTGAAAGAGAGAGAGAGATTGTGGTACTGCACTGGAAAAAATTTGATCTGGTCTTTACATACTTGGAAATTTGATGTCCCAAACACAATGGCATTAGTCCAACTCTGAACTATCAACTAATTTGCATCTATTGAAACAATGGAACTTACATACATGTTGACTTACCAGATTCTCCTACATTTATTGCATCTATTCTCCTTCAGACTAGCAAATGAATTTAGGTCAGTAAACCTTCCTTTTGAGTAAATCGGCCTAGGACCAGATTATTAAAGTTCTCTTGAATGAATCTGTAAGGGTGTGGAAAGGTATGGTTTCATGTGAAAGACATCTGGTGAAAAATGACAGCAATATGAGGAAAAAGTAAGCAGTTTTTAATACATTATAAATAAAGAACCAGATGCGGAATTAATTTAAACAGCTTCTGCTGAATTTCAAAATGTGGTTTATTTACACTATATTTGCAATCTGTCTTTCTCCGTTTCTTTTTGTGTTATTTTTAATTAGACCAGTTGAGTCTCAAAACTGTTGCTTTGGGAATTTTATGAAAAAGATTGAAAAGAAACAGGCAAGTTTTGAATTGAATTATAATGAAGTGCCTGGAGCCTAATAAGCACATAATTCAAGGCCACAGGGCAATTCCTGCTTGGGGGTGGGGGGAGAAGGGTTTTGTTCAGCAATGAATAATGAAGCAGTATTTAAAACAGGGAATGGAGACAGTGGTATCCTATTGTACTCTGATCTCCATAAACTGCATCCACTGACCATGTTAGCTGGGTTTTATGGGAGTCCTACATCTTGGACAAATTAACTAACTCTTTAAGCTCTCATTATTTACATGCAGAAAGAAAATGGTACTTAAATGCAGAATGAGGTGGCCTGAAGAAATACACATATTGTCTGAATAAAGTGGGCAAAAAGAGAATAACAAATTCAATTTTGAGCATATTGTGAAGTGCCAAGGATTCAAATTTTTAGATTTTTAGAACTCTATATAAGATTTATGTATAAGAAGCATACATGATGGGTTAGATTGTGTAAATGCAATGGGACAGGACAGTCCTTATATGAGAAGGTTGCACTCATGTAATTCTATCCCACTACCCAATATATCTTGCAATAGAAGAACTATTAGTATTAAATTGCATTTATACTCTACTTTCTACTATAAGGTAGTGGTCACCGTGTTTTACAATAATCATATAATGAAACAAGTAACACCAAATTCAGTCAGTGAACATGACTAAAAACAAACTAGATCATAGAAATGATAAGAATCAGTTGAATCTAGAAAAAGTTGGAAACAATTGTCAAAAATTAAAGCTCATAATCCAATTTACACATCCATTCTAAAGTAAGTGTGAGTGGAAAGTTTAGGCTTACCTGAGAGGAATCGATTCCAGATTCTGGGAGAAGAGTATGGAAAACAATGGGTTAAACCTCAAGTGTTCACCAGAATCCTGTTGTGAACCACCCAGAGAGTACACTAAGTGCTATGGCAGTGATAGTGAACCTTGGCACTCCAGCTGTTCTTGAACTTCATTTTCCAGAAGCCCAGATAAGCAGGAATGCTGACTTGGGCTTCTATTAATTGAAGTCCAAGAACAGCTGGAATGCCAAGGTTCACCATCACTGTGCTATGGGATGGTATATAAGTAGAATTACTATTGCTAATTATTATTGCTAATTAAAACATTAGCTTTGATATATCCTATGTAGTAGGAACATGACAGTACACATTGCCACCTTCAAACTGAAAACACCAATACCTTTGAAGAGTAGATGCATGTAACCCTCAGCCTTAATCATACCATATAAACACCAAGATGATTGACTTACCAAGCCAAGAATGTAAGCTATTTTTCAAGACTGGAAATTAGAGGTCCTTATCTTATCTATGAAAAACCTAGGGAACATAATAAAAAGTATAGACATCACTCTGCCAACAGAAGTTTGCATAGTCAAAGCAATGGTATTCCCTGTATTTAATGTATGGTTGTGAGAGCTGGACCATAAGGAAGACTGAATGCAGAAGAATAGACACCTTTAAAATGTAGTGCTGGAGGAAAATTTTCAGAGTACCCTGAACAATATAGAGAACATATAAGTCGATCCTAAAGGAAATCAACCCTGACTGCTTGTTGGAGGGACAAATATTGAAGATGAAGCTTATGTACTTTGGACACCAAATGAGAAGAGAAGACTTGATGCTAGAAAAGATCAAAGGCAAAAAAGAGAAGGGCCAGCAGAAGATGAGATGGCTAGATTGCATTGTTGATTTAATCGATGTAGAGCTGAGCGGGCTGCGGAGGATGGTGGAAGATAGAGGAGCCTGGCGTGCAGTGGTCCATGGAGTTGCTATGTGACTCATCATCATCATCATCAATGACAACAAAAATCTTATCACATAGCTTTGCTGGTATATTTCTGCTGTTTAAAGAGTCTTTTTGATTTGATTTTAGGTTGCTTGTGACTTGTGTGTGCAATGAGATAAAGTCATGTGCAACCCTAAAACAAAGTAGGAATCCTTCATTAGAATAAAAAAAAATCCCAATAATATGACTTCTGCTGCCTGGTAAAACTGTGCAACAGGATTTTAGCCATAGTCCAAGAATATTAAAATCCCTAAAGCTAGGAACACTTGCTCTTTCTTCTTCTTGTTCTGCCATATCTGAATTTGAATATTGGTGATCCTCATGACGATCAGCCATGAAGACTGTCCTGAAATTATAATGCAGTGGCTTTTCATCTGCCTTCCACATCACAGCGTGACACCTGTACCACTGATCCAGTTCCACAAGTTACTTTCTGGTTTTGAGCCCTTTTTGCATACAAAGTCCTCCTCATTGGCCCTAGACCAGTATCGATGAAGCTGCTGCTCTCCATCAAGATGGATTCAAGTGGGATGTAACACACTTGGGGACCATCATCCTTCCCTGTGGACTTTGGCACCCAAGCCATTAGTCCTCAGGGTTGTCAGGTTAGTTAACCACCACCTGACGTTGACACTGAGTCACTGGCAGTATGGTCTACTCTACTACCATAGCAAGATAACCTACCCAGACTGGTTCATTGCTCTTTTCTGAGCTAACAACCATTAAATCATTTCCAGTTACATTTCTATACCACAACTTTATATGGAAGGACTTTGACTATAAATATAGCTTTGACTAGGGCACATGTGCACTCATCTGCCTGCATTCATGTGCACACACGTACACACCATTTTTTCCTCTTGCAGACTACTTCTTAGGTACAGTAACCAGTTCCTATTGCTTCTATCATAAGTTGGCAGTAGAGTGCCACAATAGGGGGTAAAATTTGTTTCAGTTTCCCATGGATAATATTTGTGGAAGGGAGTGTATTTGTAGAAAAACAAGCAATGTACAGTGTTATTAAAATGGATATCTTTTGCCAATATAAATTTTATTTTCTGCCAATTTCCAAAAATTTGACAGTATTCCATAAGCCTGTTCCCCTATTTGCCCAGTACTTCATCACTGTAGACTGGATATCATTTATTTATGAAATGAGAAAATCATATCCTAAGGCAATGCACCACATGAACCTTTCATGTTTAAATGACAGCTATTGGAGAAACAAGACAGGATACAAAAATAATACTCATGAATAAGAGTTTTCACTATAAGAATATATTAAACTGACACATTACCAAATCTGTTTGATGTTTGGTACCATTTATCAACGTTAAGAATATGAGAGGTTGTGTCAAAATGACAGGTTTATTAAATATCTATGTCATGATAGATATTTCCCATGTTTCCTATGAAATATTAAAAATAATGAAATATTACTTTTTTCATATTTGGCACATGTTTTATTTTTAAAAAAAATATACTATCTTTTTTTCTTTTTTACAAATCTCTAAGTTTTTCAGTTGTATGCTTGAGGGTTCTACTTCTCAACATGATTTTCTAACAAAAGTTTGATTTATTTCACTCTTAGGACTGATGTGTTGATTGAAAGTTATTCTGATTCTTGTAGGAAATAGAAGGGGCAGAAACTCTTTGTAGAGTCAAGGATGACTCTGTTTCTGAAAAAAGCACACAATTATTTTCCTTCAAAGTGGAACATATGTGTGGAAGATGTGATAGTATCCAACACTAAAATGAAATGACACCGCAATAGATCTACCAATTATCGGCAGCAGGAATGAAATGTAAGTTGTTTCTGAGTTTTGCTTAAGATGGATTTTGTTTTATAGAAAATTGAAATAATGCTACTCCTTGTTAGTCATGAATTTTCTTAGCAGTACAGTACCTCAGTAATTGTTCTTTTTTTATGCAGTTTAAAAATACTTCCCTTTTGATTAGCACTAATTTCACTTTTTCTGACCATAACTGCCTACACATGCCTTCATTAAGATTTTGTCTTCATTAGAAAATCTTTCTAAAACAAATAAAACAATTACTATGCACTCATGTGCTTTCTGGAGTCATCCAAACATCTCTTGGACGTGCCTCACTTGGTGACTCATTTATTGGCTTGATTGAATAGTCAGATCATGCATTGGTTATATGTATGCAGTGAAGGCATTGTCATATTTCCCATCATCTACTTCATATCATGCAGATTGTCCAGAATTACCTATGTGACTACTAGGAAAACCCAAAACAAAACAAAACCAAGCAGCATATTGCTTTTTCTCCCGTCTAATTATTTCTCTGAAAATAAATTTGCAGGAATAATGGTATCAGTTTAAAAATTTTAAAGGATATTTGCGAAATTTGACACTAGGAGATTTTGCACAGTTGTATGGAGTAGCATAATATTTCCCGGGGGGGGGGGGATCATAGAGACATAATTCAGGACATGGTAAAAAAAAAAAGGGCACATATATATGAGAAATGTGCCAAAAAAATAATTGACCTGTGAGAAACACAGGTTTGAACTGTATAGCAGCTGTATATACAGGATTTTTTGCATTCATGATGTGGACTAGGCTAAAGTGCACCAAGTCTGTGTACCACCTTGACACCATGTCATGTGTGAACAACAATTTCAGAGAACTGGTAGCAGTGGGGGAAGCTAGTGGTGATGGTGGTGGTGGTGGAAGTGACGTCCCTGATGCTGGTTGCAATGACAGTAGGCTGGTAATAGTGAAAGAGAAGATGGTGATGATTAGGCTGGTGAGGTGGCATCAGCAGTGGGTTTCTCCACCATAGCATGCAACTCAGTGGTGACTGGCAGATGATGGGTGAGAAGAAAAGAAGAAAAGAAGGAAAAGTGGAAGAAGAAGGAAGGGGGAGGGAGGGAAATAGAGAGAAGCAGTAGCAGTGGCAATAGCTGCCCTTTCCATTCAGCACAGTCATTGTCTGACAGAGAGTGGGGCTTAGAACAGTAAGGACCCATCTCTAATTAAAAAGTACCCATGGTTACTGAGGACTAAGGGGAAAGGGCAAGTGTGAAACATGCCAAGAGGAATGGCAGAGGAATTTAAAGGAAAGGGAGGAATGGAAGAAGAGGGAGGGAGTCCACAGGCCAGTTAAATGCTGATTGAGTACCAGAGGTGGCACCTTCTCCTGGCAAAAAAGATAGAGTTTTGGGATACTTATACTGTATATGGATTTTCAACGTACAGGGGAGCGTTCCAGATACTGCCACCAACATTGTTCCATAATTAATGGTATGTAAATTATGGATTAAAATGCTTTTTCAATCTGGGAGGAGAAATGGAGTAGTACATGTAATTATGGTCTTGCCACTCAAAGCAAATAATCATAAATTTAATTGAAAAAGCTGCAGAAGCAGAGCAAATACAATTTATAAAATAATTAAAATCTCATAATCTCCTTTGGAATATTGTCATGTCACCTCTAGAAGGACATAGCCCTCAGTTTGAGATGCAATCATCTACAACATTTTAGGTGGGCAATTTTGAGAACAGTACTAACGAAAATGATCAAGATGCAAAAGGTCGAGAAAAAGTAACAAGTAAGTTTTATGCCTTTCACCCTTCATTTGCAGACATATTTAAATTAGTTGAGGCCATCTCTAAAGTGATTTGATGTGGGGATCATATCTTGAAGCAAAATGGAAACATGTGAGGTATCATACATAATTGGGGTTTACTAACCTATAAGAAGTACAAATGAACAAACAAATAGCTGCCCCCAGGGCTGTAACTAAGATTGGGCAACCAGAATGCTAGATTTAGAGGGTGTATACATTCACTGGCTTCTAGTGACAAAAAGCATTCCTTACCAGATTGGTTGGGCAACATAGCAGAAAAATATGGCAGACCATACTTCAGGGCAGGATAGTAGACAGGTGATTGGCAATCTAGAGCTCAAAGGCAGCAGAGTACCTCGTCGTCGTCGTCGTCGTCGCCTTCTTCTTCTTCTTCTTCTGGTGTCCTGATCAGACCCTGGAATGCCAAAATGAAGCCACTTTATTTGCTTTGTCATTGCCCAAACACAAGTCCTCAGTGCATGTCTCTGGTATGTCTCTGGCAGCAGTCAGTGTATGTCTCTGTGCATGTCTCTGGCAGCAGTCCACAGACCAGCAAATGGGCCAGACTCTGTATCTCTCCACATTCACACCATGTGTTGTTGTCTACAGCAGTCCCCACTTGAGAATGTTGGCCTATTCAGGGTCCTCCAGGTGACATAGGGGAGATTGAGATCTTCAGCAATATCCACCTTTAATGATGTTTCTTTCACAGTGAGCATCTTCCTCCTTCTTCTGATTTGGTTTTGCTCTTGTGTACCCTCAATAACGTTTGGACAGGTCTACCTGGGACTAAGCAAACTATGTGTAATGAGTTTTTGTGAGTTTTAAACAAATTTATCTTTCCATTTCTCTATTAAACAATGGAATTCAGATGCAAAGAAGGATGCAACGAAGTCAAGTCTTCCAAAAATTGTGTCTACAAATTTGCTGCAGTCCTACGTTACATGAGGAAGAATTCCTGGTGTATTCCCGAGGGATTTTTTAAATAATTAGAACAACACAAAAAACATCCAGAAGCAATACAAAATAAATTAATATTATGTGCCTTTTTCAAATTCCATACAAATAAGGGAACAGGGTAAGGCAAAGTGTACTGAAATAGTAAGCCTTTCCAGATACTGCTGAAATACCCATTGGCCAATCAGTGCTGCTTTGTCAAAATACTATGATATTTGAAACTGAACTATATGTGCAGTCAGTTGTGAGATTGAATTAAAGAGTAACCCCAGAGGGTTTTTCTCCTTTCATTTCTTCCTCTTGATTCAAAATGGTTGCAGAACTGAACTACTTCTAGCCTGTAGGATTGCTATCAAAATAGGCATCAAATCTATTTAATTAAAGAGCTGAACTATGTTAATTTAAAGCTGATTCCCATATGCATAAATGTTACTTGCTTTTCCATAATTTGATCACTCAACCCTTTTTTCCACATGGTGAGCTGAACATGATTCCATGCCAATGCTTAATAGCATAATCACTATCTTCACCTATTCTTTGCCTCTCGACCTCAGCAAAAATTGGGGAAGGGTAAATGAATGGTGTGAAGTATCTACTTCACATTAAAATAATAATAATAATAATAATAATAATAATAATAATGATAATGATAATGATAATGATAATGATAATGATAATGATAATGATAATAATAATAATAATAATAATAATAATAATAATAATAATAATAATAATAATTTCCTGTCAGAAATTATTCTGGGTCAAAAGAATTTTTGCTGGAGAAACTCGCCTCAGAGAACACCTAAATGAGACTCCAAGACCTGGGACAGAGATGGGCACTCAATTCATCATGCAGTAACTGGGTCTCAAACTGCCGACTTGCTTATTTATTATGAAGGATTCTGGGGCTAAACTATGAAAATGTATGGACTAAAAGACAAGGTGTTAAAGCAGCAGGCCAGGTTTCATGATGGTCAAGGAAGCTATGCTACTTACAAGGCATCGTCTTTCCACATTTGAACCTATACCTGCTCTAAATTCAGAAGCCTGCAAGGGCCAAAAGATTGTTGTTCAGTCGCATAGTCGATTCCAACCCTTTACGACCGCATTGACTACTGTTCGCCAGGCACTTCTGTCCTGTACCATCCTCCTCAACTTGCTCAGCTTTGTGTCCATTGTGTCTACAATACAATCAAGCCATCTCATTTTTGGCCAGCCCCCTCCTTCTTTTGCCCTCCACCCTTCCCAGCATCAAGGCTTTCTCAAGCGAATCCTCTCTTCTGATTTGATGTCCAAAGTACTTTAGCTTTATCTTTACTATTTGACCTTCTAAGGAGCAGTCAGGATTAATATCTTCTAAGATTGACCTATTTGTTCTCATTGCTGTCTAGGGAACTCTCAAAACTCTCCTCCAGCACCACATCTCAAAGGCATCTATTCTTCTGTGTTCAGCTTTCCTAATGGTTCAGCTCTCACAACCATACATTGCCACCGGGAATACCATTGCTTTGACTATACACATTTTTGTTTGCAATGTGATGTCTCTACTTTTCACTATGTTCCCCAGGTTTCTCATCGCTTGCCTCCCAAGAATCAGTCGCCTTTTTATTTCATGGCTGCAATCCCCATCTGCAGTGATCTTTGATCCTAGAAAAGTAAAATCTGTCACTGCTTCTACTTCTTCCCCATCTATTTTCCAGGGACTGATAGGGCCTGTTGCCATGATCTTGCTTTTCTTTATATTGAGTCTCAAGCCAGCTTTTGCTCTTATATCTCTCCATACTGGAATCTTCATCCCTGAAATAAAATGTACTTTGGCCTAGTATTTCATGTTGCATGGCTGAAAGTAATACCACTATAACTAGAATTCACTAGATTCCCTGTGCAACAGATCATCTATCTTTAAACACTGGAGTACTGCCAGAATTTAGTCTACAGAATGAAATTGAGCATTCAAGAGCTCAATTGCTGTCATAGGCTTTAATGGGACAGGAAAGCCTTCATAAATTTTGAAACACTACTGAGAGGTTCATCAAACCAATGAAGAATTGCCTTCATTGGCATGCCTGAATAAAATTAATCCACAGTTTTCATTGAAATTTGAAAAAAATGAATGGCATGTCTGTTCAAAGTAGGGTGAATGTTTTTACCACATCTCAATTTGCTGTGGCTGTGAGAATTTTTATAGGGTTGGTTTAAAATGTGACACATTTGCAATAAGCATCACCGATTGCAAACTTCAGCTTATTAGCTCAATGGGTGTCATTACGATAACCAAACTTACTTTCAAGATGTCATCTTATACATGTGGAAGGCTATGAAAAAGACCAGGACCCTTTAACCACAGCAATTACTGTCTGGTCTCTTTATTTTGCACTGAAGGTGGAAGAGGGCTTGTACCTCTCTGACATTCTTAACATTAAATCAAACACTGCTCTGTCTCACCTTCCTCCCTCCACTTTATCTAACTTGAATTTACCTATCTAGTTAGAGAGATTTTCAAAGCTTCCTGACAATATTAGGCATGTTGTCTTGGTGCTAATATTGCCTGAGTATGGATTCTAGAATTATAGTACAATGTGTTTGGAAACTAGAATTGTTTCATTGCTGTTATGCTCTTCATTTTGCAGTGCAACTCTTTGAGAGCATTCTGAGAAATAAGCTCTACCGAACCCAGTAGGATTTGCTTTCTATACAGTTTGTTTGGAATCATGTTTTACCATTCTAATCAGTTGACAATCTAATTGTCAACTTTGTGATAATTAGATTTATTTTATTTTATTTTGCATTTTGTGTTAGTTACATTGTGAACTTACATTAAAAGTTAGTTTATAGACATGGTTAATTACTGATTTAATCAATTAAGGTGGAGATAGTGGGGTACATAGAAAGAGCCTCCTCAAAGATTGTGGTATTCCTGAACTGGGTGTACCCTGGTAATGGCAATCTTGTGTTGCTACTCTTTCTCACATTACATCAGGCAAAAGGACCTGCAGAACGAACTCACCAAAAAGTGCCTTCATTTTGGCAGTTTCATGTCTGGCCTAGACATGGGGGAGGGGTGGTGGTGGAGATGGTGAACCAACTTTTGGCATCAAGCAAAACATTACATCACTTCTAGCCATAAATGAATATTAAATATACAGTAATGTCAACAAAATTCCTAGAAGGAAAGAAGGAGTCTATGTGTATCTGCAGGATTATAGACAAGAGTCAACAGGAAATTAAGTGAGACAATCTTGACATAAAACACTTATTCCCACTGACATTTATTTGCTGCATGCAAATGCAAAAATCCAGACACCCTGTCCCAGAGGACAATTAATCCCTCTGAAGTTTGAATTATGCCACCCAGATGGACAGAAACACACATGTACACAAGCACAGTTAAGCCACCACCTTCAGCAATGAAGGAAGTGATACCAGCCCAAAGAATTATGTGTACAGAGCATAGAATTCCAGCAGTAAAATATACGTCCATGAGTGTTATTTCTTTAGTGTACTTTATGCCCCAAATAGCAGACCTGCCTGTAGAAGACACATTTCACTTCTGAATTAAAAATGCATGGTATATCTCCATATGTAGAAGACCTCTACTTTTTGGACAACCAGCCATGTCACATGTGTCAAAGAGAAAGACAGAATTTTGATGACAGATAGTGAAGTCAGCTGGCTCATCTGAAATATGATTTGTCTCTTTTTTGCTTGCTTGTTTTTGTTTGTTTGCTATGTTCCCCTCAGTTAATTAATAAAGAAACACCACCATCCCGACACCTCCGTGTATTTATCTCTGTGTAGAAATCAAATGTGGAGTGTGTTAGCATAGACACCACAATACATTTCATTACTGAGTTCACAGTGCAGATATTCAGAGACTACATTTTATATTCTTGATTAAGAAGCATGGGTGGGTTGAGGAGGATGGTGAAGGACAGAGGTGCCTCGAGGGTTGTGGTCCATGGGGTCGCAAAGGGTCAGAATTGACTATGCAACTGAACAAAAAAAAAATGAAATAAAGCAGCATACAGCTAAACTCTAAACATGTTTAGTCAGAATAGGATTCTCCCCCTTGTAATGAGATATATTTATTTGTAGTTATGTTAAACTATCAGTTAAGCTCATGTTCTAAGCATTGATGGCACTCATTGCATCACAAGACATTGTGTGTGATTTCATATACTGTATTTGCAGGCGTATAAGACGACTGGGCGTATAAGACGACCCCCAAACATTTCCACTCAAAATATAGATTTTGTTATATATTCACCGTATAAGACTACCCCCTCTTCCACACACCTTCCACACACCAAATAAAACATAAAAGAACATCAGATTTGATTTCAACATCTCCCTGTTGCTGGCACTAGTGCGCAAGTGTGCATGTGCGAGCTCTGCGTAGACAAGGGGCGGGCCAGAGCGCCGCTGCTTCCCGCCAAGCAGAACGGGCTGGTCACACCGAATAGGCTGGCACCCCTGTCTCGCTGCTGATGCTCACCGCAGCCATGCTGGATACCGCATGATACTGGATGGTACGTAGAATGAGGTGGGCGGGCATCGGGAGGCCACTATAGGCAGCTATGTCTATCCCAACTGAAGTGCACCCGGCGTATAAGACGACACCCCCCCCCCACTTGGAGGCATGTTTTTCAGGGGGAAAAAGTAGTCTTATACGCCAGCAAATACAGTATTTTTATTTAATTACACAAGTATATTGGTGAAGATCTAGCCCACAAGTAGAGATTTGAATTGGCTGATAAATCTTGCCTTAACAAAAAAGAGGCAGCAATTGTTTCTCTCTCTATGTCTTGGATTTCTGCAGAGTTCCTAAATCTGATGGTTTTAATGTAAGAGTTTTTGTCCCTAAATATAAAAATTGAAAGCAGTGAAGCCAGAGAACTTGGCATGCCTGCTGAAATCTGCAAAACAGAAGAAGAAAAGCCCCCAAGGCTGCACACTGGAGACATTTGAGGATATGGCAGGGATAACCTTTCAGAACCTATAAATCTGAATTCTAAGGGGGGAAATTAATTTTAAAGAAATGGACAAGGATAACACCAAACTGGTGGTTTTTCCAGAAGTTAAGAGAAACTTTGTGTCATAACCATATATTCTTAATTCATAATTCTGTATTAAAACCCTTATTTAATGGATGGCATCCTGTAAAAAGGTATAATTTTCTAATTATAGGCTCACTGATTCAACAGAGGAGTTGTCTCACCAAATCCTCACCAATTCAATGGATATACACTCACTGTGATTTGATACAGGATTGTAGCAAGTATATAGCACAATCCATACAAAAGAAATATCTCAGATAACATGGGACATATCCACTGCTGAATTGCCAGAAGAGTGTCAGTGTCCATTCAGGGGAAGAAACTATATCTCATTCAAAGTAAGTTTCCCATTTGAATAGGAATCAATTCCTCTAATATGTGAACAGCCAAGGGAAGTGATTTAAAAAATGGTTTTGAGATCACTGAAGCAAAGCATAAATTTGTTTTTTTTTAAAATATACCTTTGTATTGCATCTAAATATTATTGATAGAAATGTTTCATTCAGCAATACATAGACACACCTGCAAATAGTTTTTTTAAAAAAATTGAATGAAATGATGCATTGTTTCAACAATGCTCTCCCAAATGTATCCCCCCCCCCCCAATACACACAAACACCTTTGACTATTTACAGACTATCCGGAAGTTTACTCTGGAAGCAGCCAACTGACAGTTGAAGACTTCACTTTTAGCCTGATGCCATTCCATCTGACCCCTGGTGTTAACATCAGAAGTGGATGCACCTTCACATGTGCAAACATGCCCACCACCATTGCATCCACCCCACAGTGTGGTCTGAGGGGGAGTTGTCCGGCCCGTGGCATGATAAGGTTGAGAACCCCTGCTCTAAATCATGATATCTCCTCATGAAAAAAGAATAAAGGAGCTCTTTCCCCCTCTTAAAGTATCTACACTTTGTACAAAATCATTATTCTTTTCCTTTGCATTATAAAGCACACTCTGAGCAAGCACAGGACTATGTGATTGGTGAGAAGGGTGCAAATATTTCCCAATTACTAATCCTTAAAAGAATTTGTGCAGATGCCCAGTTTGTACAAAGATGATTTTATCAATGTGGAAACTCTTGCTGACAGCATAAAAATATCTCATTGTTGATTCACAACTCTAATATTCACTGTTCAGATCATTCATTTTTGTAATGCAAAAATTTGGGATGTAGAATTTGAAACACTGAAGGGCCTCATGAGGTCTTTAAAGCTTGACTAAATTATATTGTATCTGTCACAGAGGAAAGCAGAAGAAGACAGATAAATACTTCAGTGGAATCCTGAGCAGATTCTCTTCTTGCACCATTTTTGGATCTCTGTAATGAGCAGATTAAATTATAAAATATGAAATATGATACAGGTGAAACCTTGGGCTTAGCATGATTCCTCATTGGGAGAATGACAGCCTAGAAATGAAATGCATAAAACTTAATAAACAAATATATATCAGGTAATCAACAAAATTACTTGATGTCATAATTAATCAGGATTTTGTTAAAAAGAGGTTAATATGAGTGCCATAACCAGGGATACAGTTCTAGCCCCTCTTCCTGCCCTGTTGTTGTCGCCATCAGGAGACAGATTATTTGAAAAGGAATGGTTGAAAAGTAGAATGCTACTTATGACATCTTGTCAAACAATCAGGGACCGTGAAAAATCAGAGTTCCTTGCTGCAAGGAGAAGCTCCACATGTAGCAGATGGTCTACTTTGTCCTTCATGTGGAGATAGAGGCAAGCAGCAGGTGGAACTGAAATTCTTTCTCTGTCCTGTTCTGAATGCATGAATATGACTTGTATCTTAGTGGAGAGTAGTGAAAATGTCTCATTTCTGCCATAAAATCATTTGAATGTTTTGCCAGCAGAATGAATGCCCCATGAACATCCCTTAATTTATTCCATTGATTAAGATGAGTAAGCTTATACTGTGCAAATATAACTGAAGTATGTCGACTAAATGAATCTCTTCTGTTGGAAACAAGTAAATCATTTTATTTTCTATTGTGGTGTTTTTCAGCAAAGCAGTTCATTCTTAAGGTGTTGTAATAAGCATGGTATTCATGATCCACAATCAGTTTTCTCCTGCCTGTGTATCCTGTTGTGTTTTTCAGCTAATACTATGAGAAAACCATTTTCTTTCTACAAATCTCCTCTTACAGATCTCAAACTATGGTTCAGCTTATTTTACAATCTGTTGTAGTAGTACCTATACAAATCATTGCATGCTTCATTGTAACATCTTTAGGTTAGATGTTTCATGCAGTTGTCACTTGTACAATCATTTCTTATGCATTGTCTGCCAACAGATATTTCCTCCATGTATCTCTAACTGGTCTGTCCTATTGAAATGAGACCTTGAGAGCAACTAGTTGCAAGTAGCTACCTGCAACTTGTTGTTTTTGGGTAATAGATAATATAGCTAGTAGTTATAAAGTTACAATAAATGTAACGTAGTAAATAATCACAGTTACTTTTACCTACAAAATGCAACACTTTCTGCTTACCTCAAAATATTTTAAAAAGACATTTTAAAGCATTTCAAAGGCATTTTTTGACAGATTTCCCCACCACCCAGATTTTATGTCAGTCTCTTATCATTCCTAAGGAGCAAGGCAAGCCTTCATTGGGGTTGTTCAACAATGATATTTGGAAATATTTGAAATGTGTAATATCAAAACTGGTTACTAGAAAGAACTAAAGAGTATTCCCTTTATATTTCTGTCCTGATAGTAAGAAGCAAGAATTATGGCTATAGAAAAGTATATCAGAGTAAAAAAATATGACAGAAAATCATTGTTTCACCTTAAAGACTAATTCCTGTATTTTAATGTTAGCTTTCATGGATCAAGTCCACTTTGTCAGACATAAGAGAAGTAAAGTAGTGAGTAATGCAAGTTCTTAGTTCCAAGGTTTGACTGATGAGGGCAAAAAAGTATATTTATGATCTACTGCAACCACCAGGTATGTTGCCAAAAGATAGAGTAAATTAGCCTGGACAAGCAGTAAAATAAGAGTCAGCATATAATTGCTGAAGCATACATAATGTTGATATTTATATTTGTGTTTCAGTTTCATGTGAATGATGCAGTATAAGTTGCTAATTTAGCACTAAATCCATTATGAAACAAATATGAGAGTGTAGCATATTGGCCTATTTTATTGCTATGAAGCACCCTGACTCTGCTGAATCAGTAACATCAGCAAACCAGATTAGCACTTTCACTAAACGGTAACCATATTTGCAGTTCAATTTATATCCTTGCAGGTCACAGTTTAGAGCAAAAGATTATCAGTTTGTGGAAATATTTGTGAGAAAGGCAAATACAAAATTCTAAAAGAAGTTTGGCCAGCTTTTCCATTATTAGATTTTGCAGTTTGCTGTTCTTAATTTGTTGGTGTACGGCCAGTAATTCTGCAAATTTGAGCCCAACCCAACTGTTCTTTCCTGGAGTTCATCTTTGGGAAGAAGATTTCATAACAATGTTTTTTATTCCCTAAGTGTCAACCTGTCTTAACTTTCTGATTTCCCTGATGAATACCATCCAACCCTGTTTAGTCAATGACTTTAGGTATCAGAATTGTTCTTAGCTCTAATTTTCACTGAAATTTATGTCATGAAAAATTAGTCATGATAGAACATTTCCAGACCACCCCTTATGAGGTGGTTATGAATTGCAGTTTTTGAAGTCAATTGAGGACAGGGGATGAGCTACTCCTGTTTAACCCACCTCCTCCATTCCCTTCAGCACACAAACTTTGCCCATATAATAATAATAATATTATTATTATTATTATTATTATTATTATTATTATTATTATTATTATTATTATTATTATTATTATTATTATTATTATTATTATTATTATTATTATTATTATTATTATTAGTCAAGATTACTCTGGGTTGAAAGGATTTTTGCTGGAGAAACTCCATTCAGGGAACACCCGAATGAGGCTCCTTTCATGTCCCAATTCAGCCCTCAGATGTCAAAACCCAACCTTCCAGTCTCCAAGCTTAGCATCTTAACCACTAAGCCACCAAGGGAGCTGCATGATTCATGATAAGGATAAATAAACCAATTCTCCTGCTCCTCTGTAAAGGGGAATGTAATTGTATTTGCTCTTGTGTTGCATTGATTAGGATTAAAAAAACCTTCACTTCTCTTTGTATTGCAGATTGAAAAGCTGCTCACAGTTACAGTTTCAATTGGCAAAACAAATATATATATATATGGGGATGAACCGAAAAAGTTGAACACCCTGATGAGTGTTAAAAAAGAAGTGCTTGTAGGCAAGATTTCGGCACTTCAGCAGTCTCAACATGTAGACATAAATAAAAGCAAGCCCCAAGAGCTCCAGTGAGTGGGCTATATGTCCTGTCTTGACATGCTCTTAGTGTGATCTAATTGATTTTGATTGCAATGAATCCCTGGTTATTACCTTTAAAGCCCTATATGGTAGTGGGCCAGGATACCTAAGAGACCGCGTCACCCCAAGAACATCTGTCCGGCCCACCAGGGCGGATCGGAGAGGCTCCCTCGTTGTTCCATCAGCTAGAGAGGCACGCCTCTCTAGCACTAGGAGGAGGGCCTTCTCTGTGTCCGCCCCAACCCTCTGGAACCTCCTGCCCATCGAACTGCGCCTGCAGACAGAGCTCTTGCCCTTCCGGAAGGGCTTGAAAACCTGGCTGGCAGGACATATTTGGGGACCAGGGAACACGGGTTCCCATACTAAGTGGCTTACTTAGGGAGTGCCACTTTGGATCTGGACCAGGGGGATACTGGCGTGTAGTTTGCACTGTTTTTACTTCAAATAATTTTAGATAATCTTTTAAACTTCATGATTTTATATGTTTTTATCTTTTACCTCTGTTTTATGACGATGTAAGCCGCCCAGAGTCGGGTTCTCCCGAGTGGGGCGGGGTAATAAATTCAATAAATAATAATAATAATAAAAATACCTAAGCCTGGACTAAGGTCAATTGACTTTGTTTGGATTCATCTTGGAATGAATGCCAAGATGAGTTGACTTTCTCTGAAGCCGTCTTTAGTAGTCTATCTAGATTGGATCTCCATCCTTCCCTGTCTTCAAAAATGGTCAGATTGGAGTCTTATCCTGTCTCTTGTGTAGATGAAAGATGGAATTGATGCTATTGCTACTTGCTAATAGTTTTGGTCAGGTGGGGTGATCACTACCATCCTAAAACTGAAAGGAAAATTAAACTTGGCAGTGCAATTAAGCATCTTCTGTTTTCCCTGGGGCAGGTGAAAGTTATGGCTTTGCTTTTAAAGGTAAATTCTTAACATCTAAGAAAATACCCATTAGCACAGTCTCCATTTGGGCCGTCTTTTAATCTATTCCTTTGTTTCCAACTCATTACTCTTTTGGCATTTGTACATTAAGCTCTATTTCTACAACCATGATTAAGTAGTTCCAACCTTTTTAGAAAATAGAAGCAAAAAAAATAATCAAAAATAAATTCCAACTGTATTAAAAGAGGACAATATGAGTACATGTACCTGAGTACCAGGAATTATACACTAAAGCCTCCAGCCGAAATGTCACTGGTGCACAGTATTGCAATCCATAAAAAGCCAGCTGACACCCATTTCCTTAGGCACTTCAAGTCATTGGCAGTGATTATTTTTAGCAGAAGCCACTTTGAGTCACACATCCCGCTGGGCTGCAATATGAGAGCAAATAAATATTCTAGGTATCTCCCAGGGGCTCAGGTTTTGCTCTAGTGATTGAAGGTCTCCTACTACTTCCAGGCTGACAGCATTATGCAGAGAAGCTTTGACAGTATGAGTGCAAGTCTTCCGAATTTCAAATCTTTAGCTTGAGCATTTCAATATGCAGTTTTCAAATCAATGGCTGAAATTCCATTGCATGGTTCATGAGGCTGATGATGTCAACAGTCATATACAGTATAATTTATGGAAACATGATTTAAATTATATGAGTTTAGTAACATTTACTGTGGGTTACAAATGTCTATTTCAGTTCAACAGAATGTCACTCCCATAATCCAATACCTGGCAAATGACACCCACCAGAATATAAAAGATTTATGTCCCCAAACCTGGCCAAAACTCAGATCCAACTGGATGCAAATAATATTTACCATGTAATACACATTCCATCTAACTCATTGCAAAAATGAGCACATTTTCATGCATGATGGAAATGTAAATTGATTATAGCAATAGTTGCATAACTTAAGTTCCAAGGTTCTTATCAAGCATGCTCCATGCAAAAAGCTCAACTGAACTATATTGTATATATCCAGTTCAGTTGAACTACAGTTCTCAGTCTTCATACTATGTAGTGAAGAATGAGATTCCTTTGTTTACATCACTCTCATAGAGTAAATCTTAAGAACAGAACTTACTTGTGTTTGGACACAGTCAGAACAGTTTTCTTCCATTTATACTACAATGGTAATTATAGCCAGTTCACTGCTCTCAACTTCACAAAATACTAAAGGAATGGATGTATTGGTGATACAATTCTATCACTAGGTTGAGGTTAAATGGCAATGATGGCAATCCAGGTGTTCTTGGAAGGGAATTACCAGAAGTCCAAGTCACCATTCCTGCTCCTCAGGGCTTCTGGGAATTGAAGTTCCAGAACACATGGAGTGCCAAGGTTCACCATCATTGTTATATGGGATGATTATTCAATGAATTGGGTTGTCTCCCTTTTCCAGGTAGAGACCAAAGTCTCAGAAGTTACCATTTCATGGGAAACTAGGCCATAGCACAATCAGAGAAGAAGAAATGTTTCTTTAAAATAACATATTTCAACTATTATGCCTGTTCTCAGGTCTCTTTCTTGAAGCCTTGTGAAATAAACACTCCCTTGTGCTATATTCTAACATGTGGTCCCTAACAACTTTCCACATTGCACAGTTTGACCTAATTCGTATTGTAGCTATCACACAAAAGAGGAATGCCTAACTAAAAATGAAGAGCTGAACACAAATGTATTGAGCCACAAAGGGGTTGAAAAAGCTATTGTTCCACATTTTAAGGACAGTAAAAGGGCCACCAAGCATGGTTTTTTGTTCAAACATGTGATGCAGAATAGTGAGCCTCAAAGTTACACTATTATGTATCCTCAGTAGTCATAACAATAGTTAATAATCTACTGATGTGTTCTTAACGTTAAAGGGTTTACAAGAGACTCTGGACATTTGCTGGGTGGTTCCAGTTCTTTTTTGGACTGCCTCATTCATTTAGCCCAAATACTACGGGGTGTCTAAAATGGAAAATGAGGAATACAGCTAAGTAACAACCATTTTCTAACTGCACAGCTAAAAGCAAAAGATAAGCCCATGTGAGAACCATTCCTGGAGAAAGCCTGAAAGCTTATGCAAGTACTCTTAAAATGGAGATATTTTTATTTTTATTTTTTAAAAGATGGATACGTTACATCTCTCATCAAGCTTACAATTTTCAGTGGACATTGCAGAGAACTGGAAAAATAGATATTTTTTTCAACTCTGCCTGACAATGATAGGAACAAGAAGAGAAAAGTTGTAAAATTAAATCCTTAGGTTTTTTATGTGGTGGAGAGGAACTCCATATTGAGCCTGCTGAAAGAGATAATTTGAAAGTGAAAGTAATACAGTCATACCTCGCATGACGAGTATCTCGTATAACGAGTAACTCGCTTAACGAGGATGATTTTTCACAAAATGTCTGCTTCGTTGAGTGAGCAAAAACTCACTTAACGAAAACAGACTTTTGCCAATTATGGAGAAGTGATTTTGGACATAGAAGCACTTCCCTGTGGGAAAGCGCTCCTATGGGCAAAAGCACACCTCCGCAATTGGCAAGAGGCTGTCTCGCTCAGCCACTTGCTAAAATGCAGCCACGCCAAGCGAGAGAGAGTCTGGGAGCCATTGGCCGTAAGAGTGCAGAGCGCTCCTACGGCCAACAGCTCCCTCCGGAGGCTGTGAGGCTGTCTCGCTCAGCTGCGCCGAGCGAGAGAGTGTCTGGGATCTGTTGGCCGTAGGAGCACAGAGCGCTCCTATGGCCAATGGGTCCTTCCAGAGATTGGAGAGGCTGTCTCGCTTGGTGCGGCTGCAAGTGGTCGAGTGAGACAGCCTCGCAATCAGCGGACCTCTCCGCTGATTGTGAGGCTGTCTCACTCAGCCACTTGCTAAAATGCAGCCGTGCCAAGCGAGAGAACCTCTGGGAGCCTTGAGGCTGTCTCGCTTGGAGTGGCTGCAAATGGCCGAGCAAGTTGTTGTTGTTCAGTCGCACAGTCGATTCCGACCCTTTGCAACCCCCATGTACCACTGTCTGCCAGGCACTCCTGTCCTCCACCATCCCCCTCAACTCGCTCAGTTCTGTGCCCATTGTGTCCACAATACCATCTAGCCATCTCATCTTTGGCTGGCCCCTTCTTCTTTTGCCTTTAACTTTTCCAAGCATCAAGGCTTTCTCAAGTGAGTCTTCTCTTCTTATTGATGTCCAAAGTACTTTAGCTTCATCTTTACTATTTGCCCCTCCAAGGAGCAGTCAAGGTTGATTTCTTCTTAGATTGACCTATTTGTTCTCCTTGCTGTCCAGGGGACTCTCAAAACTCTCCTCCAACACCACATCTCAAAGGCATTTATTCTTCTGTGCTCAGCTTTCCTAATGGTGCAGCTCTCACAACCATACATTGCCACCGGGAATACCATTGCTTTGACTATACGAATTTTTGTTTGCAATTTGAAGTCTCTGCTTTTCACTATGCTCCCCAGGTTTCTCATAGCTTGTCTCCCAAGAATCAGTCATCTTTTTATTTCGTGGCTGCAATCACCATCTGCAGTGAGCTTTGATCCTAGGAAAGTAAAATCTGTCACTGCTTCTACTTCTTCCCCATTTATTTTCCAGGGACTGATAGGGCTTGTTGCCATAACTTTGTTTTCTTTATATTGAGTCTCAAACCAGCTCCTTGTTTCCCCCTCCCTTCTCTACGTCAGTCCTCCCCTTTGGAGGGGTGGGGGGAAGTGTTGGAGGGTGGGTCTAGTAACTGGTGCGAAAAGGCTGGACTAGAATTTCTTCCATGTGCATTGCACTTTGGAGGTTTTTGAGCAACAATATCAGCATGCTGCGAGTGTGGAAGGAGGAGCATTTTTGTCCTCCTCCCCTATTCCTCCTCCAGTAAAAAAAAAAAAGTTTTGTGTTTGCACAGTTTTAAAATGTTAGACAGTTAAAACATTGTTTGTTGTATTGGCCCAGTTTTTTAAATGCTGGACAATTGCAGTTTTCCATGTTTCCCTGTTGAAGAGTGTTTTATGTTCAGTTGCCTTTAAAGAGCACTGTATTAATGAGTTTTGAACAGGTACCCTGTAAAACAATCCTTTCTTTTAAACTTTATTCTTGATGTGTGATGTTTTAAAAGTTGAAGTTTGATGTTTGGAATGTTATTTTTTTGATTTAACATGTTCCTGTACACTATTTTTGTTGTTTAACTGCACTTTATAAATAATTTTGAACAAAAAAAGTTTTTCCCCAGGCTTTTTTCTGATGTCCAGAACAAAATTTTGGTTTTCAATGGATTCCTATGGGAAAATTCATTTCACTTAAAGAGCAACTCACTTAAAGAGCAATCTCGTGGAACGCATTTTGCTCTTTAAGCGAGGTATTACTGTACTTCATAAGTCTGAAGAGTATGCATGCTTAAAAGAAATGAAATTTTGGGAAGAATTTATTTATGTGCAATCAAAAAAAGTGAGTCAACTGCAGATACAGAGCAAGGCGTAACTAAATTAAGAATGCTAAATAAGATGGGGGGCGGGACCTGAATGTATCTCTGATACAGGATAGAGATGGCAATCTCAGAGAGCAGTTGCTTCATAAAGGAAACATGTCACTGGAGAAAAATATTCTGATTTTCAGGGGGTCCCAAACTGAAAAGCCAAGTGAGAGAACTGAATTGAGTGAGAGGTGCTCTACATGCGCTGATAAAGGAGAACAACACAAATTAGACGCAGGAGGGAAATGTCTTCTCGACAAACAATGGCACGGTTGTGTGGGGAATGTAAATGAGACAAGATGCACACAAAAGGTAGCTGAGCACTGTGGAAAACAATTTAAAACATGAATTTAATGGTGATGTGATGGAAACAAATAAAATGCTGAAAGGGGCTGTACCTTGAGAATGTATCACGGATTTTGGTAGTCATGTTAACATTACAATTAATTGAAATTAACAAGAAAAAAAGAGTTAAGAATTGTATACATTATGTACTCTATTTGGATACTAGAGACTATATTACCTCAAATTTAGCATTGCATCTACTTCCATATGTTGATAAAAATGAAAGGGGAGGGGCAGAGGGAAAAAAAAAGAAAAATTTTGTGGCACCTGAAAGATAAACAGAGTTATTTCAGTATTAGTTTTCCTTTATCACAATATAGTTCTTCAGACCAAAGGAGTGCAAATGTATGCGTCCTGTGTGTATTTCCTACATTAATACAAGTGTTTTGTTAATAACCTTTGTTGTCTAAGTAGTACTAAATATATTAGCAAACCAGTTTTCATTAATATCTTATGGTTATAATATAGGACATCCACAAAGTTCTTATCTGGCACCATACTTCGGAAGAGTAATTTCCCCCCTGTGACCGTTCTTTATTATCAGTTTTCACACCCATGTATAGTGATTGAACATACAATAGTGTGGATGCCCTTGATCTTGGGCTACAATGATATGTCCTTGCACACAATGATATTTTTTCTAATTCTTTATTGCTACCCTTCCAAATGCTACCCTTCCAAATCTCTGTCTTCTTCTGATTTCTTGGCTGTACTCTCCATTTGGGTTAATGACTGAACCAACACATATAAAATGTTTAGCAAGTTCAATTTTATGTTGCCAGCATTAAATCTCTGTAGTTCTTATGTAGTCATGATTCCAACTGTAGCAATACAGATTTTCCTATTTCACTTTCATAAAAGTCATTCCAACTCTATCCTGTTTTCTGCCAGTAAGATGTTGTCATCTACATATCTTCCACAGTTTCCCACCACTCCTTCATTTGAATTATGTCAAAACAACCCATATTTGCCTCTAAGATAGACAGGAGTGAGACTGCTACCAAAAATAAAAATATGTGACCTGTATTGTATGGACATAATGAGTCTATTCAGAGAAGGTGCTTCTTTCTAGTTTTCAGCAATGATCCTTTACTTCCCATATATCATGACTCATCCCTTTCTGCAGGATCTTTTGACCTTCTCTGAAGCACTCTTTTGTGAAAGATGTTGAAATATAGATTGTTTGAAAGCAATCCTCTTCTTTTTACTTCTCTATGTGTAATCTGTATTTGTCCCAAGAAGTGATAATTTCCCCACAAACTGAAATTAAGGACAAACTGGGATTAAGGAACAGCCATCTGACTATCCAAGAATACGATCATTTTAGTCAACATGAAGTAAAACAACTTTTAAATGTGTGACAAATGTCATTTTCAACAATATACAGTATTTCTAAGAGGTGCCCCAAATGGAAGCCTTTATTGCTGGGGATCTAGTTCCTGATGTCAATGGAAGTGTGCACCAAGATATACTTTTTATTATTCCTGATGTATTTTTGGCAGCGTTCTGAAGCACATTTCCTTTGTGTTTTCTAATTTTAACTTGCTCCATTAAAACAAATGAAATCAAAAAGACATTGTCACAGGAGATGAGTTTTCTTTAGAATGTGGAGTGATGCTTAATACTACTTCTTATGTAGATGGGGCAGTAAATCTTTCATGATTCTGCAGGCAGCCCAGAGAAATAAACCTCTCAGTGTCGTAATATGGTAGGTCGTATTATTCTTGGAGCAATGGGAATGTTACAATCAATTTGTAAAACAGTCATAAGACTATTAGAAGACAATGTTATCCAGCCCTCTGTGCAATTATATTTTTCTGAAGTACTAAAACCAAGCTTGCATAATGCACATCAGTGAATAACCTAGCCAAGAAGTGTTTGTTCATTAACATACAATAATGAGTAGGTTTTATATTATACACATGGTTATAAGTAGAAAGCTTTTACTTCTGTGCTCTAGGAAAATGGAATGTGTAGACTCCAAGAGATATGAACATAAAACAAGAAGTATATTATATTAAACAATTGATAACAAAGATTTGTCTAGGTGTTTCAGACCCAGTAGCAGAGCATTGGGAGCCCCGGGGGGTGGCGGCCCACACCGGGAGGCACTTTTTGGGAGTATGGGTGTTCTTGGACTACAATTCCTAGAAGCCCTAGTGGGAGTGGCACCAGCGTCCTAGGCCCCCACCAGGAGGTGGCAAATTTGGCTTATGTCCAGGGCAGCTGAACCCCATGCTACGCTACTGTTCAGACCAATTTGACTTGAAATCCAGTTGTTTCCCTCACTTCTTCAGCATTTCTTTCTTCCAGTTTTCTTCTTCTCTCAGAATCCTATGCCTCCTCACTAATTTTCTTTGTTTTAGTTATATACCATCAAGTCTCTTCCCACTAATGGCAATCTTAAGAAATAGGGATTTCCAAAATATCCTCTCTTTAAATTACAGCTCTACTCAGCTCCTGCAAACTCAAGACAGTAGAGATAATTCATTTTACATTTGAGATCCCTCTTTCCTGTTGCTTTCACCATTTTCTAGCTTTGTCTTTTGCAGTGATTCTTGCCCTTCTCATTATGTGTCCACTGGTGCACAACCTCAATTTAGTCATTTTTGGTCATGATGTCTGCAAAATTCTTCCCAACCATAATTCAGAAAAACAATGTTTGTTTTTCATTTTGTCTTTCTTCACTGTCCAGCTTTCATATCCATACACAGTAATTGAGAAATAGGGATACAAGAAAGAAGTTGAACATAAATCAGAGAGGTCAGAAATTAAACCACTGTGACAATCCAAAATGCATGGGGGTAAAACTGGATCATGATTTAACTCATAAACAACATTGTCAGGGTATTAAGCAGAAGTACTATACTGTACTTCATTGTACAATCAACTTTGCAGCAGCCAACTTATCATCCCACCTCCTGAATTGCAATTAAAGCCTGGAAGGAATGTCAGAACGTAGGGAAACTACAGTATAATGAAGAAATGTGTGTAATAGATTTTTTTAAAAAATGCAGCATACCTAGCAATCTTACAATGAGCTCAGAGATATAATAATCAGTGCAATTCTAAGAGGCCTTGAGAATGAAGCAACCAAATAAAGGCTCATGGGGGAAACAACACTTTTTTATATAATGGAGGACAAAATATGGCCCAACACTCTGTTCTTTTACATGAAACTAAGTAAAATTCTAAAACTTTCTCATCCCTGCTGCAGGACATATAATGAAAGTTCTTTAATGCATCTGCAGTAGACAGATCTTTTATAATGTTCCTTCAGAAAATATAACTTTTTTGGCAGCCTTGAGGAAAGTGTTGAAGCTGGGATAAGTATAAGTGGTGAATGACAGCTTCTCAGATGAATTTTTTTCCTGAGATGTATTCTGAGATTTTTCTTTTCCTTCCTATCTCAGAAAAAAAAAAAGGCTGTTAATCAGGCCCTATCCTGAAGCGATCTAGTTGTCAGGAACAGGACATCCCAAAGGGGAATAAGTCAGAAACAGAGGCAAGAAAATGTCTCAGATACAGGTGTGGTTCCCTTAAGGCATGAAATGTTAGCTGCCTGGAAAACAGAATGCTGAGAACAACTTCACGGTGCTGACATTTTATTTATTTATTTATTTATTTGTCCAATTTATATAGCCACCCAACTCAAAATGACACTGGACAGGTCACAAAGTTAAAATCAATAACACAGTCTAAAATTTAAAACCCATAAAAACCCAAATAAAAGTACTACAAAAATTACCCAACAACTAAAAGGGCAATGGAGCGATATTGCTATATCAGCCAGCAGGCCTGAGTCACCATTTCACCGGTGCCCCACACCTGCTTTGCAAGCCGGATTTTTAGCTCTTTCCTGAAGGGCAGCAACTCCATCTGAGTCGTAACTCAATTGGCAAGAGGTTCCATTGGGCCAGAGCAGACACAGGGAAGGCCCTCCTTCTGGTGCTAGAGAGACAAGCCACTCTAGCAGATGGCACCATAACAGAGCCTCTCCGGTCTGTTCTGGTGGGACAGACAGATGTTCTCAGAATGATGTGGTTTCTTAAGTATTATTTATTTATTTTATTATTTATTTATTTAGATTTATTATCCCACCCCAATCAGGTGAACCTGACTCTAGGCGGCTTACAGAAAATTCATAAATTAAAACCTTGAGGTACAAAATTACTTAAAAATCAATTTAAAAAGAATTAAACCATGAATTTACAAAAATCTAAAAGATTTAAAAAGGTTAAAAGGTTTAAAAAGATTTAAAAAGTTTAAAAGAGTGAGGGAGGGGTGGCTGTCCCATCAGATCAGCCACCCAACATGGGACCCCACATTCCTGGAGCCCCACACCTGCCCTGCCAGCCAGGTTTTTAGGCCCTTCTGAAAGGGCAGGAGCTCTGTCTGCAGGCGTAACTCAGTTGGCAGGAGGTTCCAAAGGGCCGGGGCGGACATGGAGAAGGCCCTCCAAATGGTGCTAGAGAGATGCGCCTCTCTAACCAATGGAATGACAAGAGAGCCTCTCCGATCCGCCGTGGTGGGACGGACAGATGTCCTTGGGATGATGCGGTCTCTTATGTATCCTGGCCCACTACCATATAGGGCTTTAAAGGTAATAACCAGCACCTTGAATTGCACCCGGAGACATACTGGCAACCAGCGCAGCTCCTGAAGCAGCGGTGAGGCACGAGCATAACGCCCGCACCCCATCACTATCCGAGCAGCTGCATTCTGGACCAGCTGCAGCCTCCGAATGGTCACCAAGGGCAGCCCCATGTAGCGCGCATTACAGTAATCAAGTCTGGAGGTGACCAAAGCATGTGCGATCATGAGCAAGGAGTCCCGGTCTAGGAGTGGGCATAGCTGGCGTATTACACGAAGTTGTGCAAAAGCCCTCCTGGCCACGACTGCCACCTGCTCTTCGAACAGTAGTCGCGAGTCCAAGAGGACCCCCAGATTACGCACCGGGTCTTTTTGGGGCAAAACTGCCCCATCCAGAACCAAAGATGGCAACTCCCGAGATAGCGCAGGACCCCTTACCCATAGCCACTCAGTCTTGCCGGGATTCAGTTGTAGCCCGTTGTCCCACATCCAGACCCTGACAGCCTCCAGGCACCTGGATAGGACTTCTACTGCATCAATTGGATCTCCACGGGCTGAGATATACAGCTGGGTGTCATCTGCGTATTGGTGATACCTCACCCCGTGGGAACGGATGATCTCACCCAGTGGCTTCATGTAGATGCTGGTTGGTAGTTGGTAAGTACCGTAGGGTCGAGGGATTGCTTTTTCAGGAGGGGACGCACCAAAGCATGTTTTAAGGGTGCTAGAAAAAGCCCCTCCTGCAGAGATGAATTTATAATTGCCTCGACCCAACCGCCTGCCACATCCTTAGATGCCTTGACTAGCCAGGCAAGGCATGGATCCAATTCACAGGCAGTGTTGCGAACAGATCCAAGAAGCCTGTCCACTTCCTCAGGGCCAACTGGATCGAACTGATCCCAGATAACATGGCCAGACTGTACTCTGGTCAACCCCAGCTCTGTCTCTTCCACGCCGGGATTAAACTTCAAGTGAATCTGAGCGATTTTCTCCACCACATAATCAGCAAAAGCCTCAGCCGAACCTTGCCAACCAGGGCCAGACCCCCCTCTTCCAAGTAGGGACCTGGTCACCCGGAACAAGGTCACTGGGCGATTATCCGCGGAGGCAATGGTGGTGAAATATTGTCGTTTCACCGCCCCCATCGCCACTAGGTAGGCTTTTGTCAGGAAATGGCATCATTTTCCTAATGCTCACAAAGCTTGATAAAATACTAGTTTGAAATAGGCCTCAGAAAAAAATCCATTTTTCTCTCTGAGCCTCAAGGCTGTGTAACAGCATGTTTTTCAACCTTGTTTTCAGTGTCAGTGTACCCGTGTTATCTTTCTAGCAGAGCCTAGCCGTGTTATGTCTTTACATAAATGTAAACAACTGTTGTTTTGAGAAAGTTTTCTCTGTTGCTCTCTGTTACGTGATTGGTTAAAGTTAAACCACCTGACTGCAAATTCTCCATTTTGGAGAGAAGAAGGAGTTCGTCTCTGCTTCTCCATGAGTTAAGACCTGTTTTGATTAGAGAGCTTTTGTTTCTGAATCTCTATGGGCTGACATTCTTTTGCCTAGGAGCTATGCATTCTTGCTCCTTAAAAATGGTTACTTAAATTACCTGTGGACTTTATTGGACTGACCTGTGCTACTGACTTTTAGGCTTTATGAACCTGATCAATAAATCTTCATCATTTCTTCTGAACAACGTGTCTTCATTGGACTACAAGGGTAAGAGCTGCATTGCAATTTCACACACAACATCTGAACGCTACCAAATTAAAAACCCCTTAAGAGCTGATAAGCAGCTGAGAGTTGTATCTCTGTTCTAATTAGCCGTCCAGCCCGCCTCGGTTGTTTTGATTTTGGTTTCCAGGGGTTTTCCAGAAGTGTGGGGGCCGGCTGGTACGTGACAGCTTTAATGGCAGCTCTAACAAGTGTTCGATCAGACTCACTCCAGGTCTTCACCCAGTGCCGCTCTCGGTGTCTCTTTGCCCGTTTGAGCTCCCTCAGGTCTTCTGTGAACCAAGGGGATGATTGATGCCCGCGGGCAAGGAGAGCCGTAGTAGAGCGATCACATCCAAGGCTGCCATTACTCTCTCGTTCCATGAGTTGACAAGAGCCTCAGACGAATCGCATTGCCGGTCAAGAGGAAAACACCCCAGTTCCCTCTGGAATCCTTCTGGATCCATTAGTCGCCGGGGGCGGGGCCATTTAACTGGCCCTACCTCCCTGCAGTGAAGCCTCGCTCCCAGAAAGTCTAGAGTCGCCAGATAGTGATCTGACCATGGCACAGGGGTAATGTCTAATTTTTGAGGTTTCAGATCACTCTGCCACAGCTCCGATAAGAAAATTAAATCCGGGGTGCGGCCACTGCTCCTGGTAGGGCCCTGAATTACCTGGGTCAGGCCCACAGCTGCCATGGAAGCCATGAACTCCTGTGTCGCCTCTGAGCCAGTCCCTAATGATGGCAAATTGAAGTCCCCCAGAACCATAAGTCTGGGGAGCTCCAACGATTATGAATCTCTCCACCTGATTTGTCTTGGTACTTAGATAAAGAATAAATTTCTATTTTTTATATATAACATCAATGCAGAATGCAGACGAAGGAACATTGCAGCCAGTGTAGCTCCATTCAAATGTTCAAAAAAGGGTTACTTCTAATATGGTAATTGTTTTAATTTGATTAGGTTTGGGCTATATAAAAATACTGTAGCTGCTGGGGGTGTCTTAATTTGGAACACTGTGTTTCAGCCCAGATGTGGATCCAATTTTTAAAAAAACTTTAATGTACATTTTGACCCTGGAACTAGTTCAGGAATGAAATGCTAAAGTGCTCCATCAGAGTAAAATATGCAACCAGGCATCTGAGAGAAGGTATTTGTGCTTTTCTCTGCAACCTCCTGCACTTTATAAAACAAACAAATCTGTTATCATGTGCCTGTTGTGGTTTTTGTTTCATTTTAACGTATGGTTTTATATTTCATCTTCATCTGGATATATGCCAATTCTCTCTCTTTTTAACCTGTCTTTGAAATCATTTATCCTACATTTAAATTGAAGGAGTTAGCTGTGTATGAAATATTCAACTTTTTATTAAGGAGTGTTAATTTATTTTATTGCCTAGATACTTTTACTATGTAAACATATTTACCATGATGATAAAAAAGAGGAAGATAAAGGGTTGCTATGAATTTTGGGAGATAATTAATGGGGCAGAGGAAATTGTCCTGCCTGAGAACTTTTTCTGCCATCATTTTTCCATCCTGAGAAAGTTGAATTACAACCTCCAAATCCCAACAATTCTAGCAAAACTACAAGGCCATATTATAGTAGTCAACAGATTTATCAGTCATCAAGGATTCTTTAATTAGAAAATCTTCTTCTGAGGTGGGCAAGGGAGAGGGGCTTCTAGTTTGTTTCTCAGACAAAGTTATGATTGTATTTAAACCAAAGATGGATTCCTTTATTCTTGAAGAAACATTCAAAATATGTCTGAGCTGAATTTCACATATATTGGTTTTTCTTAACAGAACTTTGCTGGATCTAGTCCAGTGCCTCTTTTTAGGCCAAGGGTTCCCAACCTAAGACCTAGAGCCAGATCTGGCCCTCAGCATCACTTAATGTGCCCTCGCCCCTCAAAGGGCATTTAATAAACAAATGGCCACCTCTTTGAAGCTGTTGGGACAAAATGGCCACCCCCATCATGCAGGCAGAGTGAAATGGCCATTGAAGATGACTGAGACAGCATGACCTGGCCCCCAGCTTGATAAGGTTGGGAAACCCAATTTTAGGTGAATAGGAATTGCCTTTTTCTTTCTTTTTCTTCAGATAAATGTCATTCAGCCATCAGAATTTCAATACAAGGAGAGCCCATATTGAACTTTCAGTGACCAAGATGAGAACAAATAATACTAAGTGCAAAACAACTGAGGATAAGTATGTGTGATGACAGACATCTTCCACTAATCTAAATGTGTGCCAAGTTTAGTTTGACCTTAAGAGTGTCATATCAGATGACACTGGAAAAATGTACAAAACAAAAATAAAGGCAACAATTCTGTCTTCTATTTTTACTTCACTAACATGTGAGGCTTCTTTATTATTGTTGGTTTTAATATTTTATCTTTGTGTGTGTGTGGTTTTGTCTTTAATATATGAATTTATTTAAACAGAACAAATATTTCTGTATTTGATTTCCTCCAGGACCCACTTGTTCATCTCTCCTCCAAACTTTTGCACTCTCCTCCAAACTAATGTTTAAAATGGTTAAAAAATCAAGTGCAAATAAAAATGCTTACTCTGTAAGAAAAATATGAAACTGTGTCACACCTTATATTTGAATGTTCAAAGGTTGCACAGACTTTAAAGTAAGACACAACAGAGTTGCAAAATTATTACACTGTTCCACAAAGTTAAATGTCAGTTAAAATAAATATAATCTGTCAATATCCAAAAGTTCATGGGAACATCAAGTGGAGATGGTGTTAGGTAATAACCAAGTTAAAATTTAGTGGCAGACACATTGAGCATCAGACATAATAATTCCAGAATAATGAAATGTTTGGATACTTCTCATTGCGATGGCGGCGGATGCCAGAGTTGAAGGTAAAGGATTTGGGGTGGTGGCAGGGGGGATAACGATATACAAAGACCTGGCAATAGAAATAACTTAATTATGGATGAAATGCATTTCAGTGGTTCCTATGGTCATCATGTTACTGGAAACAATATCGTGAAACTTCTTAAAATATTATAGCCAATTGCACATTTCTAAAATAACACCATCAGAGTTTCAGAAGATGGCAATATTGGAAACAGCGTATACATTACACAGCTGCTTTACTGACATTTAGCTTTCTCGTTAAAACTTATATCTGTTATATAATACCAGTCATTATTTGTATAATATTTTGTTTTGACAGCATTTTTTATGTTTCAATAGTGATGTGTATGATGACATCCTGCCAGTTCTCATTTATAGAGAACCTTGTCAGGGCTTCTCTAGGTAACAAAATAAGTTGTGCCTCACTTAAAGAGCATAATGTGTTCCACAGGATTGCTCTTTAAGCAAGTTTGCTCTTTGATGAAGCACCATTGTAAGTAACTAATTGTGACTTCTGGTGGGGGGTATTGCAAACCCTGATTTATTTGTTAAGCGAGTTTTTGATTGGTTTTATTTGTTAAGGAAAGCGAACATTCAGAGAAAATTCTGCTCTTTAAGTGAGTTACTCTTTAAGCGAGGCATTCTTTATACGAGGTTTAACTGTAGTCAGAAATGGCTGTCCAAAGCTGTACAGGCTGATTCTGCTTCCAGGAGGCCCATTGGGGAAATAAATTTGGTTCTACAGCTAGATATCTTACTCACTAAACTATCCACAAAATATCTTATCCTGTTATGCAACAAGGAGAATAATGTTGCATTTCTCAGCTTTGTATGCAAATGCAAGTGGAGCAAAGGTTTACAGCCTTACCTTTGAAGCAATTTAAGTCTCAGAGACTGTCCTTGTTTATTTACAAGCACAAATTCACTTCATTAAACAAGTGAGGGTTTTTAAAAGTACAGCACAATAGCCACAAACACTGGAGATGTAATCATTGTATATTCTGCTTTCTAACTTAACTATGAACGTTTCTACCTCAAGGACTCCATATTTTAATAATCTGTGAGATAAATCCCATTTGAGATCTCTGACTCTTTAGTGCTATAGTTAGACTCTGCAGAGCCTTGAAACATATTTGCTGTTAACTCGCCTAAAATGTCGCAGTAATTGCGTTTGTGTTCTCCCGCCTTCAAATTTGCTTGCATAATTTTCTGAAAGCCTCTATCTTCCAATCTGGCATTCTTATCTTTCTTTCATGCACACTCATCAGCTTGGCCTGTAATCTCTCACAATCATTTTTTAATAAAATGGTGCCACTTATGTCCTTTTTAAAGTCAAAGTGATTGCAATCTCTCTCCTGATCCTGAAGAGCTTGCCAAAGCTATTTACTGTCAGGCACTTACCTGCTGTAAACATTTGCTTCTATTAATGAAGGTGTCCAAGGTCAATAATGTCTTTCCCATCCTTGGACTGCTAAAACTGAATGATTTCACAAGGGAATGACTGCCTGGTGCAAAGATCAATAATTGTTTGCTTTCTCAGAGAATTAAAAAGAAAATATGTGTATTATTCAAAATGTACAACTTTATTTTTTAAGAGCTCATCTAGCAAGAGCCAGGCTGTTAGAATAATTAGGTGTGACCATGAAAATAAGAAACCTTGTTTAGAGTTCATTCCACATATTCAAGGTGATTTAAATCAATAAGAATAATAAGTTCAATTAAAATTCAGTTGGAGTAGACATTATTTCTTGCAATGTATATATGGAGCGTAATTTACTTCAGTCAGATATCACTATCCCACAATGGCCAAAATTCCATCCGGGATTTGTATCAATGTGAGGGTAATTGCATAGTTAGGGTGGCAAACTGACATTAACATATCTTTTGCAAATCACATTCCTGGATACATGCAATTGGTGAAACCTGAAGTGTATACAGGACTACAAATGACAACACATTAATTAGTAGCAATGTTTTATACTATTACATTTATATCAGTGTATATTCTCAGTGGAATTCTAAAGGGAAGATAGATAAAAGTGTTAACACTTAGTTTTGAAGTGAAGTGAATTCCCTGGAAACTGAAAGCAGATTTTCTGTGGGGCAGAACAGGAGATCTATTTCAGTGATTTTGAAACTTCAATTTTGGTATGTTCTCGTACCTACAGTCGAAGAGCATGCTGGACAATTACATTCCAGGTCTTACTCCAGCAATACACATTCAACATTAGATTGTATTTCACACCTTGAAGAAAATCCTCTTAGTGAACATAGAGTAAAAGGTGAGAGAAATTTGATATTGACACACTTACAGAAATAAAAAGAACTCTCTAAAGAGACATGATAGTACAGCTTGACATGGTATGAAGTGGCCAAAAAATCTCAGAAACTACTGAAAAAGACTGAACAATGATCCAAACAAAGGAACACTGTGGCCCAATGTAACACAAAACCTGCTTCTGGTCAAGTATAATCTAATTGTGCTCTTATATGAATAAAGAAAGAAAATGATTTAAAAGACACATTCACATTGTCTCTTTCCTTCTATGGATTATCATCTGGACAATAAAAGCTCTCAAGTGAAAGCACATTTTCTGTGGGGCAGAACAGGAGTTCTATTTTAGTGCCCTGGTGGAACAGTGGCTAAAATGCTGTATTGATCCTGACCAGGAATCAAGGCCTCTCCTGCCTCCATGACCGTTGGGAATCAGAGTTCCTCCTCCACTCATTTTGTCATTTGAATACTTGTTGTCCAAATGATTTGAGAGTCATAGTTGCCTTTCCCCATACAATAGAAAGACACATAAAGGCATTTTCAAATTTGTGAGTGCTTGGTCCAGATCTTACTGCTTTTGGATTTCCTGCACTGAGGGGGTAGGTCTATGTTTATTATCAGTAGTGTGATGGCTCCTAATTAGATCTTGGCAGCCATCGCCAACTGTTTCTACTCGACATCATCAGTAAACTCTATGCCAGTTTCCTGCACAAGAAACTCAACAGCTGGCTGGAAGAGCATAACCTGTTAGTAGAGGAACAAGCGGGCTTTAAGGAAACCAGGTCCACAATACACCACTGCCTACTCCTCCAACATCTGACTGAAAATACTCTTCCAAGAGCCCAGTATCTCTCTACATTTTCAAATTGATGCAAGATTAGTCAGTGAACAGATTAAATTTAGTGGTTTTGCCATAAATTGTGATGCAAGAGATTAAATTTAACAAAGTTGCCATAAATTGTGATGTATGTATGTCAAATGCTTAAATGAATACATCACTATCATCATTATTAAAGGTGTACACCAGGGGTGAGCAACCTATGGCCCACAGACTGGACACAGCCCATGGTGCCAAATCATCTGCCCCATGCCCTCACCAGAAGTGGACGAGGATGCATTTATGACAAGTGTAAATGTGCCTGCGGCTGTTGTAAACACATTTACAGCAGCCATGGACACATTTTATGGCAGCATTTATGGCGAGGGGAACCACCAGTCTGGCCCTCTCAACTGTCTGAGGAAGCATGTCCTCGATTTAAAAAGGTTGGCAACCCATGTTTGGATTAGAGTTTTGGAACCTCACCATGTGGGTCCTACTGCTAGAGCTAAAATTCAGTGAGGTATTGACTAACAATGTAGTTGGTACCTAGTACAGCTAATCTCTCCAATTTATCTATCATGATTTTATCAATGTCAATCGTACTCAGATGCTTTTCCCCCCAACTCCTTTGGGATTGCTCCCAGTGCTCCTATCACTACTGGTATCACTTTTGCTCTTTTCTCCCAGAAATGCTGTACTCATTTTCCTCATCCTGATAGTTTATGACTTTTCAAACTTTTCTTCCACCCACCTGGGATCACCTCATCAATCAGCTTAACATTTTTCTCTCTCAAGCATAGTAATATCTGGTGTCTTGTGTTGCAGCTTCTTATCAGTTTGGCTCTTTTCAGATTTACCATATTTGCCGGTGTATAAGATGACTGGGTGTATAAGACAATCCCCCAACATTTCCACTCAAAATATAGTGTTTGTTATATACTCGCTGTATAAGACTACTCCCTCTTCCGCACACCTTCCACACACCAAATAAAACATAAAAGAACATCAGATTTGATTTCAACATGTTAATTTATATGCAAATACTTATGACATGCAGAAAAACTGTCACAAGGCTGTATGTTATCAAACATGTACAGTAAACATAAAACAGTGCAAGTGCAAAGTGGTACTTATTTATCTACCATATATACATGAATATAAGCCGACCCAAATATAACCCAAGGTACCTAATTTTGACCTTGAAATCCAGGAAAATAGATTGACCTGAGTATAAGCCAAGAGTGGGAAATGTAGCAAATGCTAGTGAGCTTCAGTAATTAAAATACAGTAATATTAATTATTTTATTGATTTTTTAGAACTGTACTTGCACCACCCACCAGTGGTGGCGCTGCAGGTAAAGTGGGTGGGCAGGTCAATTGCACTGAGGCAGGAAGTGTTGCTCTAGCCTAGCCTCTTGCTTCCCCTGCAAAGCATGGCTTTTTCCTCCATTTTGGGCAGAGCAGAGAGACCAGGGCAGAAGGTACCAGTAAATGAAACCCTTTCTTTTCCCCCACCAGTTTGAAAGGGAGACACAATTGTAATGTAGAGCTTCTTTCTTCATCTGGATGGCATGTAGAATGAGGTGGGCAGCTATGCCCATCCCAACTGAAGTGCACCCAGCGTATAAGACGACCCCCCCCCCAACTGGAGGCATGATTTTCAGGGTGAAAAAGTCATCTTATACACCAGCAAATACGGTATGTTCCCACCAGTATTTTGACAATGGTATTCCATAGTTGTTTCACAGATTCCAATATAACATTGTTGCAACTTGGTTATGGCATCCTTTGTACTTATTCTGTGTGAACTTGCTGCATGCACTCATAATGTGGTCCATTGTTTCATCCATTTATTTACAAAGCCTACACTTACTGTCAGTTCCAGGTTTTGTTCTTTCAATTTTTGCTTTAATTATGTTGTTTCAAAGTGCTTATTCTTGGGCACCAAATAAAAGTCATTCTGTCTCCTTTTTTAGGATTCTAGATTTTAGACATATCCAGTTATTATCCCTATATACTTTACCTTCAATATTTTTATACGTTGAGCATGTAATGGTTTTAACTCGCATCTCCTGGGTCTAACTCTTTATCCCCATCAGTGGCTCTTCCAGACTAGGTTGCTCACAGTTTAATCCAGGGACATATGACCTATGGCTCTTAGGCTATGTGCAATGCTCAGCTTGATCTGACCTGGCTCTCAGGCTAAGTCTGGAAATATGACACTCACATAAAAATTGTTCTCTGTATTTTTATTTATTTATTTATTTCATTTTGTCATGCTGACTAAAACCACCAAGAATTTTTCTTGTACCAGCAAGACTTTGCAGCTCCCTGCAAAAATGAGGCTCCAGTCTCGGTTCCTCTTTTTGTTTGGTATTGATTTGTGCTTGTTGTTCTTTGTAGTAAAGTGTCAAATTCTGTGAAGCTTAATGTTCATTCAGGTGGATTCTGCATAGGAAATACAATATTTTATGTACAAACTGTAATAAACCTCCACAACTTCATGTTTCTTCTGTCCATTCAAAGGAAAGAGGATTGTCAAGAACTTGTCAAAACACAACGTGTTTTGGCTTTCTAATCGCATAAAATCAAGCAGACTTTATAAAAATGTGAGGTGTAAAGAGTCAATTTTTTACCTCATTCATCACAACATATTGTAGTGTTAAGCCAAGGTTTCCCCATATTGAGTTATTAACTATTGTAAAATTTCAACTCCCAGAATTCCAGTCAATGTAACCAATGGCTATTGGTGATGGCAATTATAGGTCAAAAAATTAATCTAACATTTAGAGCCACTGCCTAAAAAGCAAGGTACAATTATTTTAGATTTGGACTTGGGATTCAAAAACATGCAACACATTTCTTGTTCTGAAAGGAAGGAAGGAAGTTGTCAACTGTTGCCAGAGTTTCCACTATCAGTGTAATATTGTGAATAATTAAATCTAGTAACATTTTTGTTATACCTTTACCTTACCCAATATACATTTCCAGGATCGATTTGTCAATCCAAATGATATCATTGGAAAATCCTTTCTCTCTCACACAAGTATGATAACAGAGATTTACTCTTCCCAAGAAAAAAGAAATCATACCAACCATTTAAGCAGACTTCTACTTCAAAAAATGCTTATCTCCTTGGTGAAGAGACAAACTAAATAAACTAAAGGTCAATGCAGTTTCTCTATCTCTCTTTTTCTCTATCTGGCTCTTTTTTTACTTTCAACTTTGTCTGTTGATTTCCTGTGACACAGCAACTGCAGCAGAAAAGATTTGTGCGTTTTGAACTCAGAAACAAAGTAAATGAGTGCTTGTAGGATAAATTATAGATGCCTTTGAACTGTGGTACTGCAGAAGACTCTTGAGAGTCCCCTGGATTGCAAAGAGATAAAATCAGTCAATCCTAAAGGAAATCAACCCTGACTGCTCTTTGGAAGGATGAATACTGAAGCTGAAGCTCAAGTACTTTGACCACCCAATGAGAAGAGAGGACTCACTGGAGAAGGCTCTGATGCTAGGAAAGATCAAAGGGAAAAAGAGAAGGGTGGCAAAGGATGAGATGACTAGATGGCATCATTGATGCAGTGGGCATAGATGTGGGCAGACTACAGAGGTTGGCAGATGACAAAGGAGCCTGGCATGCTGTGGTTCATGGGGTCGCAAAGGGTCAGACTCAACTGTACAACTGAACGGCAACCAAAGGATAAATTATAGTAGCTAGCATATCTCTTCTGAGTAACATTACACTGGGGAACAGTGATTTTGGTGCCTCACAATTTTCACCTATTTCTGGCTATATTTGGGTCACTGATTCCAAAAATACTTTCAGATATGTCCCATCAGCTCTAGTTTTTTAGATATGGCTTATTCACATTAGGCCAATTTAACCATACTGGTTGCATATATAACCAGAGGCATAGCAAGGGTGTAAGCCACCCGGGGCGGAGTGAAATTTTGCCGCCGCCGCCGCCGGCCCCCCCCCCCCAAAAAAAATCTGCCCACCCAAACATTTTTTGCCCACCCAAATATTTTCCCATCCCCAAAAGATATTTCCACCACCCCTCCTGCCTCCAGGAGCCTTCGATGCACGCCTGGAGGCATTTTTTTTTTCTGTTTGAAAAAAAAGGCAAAATCATACTTAAGATAAGGAGAAAAAAACTAGAATGCAAGCCTCCCTGGATGAGTCCATGGAGCAGCTGCAGAGTTGGACTAGTTTTGGGATGCACAGCATCCAGTCTCAACAGTAAAGGAGAGCACAGAGAATGACAAAAAAAGTCAGATTAGTTAAATTACACTTGCAACAACAACAGGAATAGAGCTTGAACAACATCAATAAGTATTATTAAAACAATCAATTTACGAACAGTGAGGCAAATACAAGTGTAGTCATAAGAGCAATGTATAATGACATCATAAATATCTCATGAACTAGAGCTGCTAGAACAAAATGGATGGCATTTTTGGAATCAGCCACCCCAAAATGCCCGGTCAGTTGAAAAATTTTAGGCACCAAGAAAATTTTTTTTGTTCCCCAGTTTTATTATTAATATTCTAATAATTTTATTTTATTGATTTATAATTCAAAATGTATTTTGTAAATATTTATCAAAGCTTGTGAATCGTGAAACTCATGAAAACATTTGGTACCTGGCCCTATCTCACTTGTGAGATTTGCTAATAAATAGAATGCTTTATGATATTTCTGTCTTACCAAAGTACCAAAGTTGGAAATCTACAGAGTTTAATACATCCACTAAGTTTTGTGCATTAAAAATAATATGAACAAAGGGTCCAGCTGAATCAGGAAGAACTTATTCATATTTCTGCTTTAGAAAATAGCATTTTACATAATTTTCAAGTATTTAAACAAAGTGGCCTAAAACATTGCAGAAGAATGTAGCACAAACAGTGGTGTGCTGGTGCACAGGGATACAGGGACTCATCCCGGTGTGCCCCAGTGACTGGTGCCCCCCAGAGGAAGGCAGAATTATGTCACTGGGTGACATAATTCACCCAGGTGCAAGATTTCTGCCACAGCCCATCCCAAGCTGGAACCTTCCAGGTAGTGGGGTGCTGTTTCCATGGGGTGGGTATCACCCTGCACCAACCAGCCGCATGCCCTGCCATGGCTGTTTGGTACAACCAGGCCAGCCCCATTCCCAGCCATGGCCTTGGTGGATGGGAAAGACCCACTGGGCTTCTGTGTGGCTTGCGCTGGCAGTGACAGTAACAGCAGCACCAGGTTGGATTCTGAGGGCAAAGGCAGGGGGTGGGAGTCTCAGAGGCTTCATCCCAGCAGCCATGGAAGGGGCTCCCTGAGGGAAAGGCACTCCTACATGCCTTCCCCTTGGGAACCCGCTTCCATGGCTGCGGGGACTAGGCCTCCGACTCTCGCTCTCTGTCTTCACCTTCAGATTGGAATCCGACCTGGGAGTGCCAGGGCCTGATGAGCGATTTTGCAGTGTTGAGAGGGGGGGGGAGGCTTTCCCCTTCATCTTTGCAGCCTTGCCTGCCAGGAACCCCTTTTTTAACTTAGCATGGTCTAGAGCAGTGGTTCCCAATTAGTGGTACGCATACCCCCAGGGGTACGCGAGATTGCATCAAGGGGTACGCGCAACAATCTCTTAACTAAAATATTAAATCCTAAAAAAAACAATAATGCAATAACAATTACCAAAAAATTATTCAATTTAATTAAACGACCAGTAGGTAAGTCAATCGTATGCATCAAGCGCTTTCTCCCACAGCAGCGGTTTTTCCCGCACCTCCTGCGTCTTGCATCACCCGATCGCGGCTGCCCCCGTTCCTGCCTATTTGCTCGTCATTGTCAATCAGTCAGTTCGGTTTATGTCACGTGAGCGTGTCGCTGTGCTTGTTATGTTGTTTTAATTGTGAATTAATAAATATCCATCGCACCGTGTCGTGTTGATCAGCCTTATATACCTACCTCAGTAAACAGTAAGATAATGTTTTAAAACTGTGTTTAAATTTGCACTTTCACTATAAACTGCAATACAATGTAAAATAAAAATAATATTCAAGCTGCTTCAGTTGTAAGCATGTTCGTGGATTCTGTTTTCTAGATCGTAAGTTACATTAATACTATTTTCATTGCAAATTTCAGTACAAAGCAATAATGTTTAATTTGTTTTCTACTATGTACCTACTTTGAATACAGAAGGACAAATTCATTTTTTTGACTGATCGCAGTTTCTGTTTTTTTTCCCTGTTTTCTAAGCTTTTTAATTACTTACATTACAAAAATACAAAAGCTGAGTTAATAAGTCCCCTTGTTTTTTAGATGGAACAGTGGATGCTAAGGCGCCAAAAGGTTGAGGAGGAGGTATCAGAAAATACTGAACAGTCGCCTGCTAATGATGTGTCACCCTCTACTAGTACTCTGACACACAAAAAAAGAAACCTTGAGGTGCTTTCTTTAAACATGAATATGAACGCCCTGCAAGCCTCTTTTCAAGTTAGTTATTTAATTGCCAAGCAAGCAAAACCGCGTACAATTGGGGAAAACCTTATACTGCCTGCAGCAAAAGAGATAGTGAAATGTATGTTCAGAGAAAAAATGGCCTGAGAAATTGATGTTATTCCTATGTCAAATAACACTGTCTCTCGTCGTATTGCAGACATGTCAGATAATCTGAAAGACCACCAAATTCAACGCATTTTACAAAGCAATTACTTTCTCATACAACTTGATGAACCCACAGACATATCAAACTTGGCTCAACTTTTAACATATGTGTCGTTATGTTCATTCCAAAAAGCTTAATGAAGAGTTCCTATTTTGTCGTGTCCTTCCGATTCATACTACCGGGGAGGACATATTTCACATGGTCGATGGTTTTATAAAAGAAAACAAATTGGATTAGTCGAATATGCACTGATGGTGCCAGAGAAATGACGGGTCGTTTTTCAGGACTTGTGAAGCAAATACAAGATGTAGCCCCAGAAGCAAAATGGACCCATTGTGGTATTCACCGAGAGGCATTTGCTTGTAAAAATATTCCAGCCTGCTTAGATAGTACTCTTAAAAATGCTGTGAAAATTGTCAATTTAATCAAGGCCCGTGACACAAACTCAAGAATTTTTACAGACATTTGTAAAGACCTTGGCAGCAAGGATGAGACCCTGTTGTTACATACTGAAGTGCATTGGCTGTCCAGAGGAAGAGTTGTTTCGAGAATATTTGAGTTGAGACATGAAATTGAATTATTTTTGACCGAGCAGGGACATGCCGAGTACAAACAGATGCTGATTGACCCTTTGTGGCTACAAAAATTGGCTTACTTGTCAGATATTTTTACAAAACTGAATGAGTTGAATTTGGGGCTTCAAGGCCAGGATACAACCATATTCACTATGCAGGAGAAGGTTGAGTCAACAATCAAAAAAATGTCTCTCTGGACATCTTTGATCGACAGATGTAAATATGATCAATTTCCGAATTTAAAACTTTTTTTGGAAACTACTTCTTCATCAGTGAATGAAGATGTAAAATCAGCCATAAAATGCCACTTGCAAAATTTGTCAACCGCATTACGCACTTATTTCCCAGAAATATCATCGCAATGGAACTGGGTAAACAACCCCTTTGGAAACTCTCCCGCTGATCACCTATCCATCTCTGATCAAGAGGAATTAATAGACATCTCATGCAACAATAGACTCAAAAGTTGGTTAATTTTTGGGCTGGTCTTAAAGACGTTTATCATGTCAGCGAAGTAGCAATAAAACATTTACTGCCATTTTGCACGACGTACCTTTGCAAGAGCGGATTTTCCACAATGACAAACTTAAAAACTAAACATCGTCACAGACTTCAACTCGAAGACGACTTGAGATTGAAGCTGATCAAAATGCAACCAGATTTTTCAGAGTTGTGCAAAGAAAAACGTGCACATTTGTCACATTAATGAAACATGTGTTCTCTGTCAAATATAAAATACACCTGATTTCATTTTTTATTTAACGTTCCTGCAATAAGGGGTATGCAAGTTTGAGGTATTTCTTGAAGTGGTATGTAGAAAAAACTAATTGGGAACCACTGGTCTAGAGAAGCCCACATCCAAAGCCTTGCTAGCACCACACACGACCACAAGCAACAATAGGTACCACCACCCTCAATTTCTTCTTTGTCTTAAGTTGCCTACATGGTTTTTAATTGCCAGGTGTGTGTGCATATGAGTGAAATCAGGAGTGGGGGGGGGGAGGGAGAGAATGTGTGTATATGTGGAAGGGAGAGAATGTGTGTGTGTAAAAAAAGTCTTGGGCAATGAAAGGAGCGTCATTTGGGCATTCCCTGAGCAGAATTTCTCCAGCAAAAATCCTTTCAACCCAGAATAATTTCTAACACAAAATTATTATTATTGACCCAGAGTGAGTGAATGAGCAAGTGAGCCAGTGTGTGTGCACACTCAAAAGTGCAGGAGCGGGAGGCTCAGGTGGTGGGGGTTGACAGACATAAACACATTCTCTCCCTCCCTCCCACTCCTGGCTTTTGAGCACATGCACACATACTGGATTGCTCGCTCACTCACTCACTCACTGGGTAAATAATAATATCGGGTTAGAAATTATTCTGGGTTGAAAGGATTTTTGCTGGAGAAACTCCATTTCATAGAAAATTAAAATACAGTACGGGAGTTCAGTCTGTTGGGGTTTCCTTATTTTGGGCTCTTAAATGGTTAAGGGGAGCAAATAAAGCTTCCCAGAGTGGTCAAGGGAAAGGATGGCTGGTCCAAGGGAAGGATGACAACCTCGGACAGAGATCTCCATTTCCTCTTTCCCTTTTCTGTGAGAGGGAGCGGGGAAGAAAAGGGTCAGTGGGGCCTCTTTTTGATTGCTAGCTCCTTGCAAAGGCTGCATTGCATGTAAGCAAGGCCTGGGAACCGGTTGCATTGCTTAGGGATGCAGCCAAGATCCTCTGGAACAGCCTGATTTTTGCAAAGACCATGGAGATGGTCTCAGGAGTTTGAATATCAGTCAGGAGTTTCTGGAACATTATCAAATTTGATGCACCACAACTAACAGGTTGTTATATGCTGCAATTTTGCCTGGGTCACTCAAACCATTGTCAATAAATGCTAGCTTATTGGGAAATGTATAATGCCACCATATGTGCTGTATTCACTCTTTGGATGTGATGCATCAGCTTGCAAGATAAGTTTATTTTGCAACCATTTGCATTAGGGCCAGACTTTGCAGCATGTGTGAATAATAACAGGGAATTTTGTCAGTTGTAAAAAGCTAGGTAAAGATAAAGGACTTGCTCGACAGCCAGTCATATCTTACTCTAGGGTTCAGTGCTCATCTCTGTTTACAGCCAAAGAGCCAGCACTGTCTACATCTGCAGACATTTCCATGGATATGTGGCAGGCATGTCTCAACACTGGAGTGCATGGAATGCTGTTTACCTTCCCACTGAAGTGGTCCCTATTTATCTACTTGCAATTTCTTGCTTTTGGACTGCTAGGTTGGCAGGAGCTGGGACAGAGACAGGAGCTCACTCTATCATGCAGTACTCAGGTCACAAATTGCTGACCTGCCAAACTTCCAGTTGTCAAGTTAAGCATATTTATCACTAAGTCAGGAGTTCTCAACCTTTTAAAACCAGGGACTGGGTCATACTCCCTCAGCTTCAGGGGCCAGATGGCCACCACATGGCACTTCCCTCCACCACATGGCACTTCCTGGTGTGGTGGAGGTGGTGGGAGGCCACATTGAAATAGTACCATGGGCTGCATTCAGCCCATGGGCCACAGGTTGGGAATCCCTGCACTAACTCACAACAGTTCCTTATTTGGTGACTAGGTACAGACAAATTGGTAATAAATCAATTTGATATGTGTTCAATGATTTAGATCAAAGCTTTGCCTTTCCATTATCCCAGGAATACCTGATCTATTTCTGCTTGTTTGACGTGGATCTGTGGATCTTAACTTGAAAAAGTTATAACCACCTCTTTTCTTCCTGGACAATGAGATTTTTTGTTTAATTAAGGAAGAATTGTTCCTAATTAAATGTGAGATATAATGCTTGCCTAACTTGGACATAAATTCTTGCCTACTGCCTCTATTTGGTGAGTCCCCGCATCAGCCTGGCAGAATTGGGGGGGGGGGCATGCCAAAGGTAATGGGAATGTATAGGATTTCTTCCCCCCAACCCCCCGTAGGCACACCCATCACTCCCTGTACACCACCCTCTCAAGGTGCCCAGCACACCCCTGAGCACAAATTGTAGCTATAGCCTCTGTGTAAGGTATGACCAACTGAAAACAGTCCAGGGATCTCTTTTTCATTGAGTAGGGCCACTAATGCCGCCCACCACTGCAGCTAAAGTGATAAAAATGCATGGCAGAAAAAGCTGTTTTAAACAAAACAGAAGTGTTTTAAAGATTTTCAGGAATTTCCAATTAAGTTTCAGTAGAAATGGTAAAGACCATCTAAAGGAAAAAGTGGGAAAAAAGAATTATGTATAGCCTGTCTACGAAGGTTAAAGAACATAATTATAAAATCTTGTGGTGATGGTATATGACACCAGTTCAACTAAATCAAACAGATAATAAATTTTTTTTAAAAAAATGTTGAAGATGACAACAGGGAACACGAACATATAAACATATGTGGTGGGATTGTGAAATCGTTTTTTATTTTTAGCACAAAATTGAACAAGAAATAGCTAAAATTTTGGATATTAATTTAAAATTGAATGGGAAAATTGTATTGTTGACTGATTTAGAGCAGGGGTGCCCAAACTACAGCCCATATGGGTGTGTTTTACATTTACTTCCAGGAGCGACAAGGGCTTTGCAGGCCAGATGAATTGGCATCGGGGCCCACATCCAGTCCCCGGGCCATAGTGAGCAGCTCCCTGAACCATGTGACTGGCCTGAAGCCCGAAAAGTTTGGGCACCCATGATTTAAAGGATTTGAATCTGGATGAAAATAAACAGGATTTACTAGCTATTTTATTTAGCAAGGCAACAGGTAGCTAAAAACTGGAAAGATGGTTTGAATCTAGATTTGAGTAAATTGTATATATTGACATTTGGGATATGGCACTTAATGAAAAACTCACATGGGATTTAAATACATATAAAAATGGATTTTAAAACAAAACAGATTTTGGGATACTTGGAAACCATTTCTGCAATACACATTGGAAAAAAATAAAGGAGACAAACCTGTACCGGAAGTAATGAGGTTTTGGCAGAATAATTAAATAATAGAAGGCAACTGGTAGATTGAAGGACATAGGGTTAGTATACTAGGGTGTTTTATGTATTTGTGTTATGAGAAAATTGAAATACCATATTAATGTGAACAATTTGAACAAAGTAATGATATACACATATATAAGTAGAATGGTTAAGAGAACTGATGTATGGAAATTATTAATTTGTATTTTTTAAAATATACTATTGTTATTCTTTTTACTATTATGTTTATGTAACTTTTGTTTTTTCTTTTTAAAATTTAATAAAATTTAAATATTTTTAAAAAAACATCTAAATATGTTTAGATTCTTGTTTAAAGGTGACTCCCTAATTTGCTCCTTCACTTTGAGAGGATAGATTGCTGTCGATTTCAGCCATTCTTTTTCTGAGGCATGGGGAGATGCAGAAAAAGTAACTTTGAGAAGCTTCATGTAGCTGATGGATTGGGTGTTGCCTCTCCCTGCTTTACAGATATAGGTGAAAATAATTTTGCTTCTCTTGTCTTCAAATTTCAATTCAACTTCACATATGTATAGACTCGTATAGATGGAAATGACCTTAAAGGACATTGTGTCTAAACTCCTATGGATCAGTGGATTAAATAATCTCATTTAGGTAGTCAGGCAGCCTTTAACTTCAGAATGCAAGATTTTTTCCTCCTAAAGACACTTTGTGTAAAGCCATTTTAAAATATTTTAGGTAGGTTGTATACAATTTAATTACACACTTTGATACTGACTATGAAACTATGTAATGCTAATATTATTGTCCAACTTCAACTTAATGTGTGAACAAAATCACCAGTACTTACTATTTCATAATGGATATCTCATTCACAAACTTTGAATCTGAACTTCTCAAGAAATAATAAAATTGTTATTGTCTGCCTGTATTTGTTTGTGATGTGAATTTGCTGTACAAAGTCCAATACATTTTATATAAGGGCCATGTCTTACTTGTCTTACTATTTGTGTACAGCAGCAAATATATAGAAAAGGGCTATGAAGTCTCTATTTTCCTCTTGTCATCTCCTGTCCCCTATCTCTTGTGACCATGGACATTTAATTCTTTCCTTCTAGGCATTTTTGTTTAGATCATGGTTTTCCATCTTCAATTCCCAGTAGCCCTGAAGTCGAAGAACATTTGTAGGCCCAAGGTGGGGGTAAACCCTGGCTAAGATGCTTTCCTATTTGGGACAGAAAATCATTTGAGCAAAAAAGACTAGAGGGGAAGAAGGCACATACTGCTAAAGATCAACCAGGCAAGCATTTGTATGTGGAGACTTCCCTTGATCTGGGAAGTCTGGTCATTCTGGCTTCTACAATCAGAAAGCTTGCAAGAAGAGAGAGTTTCATTTGAGTTTCCTCACAGTAGGAAGGAGGCCAGGAAACAGCACAAGTAATTGAGGCTGGAGCCAAAGCTACATCCTATGCCCACAATTTTAAATAGATTTCATGTGGTTGCACAAATTGGACATCCCACAGTCAAATTTTATTTTGTTACTTGCTTATATCCTTTAACAATGGCAATTTTGTCACAGAAACCAGTATGAATACAATAATAAATAAAGAAGGAAGGAAAGAACAATTTGAGAAGTACCAAGTTGAGACAGAACATTTGATGTGATAGCAGAAATAGCTACCTAACGTTGTTACTGAACTACAGCACATTCATCACCGTAAAGGTGATTTGAAGTACCAACGCCTGTGCTGAAACTGTGTGTGTGAATGTAAGATGACCTCTTCCCCTCTAGACTTCATTCTTTCTCATTATTCAGAACAATCCTGGAATATATTTAAAGCTTCTGCAAGAATTTCTCTATCCTCATGATTTTATACATTTCTATTCCAGTGTCCTGACTCTGAACCACTTTGAGTCCCACTGCTGGAAGAAAAGTGGCATAGAAGTGCAATCAATCAATCAATCAAGACTACATCATGTGAATAATATTTTCCAATTAACAGCTACCTGTCTGGCCAAACATCCCGCTATGGTAATGGAGTAGACCATACAGCCAGTGACTCAATGCTAAGTGTTGAGTGGCAGTAAATAAGCTGACTTCCTAAAGGAGCCAATGGCTACAGGTAGACGAGCCCCTTTAGGTGGGCTGATGGTCCCCTCAGTGGAGAAAATGCCTCTGAAAACCATCATACTGAGCAAAATGAGCAGAAGAAGAAATCTTATTCCCAGTGGTCATGGAGGTGGAAGAGACCATGTCAGATAGACTGACTGTGAAGACACACTTTAATAATATCCTCATGGCTGCAGCAGTCCATTGCAGTCCTGGTGTTAAATCCTGCATGTCTCATTTAATATGTGCCATAGGAGATGGCTCCATTATCATAGTGTGTGGGCCACTTCATGGCAAGCTGGGATCCATCTTAAACAATTTAACACCAATGACATTTTTCCTGCTTCAGGAAAAAATGCATTTCGAGATATGAGTTCTAGCCGACAATGACTATCAGCTTTCTGTGTCCACAGGTTTTCCATAAATGAATAGTTTGTAAATGATTGCACATTATCACTCTTTCCTGAAATGTGTGTTTTCAGAATTTTTCAATGTTAAGCAGGTTATATAAATGATTACACAGATTACATAAATAAAGTTTGAAAAACTATACATGTGTGAAGAAATTTATTCTCAAGTGCATCCAAAGATATTTTCATATTAGCTTTCTAGTTTCCCACTTGCAGATGAATCTAGATTGTGTAAAGATATCTTCATGATCAAAACAATGTTCACTTAATGAAATGGTAAAGCAAAGGTATGAGGGAGTGTAACAGATACAACTGAGAAATGTCAAGGACAGACAAACAATGGCTTCAAAGCACTATAAAACTTTATAACACCCTTTGGTAGATTGTGTCTGTGGTAATCTGTCATAGCTGACATTTATCATTGAAAGAGTTAATTCCAATGTGAATCAGATAACCTTTTCTAGTAATATGAAGGTATTAGATTTTAAAACCACTGTTTCACTGAAGTGAAGTGTTTGAGACATCACAATCTTACACACACACACACACACACACACACACACACACACACACACACACACACACACACACACCAAGTAGAATAATTATTCAGGCAACCCCTGCTTCACTATTTCTTCAGGTTTTATTCATCTACATTTCTTCTAATGTAGAAAAATCCAATTATTTCTGAAAACACACAAATTTAGAGAAGTCACAGACTTGTTGCTTCATCTGACAGAAACTGTTCTTATAACTATGAAAACCTGTAGACACAAATGCTTATATATATATATAAAGTCTAGACTTAGGTTGTAGGCAAGTGTGTGTGTGTGTGTGTGTGTGTGTGTGTGTGTGTGTGTGTGTGTGTGTGTGTGTGTGTGTGTGTGTGTGTGTGTGTGTGTGTGTGTGTGTGTGTGTGTGTATACACAAACAAAAATATATGAAAGTAAAATATTTTTCATAACCTTTAGAGACAGAAGAATTCCATTGCATAATGTTGATTTGTTCTGTGCAAGTATAAACCTGAATATGTTATTTTGGGGTGGGAAGAAGTCGTTTCACTGTTTACCATACTCGAAATTCCTCTTTTGTTTTCCAAGTGTCTTAATACTTTCATGGAGCAGACAGTTCTTTGAATTTGTTATGAATTAGTAGTACATTTTCTCACAATAGTTTAGAAATTGAATTATTTTTAACAATGCTTTTGTACTAATTTTCAACCATCGGTTACTTATTCTTTTCCCCAGTACTCAAAGCCATGTTTCAGATGTTTTCTAATGGAAATATTTCTGAACTCCTTAGAGGATATAATTAAATTATGGGTTCATACTTTAATTGAGTGAAATAAGGAGGGGGAAAGTAAAGGGAGGAGAATTTCTCTTAGCTATGGGAATGTAATGGATGCAAGTTGTTGCAACAATATTTCCAGTCTGTTCTGTAATCATAACACTAGACATTAGTTGCACATTTATTTAAGCAATTAAGCATGAATGTGGCATTATTGTCAAGGATGTGATGTATGACCTGAAAGTAATTTGGTTAATGAGGAACAAGAAGTGCTTTCTAACTAGGGCAGGTATTACTTTAGCACCATTGCTAATTATCCCAACAAGCTTTAGTCAGACTATTCTGTAGTCCAGCCTTATTGCTATTACAGGTGATGTCCAAGAAAAAAAAGCTATCTTCTTTTCATATATGTCTGTCTGTCTCTTCTTTCTTTCTTTCTTTCTTTCTTTCTTTCTTTGTAACAGAAGACAGCTCAAATTATAAATCTACTCAGCTAAATTTTCTGAATCCTGGGTTGTTGGTTCCAGTTCAAGCCAAGACCTACAGTACAATTAACAAATGATTTATGAAGCAGGGCAGCTTCTGTGTTTTACTCTTAATAAAGTCAAACACTTCCTTGGCTGGATTAACAATGATATGATGTCTGGATCTTAAATTCATGGTGTGTCAGAGTGCTGTATCTTTAGTTCACGTGTCTGTCATTTTGCTTGACACCAACCCTTCTCCCGTCGACCTCCTGAATTTGGTATATAAAGAACATGTCTGTAAGTTTCATTCCTTGTCTGATGAGGTGGACTTGATCCACGAAAGCTAACAATAAAAATATAGCAGTTAGTCTTTAAAGTGTAAATTGTAGATGCCATGGGCACAGAACTGGGTGGATTGAGTAGGATGGTGGAGGACAAAGGTGCCTGGAGGGGGGTGATCCATGGGGTCGCAAAGGGTCAGAATCGACTATGTGACTGAATAACAACAAAAGCACATCTCAACATATTTCCAGAAATGCAAAGTCAGTCAAATAATACTTTTTCAGTGGGGGTAAGTTTTATGCAGCCAGTAATAATCCTGCATGATTCTTTTAGAGCTACGTCCACTTGTTTAAATGAGTATAGAATGAGTATAGTCTGCTGTAGAGTAGCACAAGATCAAAGCTGCTGCTCTTATGGTTTGTAGATGTGCACAACCAATTTCATAAGTTGGTGACAACTTTGCACCTGCTCCCTTCCAAAAAAAGAACAGGACACAAAGTTGGAAATAACTAGGGCCACACTTTATTAATAACAAAGAGTGCAACATGAACCAAACTGTGGGCTTGTCCCTTCCAGATCTTTGGAGGGGCCTCACATAGTATGGACTACAGACAGGAACCAGAGGATTGGACTGGACCCTGTCCATCTGATATGGATGAGTCCCAACTCCCAGGGAATGACACCTTCAGGCTTCCACCCCTAGTCAGTCATCCTACAGATTGTAGTGTTTCTCAGGCATCTGGGATAACTAATTGCCACAAATCCAGCTCCTCGCAGCTCTGGGTTTAACTGCACAATCAGCTGGGAGGAATACCACCCTACACTGGACTCACCCTAAGGCCAATCACTCAGCACAACCCACCCAGTGTGACCTAAAGAAGCCCCCCATCAATTGCGCAAAGCCCCAGGCATCCAAAACAGGATAGGCCAATCACTGTGTGGTCCAAAACAAAAAAAATCCTATTTGGCTTTAGAGAGATCAGCTACACTTGTACTGAACCAAAGGGTGGGTGAGTGGTTCACTGCCTTGATGCTTAATGCCCCAACTGCCTATCCCCTGCCACAGGGAACAAGGTAATTGGCCCAAAACCACAGCCCGACTCCAATCAAAGCAAGGGGTGTGTGGGAAAGAGCACCTGCTTGGTGCAATTGCACATGTGAATGCTAGTCTTCAGTTTAAGTGTGTACAAAGTGACACCCAAATACCTTGGGGTACAGCAATGCTTCAATATCTTGTCTTTCCAACTAAATTCAGATTTTTCTCTTTGATTCTCTATGTTTTAATTAAAATATACAAACCTGTGTTTTTAAAAGGTTTGGTTTCAGCTGGTTGTTTTTTTTTTAATATCATAAATGGATATATCTACCCAAGGAAGCTGAAGGTTGATGGACACTAAAAGGTTATTCAGAAACATGCATTAGTCAAGGGATTATGGGACATCCCATTACTATGGTAAGGGAGTAGACGGTACAACCAGCAACTCGATGCTGAGTGTTGGGCAGCAGTAAATAACCTGACTCCCTAAAGGGGGCAATGGCAACACGTGAATGAGCCCCTTTAGGTCCCCTCAGTGGAGGAAATGCCACTAGAAACTATCATATTGGGCACAATGGCAAAATGAGCAGAGGAGAAACCACTTCACTATTCTGATTCGCAATGGTCATGGAGGTGGAAGAGGCCATGCCAGATGGACTGGCTGTAAGGCACATCTTGTTAGTATCCTCAAGGCTGTGGCAGTCCATTGTAGTCCCAGTGTCAAATCCTGCATGTCTCCTTTCATATGTGCCACAGGAGATGGCTCTATGATTACATTGTGTGGGTCACTTCAAAACAAGCTGGGATCCACTTTAATCAAATTCACACTAATGGCATTTTTCCTGTATCTAGGAAAAAATATATATAACTGGATACAAGTAGCAGTCAATGACGATGATGGGACATTATGAAAGTTTATATACCACAACTAACAGGTTGTTATATGTTGCTATATATATTGTATGTTATATGTTGTTATATTATACCACCTTCACAGAAACTACTTCAGTAGACTTCTCATCCACAGCTTAGCCTACCTCACAGAAAAAGGATGAACTCACACAATTGTCAATAGATGATGAAGGTTAAACTCATTAGCAAATGATTAATGCCAGGTTTTGTCTTCCATCCTCCTACTTACCATCTGCAATTCAACAGGGGAAACTTCAGGCCTAATCCGAATAACAACCAGAGATCTTCTGCTATTACAATATTAATTTGTGTACTTAAGTGTTACCTCTGTACCTGATGTGTATTAACTGATGCCATGAAGTCTCACTCTTATGTCTGACAAAGTGGACTTGATCCACGAAAGCTAACATTAAAATAAAGCAGTTAGTCTTTAAAGTGTCACAAAGTTTTTGTTTTATTGTTTTGTTTACTCTCTGATATACAGAAACATACAGTAGCCTTGTCTTTTAATTATGGATACTTAAAATATTGTAAAAAAGTTCCCCTTCCCAGTTTCAACAGCCACAAATGAGAAAAGAAAACAAACATCAAATATTTAATTACCACTCATGAAATATCTCAAATGAATCTCAAATACTCCTGTAATTTTATATCTGAAAGGTATCCATGTCATAATTGCAAAGCTGAATTTAATTATAAGAGAAATAGACAATGAGCAATTCTTCCTCTTTGGTTTCATTTGTTTTGTATCTGCCATTTTTCATTTATTTAACAATTTATTTTCTTTCTCAGTTTGATTGCTGTATTGAGTTGCTTGTCTTACTTTTTAAGGACTACTAAAAATATAATGTATAGTAATCAATTCTTCTGTTTTTTAATGGTTTGCTTTATCACAGATGCATTAAGATAACAAGTGAGTTGTTTCTTTTGCTAATGTTTTCACATTTTGCCTGTTGAAAGAAAAAAGGAAATTATATATCTCTCACTAAAAATTCAACTTTTCCAGTTAAATTATAGTTTACTGTAAACTTCAGCAGCCATCACACAATAAGAATTTTTTTTAGGTGGAACAATACATTAATTTTATTCTTGAACAGGTTACACATTTGACAGGTATTGTTTAAATAAACTTAATTTAAAACCATTGTTTTACATTGTAAGATTGCTCCTATTCATGGGAAAATGTTCAATTGATAAAGAATGCTGTTACAAGCTATGTTGTTGCTCAGTCGTATAGTCATGTCTGACCCTTTGGGACCCTATGTACCATCACACGCCAGGCACCCCTATCCTCCACCATCCTCCTCAACCCACCCAGCTTTGTGGATGCCATGCAGCCATCTCATTCTCTACCTTTCCCTTCTTCTCCTATCCTCAACCTTTCCAAGCATCAAGGCTTTCTCAAGTGAATCATCTCTTCTCATTTGATGTCCAAAGTAGTTTAACTTCATCTTCAATATTTGCCCTTCCAAACGGCAGACAGGGTTGATTTCTTTTAAGATTGTCCTATTTGTTTTTTGTGCTCTCCAAGGTACTCTCAAAATTCTCCTCCAGCACCACATCTCAAAGGTTTCTATCCTTCTGCACTCAGCTTTCCTTATGGTCTAACTCTCACAACTGTACATTACTTCCAGAAATACCATTGCTTTGATTATGTGGACTTTTGTTTGCAAAGTGATGTTTCTACTTTTAACTATAGCTTTTAACTATAGCTTTTAACAAGCTATACTATACTATACTATACTATACTATACTATACTATACTATACTATACTATACTATACTATACTATACTATACTATACAGTAATACCTCGGATAACGTTTACCTTGGATAACGCTAAAATCACATAAAGTTAAGTAATCTGGGGGGAGAATTGGATCGAATAACATTAAAGTCCTATGGGATGGATCGGATAACAACCGCTAAAGCCTGTGCGGTTACAATGTATCTCTATGGAGCTTTAACGTTATCCGATCCATCCCATAGGATTTTAACATGCATCAGATAACACTAAAAATCGGATAACATCAAGACTTATGGAACCAAGTTATCTGAGTTATTACTACTATACTATACTATACTATACTATACTATACTATACTATACTATACTATACTATACTATACTATACTATACTATACTATACTATACTATACTATACTATACTATACTATACTATACTATACTATACTATACTATACTATAGAGATTAAGCTTTACATCAGAGATCCACAAACTTTTTATACTGGGGATCAGTTCAAGGTCCTCCAGACTGTTGAGGGGCTGGATTATTATTATTTTTTGAATGGAATTTATTTCAATGGGAAGTGTGAGCTGCTTTTGGCTGATGAGATAGTCAGTGTCTGGTTCTATGTCTGTCACTGCCAATCATGTGATGTGAGTGTGCATCAGTTAGTCTGCTTCTGATTGGAGATTTCAGATGGAGGAAGAGGTGGAGGACGTGGCTATGGTAGTTGAGGGTTGGATGGGAACAGCAAGGGAGACTTGAGGAGGATCAGAAAAGGAGGGTTGAAAAAGGCATGCGGCAGCTGGGCAGCTGGGAAAGTGCAAGGTCATCACCAGCCTCTCCACCAGCACTTTCCCAACTGCCCAGCTGCTGCGTGCCTTTTTCAACCCTCCTTTTCTGATCCTCCTCAAGTCTCCCCGATGCTCCTATCCAACCCTCAACTACCACAGCCCCCTAGTGTGCTCAGGATGATGTCATCCTGAGCGCACCAAGGGGCTCTCTTAGCCCTGCGAAGTTTGACTTGCAGGAGACTCTGAAAATTTGCCTGAGGCAGCAATCAGCTTCAGCATAGGTTGCTGAGGGGAAAGAATTGAGTGAGAGGCTGCTCAGAGCAGCCTGGAAGGAGCGCAGTCATTGCCTCCATCACTACCACTGCTGGCGTCAGGTGGGGGGGCGAGTGGTGGTGGTGGGGCGTGGTCCATGGTGAAGCCTGGGTGCTCACCTTGGGCTGCATTAATTATATGCAGGGGGCCAATTAGGCCCATGGGCCAGAGTTTGGGCACCCGTGCTTTAAATATACAAAAGCTGCATACAGAAATGTTATAGAGCTGGGGGAATATTTGTTTATAAGATGGTCAAGTATTGGGCAATCATCTAATGTTGAGTGTTTCTCTCTGAACCCTACCTGCTCGTCTGCCATAAGGTTACAATCTTATAACCAGTCGAGAAGTTTCCCCTGAAGATGTACTGCATAAAGTTTACTTATGACACTTAATAAACTTATCAGTCTATAATTAGCTGGGTTGTTCATGTTCCCTTTTTTGTGAATAGGAACAATAATTGCCACCTCCCAACTCCTTGGAATTCTGCCTGTTTTGTCAATAACTATAAATAGTAGTTACCAAAAAAAGAAAAGAAAAACCAGACAAAGAGGAGGAGGAATCTGTCCAAAATTGTCCACATCTGATACAATTCCAAAATTAAAAGTTGGGCTTTTTAATAATTTAAGCAGAACTAAAGTATACCACACCCAACTAGAGAAGGCCTTTGGGCATGAACAACCAGCTGTCCAGAATCAAGAACTGAGTGGACAATGCTGAGATTTCTGATTTTTCTTTACAGTTTTTATTTTAAAATCAGATTTTATTGGGCTGCCATCTAAAGATAGAACACCTTCAAAAAGAGGGATGACCTCAGAGAGTTGTTGTAGCAGAGAACTGTCTTTTGTGCAAAAATATGAATGGCTGACACAAGACTGGCTACTGAGGCTTAGGAGGGGTGGATGTATTGGTCCAGTTGCAGAGCTGAATTCTAATGGAGATGTATCATGTCTACTGGGTTTATATTCCTCTTACAAAGATGGCCCTGTTCAATGTGATACAGCAAACAACTTGGCAGGAATGTCAGCAGTTTGATTCCTGAGTACTGCAGGACAGAATGAACTCCCGTCTTTGTCCCAGCTCCTGCCAACCTAGCAGTTTGAAAGCAAGAAAGTGCAAGGAGATAAATAGGGACCACTTCAGTGGGAAGGTAAACAGTGTTCCGTGTGCTCCGGTGTTGAGGCATGCCTGCCACATGACCACGGAAACCTCTTCAGAAGCAGATAGCACTGGTTCTCCAGCTTTGTAACAGAGATGAGCACTGAACCCTAGAGTCAGAAATGGCTGGCTTTTGAGCAAAGGAAACCCTTGCCTTTACTCTCCTATCATTGATTGGGTTCTTAAAACATTTACAATCAGAAGTTTTTTTTAAAAAAGGTCATTGAGATTTTTTTAAAATGACGACATGGTACCCATCATAGAAAAAAGTAAGTTTGGGAAGTGAAAAGTTTTGTCACATTATTCCACTTTAGTACCTGGAAAAATATAGTTTTTAGACTTTGGCTTCTAGAATTTCAGCCAAGCATGCAGTGTCACCAAACAAAGTGTCTATTTTAAGTTCACCAATCCCTTGCTTTCAACTCCACCAGCACTACAGTTAAATGAGAGAATTACATTTTATAGCATTTTGAATTCTGGACAACATCTAAACAGCAGCATATGTTTTTGAGTGATAATGGAGGTTTTTTTTTTTAATGACAGCTAAAGTATTGTTAGTAAATGATGAATTTCCTGCTATAGCATTTTTAACAAATGACAAATTCAGATAATGTCATTTCCATTGTATTGCTTGGGGAAGACATTAAAAAGATCTTATTTGCCTGGAACATTTTTATAACAGTGCTGCAAATGATATAGTTATTGAATCTTCTGTTGTTTTACACCATGTTTTGCTGTTTTAGACAGCTTTTTGGTGTTCTGTTTCTCGTTTATATATTTTAAAATGTTTTATAGCATACTTTGAAAAGAACATAAAACTAAAGTTTTACAGTAATCAACAATCTAACAACATGATCCTATACAGATCTACTCAGACAAAATACCCATTGCCTTGCAGTTTGTTGTTGTTCAGTCACGTAGTCGAATTTATATTGCAGTTTATATTACTAAAATAACAGTGCATTCAGCATGGTCTCAATGAAGTAGTAACAATGGAATACCTGTAATTACAAATGTCTTATACAAATGAACATGGCATTTCATCATTGGACTGATAGGATTTTAGCTGGAATGTGTGAAATGTATTTGGTAAACTAGTCTGTTCATAATTTTTTTTTGAATGTCCTCAGAATTCCTCAAGTTTATTTTTAATTTCATTTCAGGAGTTATATGCATCTGCAGCCTTTTTCACTATGAAAAGTTGTCCATTTGTGTAATATTTGATAGGTGCATTGTTCAGTATTCCAAAGGGAATAAGGGAGAAGACTTATACAAACAATATGTATACAGGGTAAAGGATACTAAGTATGACAAACTACATTTCCAACTCTGTATATTTCCATTTAAGTTGTAGAGCTCCTTCAAATATTCTACTCTTTAAGGTCAATGATGGTATGTTTTATCTTCCTTGTGATCGATATTCATCTTCTTAGCAATCAATCTTGACTGAGGAGAATGCCTGGTTTCTCAGCCAATGACCTTGTAACTGGCTGTTACTTTGACTCCAGTGAGCCTTATTTATTAAAATGGATACTCCAACCATACTAGTCATCATTAATCATCAAATCTTGTTAAACAAACTGAGCTATCATTAGGGGATCACCTCTCCCTGTCTTGGCTAGCTTCAGGAGGCCTTATCTGATTGATCATTCTCTGCATGTTGTACAATTTGAATTTCTATTTGAATTTCTGTTTTGTGATTTCCCTCTTCATGCCTCACTCATATGCCCTTTTAGGCTCTCTGTACACAAATTTGTTAGCTCTCATTACAACATATTATTGGTCTCCAGTTGCATTATCATGCAGATAGTATTCTGTTGTTTGAAGGTCTTTTTTGACTTTTCTGAATTGAGTTTTTCATGCTGAGAGCATTTCCTGAAAAATAAGAATGAGTATTATTATTTTAATCTTTATTTCTACATACAAACAAAAACCCCTCAGTTGGCACCAAGTAGCATTTTTGACACCTACTACCTCTGTAAAATTGTCACTAGTTAAGTTAAACTGCCAACATGGTTTCCCCTCCCCTACAAAACAGTTAATACAAACAAAGTAGTTTTTCTGACAAGAAAACATGTCTACTTTTTCTACCTCAAAGAAAGATTAAAGGTGAAAAAAGTCTCTCAGAAAACAGCTCAGAAAAAGTACTTTGCTTGTCTGCAGGTATATATGAGGAAGCACCATGTCATTTGCATATTTCCCTTAGTAAGCTATGCAAAACACTGCTACTGCGAGGCAACTTTTGCATCACATTTTGTCATGTGCTAAAGACACTCCTTGGTTATGGTTCAGTTTAAAAACTCATAGATGCCTGTAAAAATAAATGTGACACAGTGTGTAGAATCTAGGACACCTAGATTCAAATAATTATGCAATGACTTTTCACACACCATTTTTAGGTGTCTGCCTATCTTTCATTCCAACCCCCACATTGCGTTTATGAAGAAATTTGCAAAATGTTGTATGTTTTTATAATATTTCATGACCATTTTCACTGGACAAAATCAATAGGTACAACTATTCTTTGCTGTTGAAAATGAGAAACCTCTTATAAAGGAAAAAAAAGGGGGGGGGGAGTTTTAACCTTAATTTTAGTACCACAATAAATGGTGGAATCACCTGCCATTCAAAGAGAAGTTAAATGCCACCCCAGGTGGAAACTATTGGCAAGAAAACAAAATCACTCACTAAAAAAAGAAAAGAAAAACACTTAAATTCTTTTTATCACTTGCATGAATAAATTGATTGATTTTGGAGGATTTTTTTATAATAAAATAAACAAAAGCAAAAGTTTCACCGATCACTATGAATACACAGTTAAAGTGCTAAGGGTGTGTATGACACACAAGCTTTAGAGAACTTTTTTGACATACAAATATATTTCCCAGAAATCGAGGATTATTTGTGGCTTCTTACTGCACATATATCAAAGGCCAGGCTGTGTTTTTTGTTCAGCAATGTATGAAATGGTACTCAGTAATGAATCTCACTTTTTTGGGGAAATTATTGTACTGTTTGTTCCACAGCAGCTTCTTAGAAGCATGATATGGGCTATTATAATCACATGGATCAGTACAGTACTGATTCCTGAGAATCCAGTGATGATATTGTACAGCAGAGGAAAACAATACTTTACAAAGCAATCCAAAAATTGGGGGGGGGGGGACCCCAATATTTATAAATTTTCAACTGGACAGCAGATTGGTATTAAATCTGCCACAGTTACAGCAGAGAGCCTGCTCCTCAAAAAAACAGGTTTTCAAATGGGCAACAATGTATTTTAACACTGATCATGCATGATACAGGTTTACCAGGAAGAGTGGTTTTGCAAAGGGTAAGATTGCTCAAAAACCATCATATCCAACTCTAGGGTTCAGTGCTTATCTCTGTTTATAGCCAAAGAGCCAAGACTGTCTGCATCTGCAGATGTTTCCTTGGACATGCAGCAGGTATGACTCAACACAGGAGTGCACAGAATGCTATTTACCTTCCCACTGAAGTGGTCCCTATTTATCTACTTGCAATTTCTTGCTTTTAAACTGCTAGGTTGGCAGGAGCTGGGACAAAGACGGGAGCGCAGTCCGTCCTGCAGTACTCGGGAATTGAAACCTTGGGAACATCACCTTGCAAACAAAGGTTTGCATAGTCAAAGCAATGGTATTCCCAGTAGTAATGTATGGTTGTGAGAGATGGACCATATGGAAAGCAGAACACAGAAGAATAGATGCCTTTGAAATGTAGTGTTGGAGGAGTGTCTTGAGAGTACCCTGGACAGGGAGGAGAACAAAAAGGCAAATTTTAGAATAAATCAACAGCTCCTTGGAAGGTCAAATATTGAAGATGAAGCTAAAATTCTTTGGACATCAAATGAGAAGAGAGGAGAGACTTGAGAAAACCTTCATACAGGGGAAGATTGAGGGCAAAAGAAGAAGGCTAGATGGTATTGTTCATGCAATGGGCACAGAGTTTGGGAAAGTTGAGGGCAGTGATGGGATATTCCCGGTTTGCACTGGTTCACCCAAACCGGTATCAACATTCCCGGGTGATTCGCCGAACTGGTAGCAACCACGCGGGATTGTTTTTTGTTTTTTTTAGGCATCTGATTTGGATGCCTCACTGGCAATAAATAAATAAATAAATTTGGAGCCAAAATGGCTCCCGGGTACTGTGCATCCGTCAAACCTTCATTTGATGCATGTGCAGTTTTTGGCAGCCATTTTGGCTGCTGGGAAAGGAAGGGTGCAGGGAATGCCTGAAGAAGTGGTGGTGGCAGTGGCGGCGGCCTTTCCATGCCTGGCCCCGCCTCCCCACCAGGATGCCTTGCCATTGCGATGGTTTGCCACCGCCATGGTTTGCCGCCACGCTGCTGCCTCTGCTGCTTCCAAGGGTAAATGAGGGGTTTGTGTTTGGGGTGGGTGGGCAGGTTTATTTGTGTTTGGGGTGGGGGTGGGAGGGTGGGGGGTGTATTTTTATTTTATTTTTATTTCTTTCTTTATATTCTTTAATTTATTTAATTTATTTATGGGTTTGTATTGTGGTTGTTTGGGTGGGTGGGTGGGTGGATTGAAGGGTGTGTGTGTGTGTGTGTGTGTGTGTGTGTGTGTGTGTTTATTTTATTTTAATTTTATTTTATTTTTAATTTTTAAATTTTTTTTGGCCCAACCCATAACATCATGACGTCATAACATTGGCTCTGCCCATGACATCATGACACTGGCCACACCCACAATGTCCGTGACATCACGGCGTGGTAGCAAAAAAATTGTCATCTCATCACTGGTTGAGGGAGATGGTGGAGGATAGGGGTGCCTGATGTTTGGTCCATGGGGTTACAGGGGGTCGGAATCAACTGTACGACTGAACAACACAACAACCTGGGAATTGAACTCTGATCTTCAGTGTCAATTTCAGGTCAGCTACATTTTCCAGCTATTATGAAAAGGAATTTTTCATGGAAAGGATTATAGCTCAATTTCAGGTCAGCTACATTTTCCAGCTATTATGAAAAGGAATTTTTAAAATAGGTTTTTTTAAAGAGTGACAGGCCTCCAGAAAGGAGGACATTTTGCTATGTATCTTGGAGAAACTAGCAAACAATTTTGTAAGGCATGTACAAAGTATTTTATTAAGACAAGACTTTGGGAATGCAATTTGCAATACATCTACAAGCACATGGCTGTGTTTTACTCCAGTGCTTTTAGTAAATATTGTATCCTGACATAACAGAAAACAAAAACAAAAAAAGTAATAAAACAAAAATACTGCAGCTCTTTAAAGTTTTATTACTTTTTTGTTTTTGTTTTCTGACATGCCTGAACCACAGACTAACATGGCTACTATTCCAAAAAATCCTGACATAAGTTTTCTAAGGAGAAAGCAGCTCCTCCTTTAGGGTGGGGTGGGGTGGGGTCTGAACTTTTAATCTTGTCTACAAGATCTAATTAGTTGACTCTTAAGTATAAAATAATATAGAGCAGTGTGTTTCCAAACTTTGGTTTATGGTCATCAATTCCTGGAAGCCTAAGTCAATTCCTCAGAGTACTGATCAGCCAATGTACACCCCCTGTGGGGTGTGGGTTCCACATTAGAAACCACTGATCTAGGGAAAACAAAAAGGAGACAATTCCCCCTTGCACTTTCAGGCACCCCTATGCTCCACAAACCAGCTTTGGAAGCACTACAGAGACCTACAGCATGGAAAGGAGAAGGAATATTGATCAGACTGACATTGCAGCACTAACACATCATTGAGCTTGGCTCACATTTATGGATGGTGGGCCAAATTGAGGGAAGTTTGGATGGTACAATTCATGAAGAATGGAAATGTCTTGGAAAGAAAAGGAAAGGAAATATTTGCTAGATGCATTATTTGATGCCCATAAATCAGACCTTTCATGCTAGTATAAACCACTTATCTCATTTGTCTTAATCACCCTCATTGATCATGAATACAGTAATTGTTTGTTGGCTAACTGCAATTAAGTAAAAACATATTAATGTCTTCTTGATTCATACTGTCTTTGCACTCCAATGGGACTCCCTTGGAATCATAACTATACTTGTCTGCCATCTTTTTTCCTTGAAAAGAATTCAAAACTGTTCATAAGAGAACTGGAAAAAAATCCATTTTTCTTTTAAAATACAATGGCTATGTTCCATTTCAGAAAATATGTTGGCTAGGTGATATTGTTGATGCAATGGGCACAGAGTTGGGCGGGTTGAGGAGGATGGTGGAGGATGGAGTGCCTGGCATGCAATAGTCAATGGGGTCACAAAGGGTCAGAATCGACTGTGCAACTGAACAGCAACAGGACAACGGGGGATAACGGGCTACAGCTGAATCCCGGCAAGACTGAGTGGTTGTGGGTAAGGGGCCCTGTGTTAACACAGGAGCTGCCAACTTTGGTTCTGGATGGGGCAGTCCTGCCCCAAACAGACCCGGTGCGTAATCTGGGGGTCCTCCTGGACTCACGGCTACTGTTCGAAGAGCAGGTGGCAGCCGTGGCAAGGAGGGCTTTTGCACAACTTCGTGTAATACGCCAGTTATGCCCACTCCTAGACCGGGACGCCTTGCTCATGGTCACACATGCATTGGTCACCTCCAGACTTGACTACTGTAATGCACTCTACATGGGGCTGCCCCTGATGACCATCCAGATACTCCAGCTGGTCCAAAATGCGGCGGCCTGGGTAGTGATGGGGTGTGGGCGTTATGCTCATCCCTCACTGCTGCTCCGGGAGCTGCATTGGTTGCCAGTATGTCTCTGGGTGCAATTTAAGGTGCTGGTTATTACCTTTAAAGCCCTATATGGTAGTGGGCCAGGATACCTAAGAGACCGCGTCACCCCAAGAACATCTGTCCATCCCACCAGGGTGGATCGGAGAGGCTCCCTTGTTATTCCATCGGCAAGAGAGGCGCACCTCACCTACACTAGGAGGAGAGCATTCTCCGTGTCTGCCCCAACCTTTTGGAACCTCCTGCCCACTGAGCTGCGCCTTCAACAGAGCTCCTGCTCTTTCAGAAGGGCTTAAAAACCTGGCTGGCAGGACTAGCATGGGGACCCAGGAATGTGGGCTCTCATGCTGGGTGGCTTACTTAATGGACAGCCACCCTTTTGGGTCGGAATTTTTATATAATTTGTGTGCAGCTTGTACACTGTTTTAACTTTTTATGATTTTTAGAGTTAAACATTAAGTTTTAATTATAAATAGCATTAATATAGATTATCCTATGTTTTAACCTTGATGTAAGCCACTCAGAGTCGGGTTTACCCGATTGGGGCAGGGTAGCAAATGCAATAAATAAATAAATAAATAAATAAACAAGAATGCTTTTAATAAGCACTGTCTAACATGTTTTGCTTTTATGTAATTTGTGAAATATCATTATCTATCTATTTATCTGTCTATCTGTCTGTCTGCCTACCTATAGTGACTCATAAATACATAAAAACAAATACAATTAACAATATAATAAACTATATCATTAAAGAACAATTAAATTTGTAATGGTATTTTAAAAACTGCCAGTGAAAACCATTTTAAAACTGATATTCACATGAAAAACAAACACAATTAACAATATAATAAACAATATCATTAAAGAACAATTAAATTTGTAATGGTATTTAAAAACTGCCAGTGAAAACTATTTTAAAACTGACATTCACATGACAAACAAACAGACAAACAAACAAACAAACTAGTATTCTGACTGAGAGCAGGAGAGACAATACTGGCCTCTCAGGAGAGAATATTCTACAATGTGGTAGGAGCTAGTGAAAGTGTCCTTTCTTGCATCCTTGCAAGATGTATTTGTAAAGTTGTGAGGCCAAAATAAAGGCCTCTCATGAAGGTTCTTAAAATCTGGACAAAATCATATGGAAGAGTTATGTTCCTTCAAACAACCTGGATCCATACTGAATATGACTTTAAAAAATTGACCTGGAACAGGTCTGGCAGTGTGCAAATTTTTAGAAACTTGTATGTTTCTTTCTTCCTGCAACCAGCCTCAGTCAGCACTCTGGCAGCAGTAATTTTGTGGGGAAGTACATTGTGTGTCCAACGTAGCAAGTTCAGAAATAGTTTCTCAAACATTCTTTGCAATGCAGCTTCCAGGATATTCTGATCAGTGCTATTATTATTATTGACCTTGAATGTGCAAATAGCATTTGCTTTCCTTACAAAAGACCTATTCCAGGTGCAAATGCAAATTGGTGTTCCTCATTTGTTGCTAGAGAGAAGCATCACTGCCTCCATTTTGAGGACTTTTGGGGGAAGGAGCTGGTTCTAGAGATTCCCTGAATGACGAGCTCCTATTTTAAATGTACCATTATACTATCAGCTATAATTCTAATATAAATTGTGACAGAGCAGAAGGTAAGGACTTGCACCAAGGTTATAAGGTATGTGGCAGGCGGAAATCTTGCTCTACTTTGCAAAAATAAGACTGAGTAAAAGGAATGCTAATCCTAAAGCTCTTTCCTTTGAAATGTCAAATTAAAGAATTTAACCTACAGACATCAGGACTCACATAAAGTGAGTTCTGATCTGTCACTAAATGCCTGAGTGTTGGAAAGAAGACACAGGAAATCTAGGATAAGAACTCATGCCATACAGATCTTTGCCTGAATTATATATTAATACAGCTTATAGTCTCTAAGAGCATCAACTTGTGATTGGTAAAGTTGAAGGAACTACAAAGTAAACCAGATGATTTCTGGCACCTGTATTTGCAACTGACTTGTCAGTTGTTATTGGTACCATCCACAAAACTATGAAATTATATATGCACATTTCATAAACATCACCTCCGTTTAATCAGGATTATATGACTTGTGTGACTCTTAACATGAGGAGATCAAACCTATCTCAAAACAGACATTTGGACAAGTTGAATATGACTGTTAGGGTGAGAGGTAATGATTTATAGTGTTAATGTATGAGGCCTTCCATGACTGTATCTCCTCAATATTTAAAATATTATGGGACTTAAATTGAACTATTTATGACACTTCAGAGTTAGCTAAAAGGTGATTAAGACTAATAATTGCAAACAGATGCACATATAAATATATAATTAAATGTATGGTTATAAAAATTATAAGCCCAACATTTAATTGCTTTGAACAGTTCTTATGATTGCTATTTTTGAATTCATGGGAGCAGGTGTTCTTCAACTTTGTGACAGAAAAGAATCTTATAGAAGACTGAAAACATTCCTTTCCAGGACTGCACCTCCAGAATCCCCAGGTAGCATGTCATGTTTCCAAATCCCAATATTTTCCACATCCATATCCTTTCTATATCTGATGATAGTCATGTGCCATGCAGCTGATTCTGAAACAAATTCCAGTGTGTTTTTTGGGGGAAACCTGCAAAATAAGGAACATGTTTGCAATAATTTGGCATCCCTATAATTTTTGTTCCATCATCTTTTTATAAGACAACAATGTGACTTTTAACAGAAAGGAGTATAAATTAGGATTTCAAGCAGAACTATACTGCATGTTGCCAGTTTTGTGTCTGGGACATTGAAATATTCCCCAAATACTCTTCTAGTCTTGTAAATACACATGGTTTTTTTACCCAATGTTTGTTATTATATCTGCTGTTAATGGTTTAGTGCAATTTTTAAAAATAATAATAATAGACAAATGGACAACCTATGCCTTTTGGATGAGTAAGATTGCAGCAATATGTAGCTGTCTACTAGGGATGTGAAAAATGCCACTGATTGCAAAAGTGTGTACAGTGAGACAACTCTTTAAGGATACTCTACCATTCTGCAAAGATTATAGCTCTAATGGGTGGCCAAGCTCTACAAGAGGTGATTTTCTTTTATTCATTGTGGGTTTCTTAGTTTGCATAAAATATAGATTCTCCTTCTCCATGGAGATAGTTTGGGTTTTTCCAAATTAATATGAAGCCAAGGCTACTAAGTATACACAGGCAACAAGTACAATCAGGGCAGGCTGACTAACTAGCAGAACACAAGCAACCTATCAAATGCTTCATTACTCACTATTGTACATACTCACTATTGTACATTTTGTAGGAATGTACAACAATCACTTGTTGAAATATGAACCTTTTTTTTTTTTTTGAAAATCAGAAAATGAAACGAGCTAAAATATCATGGGTTTTTTTCATTAAGTTATTTCATTGCCCCCCAACCCCAAATGACGAGACAGACAAGCGTGCTTGGTTTAAAACTTGGGCCACTTTATTGAAAACATATAACTGTGACCAACTGTCTGCGTGGTGAGAGTAGCACAGGTGAGCAATTCAATTGTTCTTGATGTTAAGCTAATAATTGAATTAGTCCATAATAGAAGTGGCATCCTGGTTCACACTTCTGCCCGTGTTTCAGGTGAACTTGATATAGGGCTCCCAAGACGTCCAACTTGGTTACCCCTGTTCCTGGAACACATTTAACCGACCGCTACTAACCTCACCTTGTCTCGCTCCTTTTGGTCAGTCAAATGCGCTCCTTGCCTGAAATGGCTGGACTAAGCAATGCATCACCCGTGCTACCCGCCACATGGAGAGCAACTTTTACATGCTATCCGACCCACCCAAGGCTGACAACTCAGCCTTGACACCACCACGCAGACCAAAAAGGAACATTTGAGTACCAAACTCAGAGAGATGGACTCCGTCGGGCCGGTACAACCTGCCATTGTCAACAACGATTGACGGGTGTTCAACCACAGTACCTATGGCCGTACTATCAAAGAAGGAGGAAATCTGGCGGTTGACACAACACCGTGTCCAATCAATAGCCATAGCGTCCGCTGAATTCCTGTAATTGGACCGTGGTATAATAGCCGACCAGACAAAATGTGTCCGTGGCCACCAACGGTGCAACAAAGACAGATCATTACATACTGTAACTGACAGGTCCACCCCAGTGACCACCCCAATATCATTCCCACCCAAATGGAGAGCCAAAATGTCAGGAGGGGGGCAGTCAGAGTTAACCCCAATAAACCGTAGAAGGTGCCACCACTGCATGCCTCTCTGGCCACGCCAGAGGACAAAAGCCTCCCTTTGAAGGCCCAAGTGGGGGCCACATGGAGCCCTGGACGCCTGTCTACTGGCCCAGTAAACATAACTGTGGCCTACAATCCAGACGTGGGGCCACGAAGGAGAAAAACAGAAACCTGCAAGAAAAGAAAAACATCAAACATCGGCAAAAATTCAAAATGGGCACACATACAATTGGAAGCAATCAGATGACCACCTGCCAAGTTGTTTAATATCAGCAGCCGAATATCCCAGGGACGCAGCAGTGGATGTCGCACCTATACGAAAAGAGTGTGACCAGTATCGCACCCCTGGGACACCAACCGCTGCAAGCCCCAGGCCCGTAACATGCCAAAACTGGTACCGTGTGAGTGGGGAACCATCCTGGTGGCAAAAGAGAGGGTGTGGCTCACAACCTCTAAAAGCAAGATAGTGAGCCAAGGCACGTATAGGACAAATTGAATGCCAGCTGCAACAAAGCAAGAGCACTGAAGCACCCCTGGCAGAAGGATCAGTTTTGGAAAAATGAACTGTCAAGGTGGCCGATCTCGGGGACATAGCAAGGTCTGCAGATTGCAAGGACCGTCCCGAACGGTCCCTGGAGCTGTAAGCTACCAGCTCACCTATGCGGAAAGCACCAAAAAATGCCACCGCAAACGCTGCATGGAAAAGCCGGGCTTCATACTCATCCCTACAAAAACTGGGCCAAGCTGACGCAATACATCACAGGACCTCAGGTGAAATAGGTTGCCTGGTATCAGGACGGGCTCTGCATTCCCGCGACCAGCCCTCCAGAACCCTACGGATTCTAAAATCCTGCGTAGCATCAGCATGTCCTGAAGCCTTAGAAACAAAGGCAAGAGCAGCCAGCCTGCCACATATGGTGGAGGGTGCCAAATCTCGATGACGTAAATGAACCATGTAAGCCAGCTAATGCTGGATAGGAAGAGGCCAAATATCCAGAAAGGAACCAACCCCACGGAAAGCAAGAAAATCTTGCAATGCCGCAGAGTATGCTGCTCGGGTACCAGGTGAAAGGAAATGGACAATTGCACGGCTCACTTCCCCAGGCCAATGGTCCAGATACTCGGAGGGAGCTGTGACGGTAAGTTGCTGGCGCCGGGAGTGCAAACGGGATAAAGCATCCGCAATACTGTTATCCAAACCCGGAATATGGCGTGCCCTGAACACAACATTAAGATGAAGGGCCAGCAAAACAAAAGGATGGACCAACCGCATAACCCGGGCAGATTGTGACGTTAGTGACCTCAAGATGTGGACAACAGACATATTATCCGTCCAAAAAGTCACCTCTGAGTTAACCCATAAATGACCCCACATCATGAGTGCACCGAGGATGGGAAAAAACTCAAGAAAGATCAGGTCCCTAAGGACACCTGTCCCATGCCATGCCTCAGGCCACAAACCTGAACACCAGTGACCCTGGCAATAAATGCCAAAGTCAAAAGCGCCGGAGGCATCAGAGTGCACCTGAAACTGAGAGCGTAGTGGAAGTGGGAAACGCCAAAAAGAAACCCCGTTGAATTCCTGAAAGAATGCCAACCAGGTAAGAAGATCCTCCCTGATACCCCCGATCACCCAAATGCGATGGAAAGGCTTGGAAAGCCCAACCATCGCATCACAAAGGCGGCGAGCAGAGGCCCGACCCGGTGCAATCACTTTACATGCAAAATTAAGATGACCATGCAAGGATTGCAGTTCCTTAAGAGTAATCTTATTGCAGGACAAGGCAGCCTTGATCAAAGTGACCAGTCGGTCTACCTTGTCCGCAGAGAGACGGGATAACTGCCCCACTGTATCTAGCTCGATGCCAAGGAAGATGAGGGACACTGCAGGCCCCGCCATCTTCTCAGGCGCCAAGGGTATGCCCAACTGACCAATCAACTCTTCAAAAGCAAGGAGTAGATGTTGACACAAACCTGATGAGGGAGAACCACAAAAAAGGAAATCATCTAAATAATGGGTGACTTGTTTAGACCCCGCCTTGATTTGAAAGGCCCATTGTAGGAATGAAAAATGCTCGAAGGCCGAGCAAGAGAGAGAACATCCAAATGGCATGGCCCGGTCCACAAAATAACGACACTCGAAATGAAAACCTAAAAGTTCAAAATCCTCAGAATGCACAGGCAACAAACGAAAGACAGACTTAATGTCGCATTTCGCCAGAAGCGCACCTGGACCACAGGACCGGACCATACGGACCGCCTCATCAAAAGAGGTATAACGCACTGAACATAGTTCATGCAGGATGGCATCATTGACAGAAAGGCCATCCGGAAATGACAGGTGGTGAATTAACCTAAACTCACCTTCGTTCTTCTTTGGGACCAAACCCAATGGAGAAAACCGAAGGTTAGGGAAAGGAGGGGTCACAAATGGACCCACCACCCTGCCCAGTGCCACCTCTTTGTTAATGTGATGGCGGACAACCTCCTCCATCCCAACAGTTGAACGAAGATTAGGCACAAATTGAGGAAAACGAGGGCCAGACACAGGGATATGAAAACCAAAGGAAAAACCCTCCCACAAATACCTATCATCTGCTCGATGGGGGTAAAATTTAAGCCATCACCCAAGAGCCTCAAGATAAATTGGGCTGGGTCCCTTTGGAATTACCGGAGCCATCCGAGGGGCGCCTGGACTGGGCAGACTGGCCTCTCTGTTTGGACGCACTGGCCTTGGGGCACGATGAAGCTGGGTGGGCACCCGAGCAGATGGCACACTCATGCTTGAAGCAACACTGCTTGCGTGCACACTTTCCACTGGAAGTGAAGTCCCAGCAGAGCAGGCAGGGTTGAACCGCCTGTCCCGCCACTTGACAGGATACCTGGAGTTGCTGAGGACGCTGTACTAAATGACCGCAGTCATATCAGTCACCCAACACCGGTCTGGAAGGTGTCAGGAACAACAACCAAAGTTGCTGATGCGTGACATCCCAGTGCATGTCGTGGTGTATGGCAGCCCTCATTCTAAATGCCTCATCATAAAGGAGCCATGCGCCCCCAGGAAAATCAACATATGCCCTATAAATTATATCCAGGTATTGCAAAAGGGGAACAGCTAATTCAGGAGCTCCTTTAACAGATACCCCAGCATATATTAAGTAGGCAGGGAGCCAATTGGCCCAGGTACGGGGTGGCTTCTTCTGCTTAGCCAACTCCTTATCCTTTTCATCCTCCTTCTTTTTATCCCGCTTATCGGAATCCCGATTAAGGAGGGTGAAAATATCCACATACTCCCTTCTCCAAATTTTTTCCCTGGTGGCAGGGAGAAGATGGTCGCCTAGCAGCAGAGAAGGGTCACCAAATGGCAATGCCGATGCGGGTACAGAATTATAACCCATAGTCCCCACAGGGTAGGCAGGCCAACCTGGCAGAGCACAGGTCGGGGCCGGGGGGTAGATCATTGAGCCCCACTGTGGATAGAGAGGACGCCAAGGTTGTGATGCAGAAACTGCTGGCAATGCACCCATCTGCGTCGGGTATGGCGGTCCCATAGGCCATGCCCAACGTGGCATCTGAGTAGTAGAAAATGAACCCTGTGTTGTGTTGAACAATGCCGCAGGCATGCTTTGTACCGCATACTCACCTGGTCCACGATCCCCGTACACCCAATGGGGTAGGGGTTGTGGATGGACATTAGCAGGAGGGGCACAACCGGGTTGTTCCTGGTCATCCGACGCAAGAGGGAAGCAATGCCGCCTCTACCTCCGGTTGGTTCTGACGCTGCAACTGGGCAGCCTCCAACTCCTCCACCCTGCGGATGATAGAAGCTAAATCATAATTTTGTTCCAAATTACACTGGGGCCGGGTGGCCCAACCGGCTGATGACCCAGCTATCGGCCTCTGAAGAGGGGCCAAGGCCGCACCCTCTAGGGCCTCAATGCGGGCCACTAAGTTTGCTCCGGCCTCAGGTGCCCTAGAAGGAGCATGCGCTCTGGGTGCAGCCACAGGGCGACTTGGGGCCCTGTGAGAAACAGGCCGGGCAATACGCCCAGTATCCACCGAGGCTCTTTGGGGCCTAGCGCCAGACGAGGCCCTTTGAGGCCTAGCACCAGACGCAGACCTGGCCGGTGCGCGCGTCCATTCTATTTATTGTATAAGGAGAAATCAAGTCAGGATTTACATCCCTCTACTTACATTACTGGTAACACTAGGCAGCATTTCCTCATTAGCTGCTTCACAACACCATAAATGTATACTGGAAGCTGTCTTTGACATCTGCAGGGCTCTAATTTAGTCTGTTCCAAGCCACCACACACATTGGAACAAAATATTTTAATACAATAGAAATATTACACTTCAGCAATTTTAGATATTACCCTTTAGACATATTCAGGACTAAGGTGTGTAATGAAATCTCTCAAGGATACCACAACAAAAATCCCAGTAACCTTTTCTTTTTTCTCTGTTGTTCAAGATAATTTGCCATTTTTGGTGAAATGTTGGCTAATAGGGGCCCAAGTTATTCCAGCAAGAAGATTATTTATCTCATTAGGTATAATGTGTGCAGATGCTTTTAGTATCTAATATGTCTAGCTGAGTTTTGAATTAAGTTTTAAAGGCTGTGTTGTAAATCTGGTCTTTCTCTAGATCCATTTTGTATCCCTGAATCTGATTTGTTTCCTGAAAGCTAAGATATGTTTGGTACCCTTTTCTGATGAGGAAAGATTCAGTAACCTTAGAGTTATATCAATCTTGAAATGTAGTTTTTGCACATCCTCTCTGTGTTCTGATATTGGCTGAACTAGGAAAGCCAGCATCATTAGATACTGTACACTTATTTTGTTCCTTCAATGTTCTTTCAAAATAGAGAGTTACTATTTTTATTCTTAATGATACCTTTTGGAAGCGTAGTCATTTGCTTCTGCTTCCCTGATGGAATCACAAACAATGGGTTACATCCAAATTCTGTCAGGCTTGGAATAGACTCATCAAAATCAATAGGAAAAAAGTGCCATTGATTTCAATGGGTCTTTTTATTTCCCTCAGACAGTGGCTGAAATCTTGTTGCTTAATGTAGTAAGTTGCATTAGAGTAGGACTATTTGAATCAACAAAATTTATGGAGGACTTGGTTCACCAAATCTCTATTGATTCATTGTGTCCTCTCTAGTGTGATTTAACATGCTATTCAACAGATTTTCAGTCATTTTTTCTTGCAAATCAAAACATTGAAACATTTTTACACATGAAATACAATGGGAGATAGATAACCTCTGAGCTGAAATTTACCAGGCAGCAAGTTTTATCTCAGTTATCTATTTCCCTATGTGAAGATTTTTTTCACTACCCCAAAATTCCTAGTGTTATTGAGAATCAGAGAAATACATACCAAAACTTAGTTTATTGCCTTTAGTGGGTTTCATTTTGTCTGAAACATAATAATTCACTGGTTCATTTAACATCTTATTTAACATCTTATATTTACCCTCCCTCTCTTTTACTCTTTTACTCTTCTACTACTTTACTCCTTTATTTAAAGGAATGAGATGTTTTTAAATGGTTTTAAATTGTTTTTAGAGTTTTAACTGTGTGTTGTATGTTTGTTGATTGGTTGTAATCCGCCCTGAGTCACCTGTGTGAGTAAGGCAGAATATAAATTCAATTAGATAAATAAATAAATAAAATATATGATCTGTTCATTAACAAATGTAGCTTATTGAAATAAAAATAAAATTTCCCTCAACATCCCTGTAATTGTTTACTTTCAAATGCCTCTTCTATACTTATAATGAAATATAAAAAATAAATGTCTCTTTTTAAAGTCGTAACTCAGTAACCCACACAACAAGGTTTACCATTTTACCTCACGAGCAGGGAATGAATGTATTGAGTAGTGATGTTTCTTTGGGAGAGTACTTGGGGTGTTATTTACATACTTGCTACAGTACCTATGTCTAAATCCAACTGCTTATTTTAATTAGAGCAGATCAATTGATTCAGTGGCATTCAGGTAACCACTGAATTACTATGCATCAGATAATTGTTCCAATTAGACTACCAATTGGATTTAGGCCTTGTAATGTGTGGAATTTTTCTGATTTAATTTGGTTTCTTGTTTTTGTAACTTAGAAGACATAATTGCCCCTTTAGCTTATTTCTTACAAGTTCTTTCCAACAAACTGACAGGGAATAGCCTAGTGTCTCCCCTCTTTGATGTCACTTTTTTTTTTCAAGGGGTGCTCTGTGTCTGCAGAGGTTCCTGCTAGGGACGTGCCTAAGATTTGAAATTCATTCATAAAATGAAGGTAAGCGAGTGTATTTGTCGATTTCCAAATTGATCCAGAAAATCTGAACAGATTCAAACAGTGCCTGAATCAGATCTGGGCTCCCTTAACTGTTTCCACAGTTCAGAGGATAGAAAAGATGCGGAGAGGAGGCTTGACAGCAGAAATTCTTACTAGGAAAATGATAGCAATATCTTAACTGAACCAATGGTCTCCTGGAAATTGCATCAAATAACCCTGAGAAAGCTCTAATATCAAAATAAATTCCTCTATCACCATGATTACCAGCCACTTCACCTCTTGGCAGAATGAGAGAAGGGTGTTATCCCATTATTATTTGCATCACTTTAATTTTCAGTAAGGTCGGTATGTATTGGATTTTTCCTTTAATTGGCTGTGGATCTCCAGTTCCATTTCACATTAGAATCCAATTGACTGACAGCTGGGATTTCAATATGGTAAGTTACATTAGCAGTAGGAATAGGAACTATACTCTCTCTCCAACCTCACATTATGCTATACTGCTGGCTTCCCCCCAGGTATTACAGCTTCATACTGTTGCTTTTGCCACACTTTGCTTTTTTCTCTTTCTCTTTTCCCATTCTTTTACTTTTCTATTCCTGAAAATGCCTGTGTTCTAAACAGAAGATGTGATACATGAGGTACAATAAGTGGTGGGATTCAAAACATTTTTACTACTTACTCTGTATGTGTGTTATGGTGGGTGTGGCCAAGAGGAAAGCCCTGTGTTATTTTAAAACGTGGATGGACGGAGCCAGTCAGAATTTCTGTTACCAGTTCTTGTGAACTGGGGTGAACCTGCTGAATCCCACCTCTGGGTACAATCAGGTACTTCAACTAATCAGTATATTTTGCTGCAGAGAAAAATAACATTCAATAAGGCAATACTGAAAATGGAGTGCCCACAAACAAAAATATTATAATGTTGCAACTTGATATTGGATCAGCACCAAACTTGGATCAGATGCAGCAGATATTGTGCTCTTTCTGTGTACCAAATTTGGAGATGTTTGTGCAAAGAATTTTTGAGTTAAGATTTTTTTTATCCTATGCAGAAATGTGTGACTTTTTATGTCCCTAGATTTAAAACAGGGCAGATAAACTGAAAAGACCAAACTAATGCATTTTGAAAGAAAATGGTTGGTCTCACCCCTTTTTTAAAATTAGTATGAATCCTGGTTGTAGGGTTTGAAATATTTAGCCTTTTAAAAGGCCTGTCAAAAGTTTAAAAGAATGCCTATTATACACTGGGTTGAAGGGCCTTATCATCTTGGAATGCTTCCAAGTATACATACATTGTTGCAAGGTTGGGGAGCTCTAGGGCAATCTGAACTTTGAACCCTGTCATTCAGGGCCTAATTAGCAGACACTAATGAGGAAGACTTAAATTCTTTCATAGCCAAATAAGTATTTTAAAAGGATTCTGTTTCTTGCTGTCAATAGCAGATGTTATCTGCTGAACACCATTCCCCAACTGATTCCAACACAACCCTCCAAGGCCAGGAGTGAAAAAGCCGGGTGCAGTTCTGGGAGGAAGAAAACACCAGGCCCCAGCTGATTCCAGCACCATCCTCCTTTGGCCAGTCTGACTGTTATGTTTGCTAAACTTTTTCTAGGCTGGAGTTTTGTGGCAGCACCTACATGTTGGATGGACACATTGCCCTCTTCTTTTCCTTGGACAGAAGGAAGGGGAGTAGTCGGTTGGTGGCCACCACCTTAATGGGTAGGATCCAGGGTGGGTAGGGTGGGGATGCCTTTTTGTAACATTTTTTTCTTTGTAAGATTGTGTAATGTTCCTATGTTTTTGTAATATTTTTGTAACTTTATGACGTACATTGGGGTTTTATCTTACTGTATTGTATTTTATGATATTCTGTTGTTTGAATTATTGATGTATATTTCACTGTATTGTGACATTGTGTTGTTCCATTGAATTGTTACATTGTATTTGATTGTATGTTGTGAGCCGCCCTGAGTTGGTTTTCACCGAGTAGAGCGACATATAAATTGAATAATAATAATAATAATAATAATACCTAACACATCTTCATAGCAGGCAGAGATTTATTTTTGACTTAGAGTTAATTCATTTTGAATTGGGTAACTGGTGTACTTCTCCAAAAAATATCAGACCAAAATGTGACATTTGTTGCAAACTTAAACAGAAATATGACATCAAAAATATGACCATCAAAAAGTCAAAATATGATGTTTCAGGCAAAATAAAAAGCATCTCATTCTCACTGGAGTATTGTAAAACATGTTTTACCTTACCTAAAAATTCAAATAAAAGTGCCAGGAAAAAAAAATATGGCATCGTATAGAAATCTTCACCCTAGTAGTGACTATTTTAGTCAATTACCTTCAAAATATCCTTTCATTAACATCTCTGCTTAGATCATGCAAATTAATAGAAAGTCATGTTAGGTTGTTGTCTCTCCTACCTCCTCTTCCTAGCAGTATTGTCTTTTCCAGTAAGTTCTGCTCAAGTCTTATGAGTTAAAAGCTCTGGATTCCTTTATTGAGACAACCTATCTCATGTTAGTTTTTCCTCTTTTCCTACTGCTTTCTCCCCACTTTCCCCAGTAATACAGTGGTACCTTGCTTAAAGAGCACAATGCGTTCCACGGGATTGCTCTTTAAGTGAGTTTGCTCTTTTAGTGAAACACCATTGTAAGTAACCAATTGTGACTTCTGGTGGTGGGGATTGCGAACCCAGATCTATTTGTTAAGTGAGTTTTTGGTTGGTTTTATTTGTTAAGCGAAGTGACCATTCAGAGAAAATTCTGCTCTTTAAGCGAGTTACTCTCTAAGCGAGGCACTCTTTATGTGAGGTTTTGCTGTAATTTCTTTTCTGGTCAGTTCTGTATTTTCATTAAATGTACATAGTAGGATAGCCAACTGTACTAATTTTTGCTCTACTGAGCATTTAGGATTGACTTAATTGGGTAATAACTTTTCTGCCTTTCTGGTTTTCAGGCTTGTAGATAATAGACCCAAAAGAATAAAAATAACCACATACCTACATAAACTCCTGACATGAGTCTTATTTTGCTTCTACTTTTACTTCTTTTGCTGTTACACTGAACATTTTACTCAGATGAACAACCTCTATAATTCAAATAAATAAATGAAAGGTGATATTAACTTTCCCTCCTTCTGTGCAGACATATATTTATATCCAGCCTTTAGGGATAAAAAAAAAACTTTCCAAAACCATTGTCTGGACAGCACAACCCATCTACAGTACTTCTGTCAAATAATGATTTGGAGCAGATAAATAAGAGTAATGCAAAGCAACAGCACAGTTCTTGTTCCAGTTGAAAATTCAAAAGGATTTCTTGTTATTGAGTCCAGGCAACATTAATTACTTCTTACAGCCATTGATAGTTTACATATTTGTGCCCCTCCCATACACTACTTACCTTGTAATCTTCTACTGTGTTTACTTGCCGTTTTTGTTGTTCAGTCACACAGTCGATTTCATTACTTGCCATACTAGTGCTTTAATCCTGTGCCCGTTTACATGTGAGAAAGCATAACTGGATTTATGGGACTTATTTTCAATTCAGCAAATATAGCTTTATCAAGACTGTTGCTTCTCTTTTGGAGTCAACATCTCTCTTGCTTAGTGTTCTCTTGTCCTGCTGACTTCTACTTTTTTCTGCTTTATTGTTTATTCCAGCAACTCTTGCCTCCTCATGATGTGCCCAAAGTAAGACAGTCTCGGCTTTATAATTTTTGCTTCCAGAGATAGTTCAGGGTTGATTTGCTCTAGAGCCCACTTGTTCATCTTTCTGGCAGTCCACATATCTACAAAGCTTTCCCCCTAATACTATATTTCAAATAAATTAATTTCTTTCCTGTTAGCTTCCTTTATTGATTGCTCAGCTTTCACATACATACAAGGTGATTGGAAATACAACAAGGTGATTGGGAATGATCTTGGTCTTCACTTGATGAACTTTTTAATTCATTAATTTTTGACCTTTTGAGTCTCAGTTGTCTTCTGATTTCCTGTTTGCAGTCCCTTTTTGGATTGATGATTTGACCAAGGTATACAAAATATTTCATCATTCCAGTTTCCTTGTTAACTTTAAAGCTATATAGTTCTTCTGTACTGACTATTTTTGTCCTCTTAATGTTCAGCTGCAAACCTGCTTTGGCAAATTCTTCTTTCATTTTCTTTTAAAAGTCATTTCAGGTCACATCTGTTTTCTGCAAGTATGAAAGTATCATTTGCATACCTTAAATTATCAATGGCAATTACACTTATACACCAACCTATAGCGCTTACTGCACTCTCTGGGCAGTTCACAAGGTAATTAGCATTTTGTTCCCAACATGCTAGGTAATAATTTTATTGACCTCAGAAGGGTGGAAAGCTGAGTCAACCTTGATTCTACTAAGACTGAACTCACAATGGCAGCAGTTTTGGCTACAGTACAGCAATTTAACCACCACCAGAGCTATTCTTCCATCAGCATTAACTCTTTCATCTGAATCTAGACCAGCTTTCTGTATGTAATGTTCTACATTTGGATTGAACAGCTACAGTGATAAAATAGAACCTTGTCTGACACCTTCGTGTTTAAGAAACCATTCTCTCTCCATGTTCTGTACTAACAGTAGCTTCTTGTCCACAATAAAAGTTATACATCTGACAATCAAGTGTTGAGGTACACTCATTTATTTCAGAACAATCCAGTTTCTCATGATCCATACTGCTCTCTGACTCCCCCTATTACTCTCTTTTCCATGAAACACATCCTCTTAGAAGTAAGTGAAGACCCATCTAGCTAACAAGTTGTTGTAGTCTAGAAAGTATAGGTTGATTTTGTTCTGAAATTGTTTGATGGACTCCAGTATTCAGCGGTTATTGGAAATATGATCTTGAGTGCCTCTTTCTTTTAGAATCCAGCTTCAATATCAGGCATTTCTCACCCAGTGTAAAGTAGAAGTCTTTGTTGCAGCATTATGAAGAATGCCTTGCTTGCATGGGAATTTTTTTTAAAAATGCTACAGATATTGTGCTCCTTGGCATCTCCTTTCTTGGGGATTGGAACATATGTTGAGCCGTGTCAGTCTATGTGGGCCATTGTGTTGCTTTCTGGAATTCTGTCCTATTCTTGTTAAAACTTTGACAAATTCAGTCTCTGTGTTTTGAAATAATTCCATTGGATTTGTTTCTTCCTAGTACTTTTAGAGAACCTGTCCATCCTCATTCTGCAGCTGCAGGTTCTTCATCATAGGATTCTTCCTCAAAGGACTGTTTCATCCTTTTATCTCTTTTGTATAGGTTTTCAGAATGCTGTTTCCACCTTCTTTGTATTTCCCCCCCCCCCTCAGATACTGTGTTTCCCTGTTGTTCATTCAGAATTCCTAATCAAGGCTTCAATTTCTCTTTGATTTCTTGGATCTTTTAGAAGAGATCTCTTCTTTTCTTTTCTTTTTTGTTGTTCTATTTTTCATTGCATTGGTTAATAATAATAATTTCATGCCAGAAATTATTCTGGGTTGAAAGGATTTTTGTAGAAGAAACTCTGCTCAGGGGACACCTGAATGAGGCTCCTTTCATGTCCCCAAGAGCTGGGACAGAGATGGGCACTGAAGCTGTCATTCAGTACCCGGATCTCAAACTGCTGGCTTGCCAGCCTTCCAGCTAACAAGGTGAGCTTCTTAACCACTGAGCCATTGCAGCCTCATTGCATTGGTTAATGTGTGTAAATAATTACCTACAAGAGAAAGAGCCAGGGACTTCTGTCAGTGGTCATGTGCTTCAAATCCCTCCTCTTCTCCTTCCAAGCATAGTGCATAGTGTGCTAAAAAGGCTCATCCTCTATTTAGGCCAGATGAATGTTGGCATTTATGGCTATTATCCATTTCAGCTGATTCACTGTCAAGCCTCACATTGGAAGTCTTTTTATCAGCAATAGGCACTATCCTATTCATCTTGTGTCACTATTGGCACAGCAAATTCTGGTAGACAGACGTGTTCTGATACTGGTGTTTGTGTTTCCCATATCAGATGTCAGATCTGTGCCCATTTTATTTTATTTTTCATGTATGCAGAGATTGTCCAGTGTATTGCTCATAGCATGTAGAGGGTGTATCTGACAAAGAATACAACAGGTGGTGAACAAGTTAGTGAGTCTTGATGTTGTGAATGACATTTGAACCTGTAATTCTATCACTAGAATAAATGTGGGTGACAGAAATTGCAGCACAACATTGGTTATTACCCACAGCTTCAATCGGAGACCACTCACATTTATCATAAACAAATTACCCATTCTAGACAATATATTGACATAGAGGGAAACAGAGGGAGGAACAAGACGCTGATACAAACTCAAATTTCACATATCCTCAAACTTTCTCTGGCAGCACCAATGCTTTGGAACATTTAATTGTTGGGTGGATAGCTCAGTGAGTTAGTATCTGACTATATAATCAGAAGTTGGGAGTTCAATTCCCACTGTGCATCTCAGAACACTTGAAGAATTAGGACAATATTACAACATCAACCATTTGAAACCTAATCCAAGCAAGAGTCAAGTATATGCTTTCCACCTTCAAAAGTGAGAGGCAAGGGTTCAAGTTGAATGTTACGTGGCAAGAGAACTGATTGCAGTAATATTCAGCACCAAAATACCTCGGTGTGACACTTGACTGGACACTCCTTTAAGCAGCACTGCCTGAATACCAAATCCAAAGTTAGTATGAGGAAGAACATTATCAAGAAACTCACAAACTTTAAATGGGGAACTCAACCATCCACACTGCACATATCAGCTTTGGCCCTGAGCATCTCTGCAGCATAGTATGCTGCTCCAGTATAGAGTGTATCTGCACAAGTGAAATAAGTTGACATTGCTGTTAATGAAGCCATTTCTATAGTGACAGGATGCCTCAAACCTACATCAGTTGAGAAAATATACCCTCTTGTTAGTATCGCTCCATCTACGATCAGGAGAGAAATAGCAGCAGACCCTGAGTGAACTGAGCAAGAAAATGACCCTTGACACCCTCTGAATGGATATGAACATCAAGTCCACCAGCTCAGATCCAGGAAGAGCTTTATGGCAAGAACAAACATTCTTGAAGGTACACATGAGCAAAACCAAATTAGAAGATGGAGGAAGGAGCTCACTGGGCAAGGAACATCATTAAATGAGTATATGGCTGAAGATCTCAATCTCCCCTACGTCACTTGGAGGATGCTGAATAGGCTGAGGTTTGGGGTCCCTAAATGCAAGACCCACATGCTCAAGTTGGTACTGCTGGTGGACAACATTTACTGGTCTGCTGATTGCTGCCAGAGACATGGACTGATGAAGACCTGGGTTTGGGCAATGACAAAATGAATAAAGTGGCTTCATTTTGGCAGTCCAGGATTTGATTGGGACACAAAAGAAGAAAGAAAAAAATATATCAGAATAGCTAGCCTGTATGGCTTTGGGTAAGTTGCAAACTCCCAATGAACCCCCAGAAAATACAAATGGTAAGCCATATCTGTGTATTATCTACCTACAGAATCCTGGAAAGGTTCACCATAAATCAGAATTGGCATGAAATTATTATTACTAGATACCTGATATCATACTAAACTTGTTAATCTCATCTCAGTTAGAAAGCTAGCCATAGTTCAGCCTGACTAGTACTTGGACAAGGTATATAAGGCACTAGATTTGGGAAAGATCATAGGAAATATAATGTTTATTTTTGTATAATGTAGTTTCCTATGCTCTCTTTGGTTAAGACGAACATTAAATAGTCAGCTTCTGCTCTGACATGGAAAATAATGATTAATAGGGGGAAATGTAAATAGATATGAAATAACCAGCTGTCCTCTGTTTTGAATGAGGAATGCAGCATAGCTAAGGCCATTATGCTTGAAAAGCACAACAACAAAGTATAGCATGAATTAGCAAATGGCAAACATTATTTTAACTATGATAATTGTTCTAATATGATGAAAGTGTTTTGAAAGGTAAGAAGCACGGGTGGCATGCACTCCAATGCTTCATGTATCTGTAATGAAAGCTATCCTCCAAAATTTCACTGATTAAGCTACATTTGGTTACTTTCAGAATCGACTATTTCTTCATAAACTATCTCTACTTACAATCTCCACCTCTCTGGTTTGATTCTTCATTGCTTCAATTATAGCTAATCATCGTCAAATCTCCAATGGTTCTACTTGTTATATATGCTTCCGTTTATAACATCTCTTTTATTAAAGTCTGTTGCATCTGTTATGAGGGCCATATTTTATCATTTCCAAAATTCTGGTACCCTGCGAGAGCCCAGAAAGTGGAGCTTACAAAGACTGCCATGATCACATTAACTCTTAAAAACTGAGTGTATTTCTTTGGAACATTTATATGGCACCTTTTAATATGTTTCTCCTGTATGGTTTCCTATGCAATTCAAAACTGAACATAAATGGACATTCAGTTTGTGACTGTAAAAATCCTTGCTGGATTCCTAACATGCGTTGATGTCAGCTGTCTTAATAGAATATGAAACCTCAGTGAGAAATTGTTAAGTCCCACAAGATTCCTTCACCCTAGGGATGATTCTTCTATCTTCCTCATGCAGGGAAGGAAGAAGGAAAGTAAAGCCCTTAACAGGGAATTCATACTGTTATCTCTGTTCACTGACAGCAAAGCATCCCACGGAAGCTTCTCCTTTCAAGTCTAAGAGGAAGCCGTCTAGGGAGCGAAACTCCAAAGGTCTGTGGGCTAGAAATTCTCAATACATTTTTAAACTAAAGCATCCTATCAACTATGTTTTAAAGCATAAGGGAATTACAATCTGATCCACAAAACTATGGTTCTTAATAAACCTCAGTAACATTCAATGTTATTTCATCATTTCTGGTCTGGGAACAAATTGTATTTTCTATCAAAATGCATTTAGTAAGTTGTGTTTTATGTGAGGTCAAGCCTATTCTGGTTTATGAGGACTTAGCAGGGGTTGCAAGATAACTCAGATATTTAAGAAGCAGTTTTGCCATTGCCTCCAGTGTTACAACTCCAGAATTTCTACGGCTTTTGGGGATTTGAACCCCAACATATCATTCCTAGCCTGATATTTTATTTACTACAATATACTGACTGTTATTTATCAAATTAGTTGTCAATTTGACATGATTGTAAGATTCTATGGTCTAGGCCCAGGAATTTTTCTTTTCATTTTTCCATTTCTGTTCCCTTTCCTGTCAGGGCCAACTTATACATTTCAGATGGCATGTCATTGGACAGTGAAATCTGCTACCATTTGAGATATACAGTTCAGGAACACTTTTGTGATTAGGCTGTTATATTTGCAAATGAAGCCCAGCTTAGCCCCCAGAAGATAAATCACAAAACAAAGGAAGCTAAATCTGTAAACTACAGGTGTAAAAAGCTCCTGCTGTGATAATCAGACATTTTCGGCACTTAAGGAATTCCCTCTTCAATTCATGGATTAACTGTAGTATGTAGTTTCCCCCTTGAGTTACCTTTCACAGCATGACTAACTACAAACATGATATTATTCCCTCTTTTCTCTTTTTGATCACGTGCCAAAATTATATTGCCTATGTACATAGTGCTATAGTTTCCTTTCAGTGTTGCATGTAGAATTTCCATTTGAAATGTCTAATTCATTTCATATTGTGAAGGCAATACACACACTTGAGTTTCACAATGTATACTCTTGGAAATTAGTTTTTCTGTTCTCTAGCTTGGTTTTATTTACAGAAATACATATTTCTTTGAATATTATTCAGATACAGTACTCTTTATTGCAGTTACAACTGTGCCTTATTTCATCTTAGATAACTATCAAGAAATATTATGGGTTCAGATTGATCACTAGTGTGCTCACAGCAGGGCTGTTACAGCCACCATCTGCACTATCCTCTCCATGAAAATCTAGGACTTGTTTTTCCATTTCCTTACACTGAGTAGATAAATTTATGGCTATACCAACAATCTTTGTTGTTATTCCTTACTCTTCTATATAATTTAGCTAAACCCATCCAGGAATTAATAAAATTATTTTTTTTCCTGATTTGTGCTACATCTGGTCATTTTTCTTTGAAGGCCATATGTTTGAAGTTTAGGAATTTATCTCTAATATCATGCTTGCATCTTGCTTTCTTGCTCTTTCTTTGGGATGACATGATAACATTTTTGTAAAAATGGAATATCCACAAATCAGTATTCTACAATTAGTAAATGTAAAGGTAAAGGTAAAGGTAAAGGTCACTCTTGTTCAAAAGCCAGTTGTATTTGACTCTAGGGTTCAATGTTCATCTCTGTTTATAGCCAAAGAGCTAGCACAGTCTGGATCTGCAAATGTTTCATTGGACATGTGGCAGGCATGACTAGACACCAAAGTGTACTGAATGCTGTTTACCTTCCCACCGAAGTGGTCCCTATTTATCTACTTGCATTTTCTTGCTTTTGAACTGATAGGTTGATGGGAGCTGGGACAGATATGGGCACTCGTTCTGTCATGCAGTACTCAGGTTTTGATCTGCTGCCCTTCCACCTCCCAGTTAGTGTCTTAACCACTTGAGCCACTGCAGTTAAGGTAAAGTCTAATATTTGTGCATGGATACTCAGCTTATGAAGAAACCACAATTGTTTACAGGTTGTTTACCTGTTTTTGGATTACAGCAATCACCTTCTGACCATGCTGGATAGGAAATTCTGGAAGCCACAGTCTTAAAATTGAACTTCTTAAAACCAAAGTTTCAACATATTAGTTTTCTTTAAAGGACCATAGTGTATATTGCACCCAAAGATTTCCAGAACAGCTAACAATGGATGAAAAATATTTTAACTAGTCATTTCCGCTTGACCACTGACAGAATCTGGACTTTAATTACCAGAAGCCCAAGTCAGTGCACCTGCTAATCAGTGCTTCTGGGAATTTAAGTCCAAGAACATCTGGAGAGCCACATTTGCTGACACCTGACCTACTCTAAAAAAAGGTTCAGTACTTGAGGAGGTCCTGAAAAGATTAAACTGAAACTCAAAGCAGATTTACTACATGCAGTAAACTGGAGTCATCAGTCCCTTCACACATTGTATCCCCTCTAGCCTTCTGAAATAATACATAAAGGAATGAAACAATGGGGTGATGAACTTACAACATTCTTCCCTCTGTAATTCAAACAGTCTTTCAGCATGGGAGGGAAGAAAAAGCTTTTTGTAATTGTTCTGTTTTTGCCAACTGGTTTGTTTCATCCCATCCCTTGCTATAGGATTCTTTAAGTGAGTATATACATATCCACTCGCAACTCACACTGAATTTCCTTCCTATAGAGGAATCAGTCATAGGATTGCACTTTTAGTCAGGTGTAGAAAAACCATGTGCTCCCTGAATGCAGCATGTAATCTAAAAAGACAAACTCTTCAAAATTATGAATAATCATAGTTATGCTAATCCATCTGATAATCAAGAAGATAAACTGAATTTCAGATGCAGCAAAATGGAATGCGCGTCGGAGGCGAATGCCTCCGGCGCGCGCTTTGCAGGCCACGGCCCGGACGCACAGCAGTGATGTCCGGGGGTGGGGACAGCCCTATAAAAGGGCTGGCCCAGGCCCCGGACACCATTCTTGCTCCGGGAACGAGCTCGTGGTGGCTGCCGTCGGTCGGTCTGACCATCGGCCAGCCACGTGGTGGGCTAAGGGATCCTGGGGTGCGGCGTTTTGCCACACTCGGTGCTGGAGGAGCCGATCCTTGGCCATGGGCCTCCTGGGGGCTGGACCAGCTTGGCCGCGGGGGCGCTTCGGCCTCTGATCGGCCGCGCGGCAGCCCAGGTGAGCCTGTAGGGCGGCACTTGGCCACGCTGGGTGTCGGGGCTCTGGGGCCTCTCCCTTGGATGACTGGTACCGGGGCCTCTCCCTGGGACGCCTGCGCTGTCGTTCTGGTGGACTTTTGCTTCTGAGCGATAATATTTGCAAGGCTTAAAAAAAAAGAATAATCCACGTGGCTGCTGGGTGGGCCCGGAGGGTGGCGCTCAGCCGTGCCCGGTGGTGGGACTCCCGTCCACCCATCACCCCATTACCGATGGCACCTAAGCGTCATCGGGTCACCGCGCGGTCGCCGCGGGTGGGGCCTCGGCCGACCACGGGGATCGTGCCGGTCTCGGTGGGGGATGGGGGGCTTCAGTTGGGGGGGCCGGCTGCGCCCCTAGTGGTTAGGCAGCCCTCTCCCCCTGCTGTAGCCCCAGGCCTTCTGGCCCCTTGCACCAGGGCCCCCTTGGCCCGCATAGCGGCCCATATCTGCTAAGAGTATCGGCCAGCCGGCAGGGCTGTTTCCAGAGGCACGGGGCAACCACCCAGTGCGGCCCCACTGGCCGGGGATTGGGCCGCCCTGGAGCGGCTGGTTAGAGGGCTGCAGCGGCGCATCGCACAACTGGAGGCTCAACTTGCCCGGGCGCGCCGCCACACCCCCCCCCCGGCCTGCTGCCGGGTTATGGCAACAATGAGTTTCCCCTGCCGAGGGGACAGCCTGATGACGCCTACGATGTCCACAACTAAGACCACAACTTTATTATCTGTTAACTAGTAACTGGTAACCTGATAGCAGTGAGGGCTATCATAATGTAGATGCCTGGTCCCAGGGGTTCTCAGATTGGTTGCCTCCCTGCCATTTATGGTTGTCATAAACATGTTCACGATGGCCACGGACTAATTTATGGCTCTCATAAACATGTTTGTGATGTACGTAAATGAGTCTGTGGGTGACTCTGGTGCTGGAGACTTGAGCAAGGCTGGAGGCCAGATCATTTGGCACCACAGGCTGGACCTAACCCATGGGCCATAGGTTGAGAACCCCTGCTTTAGCTAGAAGATTCCTGCATGTCCCTACACCTGCCTCTCACAGGTCAAAGGCTATTTAATGGAAGATCCCCACCTAATCCCCTTTCCATTTTTTTTATTTGATTGCTGCTACCAAATGATAGCCCAGTGGCATAGCCTCCCCACCAAATGAAAGAACATGCCTTAGGACTGAATTGTAACCTGGGTCAGGTATGGCTGGATAGTTCCATGATGCATCCCAGGCATCAAACCTGCACACTGACTGGGAAAAGTCCACTGAGAGTAAGGGAATCAACATGGAGTTGTGGGACTGGGCCTGGACAAAAGGGTTGTTTTATTTTTTGTGCTTGCCACCATTGCTGCCAAGACCAAGGAGCTGGCACCACCAGCTCCCAGTGGTTCCTGCCTCTGCAGACATTACTATGCCAGTGTCTGGTGTAACTGTCAACTTACTTGACCCATGACTACCAGTTGTAGCTGGGTATCCTGCAGACCTGCCCTCAGCCATGGCAGCCCTGTCTACTTTCCCCTATGGATGTACACTCTGTTATTTGGAGCTTAACCACCCTTCCAATAGAAGAGTCCAATATCCAATCCAATATCTATTTGTCTTTGCTTATCTGTTTAAGAACAAATCAACCAAAATCCAAAATGTTCTATCTTTAGCCTTCTGTGTTCATTTCTGGCTAAACAGCTTTAGTAGAAGAATGTAGCAATGAATCCATTAACAGGGATGACACCTCTTAAGTGATCCTCTTTGGCTGTGCTTCCTCTGCCTGTTACTCAGATTCCAAAGCAAAACCACAAATCATTAAGGAAGCAGCTAATTGGCACAATTCTGCAGCTCTATGTCTTCAAGTATCCTTATCTGACCATGAGGGCAATGGGACAGGTCCAGCTGTCTGCCCATGCATCCCTGCCTTCTTTTCCAATGCCTGAAGCCTGACTATGAGTGCCTTGTAATCTTGGAGGTCCTCTTCCTTGGAGAAAGAGTAAATTAAAGGCGAGATTCTCCTAAGTGCCTTTTGTTCTTCAGCCTGCTTTAATCTAGAAGTATCTGCACCTTTCTTTGGACCTATGCTAGACCAAACAGCAAACTGTAATAAAATTATCAAATTAAGGAGAAACCCACCCAACAAGTATGGAGTCTGGATGAGTTGGAACATAGTCAAGGAGCAAGAAAAATTGGCTGCTGCTGAAGGGTAGAGTCAGCAACAGTCACCCCATCAACCATACCACAATACTAGAAAGTCCTACATGGCTGTTCAACTCCTGCAGCCAGATATCTAAACCACGAAGCTAAGGAAGTAAGACTAAAGGCCATGTCCCAATCTCTTAAACCCTAGGGCTAAAAGTTCACACACCCTGTGAGCAATGCTACCAGAAGGGAGGAAAGGCTATGTCATAATGGGGAGATACCCAAGGGTAGATGCTGCACCATAATGGGAAGCAATCCAACTGGATTAATACCGCAGCAAGGCATTATTGCACTTCCATAAATTTAGTCTCTATTGTCACAAATGATGGACATCATTTGTGCCACTGACACCAGTTCCAAACCTCCTAGTAGGCAACCAAGGGAGGTGATGCCCTTGGCAGGTTAAAACCCCAAAAATATGCATGCCATGAAGCCCCACTCAAGTGAGATTCTCTGCAGAGTGCAGGTTGATCCATGGCTCAAAAGCCACAATTTAAATGGGAAATTAATTGGATTCAATAGAGACATGTGTCACTTGTTTGAGCATTGAAAGAGGCTGAATTGTAGGAGGAACCAGCCATTAAAGGTTTCAACTCCCTTCTTCAACTACATGGAAAACATCTATTAGCACTTTGTCATGGCCTGACTCTCTTTGGAGCTGGGAGAGCAACGACCCCCATCTACACAGCTTCACACTGTGGTGGAAGCAACCTTTCTTAAATAAAGTAAATATGTGTTTGTATGACACATTTTAGTTTCAATCCCATGAGTGACAAGCCGTAGGAAGAATATTCATGAAGAATGAGAGGGGTAAAAAACCCTTTGTTTATGAACCTTGAATGCAAAGTTTAACTGGCAATTTCACACATTCTGCATCCAGCTTGCCAATTATACTCATGTGCCACCAACAACTTCTGTCATTCCAAATTCTCAGCAAGTGACAACAGCTGAAAAAAGTTGTGCATTGAGATCTCCTTTCCCCCTCACACCAATCCTGAGAAATGTTCTTCATCTTATATAAAATTACTTTTTCCCCAAAGTTCCTGCATACATTTTCCTAAACCAGTATCCCCACACTGTGCTGAAAAAATTCCTTTAAATGTTCAGGACAAATTCAGCTACTTTAGTGTACCACTGGCACCTGTGTAAACACTCCAGAAATATCTGTAGGGAAGATGAGGAAATGTGAAGACAAGATAAGGAAGGATATATATATAATACCCAGAAGTCCCAGCTTCAAATTCATACCCAGTCACAGAAAACCATGAGGTTACTACAAAAAATAGTTCCTTGAATATTTCGCACATTGGATATTTCACACATTGAATATCTGGAAGTAAGAGAAAGCTGTCTCTCACTGTCCAATCTACCCTACTAAAGAATTAAAGTTGTGCTACTCTTCTCCTTTCCTTTTTTTTTTTTTTTTTTTACAGTATCTTCCTTTCCAGAAAGTGAATTGAACCCATCTTGTCTCTAGGACCTGTGATTGGGCCTTGACACAAATCTTTTTAGGATAGGCTTTTCTATTATTTTTTTCCCCTAAACACGCCTAGTAATATTTTTCTAAAACATAGCTTTCTTCCTGGTTTATTGCTCAGGAGAACAGAACATTAAGTTGAGTACAACAAGGTCACACTAATGTATTGTTCTTATGCACCATTAATTTTTTTCCAACTTATGATGGTCCTATGAATGAGTGACCTCCAAAATGCCTGGTCCTCAATAGTTCTGCTGAGACTTTGTAAGTTTAAGATGATGGTTTCTTTCATGGCATCAATCCACCTTATAGTTGGTCGTTCTCTTTTCTTCCTGCCTTCAGATTTTCCCAGCATTATTGCGCTTCGAAGCAATTCAGAGAAAATTTTGCTCTTTAAGCCAGTTACTCTTTAAGCGAGGCACTCTTTATGTGAGGTTTGACTGTATCCCATTAGCTAATGTGTGTGGAGGAAAACAGGAAATGATGCAAACAAAAGCATGAACAAATGTATTATATTTGTATTTTATACATTGGGATTTATGACTTCTGGTTGTAATAAGAACATTGCTGTGGGAATAACTTTGTTTGTGAGAATCTTAGTTTGGAAATGTACTGAATTTGGGTTGGATATTTATAAAAATGTGTTTTAATTTTGTTGCTATCATGGCATTCCAAGAATACCATCTACTGAATATGCCCCCAGCTTATTTTACTTGATCAAATAAACTAATAGGTATTAAAAGCCAAGACCTCCGATCTAGATCTTTATCAGCAAAATGTTAGTCTGAATAATAAATTCTCATATATTAAGAGTTCTCCCAACAGAAATCCCCTGAGTAGTATGAATCAAAAATTGCATCAGGCATAATCTCTAGGGGGGGGGGGGAGCAGAAGATATCCTATTGTGGTGATATGACTTTGCTGTTGTCAAGGTAGCGTTGGCTTTTTAAAAATACAGTAATACCTCGTATAACGTTTACCTCTGATAACGCTCAAATCGCATAACGTTAAGTAATCTGGGGAGGAGAATTGGATCAAATAACGTTAAGGTCCTATGGGATGGATCGGATAACAACCGCTAAAGTCTGTGCAGTTCCAATGTATCTCTATGGAGCTTTAACGTTATATGATCCATCCCATAGGATTTTAACATGGATCGGATGACACAAAATCAGATAACATCAAGACTTGTGGAACCAAGTCTTAGCGTTATCCAAGGTATTACTGTAAATAAAATCACTTCCCCTTAAAGTCAATTTGGAAAGGCAGTTTCTACATTCAGTTGAAAGATGACATGAAGTCCTGCTAGCAATGGGATTTATGGCCATAGACTAAGGATATAAGGATCATATAGTCAAAAGTATAAAATGATATTTCCTCAACTGAACTAACCAAATCTGTGTAAATTTTGTTTTAGGTAAATGTTTCCAGCAATTGTGAGGTATGAAAGAACAGTTGAATTTATCTATACAGTAATACCCCGGATAACTTTATGACATCGAACAACGCTAAAAAAAAAAAAGTCCTGACTTCAGGGACAAACCGCTTTAAAGGCAGGCAGGGAAAGAAAGAGACCTCCCTGCCTTTAAAGCCCATGGGTGGGCTTTTTGAACCCTACTGCAGTTGCAGAGACTCCTTTTCTCTTACCCTCCCTGTATTTAGAGAACCAATCACGTCTCTCTCTTTCCCCCTCCCTGTAGTTTAAATACTTCTCTTTATGTGCAACTTTCAGAACTTCTGCTGGGGAAAGTGGCATAACTTTCTTAAATGATAGCTGTTTAAACAAAATCGATACTGATGTGATCGATAGATCTGTTTAGATCAGGGGTTTGCAACTTAAGTCTCGTTGGCCAGACCCACCCCTGACACCATTCCATCCGACATCAGTGATGACCCCAGAAGCAAGCAGGCACATTTATGACAGCCGTAAACACACCCTCACATGTGCAAATGTGCCCACTGCTAATTTTTCTCCAGAAAGAAGAAAACAAAGGTATCTGATTACATGGTTTAGTCAGTGGGATGAACATGTCAAAATGTATGCATTAAGAAATACACATTTAAAAGTACAATAGAACCCCGGATAACGTTATGACTTGGTTCCACAAGTCCCGTCGTTATCCGGTTTTTAACGTTGTGCGATACATTGATCACACAATGTTAAAAAAAGCCCTGTTTCCCTGGAGGCTGCAGGAAGCTAGAATGTCGGGATTTGAATCCTGACATTTTGGCTTGCTGCAGCCTCCAGGTAGGTGGGGGAACTTTGGAAACAGCTTGGATCGGGTCTCCCCACCTCCCTGGACCCGGCTGGGAGTCAGAGACCCCAAAATTGGTTAAAAAAAAAAGTCTGTTTTTTTTACCAATTTTGGGGTCTCTGACCCCCCCCTGGGGTCCAGGGAGGTGGGCAGACCCGATCCAAGCTGTTTCTGGGCTTCCCCAACATCCTCAACCAGTGCAGCAAGCCAGAATGTCAGAGTTCGAATCCCGACATTCTGGCTTGCTGCAGCCTAAAAGAGGGTGGGGGAACTTCAAAAATAGCGCACATCGGCTCTAGGGAGGTCGGGAGACCCGATGCGCACTAATTTTGAAGTTCCCCCACCCTCTTTTCGGCTGCAGCAAGCCAGAATGTCGGGATTCGAATCCTGACATTTTGGCTTGCTGCAGCCTCTAGGGAGGTGGGGGAACTTTGGAAACAGATTGGATCGGGTCTGTCCACCTCCCTGGACCTGGCGGGGGGGGGGGTCAGAGACCCCAAAATTGGTTTTAAAAAGTCTGGTTTTTTTACCAATTTTGGGGTTTCTGACCCTCCCCCGCTGGGTCCAGGGAGGTGGGCAGACCTGATCCAAGCTGTTTCTGGGCTTCCCCGACGTCCTCAACCAGTGCAGCAAGCCAGAATGTCAGGATTCAAACCCTGACATTCTGGCTTGCTGCACTGGCTCAGGACATCGGGGAAGCCCAGAAACAGCTTGGATCGTGTCCCCTGCCTGCTCCAGAGAGATCAGAAGACCCGATCTACAGCTGCAGGGTGGCTGGGGAAGCTGACAGGGACTCCCTTTCGGCTTCCCTAGCCACCTGCCCTTGCCTCCGCAGCTGTGGGGTGGCTGGGGACACCAGCGGGGGAGCCCCCCTGTCAGCTTTCCAGCCTCCCCACCCCTGCCTCCGTAGCTGCAGGGTGGTTGGGATGCTGAACGGAGAACCCTGTTCAGCTTTCCACCCACCCTGCTGCTAAGAATGACTGTATCGGATAACGTTAAAAATCGCGTTATTCGATACAAGATTTTTCTGAAAATCTTGTAACGTTATGCGGTTTTAGTGCTATCCGATACTCGCGTTATCCGGGGTATTACTGTATGTACATTAGAAAAAGTTTATACTAGAATGCTGAAGAATTTCCATTCTGTGTGTGTGTGTGTGGGAATATAGCAACCAAATGAAAAGCAAGGAATGGGAAAAATACTAGTAGGGTTCAAAGCAATACAACAAATTATAGCAGAAAGATTTCATTATCCATACTAAATAGATTTGTATTATATTGTGCTTGTATTCTCATTTACTTCTATATACCAAATCGTGTTCAGCCTTTATTTGAATGGAGTGTTTATGTGTGAGCTTCAGCTTCAATATTTGACCTTCCAAGGAGCAGTCAAGGTTGATTAACTTAATGATTTATTTATTTGAGCTCCTTGTAGTCCAGGGAACTCTCAAAAGTCTTCTCCATCACCATCACCATCACCATCACCATCACCATCACCATCACCATCACCATCACCATCACCATCACCATCACCATCATCATCATCATTATCATTATCATTATTATTATTATTATTATTATTATTATTATTATTATTATTATTATTATTATTATTATTATTATTATTATTATTATTATTATTATTATTATTATTATTATTATTATTATTATTATTATTATTCGACTTGTATGCTGCCCCACTCGCCAAACGACTCTGGGTGGCTAACAAAGATACAAAGTATACAATAACAGATAAAAAACAATATATCACAGTTACAAGATTACAAGATATTCCATCGCAATAACATTTCAAAGGCAATTCAGAACATCCCTAATAACAATCATTAAAAAACATTTCAAAAATACTTCATAAATAATACACAAAAACCTCCCAAACTCAACCCCACCCATTATGTCCATACCCCTCGAGGCCGTGCTGGAGCCGGCCAGGCCGCAGAGGCTCTTTTGAACCCAGCTGGTGTTGGGGGCTGGATCAGAGGCAGCAAGTCCTACTTCCTGTCAGGCACGGAGGCTCTTTTCACCCCTGCCGGTGTTGGGGGCTGGGTCAGAGGCAGCAAGTCCTGCCTCCCGTTGGCCCGTGGGGCTCCTTTTCAATCCAGCCAGTGTTGGGGGCTGGGTCAGAGGCAGCAAGTCCTGCTTCCCGCCAGGCGCGGAGGCTCTTTTCACCCCAGCCGGTGTTGGGGGCTGGGTCAGAGGCAGCAAGTCCTGCTTCCCGTCAGGCGCGGAGGCTCTTTTGAACCTAGCCAGTGTTGGGGGCTGGGTCAGAGGCAGCAAGTCCTGCTTCCCACCAGGCGCGGAGCTCTTTTGAACCCAGTCGGTGTTGGGGGTTGGGTCAGAGGCAGAAAGTCCTGCTTCCCGTCAGGCGCGGAGGCTCTTTTGAACCCAGCCGGTGTTGGGGGCTGGGTCAGAGGCAGCAAGTCCTGCTTCCCGTCAGGCGCGGAGGCTCTTTTGAACCCAGCCGGTGTTGGGGGCTGGGTCAGAGGCAGCAAGTCCTGCTTCCCATCAGGCGCGGAGGCTCTTTTCACCCCAGCCGGTGTTGGGGGCTGGGTCAGAGGCAGCAAGTCCTGCTTCCCGCCAGGCGCGGAGGCTCTTTTCACCCCAGCCGGTGTTGGGGGCTGGGTCAGAGGCAGCAAGTCCTGCTTCCCGTCAGGCGCGGAGGCTCTTTTGAACCCAGCCGGTGTTGGGGGCTGGGTCAGAGGCAGCAAGTCCTGCTTCCCGTCAGGCGCGGAGGCTCTTTTGAACCCAGCCGGTGTTGGGGGCTGGGTCAGAGGCAGCAAGTCCTGCTTCCCGTCAGGCGCGGAGGCTCTTTTGAACCCAGCCGGTGTTGGGGGCTGGGTCAGAGGCAGCAAGTCCTGCTTCCCATCAGGCGCGGAGGCTCTTTTGAACCCAGCCGGTGTTGGGGGCTGGGTCAGAGGCAGCAAGTCCTGCTTCCCGCCAGGCGCGGAGGCTCTTTTGAACCCAGCCGGTGTTGGGGGCTGGGTCAGAGGCAGCAAGTCCTGCTTCCCGCCAGGCGCGGAGGCTCCTTTGAACCCAGCCGGTGTTGGGGGCTGGGTCAGAGGCAGCAAGTCCTGCTTCCCGCCAGGCGAGGAGGTTCCTTTGAACCCAGCCGGTGTTGGGGGCTGGGTCAGAGGCAGCAAGTCCTGCTTCCCGCCAGGCGCGGAGGTTCCTTTGAACCCAGCCGGTGTTGGGGGCTGGGTCAGAGGCAGCAAGTCCTGCTTCCCGTCAGGCGTGGAGGCTCTTTTGAACCCAGCCGGTGTTGGGGGCTGGGTCAGAGGCAGCAAGTCCTGCTTCCCGCCAGGCGCGGAGGCTCTTTTCATCCCAGCCGGTGTTGGGGGCTGGGTCAGAGGCAGCAAGTCCTGCTTCCCGTCAGGTGTGGAGGCTCTTTTGAACCCAGCCGGTGTTGGGGGCTGGGTCAGAGGCAGCAAGTCCTGCTTCCCGCCAGGCGCGGAGGCTCTTTTGAACCCAGCCGGTGTTGGGGGCTGGGTCAGAGGCAGCAAGTCCTGCTTCCCGTCAGGCGCGGAGGCTCTTTTGAACCCAGCCGGTGTTGGGGGCTGGGTCAGAGGCAGCAAGTCCTGCTTCCCGCCAGGGGCGGAGGCTCCTTTGAACCCAGCCGGTGTTGGGGGCTGGGTCAGAGGCAGCAAGTCCTGCTTCCCGCCAGGCGCGGAGGTTCCTTTGAACCCAGCCGGTGTTGGGGGATGGGTCAGAGACAGCAAGTCCTGCTTCCCGCCAGGCGCGGAGGCTCCTTTGAACCCAGCCGGTGTTGGGTGCTGGGTCAGAGGCAGCAAGTCCTGCTTCCCGCCAGGCTCAGAGGCTCTTTTGAACCCAGCTGGTGTTGGGGGTGCTGGGTCAGAGGCAGGAAGTCCATAGTTCATAGGCATCTATTTTTTTGTACTCAGCCTTCCTTGTGGTCCAGCTCTCACAGCCATAGATTGCTACTGGAAAGACCATCACTTTAACTTTGAGGACTTTTGTTGACAGGGAGATGTCTCTACTTTTTATTACACTGCCTAGATTTGCCGTAGCATACCTCCCATGAAGTAAGTGGCATGTATAATAGATAATTATATTAGGCTTACCATACTGAAAATAAACTCAGTAAGCAAACAATCCCATCATAATTTCAACAACAGCAAATGGAGCATTTCTATAAATGTCTTGTAAGACATGAGTCCTATTAGGTAGAACAAGATGCCCTTCACCAAGTAAATAAAGGTAGGATTGCTGTCTAAATAATTTCTTCAAGATCAACATTGCAGAAAGAGGAAGAGGAGGAATTATGAAGGGGAGGGGAGGAAGAATATGTTATGACTTTATCCTCTACTCATCCCTGATTCAGATGGTCTCTGTATTCATATACCGTAGAAACAATTCATCCATTATAGCAAGCTGTTGGATTTTTCCAATGAGTGAATATAAGTGACAAAATACAACTAAAAATGCCTTATTGTGAAGACTTAATGTGAGCGTTTGAGCAGTCACACAGGTCACTGGATATAAAATGGCAGTGATATATTGACAGTGTTGTGTTCCTTGGAACATACAGCTACTCTTTTGAGGACTGGAAAAACAAAAGAAACTGATAAGTCTGATGTTTCATGAAAGGTATGCACATTCTTTCCATCATATTTTATAGGAATTACACATATGCTCTGTTAGGAGAATCAATATGTCTCTTATAAAATACTGACAAGGTACATAGGTCTTATTACTTTTAATCCCCTCATCCATTAAACCATTTATCTCCAATTTTACCCTTCATATTTTCCAGCTCTCAAGATAAATATTTATAATATAACTGGAAATTCACAATCAAGAGTTCTAAGGGTATCATTTTTGAAGAACTTGGTGCAAAGTAATGGTCACTGAATGGTGGATTAATCCACCAGAGATTTATTTAAAAATTAATAAATCAGAAGATTTATATATAGATACAAATCCTAGATCTAGTAGTGTTTTTGATAAAGATTTGTGTAACATGCATTATCTGCTTAGATGAAAAATGCCTAGGACTGGCTAATCATTGTCACCAAGTTCTATTACCTGCTGAAAACAGGAAACTTTTTCCCCCCAAATGTTCCAAACTTGAAAGAGAAATATGGGAACATTATTTTTAAAGAGGAAAGTGTGTGCTTGTTTTTAAAGCTCCATTGTGTTAATTGGATCTTAAGCCCAGCTAAGTGTGAACAGGATTGCAGTGGAAAGCATGTGGCAACAAGGAAGAATCTGCCAGAAGAATCACTTCCAGAACAAGAAAGTCAATAGGTGGTGTCCAAAGGACAAATCTAGTTAATGGAAGTGGGGAAGGCTGGCTCCAATCAGCTAGGTGCATGTTGCATAACTGGATGACATATGTTATAAAGGCCCAAAGGAACTACAGAATGATCTCCCAAAAGGTGGCTTCATTTTGGAAGTTTCACATCTGGTCCTTAGCTACTAGTACAGTATCTATCAAACTGGAGTCTCCTGGAGATTCTTCCACTATCTGAAGTGATGCTGGTAGCTACCACAGAAAGCAGTCACCTTGTTAGAACTTGCACCCCACCTATGGAATGCTTTCCTGAGAATTGTGCTCTTGACATCTACTTTATTCTCCTTTTGGAATCTGGTAAAAACATTTCAGTCTCCATTAAAAATTTAGGTACAGTTTTCATCCTTCTACTTTGTTTCCTTTGTAATTTAATGCCCTTTCTTTTATTATAAAAGGTCAATGTCTTTTTGACCTATCATCATCTCTTTTTCTTCTATCCAGCCATCGTCAATCAGCTTAATAGAAGTAGAAGACTAAAAGGCCAGGAAAGTACAAGCAAATATTCTCCACTGTGAGCAATTTTGATTTTGAATCCTGGATATACTAAACATACAAAGGAAAAATGTTTCCCATGTCACTTATGATTAATATAATGGCATTAAAGTTGAAAAATACTTGTCAAAATAGCTCTGAAAGCATCCTAAAGTACACTTTAAAACAAATTTTCTGAAAGTAGCTACATAATACCTATTAAAAGTAATATTACAAATAGTTATATTACTAGTTACTCTCAAGATAACTAGCTACATGCAACTGCATTTTTATAATGAGATCATTTGAACCTCTGTAGTCAACTGGATAATTTATGAGGACTCTTACTTTTCATATTGGACAATGGGATACTCATGCATTCCTACGCCCTTTTATTTATTTGCAATTTCTCTGAGAGATTCTGGCAGTTTCATGGCAATACTTTTAGTTTTCAAATCTTAAGCATTTAACCTGAGAAAAAAAACATCCATGTGCTCTTGGCAAAATCTCATTGTCAACTCTAGGCAGGATTCCTATATATTTTTTGGCTGCTCTGAAGATGATATTTCAGGATGTGCAACTTGCCATATGGGGGTAACTATATATTATGAAATCCCAGCCCTCTTTCACTTACACACCTAAAAATATTCTGAGGAGTGAGCCTGTCTCCATCTGAGATATTAGCTGTGAGTGCACTGCTGTAAGCAAGACATTTGTGGATGCTTTTGAACAGTTGCCAGTGACTTTAATTTAATCCATATTAAAGAGCAGAAACCTATGCTGCTGACTCAAATGGAGTCTCCCTTTTGCAAACAGTTATATCCTTTCTTCTAGCCTCCATTTTCGTTATTTGTACAACCAAGAGATGGCAGTGCATCATCAACAATTCTGTTAATGCAGCTTCTGAGAACAGTCATATCTTTGGGTCATCAGGTACAAATTGGGCGCCTTTTAACAAAATATATGCAATTTTAAAAGCTGACCAGTCATTCCCTGCCTGCCCCTAGTGTCACTTTTAATCCATCTCAATTCACACTTAAGTCAAATGGAATGTACAGGATTTCTTTCTCCCTCCCTTTTCCAGTCTTTTCATTTAAAAAAAAACACAACCATTTAAAGAGCCTCTTTGATGAGACTTTTTAGTTTCTCATGAAAGAATATTGCAGACACCTTATCCTTAAAGAATAGCTTTGATTATATGCTACACACTGGCATACTAATGTAGATTTAGGACCATTTTTATAACAAGTGCTGCATTTCTATGTGCCTTACTTAGAAGCAGGGCTGCATCCCCGACAAAAGCTTAGAAAAATCACTCTTGATCTGAGGCAATTAAAACTTGCCACTGTTTCAATATTGTCGTATAAGCTGAAGAAGTGAATGCTGGACCGACTGTCACTAGCTGAGCATACTAGAATCAAAGATTATCTGACAGGAGAATGCAGAATTTTCTTTTCTCCTCAGAGATCGTTCTGGCAGCAGACACTGCTGTTCTATTGTCTTGTTCATCCACACAGAGTATGAGACTTTCTTGGTCTACAACTCCTACAGTCCCCAAACTAACATCACCCCAATGAATATGTTTGCTGAGAGATTTTGGGAATTGCACAGTCAAATCAGACCAAGTTCAAGTTCACCAGGGAAGAAGTCAATGGGATCTAAGAAATGGCTGATAAGGACTAAAGCTATTAACAGACAGTGCTTCTGTAACCCCTATGGACCATTTGGTTCAGCCCAATCGGCACGGAAACCCAAATACAGGACTGTGATTTGAATTAGAAAGGAGAGTTAGAGAGACAAGAACTGCTATTCCTATTGAGGAAAATAAAGCCCTTGTCATGTTGGTTTTGATGATATAATCTCAATATATTTGTGTAGGAGGGGCAGTGCAAGGGCTAATCCATGTAATGATCTTACGTACTTGCATTTTGTTTTAGGGTTGTAGAAATTGTATATGTGGGTGTCCTAATTTGGTTGAAAACTATATCTTGGACTGAAGAGAACTTGAGGCATACAATTTGTTGCATCTGGTCACTGTTGCTGTTGTTTGTGATATAAGTATACATAGAAAAACCATTTTGCAAAGTTAGTGTGTTCGCACTACTCATTTAATATACAGATAAATAGGTAGCCCCATAAAAACAGAGAGTGGTACACTTGCAGGATTATAAATTTCAGCCTCTATTTGGCCAGCATAAAAGGACGCCAAGGTGGTAGGTGGCAGGACTTTTCCGCCTCCGTCCAGGACTTTCTTTCAGCCGGGTGGAAAGGAACACCGCAGCTGTGGGTCCACAGGCCAATCCAACGGCGGTGCCCTGCCCTGACCAGTGGACTTAAAAAGGACTCTATGGTGGCGGGCAGCAGGATCTTACTGACCTGCCCTCTGGACTTGCTTTTGGCCAAGGTGTAGAGACTACTGCAGTATTGCATTGCTGTGTTATAGGGTTTTATATTATTAGTATTGCTATGGGCTGTTTATGTAGGACATGTATGGTATGATTTTGTTACTATATTTTGGATATTGATTGTGTATTATTATTACTGTTACGTGCTGTTTTTGTAGGACATGTATTGTATATTTTTTGTGTGTATATATTTATTATTGTATTTTGGATAGTTACCATGTGAGCTGCCCTGAGTTGGGTTTCTGATTGGGCGGGATATAAGTGTGGAATTAAATTAAATTAAAAATTAAATTAAAATTAAAACCTTAATTGCAAACACTTTTCCAGAAAGTCTTCTTATGAGAGGGGCCTCATTCATGTGGAGGCCAGTACTTCCCATCAATGAATGTCAGAAGGCAAAAGTCCCTCCAAGTAAAAATAAGCCTTGTTTGTGCTTTCAATGCCAATAATGTCAAGGATGCCCTCTCCTGCGTTTGTCTACAACCTGTTCTTCCACTTCTTTTCACCATTGTTCACCACTGGAACATCACTGGAAAAGGCTTCCTCCAGTTGGGATATGGTACCTTAGTGTAGCAACAACCTTTTGCCTCTCTGTGAGAGGCTTAAGGTCTTGAAGGAGAATCAGATTTTGTAGCCATCTATAAGTCTTCTAAAAATGCAAAGCCCGAGATGTTATGCCTACAAAATATTACATATTAGACATCCTTTTTCCCCTTTTGTGCCTCTTGCTATATTACTGCACTTGTTAAATTAACTCACTTGTTAAAGTAACCTGAACCTTAGAAAGAATGTCTTTAATTCAATGTTTTGTCATTATTATTTTTTAAAGCCATTTAATTATATTAACAGGATATTATGTTTACTTCTTTTGAATTAATTGTTTCTATTGATGCATATTGTGCTTTCTAGCTTGTATTGCAACATGGTTGTTGTTATGTGTCACCAAGTCATCTCTGTCTAATGGGGACCCTATGAATGAGAGATCTCCAAAATTGTCCTATCAGCTCCTGCAAACCCAAGCCTGTGGAGACAATTCATTTCACATTCGATCTTCCTCTTGTCTTGCTGCCTTCCTCCTTTCCCAGAGTTAGGTTCTTTTCCAGATAGTCTCGCCCCCTTTGTGCCGAAAGTAAGACAGCCATAGCTTCATCATTTTTGCTTCCAGAGACAGTTCAGGCTAGATTTGCTGTAGGACAAACTTGTTCATCTTTCTGGTATTCCTTGATATCCACAGAGTTTTCCTCCAGCACTATATTTCACCATCCTTTATGGTCCAGCTTTCACATTCATACATGGTAATTGGGAATACATTAGAGAGAACTATATTGGACTCCAGTGGCACATCATTACACTTGATATTTTCTAATTCCTTCTTTGCTACCCTTCCATGTCTCGGCTGTCTTCTGATTTCTTGGCTGTAGTCCCAATTTGGATTGATGATTAAACCAAGGTACAGTAATACCCCGGATAACGCGAGTATCGGATAGCGCTAAAACCGCATAACGTTACAAGATTTTCGAAAAAATCTTGTATCGAATAACGCGATTTTTAACGTTATCCGATACAGTCGTTCTTAGCAGCAGGGTGGCTGGAAAGCTGAATGGGGTTCTCCATTCAGCTTCCCAGCCACCCTGCAGCTACGGAGGCAGGGGTGGGGAGGCTGGAAAGCTGATGGGGGCTCCCCCGTCAGCTTCCCTAGCCACCCCACAGCTGCGGAGGCAAGGGCGGATGGCTAGGGAAGCCGACAGGGAGTCCCCGTCAGCTTTCCCAGCCACCCTGCAGCTGTAGATCGGGTCCTCTGATCTCTCTGGAGCAGGCAAGGGACACGATCCAAGTTGTTTCTGGGCTTCCCCGACATCCTCAGCCAGTGCAGCAAGCCAGAATGTCGGGATTCGAACCCTGACATTCTGGCTTGCTGCACTGGTTGAGGATGTCGGGGAAGCCCAGAAACAGCTTGGATTGGGTCTCAGCCAGTGCAGCAAGCCAGTGCAGACGTCCTCAGCCAGTGCAGCAAGCCAGAATGTCAGAGTTCGAATCCCGACATTCTGGCTTGCTGCCCTGGCTGAGGACGTCGGGGAAGCCCAGAAACAGCTTGGATCGGGTCTCCACACCTCCTTGGACCCGGCGGAGGGGAGGGTCAGAGACCTCAAAATTGGTAAAAAAAACGGACGTCTTTTTTTTACCAATTTTGGGGTCTCTGACCCCCCCGCCGGGTCCAGGGAGGTAGGGAGACCTGATCCAAGCTGTTTCCAAAGTTCCCCCACCTCCCTGGAGGGTGCAGCAAGCCAAAATGTCAGGATTCAAATCCCGAAGTTCTGGCTTGCTGCAGCCTCCAAGGAAACAGGGCTTTTTTTAACATTGTGTGATCAATGTATCGCACAACGTTAAAAAGCGGATAACAACGGGACTTGTGGAACCAAGTCATAACATTATCTGGGGTACTAGTGTATACAAAACCTTTCACAATTTCAGTTTCTTCAATGACAGCTTTAAAGTTGTATAGTTCTTCCATATCTTCTTTCAATTTCATTTTCTCCCAGTAAGATGGTGTCATTTGTATTCTTAACTTACAGATGTTCCTTCCACCAACTTCCACTTCTCCTTTATATGAATCTAGAACCACTTTCCATATGATATGTTCTGAGTACAGATTAACAGTTAGAGGATAAAATGCATCATTGTCTGACATCTTTGCCAACAAAAACCATTCTGTCACTCCATATTCTGTCCTAAAAGTAGTTTCCTATCTAAAATACAGGTTACGTGTCAGAAAAAAAAATCAAGTGTTGAGGCATCCCCATTTCTATAGGATCATTGATAGTTTGTCATGATCCACACAATCTATACACCACAGCTAATCTTCTTCTGAAATTCATGGCATATTGTAGTATCCAACAGACATTTGCAATATGGCCCTGGGTCCTTCTTTCTTTCCAGAGTTGAGCTTGAATATCTGGCATTTCTCATTCCATAGAAGTATTTATTGCAGCAGCTTGAAAAAGACATTAAAGCAATGATCTTATAATAACTGTATTACAATAGCCTTTGATTACAAATACTGTAGTAGAATTTCAAAGGATCTTGGTATGTCACAGATGCACCTAATCAGCAGATAAAAAAATATATCAAACGTCATTCACTTTGTGGAAATGAGGGGAAATAATTATCTACCACACTCCTGCCATGCTCACTTCCTTCTACAAGTATCTTACTGTCAAGGGTTGAAGTCTGGCAAAAAGGAAGGAAAAAAGAACCCACAGCTCTTCAAGGCTGAAGGAAAATGGCTCATAGCAATCATTGGCTGGCCCTGCATAAAATTTCTGGTGCCAAAATTCCCCAGAGTCATTTTGAACTTTTGGAAAATACTTTGTACAGTTTAAAACCAATAAAGCAAAAGGAAAAATGCACAAAGATTTTATGAAGTATTAAAAAAAGTAAATCACTGATATGAACCAAAGGATAAATGAGCAGGTCAGAAGACTCACAAATAGTTTGATGATGATGATGATGATGATGATGATGATGATGATGATGATGATGATGATGATGATGATGATGATGATGATGATGATGATGATGATGATGATGATGATGATGATGATGATTATTATTATTATTATTATTATTATTATTATTATTATTATTATTATTATTATTATTATAATATTCAATTTATATGCCCCTCTCCTTGCCGAAGCAACTCAGAGCGGCTTACAATGTTACAATATCAAACATTAAAAAACAGCACAATATAAATATAATAGATAGATACAGTCAATATAGTCAACAAATCTTTCATAAAAATAAGGATATAATACAGTCAGGAAAATGCATTACAATAAAAAATACGCTATGGTCAAAAAATACACTATGGTCAAGAATATACAGTACAAAACAATCTGGTCAGAGCGACGGAGGCAAAGATCTTATAGCTTCCCGGTCGCCTTGGAACAGCTGTCTCTCATTCCCTCCAGGCCAAGGACTGGCCAAGGGAAGGAAAGAAACAGGTCTATAAGCATCCACTTTTTCTAAATCTTTTCTGGTTTTTAGCAACAAAATGATTATAGGTTTATACCATGAAGTTGAGATCATTCCACCATCTAAAATATAATTAAACAGCTTCAGTAATCTTGACACCACTATATCCTTATACATTTGCTAGTTTGCTAGTTTGCCTGTCAAGAGGTTTGATTTGCTAGCTTGCCAGTCAAGAGGTGGGTAAATATAACAATTTAACTTTCTGTCACCTTCAGAGCTCTTAAAGTTCTTGCTCTTACTGGCCGTATTTAAAAATCAACATGAAACATCTGTACAAGGGACTTAAGTCTTTCCTCATTTTCTTTTGTCTGATGAATAAACATCACCTCCAATGTCTCACTTTTTTCTCATTTATGAGAAATATAATCTTGTACGAATATTTTTTACATGGGTAACACAAGTAAATTGTGCAGAATTATTGTCACCTGCTTTTTTTATGGTCTATGAAGAATTATAATCATGTAATGTAGAGGTAGGAACTGCATTGGCTTAGTGGCTAAGATGCTGGACTTGACGACTGGAAGGTTGGCAGGTCAGCAGTTCAAGATCCGAATGCTGCATGACAGAATGAGCTCCTGTCTCTGTCCCAGCTCCTGCCAACCTAGCAATTCAAAAGCAAGAAATTACAAGTAGATAAATAGGTATCGCTTCAGTGGGAATGTTACAGCATTCTGTACATTTTGGTGTCTAGTCATGCCTGCAGACCACATCACCACAGAAGCCTCTGCAGATGCAGATAGTGCTGGCTCTTTCTTTGACTATAAATGGAGATGCGTAGAAAATTAGATTTGGAAACAACTGGCTTTCAAGCAAGGGTAATTTTTACCTTTAGTAACATAGAGGAAACCTAAATGTGCTGTCTTAATCATTCAGTTCTTCTATGCTTGCTCTCTCTGTGTTTTATATTTCAGAAAGAAATTATATTAATGGTGGAACATGATAAGATAATATATAGCTACTAATTTTGCTCTCATGCTACAACCAGTAATCTTATGGGGCTAGAAATTTTTCACTGTATTTTCTTGGTGTCACACAGGGGTATTCTTCCCATTTCTAATTGTTATCAGCTGAATTGAATAAGTTAAAATATTCAACTCACCTCCTACTGTCCTGAGATTTACAAAGGCTTCCCCAGGGAAAAGAGGAGCTCTACGGAGCCTCAGAATGTGAAATGGGAGTTGGAGGGAGTTAAAAAGTTTTAGTTGATATAAATATTTCTGGTGTCAGATCTACCTTAACTTTACACAACATGACTTTGCCAATTGTTTGTCACTGTTACTTCAAGAAATATAACAAATATGGAATTAATATACGGCCATCTATTACAACATACGGTGGGTATCCTAATATTGGACCTTGAAGTAAATAACTTTTATTGTATACTTTATCTTCAAGGGATACACTTGTCAATGCCTACCTTACCATCTTCTTTAAAAGTAGTGACTTTCCCCCATAAATTATGAGTAGCTTACATTATTAGTTCAACTTGAAAAATTTGCCAAGGAGGAATCCAACTATGTCATCTCATCTGAGCAGATAATTCTGAAATAAAGTAATGTCATAAGAAACTTTAGAACATGATTTTGGACCAACAGGAATGACAGGAGATTTTACAAGCCATATGGAAACTCAATATACAGAGGCTCAAATTTAATTTTCTTTATTAGAAAAGTGCAAAGATAGGTAGACCAATAGATCTATACTCATAGTAATATATAACATTTTAAAAAGCAGTGGTTGCAATATGTCTCTTGGAATCACACTTTATGTTTCAAGCATTAAAGACAATACCTATAATTTTTGATTCCCCCCCCCAAATAATTAACAACCCCATCCCAAAGATAATGAAAACCATGTGATTTAATTATGCTTAATATCAAAACTAATAATTGGCTTTTATCTGCTTATGACTGCTTTTTTCAGGAATGAGGTTATTTCCTCACATAATTATCTATTTTCTTCCAGTTTAATAAGCATAAACTGGCTCCCCCTCCCCCGATAAACACCCCCCTCTTATTATTTTATTAGTGACTGGGGTAGTGAGAATTTCCAGAGTTTAATTTAGTTTTTGTAGCTTAGTTGCTATGTCTAGTTTCTTATTTGTATTCAAGCTGTGCACACTCGAGCTTCCCAACTCTCTATTTCAGTTATTATAGTTTGACATCTATATTTTATTTATGACCTTTTACCTAAATTGTGACATAAGATTCATTTTCTGTCTACTTAATTCTCTATCTTCGAATTCCTCAGCATGCTCAAGACCCACCAGCCATATAAAAATAGACAAAGTTAGCAAGCAGTGTAGTGAAAGTGTGTTGCTCTCAAACTTACCCTTAATTCTCATGTTATGTTACCAGATTTAAGTATCTTCAGCATTAAAAGGGGAAATTATAAATTCTATGGTGTAACCGAAGTTAAAAGATTGCTTCCATCCAACACCCTATCGTTTGGTAACTGGATGGAGTGAGAGTAGCATTGCCACAAAGTCTGTCAGTGTAAAAATGAACATGATTTAGTTCTTCCTCCATGGTTAAGGGGGGTGGGTGGGTGTCTCCATATGTAACAATAAGAAAAAGTCACTATGTACATCTTGAAGATGTTCTTTCTGTGCAGAACCAGCAATTAGATTCTTTCCGGGGAGTCCAAACCCTTCAAGATGTTATATGACACCTGGTAAAATCAGTGAGTTAGGTATATGATGTGCAAAACCAGATGTTGGGAGTTTAATTTACAATTGTGCATCACAGGAAAAACAGCTTCTGTGGTCTTGGGCAAGATAAACAGTCTCAGGATACACCTCACGCCTCCACCCCCAAAGAAGGAAATGATAAAGCTTTTGTGTATTTTCTACCCAGAAAACTTGGACAAGGGTTGTCATAAGTGAGAATTCAATTGACAGTGTATGATTACTATTATTACTCTTGTTACTCTTGTTACATGGAGAGGTATATATATTAGTGTGGAGGAATAACTTTATCCTGTTTTTTTAACAACTATTTATTTATTTTTTTGAATAGAAAAATAAATAGAACTATGTTCTATTCAGACAGTTCAGAAAAAAAATCCTTGCCAAATGTTGAAAATGAGGGCTTTATCAAATGTTTATTAAGTTTAACCTCCAACTTGTGTGATATGGGGATTGCCATGATTCTGAGCATTTTTTTTTCCAGGAAGGAAGTGTGGAGGCAAAAAGTTATGTTTCATGAGGTGAAAATAGATGTCATCACTTCTCAAACTTGCTCTTCAGGTTTGCAGCCTTTAAAGTAGTGTTAACGTAAAGTGCACCTTCTGCCATTATAATGTTCATTTTTTCTGTTTCTTACTTTTGATTGTCCACTAAGAAGATTCCTAATGTGATTGATAAGAAAGGAATATGGTAAAGAGATGAGATTAAGAGTGAAGAAGAAAGGAAAACCAAGGGGATAATATTTGATTGGTAGAAATTGAGGTTGTTGTTTTTTAATTGCATAACTGTTTCCTTCCTTTCAAAACTCCTGACACGAACAAAGATAGTGGAGAATGAGTTAATTCATGGATGGGATCTTTTTGTTTCAGTGATGTGATGACCCCGGTTCCATCTGGTTCCCTGGAAATGGTAGGAACAATCCTGGAGTGTTCTCCGGGAGGGGAGTCAACTTTTGAGGCCTCCGGTTCCAGACGCCTCACCGAAAGAATTTTTTTTAAAAAAAATCAGAGCCAAAATGGCTCCAATTGACTGCGCATGTGCAGAAACCCTGGTCGTGGCCACAGCTGGAGCCAGGCCAAAAAGGCCCACCACTAGCACTATATACTATGCCCAAGGAGGAGGAGGAGGCCACAGGGCTGCAGGCAGCGGCGGCTGTGGACAGTGGCTGCAGGCGGTGGCTCCTGTGGCCGTGGCCTTCGGAGGAAGAGGAGGCCGCAGTCGGGGGTGGTGCACCTTGCCGGGTGGCCCCGGGCCATGGGGATTCGTCGGTCCCAAGGAAGGTAAGTAAGTGAGGGTTTTTTATTTGGGGTGACGGAAGTTTAAATGATGACATATTTTTAAAAGGAGTTTTTCAACAAAAAGTTAAGTACAGTAAAACCTCACATAAAGAGTACCTCGCTGACTCGCTTAAAGAGCAGAATTTCCTCTGAATGGTTGCCCTCACTTAACAACAAAAAACAAAAAACTTGCTTAAAAACTAAATTGGGTTTGCAACCCCCCCGCCAGAAGTCACAATCAGTCACTTACAACAGCAGCAGTGGCACTTTTTCCAAGTGTTTCACCTAAAGAGCAACTCCCTTAAAGAGCAACCCCGTGGAACACATTATGCTCTTTAAATAAGGTACCACTGTAGTAAAATTAGTATTTAATTAGTATTAGTGTCATCATAAATGGCATGTTGGCTGGCAAAACAGTAAGCTTGTATGATGATGATGATTTTTGAACTGGTTGTTTTACATTTGTTAATTCTTCTGTAATGTATGAATTTTATGAGGTTGGGTTACAAGCCAGACCGCAACTGTCCCCATTTTCTGGGCTTGAGACTGGCAAAGGCAAAGGTCACCCTTGCTTGAAAGCCAGTCATATCCAACTCTAGTGCTCATCTCTGTTTATAGCCAAAGAGCCAGAGCTGACTGCTTCTGCAGACATTTCCATGGACATGAGACGGCATGCATTAACAATGGAGTGCATGGAACACTATTTACCTTCCAACTGAAATGGTCACTATTTATCTCCTAGCAATTTCTTGCTTTCAAACTGCTAGGTTGGCAGGAGCTGGGACAGAGACAGGAGCTCATTCCATAATACGGTACCCGGGAATTGAACTCCAACCTTCCAGTCAGTGAGTTCAGCGTCTTAACCACTTGAGCCACCACGAGGGACTGGGATACACTTGTACAAATGGACAGTATAGTAGTATATTATATAACAAATAAATACTAATTCTAGTAAAAAAATACTAACTCTAGTCCTTTATCATTTGGGCTACAGTCTTCCAGGATGAATATTGGTTATCAAACATGTTGGCTTTCATAAGGTAAAGGAGGTGGTGACAGAAATATTTTACACAGAAAAACGCTCTCAGCTTGTCAATGGTGTTAGCCTTGTTATGTACCCTGTGATGATTCTTCCTACCTCAGGGTCAAGAAATACAGAAAGGTTAGGACAGGCAGAAAACCATTCTGAGTGGTGGGTTTCATGACACTGATTAGGGCTGTTGAGGCCAGAACATTTCAGAGATCTTTCATTCATATGGCCACCATAGGTCTGAGTGACATGACAGCACATAATAACAACAAGCCAATAATCTGTTTAGTCAAGTTCATGGTTTTGATGTTAACCTATATAGCCTGATACATATCGGGATTGAGTTGCTTTAGGGATAGCTGTAGCTTTTGTATCCTTTGTCAGTCATTTGAATTGTCAGAAGGAAGACTTTTGATACTTCCTGCACTTTACTTTGGTTTGAGTATTGAAAATTGATCATTTAATGTTGCAAAATCTGCCTGCTAGAATCTTCTGCCAGCTGACATCTGACAGAGAGGTGTAGCCTTGCCTTTTTGACCTCTACTTAAGAATTATCTCTATGGACAGATTTTCCCTGAAGTGTGAGCTAGCCTACATTTTTATTATTATTGGCCTGTAGAAATGATTCTATTCTGATTTTTATATTTTTAAAAATAGATTGCAGTGTCGAATATTATTGGTGTGGATCATTCTGTGGGGACATATTGACATCTCACTAGGCAGGTCAGCAACAGGAAGACTGGATCCAACAGCAGCTGCCTACAGGCTGAAATACTAGTCACACATTTATACTCCTGTACTCATATATGCAATAGAAGAACAACCAGACCTTCCTGTGCCCATGATTGTCCTCTCTATGTAACATGAAGAGAGGCAAGTCACAGCTGACAATATGATGAGAAGCATCAGTAAGAACTGTGGTGGCAACAACTGCTCTAATTAGGCAACTTAGGTTGGTCCTGTGCATATGCAAATATGCAGTAGCTCAGTTATGTGTGAAGCCTATATGCATGTATAGTGTGTCTAAGAATGTGACTGTTGGAGTTTCTTGCAACAAATTGATGGGGCAAAATTCAACATTTCTCTATTCAATAAGATGTCAATGTGTTGTGTTTTTTTTTACTCCTTCCTGAGAAATTTTATGGGATATCACAGAGGATTACCTGGATTATCACATCCCACCCACCCTCAAAACAGAACAATTTGTACAAAAATATATTCCCCCTCAAGACTACCTACAAAGTGTGTTGAACTGCAAGACATTAGCTAATTTCTTGTGCAAAGCAACAAGCAAAAAACAAAACAACAAGAAGACTCACAGAGAGAGAAAAATTAAATGGGAGAAAATGAAACCCACGGGAAGCTCAAAAATCTTGCTAGTGCAGGATGCAGGTTCAGCAAGGAGTTAGCATGACAGGATTCAGAAAATCAATGAGTCTAGCCAATGAAATAATAATCTCCATCTCCATAGTGTATGCCCATAGAGGCCCCCTTCTCATTCTTTTTCCAACAGGTATATATCGGGAAGCAGGGCCAGCTACATAGACCTAATATTAGTAGATGACTTTCACCGGAACCATCTCCAGGGCTGCTAGAAGCTGCTGCATACAATCAGTAAAGGTGACAAATGATAGACAAGATTCTGAGAAATGTGGTGGGTGAATGTTCTGTTGAATTCTCCTCTCTTTCAAGATAATTCTCTTTGTCAGTTTTTATGCAAGGCCTCTTCTACATGTGACATCCTCTTCTACATGTGCTGTTTACCTCCAGTATACTTAGCTCATTTGCTTTTTGTGTTCCATCCTTTTTATTTGTCCAAAGGCTTTCCTAAATGTTGTTATATTTTCCAAATGTTTGCATAGTTCTATAATCCTAAATCCTAAATCCAAGGCCACTTCTGTTACAAAACCTTTCTTTAAGAAATGGTGAAACATATTCACTGGAAGAACCAGAGAGGGATATATAAAAAGTTTCATCAAGTACTTTATTGGCCATCTTCCACTCTCTAAATGGGAAGCAGTAATGATTTCCTGTTTTCTTGTTTAGGAAAGTTGCATTAAGTAGCTTGTATTAAATTGAATGCACTTAAAGTTTCAGGAGGCCAAGCTACTTTTTAATGGCAGACTGACACTACGCAGTAGTATATATAAATATGAGATACTAGTAATGTGCAATATAGAATGAGTTTCCCCCCAATATTTTGGGTAAATTTAGTAGTCATTTTGAGCACTAAATAAGTAGTAAAGATAAAGGTTTCTCTTGTTCAAAAGCCATTCATATCCGACTCTAGGATTCAGTTCTGTTTCAAAGCCAAAGAGCCAGCGCTGTCTGCTTCTGCAGACATTTCTGTGGTCATGTGGCAGGGATGACTAGACACCAGAGCGCACAGAACCTTCCCACTGAAGTGGTCCCTATTTATCTACTTGCATTTTCTTGCTTTCAAACTGCTAGGTTGGCAAGAGCTGGGACAATGACCGCGCGCCGGCGGGATCTCCAGCCGGCGCGCGCTTTGCCCGGGCGGCGGGGGAGGAGGAAGCGACGGCGGCGAGCGTCGTGGGCGGAGCCACGCGCAGCCCTCAAAAGGGGTGCGCGTTCACGGAGCTTCGCCGCGGTTCGCTGGTTTACGACGAGACATTCCGGATGCGCGCGGCCATCCGCCCGGCGATGCGCTGGGATGAGCTCCACTCTCAGCTGTGGCTCCAGCTGATGACGCCGTCCCGACCTGCCCTCGACGATCGTTACGATTGCGGGCACTTGGTTCAGCGGCCCGGCCCGGCACAGTCTCCCCGCCAGTCGGCGGGGCAGGGGGTTCCAGCCCGCCTGCTGTGTTGGGACTTTTCGTCAACGGGACGTTGTAACCGAAAGCCGTGTCGCTTTCGCCACGAGTGCGCGGTCTGCGCCGGACCGCACCCGGCCTCCTCATGCTTTAAAGCGGGCGCGTCCCGGGGCCGAGGCAGGGACCAGCCTGGCGGTAAGCGCCCCGCCCCCGACCCAGCCGTTGCCAAAGGGGCCCAGCCCCATTCGGCTGGAGGTTCTCAATAACTGGCTAAATGCCTACCCCAGGCGGGCCGATGCGGCCTACCTGGCCGCCGGATTTGCCTGCAGTTTTCGCATCCCCTTTGTTGGTCCCCGGTCGCCCCAGGATGCGCCGAACTTAAGGTCACTCATGGGCCTTGAACACGTGGCCAGGGCTCAGATTTTCAAGGAGTTTGGTTTGGGTAGGGTGGCTGGTCCTTTTGACCGCCCGCCGTACCCCAACCTCAAGGTATCCCCGTTGGGGCTGGTGCCGAAGAAGGCCCCCGGTGAGTATCGCCTTATCCATCACCTCTCTTACCCCGAGGAGTCGTCGGTCAACGACGCTATACCGGATGCCCTCTGTTCTGTCCGGTATACTTCGTTTGATGAAGCGGTGACTATGGTTCGGTCCTGTGGGCCGGGAGCCTTGTTGGCCAAATGCGACGTTAAGTCGGCGTTTCGGCTGCTCCCGGTTCACCCCGACGATTTCGAACTACTGGGCTTCCGGTTCGAAGGCCAGTATTTCGTTGACCGGGCGATGCCGTTTGGGTGTTCCATCTCCTGTGCGGCGTTCGAACGCTTCAGTACATTCCTGCACTGGGTGTTGGTACGCAGGGCACGCTCCGACAAAGTGGCGCATTACCTTGATGATTTTCTCTTGGGGGGTCCGGCGCGCTCCCCAGCGTGTTTGCGCCTGCTGCACTCTTTTCAGGAGCTGGCGGCCGAATTGGCGCTACCGCTGGCTCCTGAGAAGACTGAGGGCCCGGCCACTACCCTCACGTTCCTTGGGATTGAGCTGGATACGGTGGCCCAGACGTCCCGGCTCCCGCTCGACAAGGTCGAGAGGGTGGCTGCCTTGATCCGTCGCCTCGTCCGAAGGCGCAAGGTTACGCTCCAGGAGCTCCAAGAGTTACAAGGGCATCTTAATTTTGCCTGCCGGGTGGTGGCTCCGGGCAGGGCCTTTTCGCGCCGCATTTGCGATGCGACAGTGGGCCTTACCAAGCCTTTTCACCGCACCCGGATGACCCGGGGGATGCGGGCCGACCTTATGGTGTGGCTGGATTTCCTCCGGGATTTTAACGGCATTTCTTTCTGGCGCAATGAGCTCCCATTGAGCTCCAGGTTCCAGGTCCACTCGGATGCATCGGGGGCCTTTGGATACGGCATCTTTTTCGACGGCCAGTGGTGTTGCGGCGAATGGCCACCCAGCTGGCAGGGCACCGAGGTCCTCCGGGACCTGACGTTCCTGGAGTTCTTTCCTATTCTGGGCGCCATCACCCTGTGGGGATCGCAGTGGTGTGACTCCGTTGTCACGTTTTGGTGTGACAATGCGGCGGTGGTCCAGATTGTGAACACCCAGACCTCGCGCTCCCCCAGGGTTATGGCTTTGATGCGGCCCTTTGTCCTGGCCGCGCTCCGGCACAACATTGTTTTCAGGGCCCGTCACGTCCCGGGTGTGGATAACTCTATTGCTGATGCCCTGTCCCGCTTACAGATGTTGCGGTTCAGGGCGTTGGCACCCGGGGCGCGGGCCCTCCCCTTACAACTGCCGGAGTCGCTGTGGAGCCTTGGCGGGCGGAGGTGAACAGAGCCATGGGCCTTTCGCTGTCGGCCCGGACCCGCAGGGCGTATGAGCAGGCTTGCAAGTCTTTCGCAGATTTCCGGACCCGTTCCCACCTTCCTCACTTATGGCCGTTGCCGGTCGACCATGTCCTGCGCTTCATGGTCTCGTTGCATGATGACGGCCTCGCCCCCCGGACCATCGGGGGGCGCCTGTCCGCACTTTCATTCGCGGCTAAGGCCAATGGTTTTCGCGACACATTGGGGGACTTCCGCATCCGGAGGGTGTTGGAGGGGTGGAACAGGGAAAGGGGCCCTAGTGTTGATTCCCGACATCCTATTTCACCGCCAGTGTTGCGGCGGTTGGCTGCTGCCTGGCCCCAGATCTGTCTGGACCCCTATGAGTCCTGTCTGTTCCATGCGGCTACCTCGGTGGCCTTTTTCGGGGCCCTACGGGTTGGGGAATTGGTGGCCGCTTCCAAGGCCGACCGTTCGGGGAGGGCCCTGGCTTTGGCGGATGTCAGCTTGGCCGGGGAATCGGTCAGGCTGACGATCCAATCCTCGAAGATGGACCAGCGGAGGCGGGGGACGTCTTTGTCGCTGCTCTCATGCAGTTTCACTGATGTCTGCCCGGTGGTGGCGGTATCACGGTATTTGGCGATCCGCCCGGCCTCTCCTGGCCCGTTTTTTGTGCATGCGGACAGCTCCCCATTGACCCGCTTCCAATTTTGGAAGGTGACCGGGACTGCACTGTCCATGGTGGGGCTCCCAGGGGTGCGTTATGGTTCCCATTCCTTTCGCATTGGGGCTGCATCCACGGCAGCAGCATTGGGTTATGGGGAGGCGGACATCATGCGGATGGGGCGGTGGGAGTCCTCCCGGTTTCGGACTTATGTGCGCCCTCTTTCTGTCTAACGGTTTCGCTGGCACAGTTTCTGTTTCTTTTTCAGATCGCCCTCCGCTGCCGGTTCCTGCCCGTGTTTGGATTGTTGGCCACAGTTACGTCTTCTGGGCTGCCCGACATGCTGCGGCCTCCTGCTGTGGAACCCACCTGGGTTTCCGGGGCCGCGCGTACCTGCTGTGGCGGGGGTTCCGGGGCATGGAGTGGAACGATCTTCTCCAGTTTGTCGAGGCCTGTGGACGGGCCCCCCCGCCCGATGTCCTGGTTATCCATCTGGGGGGCAACGATCTTGGGAGGCGTACGGGCATTGACCTTGCCCGGGCGATTTGCCAGGATCTGGAGTATCTCCATGGTGTGTGGCCGTATACCAGGTTCATCTGGTCGGCCATGATCCCGCGAATGGTCTACCGGAGCGCCGGTGATCCACGACGCATTGATCGCGGCCGGCGGGGCATGAATCGTGTGGTGGCCCGCTTCTTCGCCAGCAAAGGATTGGGTACTGTGGTGGAGCACCCTCATTTGAGGGTCGAAACCCCGTGTTTGTACCGCCAAGATGGGGTGCACCTCTTGGCGGATGGGCTGGCTGCATTTATCGAAGCCCTGCACATGGGCCTCCGGGCGGAATTGTCGCCCTCTTGGGGGTGGGGGGGCAGTGAGTAGTTCGCACTCCTCCCCGTGTGGCGGGTAGCACTGGTAACGATATTGTGTCGATCCCTAGCGAATCCGGTGGGGACGCAGTTCATCAGTCAGCGTGCGGCGAAGCATAGAGAGAATGACACCACTGGCTGATGAAATGCGGTCCGGGGACAAGGGACTGCCAGTTTTGACAGACTGCAGTCCCATAAACTGTCCGCTCGATTCAGAGGTCCGAAGCTCTACGGAGACTTCGGACAATGGGATCATTAATTGGGTAAACTAAGTAAAGTGATTAAGTAAAAGTTTAGATAAATTAAGGTAAGTATAGCGATTCAATCCTTACCAGTGCTACTACGGCCCGTTGCAGGGCAGTTAAAAGCGTTAAGCGTTAAATGAGTTAAGCTGATTCAAGTTAATAAAGTGGCCCAGTTTTTTCAAACCAAAAGACGTTGTCTGACTCCTCATTTCGCCGTACCAGGGCAAAGACGGGAGCTCATTCCATCCTGCAGTACTCAGGAATCGAACTGATGACCTTCCACCTTCCAGTAAACATCCTAGCCATAAACACAAATACAAAAGGTAGAGGTTGGTGACAAAAACTTTAGAGATCTTTTCTTTCCACTCTTAGCTTTAGACTGTGCTTATAAGAGTGTTGCTAGGAAATGAACCCTATTTCCTGGAACCAAAACTGGAACAAACAAACAAAAAGAAGACAAAAATGAAAACTATTTGCAAGAGAGATTCAGCACCATTGATAATGTTACGAAAGTCAAAAATCCAGAGTGGATTCACACATTTCTATGATTTAGAAATGCACAGTTATAAGATGGAGGATAAGTTGCTCAGTAATGTTGCGAACAAGATCGATCTTGGAATTCTTGTAGATCACAAGATGAACATGAGCTAAGAGTGTGATGTGGCAGTAAAAAAGACAAACACTCTTTTAGGCTATATTAACAGAAAATATATTAAATCCACTCTATTCAGCACTGATCAGGCCTCATCTTGAGTACTTTGTCCAGTTCTGGACACCACACTTTTAAAATAGATGCCAGCAAATTGGAATAGGTTCAGCGGAAGGCAACAAAGATGATCAGGGGAATGGGAACTGGGGCTATGAGTAAATATTGAAGCAATTTGGCATGTTTAGCCTTGAGATAGAAGGATGAGAGGAGATATGATATCACTTTTCAAATATCTGAAAGATAATCAGACTGAAGAAGAGCTGGATCGGTTGACAATCATCTCAAAATGTAGGACACATAATAATGGGCTCAAATTACATGAACCCAGATATTGGCTGAATATTGGGGAAAATGTCTTAACAGAGCAGTACAACAATGGAACCAATTACCTCAGGAGATGATAAGTGCTCCCTTGTAGCCATTCAAAAGAAAATTGTACATCAACCTGTCACATCTGTTTTGACTTGAGTTTCTGTACTGTCCCAGGGAATGCAGTGGCTTAGTGGTTAAGATGCTGAATTTTATGGCTGGACGGTCGGCAGATTAGCAGCTCAAGACCCAAGTGCTCCATGACAGTGTGAGCTCCCATCTATGTCCCAGCTCCTGCCAATCTAGCAGTTTGAAAGCAAGACATTGCAAGTAGATAAATCAATACCAATTTAGTGAGCAGGTAACATTATTCCATGCACTCTGGTGTCTAGTCATTCCTGCCATATGTCCATGGAAATGTCTGCAGACACAGACAGCACTGGCTCTTTCGCTATCAATGGAGATGAGCATTAAACCCTGGCATCAGATATGACTGGCAGTTAGTCTTTAAAGTGCTACTGTGTTTTTTACTTTACTTTATTTTGTTTTGTTTTGTTTTCTGAGATGACTGGCTTTTGAGTAAGAGTGACCTTTACCTTTGCTTTACAGAGCAGGAGGTTGGATTTGATGGCCTTATAGAACCCTGTGGTGGCTCAGTGATTAAGAAGTTTGCCTTGTTAACTGGAAGGTTGGCAAGTCAGCAGTTTGAAACCTGGGTGCTGAATGACAGATTGAGTTCCTGACTCTGTCCCAGCACTTGGGGACATGAAAGGAGCCTCATTTGGGTGTTCCCTGAGCAGAGTTTCTGCCACAAAAATTCTTTCAACCCAGAATAATTTCTGACACAAAATTATTATTATAACTTTTAACAGAAATTACAATGGGCTAATGTATTCAGACCTTACAGTCCTCTTCATCCATAAAATATGGTAAGAAAAGAGGTTATTTTTTTCTGATTATGATTCAAACAGGACTTTTGGATTTCTTGGACTTCTGCCCCCACAATTCTCATTGAATTTCCTCAGTCTGAAATTCAGCCAAGAAATTAAAGTTGTTATTGCAACTATCAGTTAATTTCAGTTGAGGAATTATGGTTATTCTGTTCCTTTAAAGAAGACTGATTAAATTAGTAGGATAGGCTAAACTCCACAAAATGATTGCTAAAGTATGTCTATGTGTCTACATTACTGAGTTTTAAATAAAACTTGAGAGACTCTCTGTTTCATCTGGCCAATGAAGCTCAGTTATTCCTAGTACACTTAACTGACCCCAAAGACCTTGTAAAAGTGAGTTACACTTTTCCGTTCCAATAACTGTGATCTATCTGAGATTTCTAGAAAGTCTTGTTGAAGTTAATGGACATTTTCTCTCTCACAAAACATTGCTTTGATCACAGTGCATAATTACTCTTAAATTGAATCCTTCCACTACACAGTTCTCGAAAATCACTTCTCCCTACAAATCTCCTAGATTAGCTTCCCACCATAAGACTGATTTTTCTTTTCTGGATCATGAATCTTTCAGCCTTCTCTTTCTTAAAAAAATTATTCCTCCATCTTGTCATGAATCTGTCAAAGGGCTCACTGCCAACAAAATTGACTGTTCTAATTTATGTCTGCTTTCCTGTATCTAGCAGACCTGTGCACTCAGAATAGTTATATATTTGGCTGATAACATTTTCTACTTTAAAGTTTTCTCTCTCCCCATATTATCAAATTTATCCTGAAAAGAGCTTAAACAATTATATTTTAACAAAGCATACCTTTATATCTAAAGAGGTCTATTTATAGGAATGTGACTAAAATAATTTTCATCTCTTCATTTTCATGAAATGATTTTGTGTAATAATTTCTTGAAGACCTCATATCTAAAAACACAAAGAACCACTTCATAAGACTTTTTTCCATGCTGTTCATCTTTTTATTCCTGTCCATGCCTTTACCTTATTATGAATAGGACTAAGATGAAGATGTGAGTGCATAAAAGCACCATCCTAAATGTCATCAAACACTTGGATGTATATTAGTCCTTCACATGTTGAATTTAAAGATTTGAAGATGGTCCTGTAACCATGTTGAACTGAACACCATTAAAAATCTTATCAGAGTTCCTAATCACAGCTAATTGCAAATGCAGAGCTCCCATGATTGGTAACTCTATCTTACTGGGAAAACACATTGAATCAAATGAAGTTACAGATACCTATATATATATCTTCATAAGTCTGGGCAGGCTAGGGTTTCCATATGTCCCGGTTTTCCAGGATTTTCCCCAACTCAAGCTGTCCTGGTTGGTTCAAGAAAAAACATGTAAAAGTCCCGGATTTAAAAAATTGAACAAAGGAAGCAAGATCACTCCTCATCAAGGCATTTTTTGCAAAAAGTTAATTCACTGCCTTTCTTTCAATTATCCTGTTTGAAAGCAGTGAAGGCAAAACACACCCAGGGAGGGAAGACACATGAAAGCAAGATAATTGAAAGAAAGGTACGGACACAGTGAAATAACTCTGCAAAAATCCCTTGGTTCACCTTGAAGTTTGGGGGGACAAGGAGTTATCCTCAGCCCTCTTCCTTGAAAGCCAGGAAGGAGCAAGAAATACCCATATCTAAGAAGCCAAACCTCCACCATACACTGAGATGGAGGATTCCTTCTTCACATGACCGCAAAGGGTTAATTGTATAGGGTTGGTATTCCTAGAGAGGAAGGGAACAGGGTGGACAGAAAGTGAAGAGTCCTCCATCACGAAGGTCCTCCTCCAAAACAAGTCCCTTCCTGTCTCCTGCTTTTCTCCTTCTGGAGGGAAACGGAAGCCCCATGGACTACATTGCCATTCCGGAGGCCCCTTTAGAACTTTCTTCCAAGGGATCCTCAGGTGCGGTTTGAGGTTGAGTCTACTTCAGTTGTGTGTGTATGAAGAGAAGGGAAGGGTGGGGTATCCTCAGGGGGAGGAAGGGTGGTTTCAAGAGTGGCCCAAGAAATTTTATTCAAAAAAATAAAATGGAACCATCAAGAATAGTCTTTTGCAATCACATGGGGGGGGGAACCTCTTGATTACAGTTTATTTTAATCTGATGAGGGCTGTCCACCCTGGATGGGGTTTTCACGGGGTCTTAGAGCTGTGGTCTCCCTGACAGCCCATCCACCCCGTGTGCAGTTTGAAGAATAGAATGATGTGACATTGCTGTTACAGTTTGGCAGGAGAGAATTATGGCAACCCTAGGCCAGGTTATCTTGCTATGGTAATAGAGTAGACCATACTGCCCGCAAATCAACACCAAGCATAAGGTGGGGATTAACTAATCTGACAACCCTGATAACTAGTGTCCTTGACGATGTCCACAGAGAAGGGTGATGGAAGGGTAGCAGCTTCATCAATACTGGCCTGGGGCTGATAAAGACTTTGTGTGACAAAAGGGCTCAGGACCAGAAAGTGATTCACGGAACGGGATCAGTGGCACAGGTTTCATGCTCTGATGCAGAATGCAGATGAAAGGTCATGGCTTTATATTCACAGGACAGTCTTCATGGCTGCTCGTCATGATGGTCGCCAATATTCGGAATTGGATAAGGCACAATAATAATAATAATAATAATAATAATAATAATAATAATAATAATAATAATAATAATAATAATAATAATAATAATAATAATAATAATAATAATAATAATAATAATAATAAATCTTCATGTTTCATGTGAAATCATCTAACACTAGTATCCCAGTGTGTAGTGATATTTTTGGGTGGATATTAGATTAACACACACTACCAAACCTGCAGGGGCTCAAGTGGCTAAGACGCTGACTGGGAGGCAGAAGGTCAGCAGTTCGAATCCTGAGAACTGCAGGATGGAATGAGCTTCCATCTTCGTCCCAGTTCCTGCCAACCTAACAGTTCGATAGCAAGAAATTGCAAGTAGATAAATAGGGGCCACTTTGGTGGGAAGGTAACAGTGTTTCGTGTGCCTAGTCTAGTCATGTTTGCCACATGACCATGGAATTGTCTGCAGAAGCAGACAGTGCTGGCTCTTCAGCTTTGAAACAGAGATGAGCACTGAGCCCTAGAGTCGGATACGACTGGCTTTCAAGCAAAGGAAACCATTACCTTTACCTTACCTAATCTATATCCTTCTATGAATATCTAACTAAGACTTTAATGCCTGGTAAAGCTTGTCTTGCTTATGCACATGGACAGCTTATAGAAGAGCTTGAGAGAACTTCTGCATTGTCTTTCATTTCCTCAAATTATACACTGCATAGTTCTGGGGAACAATGATGCTAATCGTTTCACTGTCACCCTTTTTTAAGATTTCACACTTTTCTCACCTAGGTGTTGAAGACATTTGCAAATGTGAATACTACTGCTGAGTGCTGTTATTTGGTTGCTCATACAGAAACCTGCCAACATTTGGGTTCTTTTTTTTTTTACAATGGATAGGACCTAGAATATATAACTGAGATTTCCTTTCATTGTGAATGATGTAGAATGTCGTGGGAAGTCAAATGACTTTAAGTAAAAGTCTACCTGCACATTGAACTTACCACTTGAGAGCCACCACCCAAGGGAAAGAAAGAGAAGCTACATTCTATCAATTTCAACCACTTTCTTCCTTTTTCTTCTTAATGGCTAATTTGTCCTCAGAGTTAGGAGTGTGTACAAGGAAACAAAGCAAATGAATCTGCCAATGGGAATGACAGAAAAGGAGATAATTGATTGATAAAGGCAGTAATGGAGGAAGGCAATAAAAACTTACTCCCTTCCTGTGTTTGTGATATCCTTGCCTTCCAGCTTTCTTTGTCCATTGATAGATGAATTCTCAACAAGAAGTCATCTCACATTAAGTAAGCTTTCACATAGTGAAGGAGACGTATAGCTAGATTTTGAAATTGTTTCCTTTCTTTAGGAGTGTTCCACATATCCTAAGTATTTGGCACAAGGAGATTTCACCTAATGTAAAAACTGAAAGCAAATTTGGATTTCTTCACAGATAAATATCTGTGGGATGTAGAAGAAAGCCAAGAAATGTGCCTGGTCAAACAACCTGCTGTGCAATCAAGATGTACCTTAGCATCTTGCCAATTAGCCACAATTAGCTGCATAAAGTTCTGCAAATTTTACATAAAAATCAAGAGGGTTTCAGTCCTTATTTCACAAAAAGATTTATAGTATCTTAATGATTAACAAGTTTTATGTAATATAGATTATTGTCACCTGTTTCCCACTAGGTACTTTGATGGATGAAGAATACCAATATCAATTAAATTAAATTAAACTACATCTGTAGAGATATACTATAGTTCACAAAAGTTTATGGCAGATGAAAATTGTTAATATTAGGTGTTGCAAGATTCTTAGTTATTTTTGTTGGAATGGACTAAACACAGCTATCCCTTAGTTTCCATAATTTGTTTGCTATTTTTCTTTTTTCTTTTTTTACTGGACCCCAAAGTCCACATTGAACATCTTGGCCCATTTGTTTTTAGTTGTGTGTTTTTTTCTAGACGAGATCAAGAAGTGTTGGCATTCATGTTTCTATTGTATCAGATTTTGCATTGATCTCATTAGCATTTTTCTCACTATCCATGTGATTTTTCTCTTTACAGTGACTTTTCCCCCAGTAATTCTTTGCACTTATTTGTCCATCCTAAAAGCAGGTTTATTTTCAGAATTTCTTTGTTTCTAGAGCAGTTTAGTGCCAATGCATTTTCTATTCGAAACTTGTATCTGGAGAGAGCCTTTGGTCAAAAGCTTTCAGCTAGCACTCAAGCAAAAATGCAGAAGAAAAGTTCCAGGAAAAAACAGCATTTCTTACTAAATATATATAGAGAGAGATTGATTCAACAATCCAAAAAGAAGTCATTATAAATAAATAAATAAATAAATAAATAAATAAATAAATAAATAAATAATTTTTAAAGGGAAGAGAAGTAGTTTTAAAAGTGGAGTTTGGATCCAGATTCAGGTAAATTTGATAATGCTTTATGACTATGTGAAATAAAAGAGGTGGAATTTTACTTTGTCTGGAAATATCATTAATTACAAAGTTCTATCATCCAACACAAAAACAAGTCTTATATCATCTCACTGGGTGATCTGAGACCCTCTCTCTCTCCACTTTTTTAATTAGTAAGATGTAACATTTGGTGTGCTTTTAATCTTTTTTAGATTTAAATTTTAAATTTTAATTTTAACAGTTTTTATGTTTTTAGGTAGTGTTTGTGTTTTATTGTCCTGGGTCTTTTTAATGACTTGTAAACTGCCCTGAGTCACTTCGGGGAGAAGGGCGGTGGAGAAATACGAACAAACAAACAAATAAATATTGGCATGGCAACTGCACAAAATTTACTGTAGGTACTTTTCCAAGCACACACAATGCACAAGTTTAAAAGGATAAACTGCTAACAAAGAAGCAATCAACCCATTGACTGATCTAATTGTTAATGCATGCAACAATGCAGCTTGCACATTTACAGAGAAATGCAAAGATTCTGTCCAATGTCAGTCCCAAAGATAGTCTTGCTATTTTGTGACATGAAAGGACAAAATTTGTTAGATTCTGTATAAAGAAAAGGGGAAAGGAAAGGCCATGCTCTGGTCCTTTATATCGACCAGAAAAATATCTTGCAGCAACTCTCAATACCACGGCAGGCCCTTCTGTGCATGTATGGAAATAACATGCCGTTAGTTGTTGTAATGTTGACATCAGTTTTTCCTACCACAGACCACATAAAAACTTTATTCATTTGTTCTGTAAGTTTATGTTCACTTGCTCTGCTTTTTACATTAGATGTAAGAGTAAAGAGCATGAAAGAAGAAAAAGAAGGAATCTCAAATTGCATAGAGTGTCCATTTGAGTCAGTAAGGTAAAAATCTCCCTTGCTCAAAAGCCAGTTGTATCCAACACTAAGGGGAAGTCTTCATCTACATTTACAGCCAAAGAGCCAGCACTGTCTGCATCTACAGATATTTCTGTGGTCATGTGACAGGTATGACACTGTAGCACACATCACGCTGCTACATTTCCTGATGAAGCAGTACCTATTTATGTACTTCCATTTTTATTTTTATTTTTTTGCTTTTGAACTGCTAGTTGGCCAGAGCCCTGACAGATGATGGGAGCTCATTCCATCATACAGTACTGGGGTCTCAAATTACTAACCTGCTACCCTTTTGGACATCAAGCTCATCATCTTAACCACTAAGCCACTGTGGCCCATGTGAGTCAGTAACATGCATTAAAAATGATTTGTAATGTACCGGTACCTACTTTCACTTGATTAGAACAATAATCATAGGCTGTCACAGTCACTTCATCAAATGTGTTATCTACACACTGCCATAATTACATATTAAGGCAACAACTAGGAACATGTAAATACCGTATTTCATACCCTTCAGCTGCAAGCATGTATCACATAGGTGAGAAATATATGGTTTGGCAAAATTAGGAGATAGTTGTTAAGGTATTATCCCATTCCTATTTCCTTAACACATTCAATGTATATGTGCAGAAAGTCTGAAAGGGGTTTAAATTCTGATGCCAGACAGGCACGAGGAAAGCACACTCCTTATATAAAATTCAATGAGTTGAACTTCTTTGCTCTTGCTTGTATGATAAGAAAGTTTTGATGAAGGATATTTGAAGGAAAAGGTTCTTTGTTGATAAGAGTCCAAAGCATATTCTTTTTGTGTGAAGATTTTACTACTAAGTAGAGGTTATAACATTCACATTTTATTATAAAGTGAACAGAAGAGTTTCCTGATGCATATATATGGTTGAATAGCTCAAGCTCTGCAATTGTGTAAATGGTTTACATTAGGCAGAGCTGCTGAAGCTCAAGACAGCAACAGACTGAAATATTAAAAACCGGCTGTTCCAAGAAAAGAAATGCATTTCAAATAAATGTTTTCCACTGGCTAGGCTAACATCTGTAACCAGTTCACACTACCACATAAAATAAAAACAACCCACACACTAATGCATAGTGTGAAATGGTTCATAGTGAAAGCAAATCTATAGCTCACAGTCTGAGAGAGTGCATGTCTCATCCAATGGTGCAGATAGTTGTACTCATCTGGTCAGACACAGGCCAATAATGTGGACTATGTTGAACTCATTCACCATCATATTAAAGGAAAGCAGATTATTGAGCTACCCTTAACGGTCCTCCAAGCTTTAGAAATATGATTGGTATTTTGTTTCAAAGAGACTTTATGCCTGAGAAGACCTATTTTCTCCTTTAGAGAAATTAGAAACTAGGGAGGCCCATGTACAGTGGATACAGGATAAAACTAAGAACTGTACGTGTAAGAGGCACAAAAAAGCTAACTTTTGGGCTGACAACCAAAAACTACCTCTGCAAGGAGAACCCATTAAGATGGTCTGCTCTCAAAGGTTCCTGGACGCACTGGTGTTCCAGAGGTCTGGACAATCTGATTGGTGCTCCTGCTGAAGCTCTGATCATGCCAGATGCTGGCCCCTTACCCACCTGGTCTGAGGAGGGAGGAACACCTGGGGAGGGCCAGTGTCTGTTTAAAAATTACTTGCGCCAGACTCTGGCCCCTTACCCACTGGCCAGAGGAAGAGGAACACCTGGGAGGGCCAGTGTCTGTTTAAAAACTGCTTGCTGCCAGATGCTGGCCCCTTACCCACCCGGCCTGAGGAGTGAGGAACACTTGGGAGGGCTGGTTGCTGATTCAGGAGATGATGGTCCCCTTGCCACAGTTGTCAATGTATGTGTTGGTCTTTTACATTTTATTGCACTGTTACTTTTCATTGTATTGTTATATTTTATTGCATTGTTACATTTTATTGCACTGTGATGTTTGATATGTTGTGATTTTTGTGATTACTGCATAATTTTTGTATTGTGTATTGATTATTGTTTCTGTTATGGGCCATTTTTGCAGGATGTGTATTGTGTAATTTTTGTGCATACTGTATTATTATATATTGGATAGTGTATAATTATTGTTGTTGAGCACTGTTTCTTTTTCTTTTCTGTTCTTTGGATGTGTATTGTATAATTGTTGTATATATTGTATTGCTGTATATTCTGTAAGCCGCCTAGAGTCACTTTTACGAATGAGGCGGCATAGAAATCTATAAAATAAAATAAATTAAATGGACTGGAACAGCATGGCAACAGGGCAGCTGATGTGATCATAGCTAAACACCTTCTCTCTCACTCACGCTGGAGTTTGTGTTTTGGTGTGGTTCATGGATCAGTTGCAGACTATGAAACAAAATAGAAGAAGGCTAGTGTGCAAGTGGAAGAAAGTTTTTTTCAGTTTGAAACTCAACCGCAGTAAAGGAAGTGTCCAAAGTTTACTGAATGGCAATAAGATCAGCCAAGAAGAATTGTTTCAGCAGTCAAATTAGGGAGGCCACTAATAGGCAGACAAAACTTTATCAAGTTAGGAAACACCTCATGTCCTCTGGAAAGCAAGATTTGGTTTCTCAAACCACTGCTATTACCTGTGAAAAATGTCTGGTCCATTTGAAATTGAGAAATTGGAGACATCTGAAGGGACCTGGACTCTACTGCTGGGGCAGTTAATTATGAAGATATATCCAGGTCCATATGTGTTGGATCATTTTCAACCTGTGCTACCTGATGACATGGATAAAGTGCTTGTATGATGGAAGGCCATGACCTCCCCACTTGACTCTATCCCTTCTTGGCTCATGAAAGCAACCAGGAAGATGATGGTGGAGTGGACCACATAGATAGATTCTATTTCTTTATAAGAGGGGAATTTCTATTCCTGTTTGAAAGCAACAATTATTAGGCACATTTTTTGGGGGGGACAATCTGAATGCAACATTTGTTTCAAAGAAATTTTGCTAGAAAAACTAGTGGGATTTGTTTGATATTTTGTGGGGATTTTTCTGGATGAAATACAGAAAAAATACAGAAATACAACTATCGCAATTCCTGTATTGAATGGTATTTTGCTGGCATGGATTCACCTGGGATGGACAGAAAAATATACCCAGCTGCACAGGATTGTTACAGTTCTACACAGAATATCACCAAACCTAGCCATCTTTTCCTAGTCTGTCAATGGAATTTGAAATCCCATTGGAGCCTTGACACAATGGTTAAACTGATGTACTGCTCAAGGTAGACTCAGCCTTCTGCCCTTCTGCCTAGGCATATGCAAACTTTTAAAACGAATAAATACTGGGAAATAATTACCAAATGCCAAACAATGTGTGCATGCCAGAAATAAACTCAATTTGTATGTATCAACTCAAGCTAAGAATAGCAGCTGATGCCATCATTGCCCCCTGAAGCTCTTCAAAACAACTGCAGCATTATATTATAATTAATGTATGCTAACATTGGTTCAATTGTCTCCATTGAGAACTGTCAAGAAGCATTCCAAATATCAGGCAAAAGTTTCAGTGTCAGAAATCAGTCATTACAACATGTAGATATTTAATAGATGACAAGTACCATCATTAGTGGTGTCAGAAGAGTTTGCAAGGTTTAGAGCTGGAGGAGAAAAAGATTAGCAGTCTTTCTGAAGGAGTGCAAAGCTGTGATGTTCAGGCAGAATACAAAATAGTGCCAATTGATTCAATCTAAAGTAGGTTTGTTCCAATCTGACATGTATATAACCTGCTACCCTGGTTTTTTAATGGCCAGTTCACACTTTGGCTAGAATTACTTTCATTAGTTCTGTTGGACCAGTGCAATGACATTAAATGCAGCAGTGAACTGCCACTGATTAGTGGGTTGTTGTTTTTTTTATCCCTCTTTGTGTACCAACACATGCAACTGAGGCACACATGAGAAGCAATAGGATCAGTGATGGGATGTAACAGGTTTGCACCAGTTCGCCAGAACCGGTAGTAACTTTTCCCAGTGCGCAGGAAAACCGGTAGCAGCTTTTGGGGGGAACCACCTTCAGGGCTTATCTTTTCACTGGTTCCCCCACTGTGTATGCACGCCAAGCACTTGAAGTGCATGCACACCTACAGTGCTTGGCGCGCATGCATGGCCTCCTTGCTGTCCTCCTAAGCGGGAAGGAGGAAGAGAAGCTGCTAGCCTGAAGCTCCCTATAGCCTACTCCCCAGGGTAAGTGACTCACCTTTGGATGTGGTGTGTCTGTGTGTATTTTAATGTGTATTTAATACCTTTATTTATATTGATGTACTACCACAGTTCCTAAAAAGGCCTGGCAGCTGGCAGGCCTGGCTTGGGGTTTTTAAGCAAAGTCTTGGAGTTACCTCATCAATAAGCTACACCTGTACTGTCCCAATTGCTGTTCAATTCAATTCAATTTATTGTTACAGTCAAAGACCAGCATAAAAACAAAGCATCCAAAACATGGTTGACCAAACTATAGCAGGACTACAAAGGAGACTTTTGAATGCTCTAATCAGACTCAAGCAGTAGGATTCAGCTGAAATCACATTACAGTATATGCAATTATATTAAAAATATGATATAGAAGGATGTGATGTAAAATGTAATATCTACTAAAATTACAATGTGTAAAAATGCTAAGACAATGTTAATAAAAAATTGTACTATCAATAAAAGTAGAAATATTTAGTGACTTACATTCAAATTCAAGTTCAAGTCGTTTACAGTCCATGACCAGCACAACACACAAAAACATAATACCACATCCTAACTAGTCTGGACACGGGTAATAAAAGGAAACTATGGTACTATAATACTAAAAACCTACTGGGAATCGACATAAAACAGCAGGTGCCTATCTAAAAACAATATTACTAAAATCCCTCAATAATTACTAAAACCTAGTGTCATGAAAATAAAATGCAATACTAATATTTACAAGAAAAAGAGGGATAGCCTCATTACAAGGATATAAAATACTCTCTAATAGAGTTGTAGTTTACTAAAACTCAGTAATTTATGGCCAGACCGATAATGATAAGGGTGAAGAGATAACATAATAAGTAGTGTAGGTCAGCTGCTCAGTGCGGGAGCAATCTCAGTAAACTATAGAGCCACACTAGACTTCCTAGTCAGCAGCCGACGTATCCTACTAGCCTGTGCCCAAAAACCCGCCACTTTGCGCGTGATAGCAATACTACTGTCCTGGAGTAGGAAGGAAGCTTGTTGGGCCGGCAATTTTCCTGGGCATTGGCGCAGCAAGGGGATTATTAATTCTGCACGGGCATCCCTATAGAATGAGCAGAAAAGGAGAACATGCTCAATCGATTCAACATCCCCATCTCCACATGGACATAATCGTTCTGAATAGGGTATCCCGTTATATCTGCCCTCAAGGACAGCTGAAGGCAGGCATCCACAGCGGGCCTGGGTGAATGCCAGCCTATGTTTTGGGAGATCTAATTCCTGCAGATAAGCTGCGGGGACAAGCTGGTACCTGATGGAAACATTGGAGAAGAAACCAGGAGACTTGGCCACATCTTCCTGCCGTTCAGTGTCCCTTATTCTCTGTTTCACTAGCTCCCTGGCTTGTTGTGCTTCCATTGCAAGCAGGGTAGCTGGACACAAGCCCAAAGAAGCCAATTTATTAAGTATAAAACATTTCCAGGAAGAGCGAAATGAATCTTGAAGTGTAAGAAACACCAAGGTGCCCTGGGAATTGCGTATTTTAAGCCAATATGAAATCATCAGCATCCAGCACCTCGCCTCTACCTTCACTAAGCCCGTCTCCAGTTTTAATCTGGCATTGGAAACGCAGCAGGGGGTCGAGAGAGCAGCTCTAAGAAACTTTGACTGAACTCTCTCCACCTGCTGATAACTGGCTAAGGGTCCTAGCTGTGCACCATATGTGAGCTGGGCAAGTGATTTAGCTTCATACAGTTTAATGGCTGCTGGTACATAACGCCCTCCCCTGCTCCAGTAGAACCTAAGGATTGCTGATGCACTCCTCTGCGCATTCTGAACTACATGGTCAATATGGGTTTTCCTAGAACCTGAGGCATGGAAAAGAACCCCCAAATAATTAAAGCTACACCTGTGCTGTTCCAATTGGAGAACCCTTAAGGAAATACAGCTGTTTTACATTTACATTAAGGCATATTATCCTAGAGAACTGGTTAGGCAAAGACTTAGTACCTAACCTCTTTAACTGTTGAAAAGTGCCAAAATGAAGCCATCTTGTGGTGAGTTCATTCTGTAGTTCCTTCCATCTGACCTAGTGTGAGAAAGATTAGCCAGAATAAGCTTTAAGCTCTGGTTTAAAAGCTCTGGTTGATTTGTGTTTGGGGTGGGTGGGTGGGTTGAGGGGTGTGTGTGCGTGCATGCTTATTTTTATTTTATTTTTCTTTGGCTCCACCCACAACATCAAGGTGTTAGCTCTGCCCACACTGTGATGACATTACGGTGGGGTAGTAAATTTTTTGACATCCCACCACTGAATAGGATTCTAGCCTTTATATTTATATTTAAAAGAAGAAGGGGCGGCCAAAAATGAGATGGCTAGATGGTATTGTAGACACAATGGGCACAGAGCTGAGCAAGTTGAGGAGGATGGTGGAGGACATAAGTGCCTGGCAGACAGTGGTCCATGGTGTTGCAAAGGGTCGGAATCAACTATGCGACTGAACAACAACAAAATTTAAATCTCTCTTGCTTTTTTTCTTTAATACTGGTAAAATAAAATTTCTGGACAGGTTATCCTGCTATGGCAGGAGTTCTCAACCTTTTAAAGCCAGGTACCAGGTCACGCTCCCTCAGACAGCTTCGGGGACCAGACAGCCATTTTGCCTTTCTTCCACCACATGACACTTCTTGGTGTGGTGGAGTCAGTGGGGGCCACATGAGTGATGCTGTGGGCAGCAGCTTGAAAATCCCTGTGCTACGGTAATAGAGTAGACCATACTGCCAGAGACTCAGCGCCAAGTGTCAGCTAGCAGTTAACAAACCTGATAGCCCTGAGGACTATACTCCCCTGAGGACTTGGGTGTCGAAGTCCTCAGGGGAGGGGATGGTCCCCACGTAGATTAATTCCCACTTGAATCCATCTGGATGGAGGGCACCAAAAGGGCTCAGGAACAGAAAGTGACTCGAGGAACAGGATCAGTGGTATGGGTATCATGCTGCTATATGGAAGGCAGATGAAAGGCCACTGCATTATATTCTCAGGACAGTCTTCATGGCTGATCACCATGAGGCTCACCAATATTCAGAGTCAGATATGGCAGAACAAGAAGAAGAATAAAATAAGTGTATTTTTCCTACAAAATGTTGGCAGGTTGTAATGGAATTCTGACTTATTTAAGTATTTCTGTATTGACCTGAACAGGAATCTGCTGAATTCATCTCAGAGGCATGCATAACAAGGGTGGTGAAGGCAGGTGGGGAACCTTTTTAGATGCAGTCATCCAGCGGTGGGCATCAGCAGGTTTGCACCAGTTCGCAAGACCTAGTAGCAGAAATTCTGACTGGCCCCGCCTATCCAAGTTTTGAAATAAAGTAGTCCTAATTCAGGTCCAGCACAGTGCTTTCCTCTGGCCATGCCCACCATACCATGCCCACAGTGTGGTAGTATTTTTTTTTTGAGCCCACCACTGCAAGCACCCCATTATTTTTGTGACAATGTGTCAGTGATCATGTACCATCATGCACCCACCTACTCACACACCCACACAACAAGACTCACACATGATTTCCCATTGCAATAAGCTCTGGAAAAAGTCTTTCATTTAATCCAAGAGATGTTATTTTCCATAAGAAAAAAGGGCTAAAAAAGAAGACTTTGGGGAAAAAATCTGTTTCCCACTGATAAATATTTTTCTTCTTCTGTGAGCACAGCACCAAAAAGTGAAATGGGTTGACTCTTCTATCTCTGTATTTAAAGGACCCTTCACAGAAATGAGTCAGTAATTAAGATTTTTTTAACGGGGTGGGGCAGGGGGTGTCCTACTCTGGGCAGCACTTTTTTTTGAGTGGCATTGTGCCTGGGCGCCACTCCCTTGGTCTGGGAGGGCTGGTTTGCCTGCCTTCACCTGGCATTGCCTTGCACGGGCGGAAGAGCAGGTAGGCGGAACAGCCCAGCCTCTGGAGATGGAGTATAGGAGAGGTGCCCCACCCACCCGACGTCACTTACAACTCATCCCCAAGGCAGCCGAAACCCCTGCCAAAGTGGATCATTGCCTTGTAAAAATTTTTGTTGTGTCCTCTTTGAAATTTGCAGTGATAGGGACCTCACAGGAATGACTAGATTTCCCAGACTCCCTTGGACCACAGCACTGAGGGAGTCTGAAAAATTTAGTCATTGCCACAAGGTCCCTAATGCCGCAGATTTCAAAGAGAAGACACAACAAAAAATTTTTTACAAGGCATCAATCCACTTAGGCAGGGGCTTCTGCTGCCTTGGCGATGAGCAGATCCAAGCGGGCAGGGAGGAGCGAGGGAAGACTGGGTGGAATAAGGATAGGCACCGGGGGGGGGGAGCCTAGAGGGGGGGCAAGTTTGGCCTGCATCCTGGGAGGCTGAAACCCGCACTACACAACTGACAAGAGTACAACATACTACATACATTGTCTGCTGGTCTACACTGGGATCGTGGGGTGTCCTCTCTCTCTCTGGAACCTCATGATATCATAGGCAGACGTTCTTGGTAATAATATAAATAGAGTAACAATAAATATTGACCAACATTGTTGGGTGAGGGACAGTGTATTTGAAAACTTTCCCATCTGATGTGACCCTGCTTGACACCTCTGTTACTCCAAATACTTTCCAAATTTCCCCCCAAACACTTCCAATGCCTGCTCTGTACAATGCTGCATCAAGTGATATAGATTACTAGAAGTTGTTTTAATAAACCTTTCATTTTTTTACATGCTAGATTCATAAAACAGTATTTTCATACTTCTTTTCTCTCTCTGATAGAATCATCTAGGCTTGCAAGACATGTAGTAGTAAATATAAAACTTTTATATGTGTTACTACATTTTTTCAAACATATTGTGCACTGAATGTCTACAATGTCATCCTGCATTTCTGGAGACAGATAATTTTCATCTTCTGGAATACTATTTTCTGCAGGATCCCACACACACATACAAACACACACTTTTTGATAACATATTGAAATACATTTCTAAATAGACTGTATATTTCTTTCTCATCAATGTATTATGTTATCCAAATAGATAGCTCACTGACAACTTGAAAAAGAATAATATATGAGCAGATTTTAAGTAACAGCTCTTGCCTTTTAGTATTTACTAAAAAGGACACTAAGGATATAGCTAAGAGTTACTCTTATTTTTATTTCATATAGCATTGCTAAAATATTTATCATAGATGTAGCCTATTTATGAAACATCTTGATTGTTCATATGCTTTCCTCTAGTTCTTGAAACTTTTAATATAAAGAGACTTTGTTTTGACATATGTGCTTGGATATTTGAACAAATATAGCAGTAAAGTATATCAGGTGGTAAAAAATGCCATAGCTATTCATATTTATGGGATTATTTCAATAGGAAATCATTACCATTCCGGTTCTATAGGCATGAATGACAATTATATTGAATTGGTTTACCCTTTTTGTGCTATTTCTAGGAATAACAGATTCAAATGTTTGAGTTCATCTATACCTACAGACCTCTTTTACCTTTGCTCTGTCTGTATTTTGATTATTTTAGTCATAAACTTGTTTGCTTTGGTATTTCAAGTACGCTCCTGAGGTTTGCTTTGATACTAGATGAGATAGATCAGTTTTAGATTCTATCCTCAAGAAACTCACAATTTTAAGCAAAGAGAATTCTGTTGGGTATTTCTTCTTTGATGATCCCTCCATCTCTCCGACAGAAAGGAGAAAAACTAAACTGGCCACTGTGTGAAGATGGACTAACTATGCATTTAAAAACCAATTGTGGAAAGTACATCTACTTTTGAAATGTTTCTTTGGTTGATTTCTCTTACCAGAAGCCCTGAAAAGGGCTCATGCTGAGCTGGACACATTGGAAAAATTAGAAATTAGACCTGATATATATATTTTTTTGCCGGTCCCTCGGTAGTGTACACAGCAAGTCTTTTACTACTTGAGGGCTGTTTTAATCCTTTGCCATCTAATACTTAAGGGAAAAAGGGAAATAGACACATATAGTGTTGTTTAGTGGTTAAGATTCTGTACTTGATGACTGGAAGGTTGGCAGGTCAGCAGTTCAAAACCCGAGTGCTACATGATGGCACCAGCTCCTGTCTCTGTCCCAGCTCCTGCCAACCTGGCAGTTCAAAAGCAAGACAGTGCAAGTAGAAAAATAGGTACCACTTAGGTGGGAAGGTAAACAGCATTCTGTGCACTACGGTGTTTAGTCATGCCTGCCACATGTCCACATAAATGTCTGCAAACACAGACAGTGCTGGCTCTATTGCTATAAACAGAGATGAGCACTGAACCCTAGAGTTGGATACAACTGTCTTTCAAGCAAGGGCAACCTTTCTCTTTACCTTAGGCATGGTTCACCTAGCCTCTTCACATCTGGGACCCAATTTGTGTCCTAGTGAGCCCATGCATGGCGAAGCCACTCATGTTTTCAACCATCTAGTCTCAGGTTGTTCTGCACCTGTATGTGCATGTATCCTGAGAGAGTCTGCCAATAAGGAGAAGATTGGCTCAAAAGGGAAAGCCAGGTCTTCCTTGGCTGGCCAGAAAACAGAATTGCTACTCTGATTAGCAAGGGAGAATAATTAGGGTTTCTTCTTTTTCTTTGCTTCTTCTTCTTTGCTTCCTCTTTTATCATCAGGGATGGATGGAAGAATGGTGTGGCCTTGCACCACAGGACCACTATGGTATCCATGAAGGCCATCCTGAAAAGACCTGGTCAAAGGGGTTCTGGTGAAGTTTCTACAGGCCCAGCTAGCTGGCAAAAGATAATCCATTGCTAAAAAAACGACAAGAGATAATTAGGGACTGCTGTTGGAAATTCAGAGCCTTGAATTGTTATAATCCACCAACCTTCCCTTGGGTTAATGATTGTAAATATTTATGGTAGTTGTAAGGGTGAGTGGAAGGAATGTTCTTCATATTCATTGTCATGGCATGGCTGGCTGCTAAGGGCAGTTTTTCTCATAAGAGTGGATCCCAGGCGTGAGAGAAATGCTGCTGGCCCTATCCCAGGCAAAGAGATCCGTTCCATTAGGAATCTGGAAATGGGGGAGTTGCAAGGGTGTCCTTAGCTCAATTCTGTCCCTCCCAATGGGTAGCAACAGACTTCTCCTTAGTGAGAGGTAATCAAACACACATTGGGACACTTACCCAATCCAAAAGGGGGCTGGGAGGAAGGCATGAGACAAGTCACCTGATGCTGGAATCTGCTCTTCATGTTGCACCAATGCTTCCTTGTTGCAACTGGTGCAAGCTATGGCCAAAATTTATCCACTGAAAATAAAGTGTTAAACTTGTCAGTGGTGTGTGTTATTGAAGCCTAGAGATTCAAAGAACATATATCTCACCAGGCTCTGCAATAAAGTGTTTGAAAATAATGATACTTGCTTTGTTTTAGATGACTTTCTCTCTATTTCACCCCTTAGCAATATGTATGCAAGTCTGCTCTCCTCATCACAATATCTGCGGAATAAACAAAATCTTACTTCTTATTGTAGGCAAGTAAACAAGTTCCTTTATTGCTGGCTGGGCAGAGAGCAGAAAGTGAAAAGGAGAGCAAAGAAAGTCAAAGGAGTATCATCTAATTCTAGCTCATAATGAAAAGTTCTGATATTAAACTCTACAAAGCTCATCTTATTATACTGTTTTTGTTGTTGTTTTGTTTTGTATCTTTAATAATAAGGGTGATTGTAAACATGAGAAATATGCCCTCATTCAGGGAAGGTCTTTAATAAACAGAGCTTTTAATACTCATTTGCACACAGTTTCTTTAAGTGAATTAATTGTTTATTTGTGTCTCCCAAAACTAAATTAAATTACATTAACAACATAATAAAAAAATAAAACCAATGTAAAAAAGATGTCATTGAATATCATGCAAAATTCAACAAATAATAGAAGGATTCAAAAATGTATATAATAAAACAAAGTTGTCTTCAAGGGTGCATTATTCTGCTGGAGTTACACAAATTCTGATCATCTTAAGTTCTCCTTGCCTCAAAAGAAAGACAAAAAACCCACTAGATATAATTTAATAGTATCACTGCCTGCTCCAACTATTAACAGGTGGAGGAAGAGCATTAATCTACTCAAAAGTTCTCCACATAGGAAAGGTAAACATAATATCTCATCTAATAGATCGAGACCATATGCAACATCAAGCTAGAGGCAAAGGTTCAAGGGAACTGGTGGATATTTACACCACAGATTAATATCCTTGGTAGGTTGTTGTTACCTGGCCAGCTTCTTCCATGCTTACAACAGCAAACCAAGGAGAGTAGATATTTCAGACAACTTGGGAATCTGCCCCAAACATTATCTCATTTTAATAGGTTAATGCCTATTGTGGGTAACTAGCCACATCAGTTTCACACATCAATTCAATAGTCCCTTCCTTTCCTTTTTCCCATGGATTGTCAAAAGAAGCAGGTGTGTTGGTGACAGCTGGATCACTCAGAGGCACATTGGATATTTCTGGGTCTGTAGGAGGCTGGTAAGAGGCCTCTGTAGTCCCTCTTCTGCAATGCTGGATCAGTTATGTACTGCCCATATGGTCAAATACTTTAGGATCTGTGTGAACTGTCCATACTATCACCTCATTACATCTTCCACTTCGATCTCCATTACATACCATGACTTATTCGTTGATTTTTGTTTACAAAGAGTCCTATGCAGTTCTCAAATCATTCTTGTTCTTGAATTAAGTTATTATTCTTTAATATCTCCTGCCATTGTTTGTCACATCAATGACAAAAACCTGATTCTCCAAGAAAATTCCTAGGTGTCCGTGAGCATACCTTCATGGAAGTCAGTTCAACCTTTCCTTCACTCTCACTACAAGACAGCCCAGGAAGGCTTCAATTGTTTTAGTTTAGTTTAAAAAAAATGAAATGCAGTGGATGTTTGCATTATACCTTTTCAGGTTATTCTAAACAAATTTATTAGGAAATCTTACTGAATTGAGTGGACATGCTTCATACTAAGTATGGTTGTTGCTTATCCCTGAAGCTTTAATAGAAAAATAATCCACTGAGCAATGACAAGAAAATAGATGTTCTGTGAACTAGTCTGAGCTAAAATAAAAAAGTGAATAGCTCTTTACAAAGGGAGAATGAAAGATGATGTCAAATGGATCAGAAACTAATAACATCTTGGCATTTCAGCAAAGATGACCTGAGGTGATAAACCTCCACATCATCTTCAAAAGTAGTCACACTCAAACACACAATAAAATTCCGCGTAAGAACATTTGAAAGAACTATTTCATGAAAGTTTTCCATAACAGTTGAAATAAGCTTTCTCCAGTTAGACTGTACAAAACTACATCACTCCACTCTGTAATCAGTTCCCTATTTTAGGAGGGAAAGTTATAGCCTTAAAAGTATTTGAATCAGTGAAGCTAAACTTTTCAACTTAACTTTTTTCTGCTGTTTCTCAAAATCATCCTCTAATTTCCTGCTACCCTCCAAACACTGGTTAATGTTACAGTCCTGCAGCCACTTGTCTGCAACTAAGCTTCTCTAGTCAGGAATTGAGCTTACATCTGTGTAGGCATGTACAGGATTTCAGACTAAACATTATGGCTCCAAACTGAAAGGTATTTTCTTTTTGTCTGACAAACAAAATGGTTTAGGCTTGTGTGTGGAAACACAAATAAAGTAAAGTAAGAATTAATTAGTAATATGTATGTGTGTGGATAAGAAAACAGTAAAGGGAGAAAGAATGGAGTCAGCTTGAAGAGCTCCTAATGGGTCATTGAGTCCAGCAACTGTTAAGAAGGTGCAATGGGGAAACAAACTGCAAGGCTCTGGGTCTATAGCACTAATCGGCATGAGCCGGATTGGACCAGTACAAGTGTACCAGTAGTAAAAATGGCTGGATCCACCCACCTCCCTGCCCTGCCCATCTCCTCTTCCTCCTAGAAGAGGCTTCGGAGGGGGCTGGCTCAATTTCCCCCTTCGCCCAAGGCTTTTCTGGGGCTCCGTTTCACCCCAAAGTGCATCCCCAGCCACTCTAATTTCATAACTCTATAGCAAAGAGCAGTCACATGACCAACAGGCCATGCCCACCCAGTCACATGGCCATGCATACAGTGTGGTAGGAAAATTTTTTTATGCCCATCACTGGTCTATAGCCGGAGACTTAAATCAGGGAGCTAAGCAGCAGATCTATGCATGTACACAAACTATCCACACAGTAGTCTGGCAAAACTATTTCCATTTTTTCCTTGCTTCGTCATTTGCCCTGATAGGAATTTCCCACTTGAAGGACCAAGAATGAGAATCTTCCATATCTATGTGCTTTTGAGTTTAAGCATTTAATTAGAACAAATGTATAGCGACATATAGTACTTACCTGGTTCAACTGTTCCAGTCTACAAGTAGCGTATTTTTGATTGTCTAAATGAATGTAATAAAACAGAATAATGTGAGAATATTTTTGTGTCATGTCTTTCAGCTAAAAAACCCCAAACAGCTCTAAGGGAATGTGAAGATGTCTACCATCATGGCTTGAGGGCCAATATTATAGCAGACATTATGAATATTGGGGCAAATGTAAGGGGCAAAAATGTAATTAGGCTAGAGTTCTGGAGCATGTGGGAAATAAAAATAGAGCAAGACTTGCTGAAGAACAATCAGCATGGCTTCTGCAAAGAAGAGGCTTGCTTCACCAATCTTTCTGAATTGTTTGGGTGTGTCGGCAAACTTTTACTGCAAACTTCTTCCAGTAAATTATTGAACTTTCGGAACATTTGTGACAAACCCTCTCCATCAAAAACTATTCAGCAAGCAATAGGCATTGGAGAAGGCAAAAGAAAATCAATTTATGAAGGGATGTTTGATTAAATTTTAAAAAAGAAGGCAGGGTATTAGAGCATGGGAAATAAAAAATAGGTGAGATTTTGAATCCTGCAGAATTCTTCCTCAGACTTGGCTTGAAGACCTATGGAGGAGGGAACAGAAAGTACAAGATTAAACCACTTTCATATTTTAATGGTCTGATAAAGATATTACCTATCCTAGTTTTTGGATCAGGTCTAAGGAGTAAATGGCTTATTTTCTTCTCTCCTTGATTAAACTTAGCCTGACTTAGGTAAGGATAAAAGAGCTGCTTAATATCGTGAAAAAAGTATATATCTTGGTAATAAACATGCTGAGAATATTGGAAGGTTTTGTTTATGAAGACAGGTGAAAGTTATTGGCGTTTCTTAATTTATTTTTTAAAAAATTGTAAACGTAAAATAGATGATCAGAGCATGGCATACTTTTTTTAAAAAATAATGTTGTAACTGTGGGAAACATTCATTCTCAACAGCGTACCCCTGTGCAGATCTGCTTCAGATGAAGGCCATTTTGTTCCTTGGGACATAATTCCATAAATAATATTGTTTGTTTCTTCAGTTCTGCAGATTTTGCTATGTAGTTCTTTTGGCTCAATAAAATAAGATAAAACCTCTGTTTATGACTGATTCAATACCCGTGTGCTGCACGACAGAGTGAGCTCCCGTCTCTGTCCCAGCTCCTGCCAACCTAGTAGTTCGAAAGCAAGAAATTGCAAGGATATTAATAGGTACCACTTCAGTGGGAAAGTAAACAGTGTTCCGTGCACTCCGGTGTTGAGGCATGCCTGCCACATTACCACAGAACCGTCTGCAGACACAGACAGCGCTGGCTCTTTGGCTATAAACAGAGATGAGCACTGATCCCTAGAGTCGGATATAACTAGCTTTTGAGCAAGGGTTACATTTACCTTTACTTTAGGATTAATTAAATTAAAATGCTTGGGAAATAATAGTCTGAGGTGGAAAGTTCAAAAATGAACGTTGCAGTGGGCAGAAATAAAACAAAACAATGTTCATTTATTCATGTTTTGGACAGGGTTTTTTTAAAGTGTTGGTCAGATGTTATTCTATTTTACCAGTGACCTTCATAAAGTATATTCTAAATATGGATTCAAAATGCTGAATTCGTTTAACCTGTTTTAATGAAACCTCATTCCTGCAGTGCTGCCTTCTTACTTTTTAAAACCTATGGCCACCACTGCATCTTGTGGAAAGAACTATCTGTCTGAATGTTGTTGTTGGCAGTGGGGCGGTGGGTGTAAAATAGACATTTAGTTTGGTCTTTCAATACAATTCTTTTGTCTTCAATACATGGCATTACAGTGTTAATATCTTTTAGGTCTTGCCACACCAAAGTAACAGTTAAACAAGATGATAATTACTTTTAAGGTCAAAAATTGTTAAATTGATGAGACTTATGAAGATCTGCTGGCAGCACATTTTTGAAAACTAAAACCACATTCACAACACTATTGTAGGGGAAGAAAATCTGAGTAATTTGCTTCATCCTCTTATTCTTTCATATTTTTTTAGATATCTTTCTAAGGTAAGCACTTTCCCAAGAGCATATCTGGCAGATTTCCCAAGAAGCACTTTAAATTTGAAGAAAGACTGTTGGCTTAAGTACTCCTTCATTTAACTTGCACTGAGAGGCGTGTAGGTAGGTGAGGGAGATTTTGATGTGGTCCATTAAATTTAACAAAATTTCAGAAGTGCAGAGAATGTTGTAGGGTTAGAAAGGGATGCAAAAAATGTTGAGATTTTTTTTTAAAGAAAAAAAACCTACCTTGTGCATAGCATAAATGCAGATCTAGATGGGCTGAAATGCAAACCATGAACCAATAGTGACATTGTGGGTTAAACAGTGTATAATGAGGCCAGAGTAGTCACAACATTGTAAGGTGAGACAAGGTATGGGAAGCACACATTTTGGGGACATGTTTCAGAACAAAAGTGATGAGGTATTCTGATGGAGCACTACATTACTTGAGAGATTGGGCAGCTTCAATAAATGGAAGGGTAGGTAATGAGTCTATACATTTCCTTTTAGTCTGTAAAAGTAATAAAGAACAAGAATGAAGTCCGCAGAAAGATGAACTATGGAAAGATGGATACCTTGCCCCCCCCCCTTTTTTTTTTGAGTTCCTACTTCATGAAGCATTAACAACAAAACTCAGGTTTCTCTTACCAAGACAATAGATCATGTTCAAAGGCATGTCCATTAGAACTAACCTGCACCTAATGCCAACAGAGGTATTTGGTGGATATTGGCTGTAACCACCTCAGGAAATCAACTATAGAAAGATCCCTTCTCCCCAGGCTTACCTCTACCACCTTTTCCAGAAATCAGCTTAAAACTTTGCTGCTTCAAGGTACACAGAACCTAGGGTTTGAGAAAAATCTTCTCTAGGTTTCTCTTGCTTGCTATTGTACAACAACCTTAGCAGGTAGACTTGTTAAAAAAGTAGTGTAACTTTCGCCTCCGTGTCTTCATGGCTCAGTCTTTAGACACTACGCAACCCTTGTAACTTCAATGATGACACTTAGAAAAATATGCAAAAAAAAAAATAGAAATAGTTTTTAAAAGTGTCAAAAGGTAAAAAAAGTTTTCAAAAGTTTTCAAAATAATGTTTCAGTACAAAATAAAAACAACAATCAAAGCAAAAGGCTGAGAGATAGGATAGTCATCTATTTCTCGTTCCCCAAGAAAATAAAGATTTTAACTATCCCTACTTCTAAGTAATCATGATGTTTATCTTGAAGGCATTGTGCTAGCCTTTGGGGCTAAGCTCTAAGTGATTACATAACTGAAGAAAAAGGAGATTAACTGAACTATATTTCTAGCATTCTGTCTATAGTATAGTACAGCATTCTAGCAGCAATTAATTGATCTTATTATTGCATCTATTAGAATTAGCCAATCATTTTATGTTCTGTGACATGAAGCACTTCCTCCCTTTCCCAAAGTCCATTTCCCATGAAAAGAAGTTGTTTATATTCCTATTTGAGCAGGAATTTCTCAGTTGTGACTACAAGCACCATATAGCAAAGCAATCACACTTATATACTGACCCATAGCACTTGGTGCACTCTCTGGGTGGTTCACAAGTTAATTAGCATTTTGCCCCCAACATTCTGGATACTCATTTTACCAACCTCGAAAGGATGGAAGGCTGAGTCAACCTTGGTCAGGGTCAAACTCACAACCATTTGGTTGCAGTATAGCAGTTTAAGCACTGTGCCACCAAGACTCAACTCCTTTTTGACCTTGTAATTGTTCCTGTTGTCAACTCATTGTTATCTGCGCCGGGAGAGAGGAACTAATAAAAAACAATATAATTTCTCTATTTTTCTTTAACATTCCAGGAAGTAACTCTTATTTGAGAAAATGAGCCATACAGCTGCCATTTTAACAAGGCCTTTCTTTATAGCATTACACTGACCACATAGGTTCTGCCTAGTTAGCATATGGAGGTCATACTTGAACATACAGAGGGAAAGAGAGAAATATAAGAAGAATATTTTTGTCAAGAAATAAGCAGTATTATCTATAAGGCACCATTTCAAAAAAGAGGACTTTTTGATGAACTGTATAAACCTTGCGTCAAAAAAAAGTACTAAAAATTGTTCTATTTCCAGGCAACCTAGTGAGACGGCTACAATGTCATTTTGGCATTTGTGTGAGCTAGTTATATAAAATTGCTTTTGGACCACTTGGAAATTGATAAGACCTTGGGAACCTTAGTCAGCCTGTATGATACTGTTTTGAATTATTGGAACCTAGACGTACAGGTGAAATGAGTTGGGTGCTCCTGTGGATGATTTTTTTCCTGCCAGATAATTACATTGGCTATCTAAGCTATGGAAATTAAAGCCTCAGAATACTTACAGCTCAGAAAGGAAAGAGGCCCTTTTGCTAAGCAAGGAATGAAATAATGTAAGTATATGAAGGAACTGTACAATACAATACAATACCATGCACAATATATAAACAGTCATTTTACATTGAAACTGCACTGGTCAACAATGTGAATCTTTTCTAATGCAAGCATTTAAGGCCCCTTGCCATTCTGTCTGTCTCTGTGGATGATGTTGATTGCTAGATGGATGTTTGTAAAAAGGGATGGCAGCTTCAGTTGCCTTCATGGCAAACTCGTTTTATAAAGCCATTTTGTGGTTGGAGCACAAAGAGTGGTCTAGGAGTTCTGATGGTAAAACATTTAAGAACTCTGGTTTACAGTGTGATACTAATAATGCCAGGTCCATGGCCCCTGTCCTTTTACAGACCATCATTTTGTTTCTCCCCTTCTCCTTCCACTGCTTCACATTTTGATTACTTACATCTATTTGGAAATTGCTTGAAGGGGGTAATTCCAAGCATCAGCAGAGTGCTTTTCTACTAGAATTGTCAGGTTATCAACATCCACTTCCCTGAGATTTCAGAACCAATAATCTAAGACAAGGAGGCACGTTCAAAAACAGATATTGCTAAACAACATCAGCTGCTGCTGCTGCTTCTTCCGTGCCTAATGGTGTTGTCTTCATTGTAATGTTGTGAACTGCTGACAGAGTAGGTATTTCAGTCAATTGTCCAAAAGACTGATCAGCCAATGTACTTGGAATTGAAGTCTCCCTGTGGGATGTGGGCTCACATTGGGAACCTCTGCCCTAAAGTGTTTATATGTGCCAGAGGCTTGTCTGATGTTTGGCAAAATGAAACCCTGTTGTTGTTCAGTCTTACAGCCGATTCTGACCCTTTGTGACCCCATGGACCATCACTCACCAAGCACTCCTATCCGCCACCAACCTCTTCAACTCACCCAACTCTGTGCCCATTGCATCAACAATACAATCTAGTCATCTCATTTTCTGCCATCCCCTTCTTCTTTTGCCCTCAATCTTTCCCAGCATCAAGGCTTTCTCAAGTGAATCCTCTCTTCTCATTTGATGCCCAAAGTACTTTAGCTTCAATCTTAACTATTTGACCTTCCAAGGAGCAATCAGGGTTGATTTCTTCTAAGATTGACCTATTTGTTCTCTCAAAACTCTCAAAACTCTCCTCCAACACCACATTTCAAAGGTGTCTATTCTTCTACGCTCAGCTTTCCTTATGGTCCAGCTCTCAGAACCATACATTACCACTAGGAATACCATTTCTTTGACTATACAGATTTTTGTTTGCAAGGTGATGTCCGTACTTTTAACTATGTTTCCCAGGTTTCTCATATCTTGTCTCCCAAAAATCAGTCACCTTTTTATTTCATGGCTGCAATCACCATCTGCAGTTATCTTTGATCCTAAGAATGTAAAGTTTGTCACTGCTTCTACTTCTTCCCCAGCACCTGTTGCCATTATCTTGGTTTTCTTCATGTTGAGTCTCAAGCCAGCTGTTGCACTCTCTTCTTCAGTAGTGGGATGTCAAAAATTTTACTACCCCACTGTGACATCATCACAGTGTGGGTGGAGCTAACATCATGATGTCATGATGTGGGTGAGGCCAAAGAAAATAATAAAAATAATAAAATAAAAATAAAAATAAGCACACACACATCATGGGCAGAGCCAAAGAAAAATAAAAAAATAAAAATAAAAATAAGCACACACACACACACACCTCAACCCACCAACCCACCCACAACACAAACCCGTAAATAAAATTAATTAATTAATTAATTAATTAATTAATTAATTAATTAATTAATTAATTAATTAATTAATTAATTAATTAATTAATTAATTAAAATACTGCCACCCACCCAAACAGCCACCTACCCATCCCAAACACAAATCAACCAGAGGTTGTAAACCAGAGCTTAAAGCTTATTCTGGCTAATCGTTCTCACACTAGGTCAGATGGAAGGAACTACAGAATGAACTCACCACAAGATGGCTTCATTTTACCACTTTTCAACTTTTCAACAGTTAAAGAAGTTAGGTACTAACCAGTTCTCTAGGATAATATGCCTTAATGTAAATGTAAAACAGCTGTACCTCCTTAAGGGTTCTCCAATTGGAACAGCAATTGGAACAGCACAGGTGTAGCTTATTGATGAGGTAACTCCAAGACTTTGCTTAAAAACCCCAAGCCAGGCTGACAGGCCTGCTGGTCGCCAGACCTTTTTAGGAACTGTGGTAATACGTCAATATAGGTAAAGGTATTAAATACACATTAAAATACACACAGACACACCACATCCAAAGGTGAGTCACTTACCCTGGGGATCAGGCTATAGGGGGCTTCAGGCTAGCAGCTTCTCTTCCTCCTTCCCGCTTGGGAGGACAGCAAGGAGGCCATGCATACGCACCAAGCACTGTAGGCGTGCATGCACACCAAGTGCTTGGCACGCATGTGTAGTGGGGGAACCAGTGAAAAGGTAAGCCCCGAAGGTGGTTCCCCCCAAAAGCTCCTACCAGTTCTCCGGGACACTGGGAAAAGTTACTACCAGTTCTGGAGAACTGGTGAGAACCTGTTACATCCCATCGCTGCTCTTCTTTCAACCTAAGCAGAAGCTTCATTTAGGTCTTCCTCACTTTCTGCCATTACGGTAGTATCATCTGCATATCTCAAATTGTTGCTGTTTCTCCCAGCAATTTAAATTCCACTTGTAATTCATCTTGTGATTCAACAGCCTGGATAGCAGCAATGAGGAATAACAGCAACAGAAACCTAGGATATCTAATATATGTTACTTTCAGGAAATATAGGGAGTGAATAAGAAATCTCATACTAGACATAGCAAAGACTGTGTGCATCCATTTCTTTTGTTGTATTTATTTTAGCATTCTGTGTGGCAGTTATGACTTCTCTACTCCTGATAGTATGGTCATAGAGAACAAAAATTTCAGAGCACAGTATTTACTAATGACAAATCATTTTGCTATGGAAAAAAAAGATAATGTGGGAAGTGGAAACTCTTGGAACAAGCCGGTGGTGGCAGCTGGCAGTTTGTTGACATCAAAATGGCATACCATTTGCTGCATTGTTAGCAGGGACAAACATACCTTGTGCGGCTGCTTTTGGGGAAATATTTCAAATGGTTAGGAGCAAGAAGTGTTGTCAAATTTTACATATTGACTATTCCTGATATCACTATTTTGTCTTTTTAGCATAAAGTCAGCGCACAAATTATTCTAATCAATCAATCAATACGGATTTATTTGGGCAGTATTTTTCTCCCAGTTAAAATGCCTTGTGATTTCTAGATTATAAAAATAATGACTAATTTTCCATCTGTCCATACAAATTAGTCATGTCTTTCTTGTCAGTGATGTGTAACAGGATATACTACATCAGGTCCTGGTGTTGACAAGAAGAGGAAGAAAAATCTTCAGGCAGATAAATGAAAGAGAATGAATATTTCTTATCCAGCAAAAATTTACAAAGCCTTTACTGAATGTATTGGCTGGAATACTATGTCAACAGAAAACACAGCTAGCTAAGTCTTAGGTTTGTATAGTGTCTTTTGGATTCTTATGACTAAGCATTATTTCTCATTTTGTTTACAGTTCTGCATTTATTTTCAAATGCAACACGCAAATAGCAGCATAGCTATCTGTATAATGGATGCATAAACAATTATTGTCTTGGTGCAGGGGCGGTCAACCTTTTTACTCTATAGGCCTGATCATGCTCCCGGAAAGCTGAGCAGGCCAGACCATGCCCCTGTAAATGGAAGCCGGCACATTTATGGCTGTCATAAATGCACCCACTTCCGCGTTTATGACAGTTGCAGGCATGTTTTACGGCTGACATAAATGTGCCTACTTCAACTTCCAAGTGTGGTAGTGATGGGCTGGATGGGCTGGTGTAATGGGTTGTGTTTGGTCCATGGAGCATACTTTGGGAACCCAGGTTTATTTATTTGTTTGTTTATTTGTTCAGATTTATATTGCCACCCACTCTCCGAGGTGACTCAGGGCGGCTTACAGTCAAAACAGCAACAGTACAGTAAAAATCATAAAATACAACTTCACAAAATTACCAAAGCAGAACTCCTCTCAGGCTGTTGTTGTGGGCCCAGAGGAGGGGACGATGTTCTCAGCTGCTTGCCAGGCTTGGAATCTTCTCCCTCAGGCTGTTGTTGTGGGGCAAGAGGAGGGGTCGAGGTCCTCAGCCACCTGCCAGGCCATGCAATCTTCTCTCTGAGGCCGTTGTTGTGGAGCCAGAGGAGGGGTCGATGTTCTCAGCCGCCTGCCAGGCCATGCAATCTTCTCCCTCAGGCCGTTGTTGTGGGCTGAGAGGAGGGAGCGATGTTCTCAGCCACCTGTCAGGCCATGGAATCAGTAGGTTTAGTGGTTAAGATGCTGAACATGATGACTGGAAGTTTGGCAGGTCAGCAATCCAAGACTCAAATACTGCATGCATGATGGAGTGAGCTCCCATCTCCTGCCAGCCTAGCAGTTCGGATGCAAGAAATTGCAAGTAGATAAATAGTAACCACTTCAGTGGGAAGGTAAACAGTGTTCCATGCACACTGGTACTTAGTCGTGCCTGCCATATGTCCATGGAAATGTCTGCAGACACAGACAGCACTGGCTCTTTGGCTACAAACAGAGATGAACACTGAATCCTAGCATCGGATACAACTAGCTTTCAAGCATGGACAACCTTTACCTCTATCTATCAGTCAAGAAGCACATAGGTGCATATGTCTCTTCCTTCTTTGAAATGTCTCCTCTTTTACCCAGTCATTTATATCCTGGTATGGCTACATAATCTTTCAGTTAGCATGTATTTCTGACACACCAAGGACCCATTTTCTCCCACATCTACAACAAAAGTTGTCCTTCAGTATTATGGGTCAGCAAGGATGCTGCATTTAAATGCCTCCAGAAGCTATTTTTGAACCAGTAACTTACTTAGTCTTGGGGACTTATCAGGAGCAGATAGGAATATTTTTGCAGAAATTTTGCCTTGGTTCTCTGAGTTCCTTGTATTACCTCCTTTGGGGACCTCATTGATTCAAACATTTCAGACAACTCAGGACTCAGATTTTTCATCAGTGCATAGAAAAGGGGTTGCCACCCTCTGTTCTGGATGAAAAGAATGAATGTGATGGAATAGAACATCTTTGGAATCCTCCCACATAGAGTGTCAAGGGACATACCTTGTAGCTTTTTGAAACATCTATAAAAGCAACTCACGGTGAGATGAAAGTGTAAAAATAAAAGACAGAGAAATGCCTGATTACAAACAGTACATGCATTATACAGATTTTTTTTTTGGAGGGGGGCACATACAGCACAACTTTTTTAGCATATGTAATGCAGTTCTGTGGGTGGTGGAACGTCTGTTCTTTAATGTGGGTCATCTAGTCTATATTGTGTTCACTGCTTTCTATAGAAAACAGAAATTCTCTATTTCAGCAAGAGGCCTCTCCCTTTGGATTTGATACCTAAACTCTTCATCCTGTTGCATTACACCTGTTACAAAAGGTATATGACTTAATTAAAGGAAAAATTGCCATATGGTTTTCTTTCTTAATCCCTGCTGTCTCCTTTATTTTAAAAAACAACAACTCTGCTTAAAATATTCTTAGTCACAGGGGGAGAAGCAAATATGGTTCATATGCTAAACAGTTAATGGATTAGAAAAACATAATATACTCCTGTAGTTAATATCATCAGGGACTGGATCTGACCTGATCCACCACAATGAATTTGTTCAGATTCTCATTTAAAATAAATGGAAATACATCATTTACCTATTTATTATAAGCAGTTTTGTACTTCACTCTCCCTGTTACCATAAATTCAGGGTGAAATGCTGGAAATAACTTTGACTGTGACTATGACTATTTCAACTACTATGATAGACAGATGGACCGATGGACAAACAAACAAACATAGACATTACCTTAACAGTTCTTAGGTCCTTGGTTAGATCGTCGTCATCACAAAAGCAAGAGCAACAACAAACAACAAAAACCTGAAAAGATGATTGAGGGTAAGGATAACAAGGTGGCCGTTGCCTGGGGTATGTCTGACTGTGGTTCAAAAATGCCACAATCTTCAAGGAGGCTCTTTCTGTGTACCCCAGTAAAGCCACTGATTTAATGGGATTTATTGGTTGATTTAATTTCAGCATTTTTTCCAGTGCCTCTACTGTTGCTTGGACTAACAATAGGACACTGACAAATGCCTTTGGATCCATTTACTTGACATGTCCTAACAGTTTTCAAGTGCAAGGCCACTATTTTACATTATGTTTATGCAAATAACTAGGATCAAAACAATGGCCTTCCCTCTCATATGGACTGATATTTGCTGAACTGTGGCACATCTGCATGCCAGCTGGTTTTGAGCTACTAATTAATTATTGTGCTGTTGTTCCAGAGGTTTTGTGAATGACATGTATGAATCCAAATTGAAATACCAGCATAGATATAGGCTGGTAACTCCTCCAAAAAAACTGCTATGGTGTGTATTGCTCAGAGATAGAGACCATGCTGTGATGACAAAAAGTACCAAACTGAGTCCCTAGGATCTCCAGCTGAGAGCAAATAACAAATGTTATGATACTAGATAAAATCACATCACAGTACTAGGTATCTGTATTTTGGGATTTATTCTCAGTTGGAAATGTTAGGGATTAAATTTGGGACCTTTTGCAAACACAACATGCTTTCTATCATTGAACAATGGACCTCAGTGTAACTCTTTACTTGGAGAGTGTACCAAGCTAGATCAATCTATAAGATAGTCTCAGCAGCCAGCCAGGTGCTGTATGAAGGTTACAAGAAATAAAAAAAAAGTTAGCAGTTTTTGTGCTTTTATCTAATAAAGGAAAATAACATGCCTTTCTCTAAACCAGGGTTGAAGAACTTGTGGTTTTCTATATGTTGTTAGACTTCTATTTCAATCAGCCCCTTCTTCTTCAGATGCTGTATCCATTCCAGATATCATGATGGTGATAGTCTTCCTGTTCTTAACTTCTTGGAACAGTTCTTCTGAGGACATGCCACACCAGTCTCTCAGGTTCTTTGGCCATGAAGTCCATCTACAACCAGGGTCTCTCTTCCCAGGGCTCTTTCCCTATTGTCCCTCATGATATGCCCAAAGTATTAGAACTTTCTTTTCTCAATGTTCTTAAACAGCTCTTGTTCTTTATCCATCTGTGCAATACTTCTATGTTAGTCACATGATCAACCCATGATATCCTTAGCAGCTGTCTGTAGATCCACATTTCAAAAGTTTCAGTTCTCTTTTCAGATACTTTAGTCAATGTCCAAGGTTTGACTCCATACAACACCACTGGGAATACATAACATCTCACTCTTCAGACCTTAGCAGCAAGAGTTAGATCTCTACTGCATAACAAATGTTGCATTTTTATGAAGATGGATCTTGCTTTTTCTATTCATATTTTAATCTCTGCCTTGGGATCCCAATTTTCAATTAACATATAGTATTTCATCAGGCCCAGCAAGCTGAGACAGTGGTGTTCAATAGGAATAGGAGTATCAACATCTAGAGGACCACAAATTCTCCACTACTGGTCTGAATACACATCTTCCTGTCCCTAGTTTCTGTGGTTCCTATCATATCATCCACAAATTTAAAAATATGTGAAGAAGCAGTACAATAGGGTTGGAGGATCTTCAAATTCCATGCTATTCCTTTAACCCTGTATAAAAGAATGTTGCATTCAGCTTCTGAATCCATCTTTTGAGTTTTGAACATATATTTCAAATAAAAAATAACTACTGTGGTTTGGGATTTTAGTTTTGTATTTACAATCAAAATCCTACTGCAGGAAAAATATGCATGCAAAAATAATGATTAAGTAATTTTCCCCTCATGGATTGATATCTAATGAATGAGGGAGGAGACACACACTGGCATAAGTAGGCTGGCTTTTCTGATTGTCTCTGTACAATGCATGAGACCAAGAGGATTCTGGCCCATAGACATATGCTGCTATTGTGTCTTCATTTATTGGATGGTACCCCAGAACAAGCTGGCTAGAAGACTCAGTGAACTAGGCATCTGGGTGAGGAGCCATAGGTTATGAGTTTAATTCCCTGCTGTATTTCTTGGCAGAAAAGCCAGACTCTTTGGCCTTAGACAACCCACAACTTCCCAGAATGGGAATAGGTTTCAGGCAGTCCATCCTAAGATTTGATCCATGAAAGCTAACATTAAAATAGATCAGTTAGTCTTTAAAGTGCCACAACATTTTTTGTTTGGTTTATTTTCTCTCCTATATGCTTGAAACACAGACTAACATGGCTACCATTTCAAGAATTTAACTGCTAATATTTCTATGTTGACCCCTTCAGTATAGTCTGTGAAGAGTTCTTTAATATCTGTTAGTACAGAAACAGCACTTCCATCTAGCATACAATCTTCTTTTTAAAAAATGTGATCTTAGGGGATGAGAGTTAACACAGTTAACAAAACATTAGAAACAGGGCTCCTTGAAGAGAAAACAAATTGTCCGCTTGAATTAATATGAACTAAACTCAGTCTGTATCTGGCAAAATTGCCTTCTTTTATTTCCTTTTAATTGAATTTCAGTTCTTGCTCCAGGTCAGAAGTAGCCTTGGTCACCTTGGAGGATGGCATGTACCTGGAACTATAAAATGGGACGGGTGTTTAGTGAGAAATTAGACATTAGCAAGGTATCTTCACAATCTTGATTTTCTTGTATAATGAATAAGATTAAACAAATTGAGATTGCCATTGATGATTTATTTTTAATGTACGAAAGAGCAGCTTTTATAACTATTAAGCAGAGATATTTAGACATGGTATGCCCAAAATTTGGGCCTGCTCAACCTTTTATGTATTTCCCCATTATGTTAGAGACTGAACCCTGTTTGGGTAAAATGGCACATTACTTTTATGTCCTAACAATTTCAACTCACAGAAGAACTTTCTTTCTGGCCAGAGTAAACTCCTTACCCTCAGAGCTGCTGTTCAGGAGGTACAATTGTACCCCTAAATATAAGAGGTTTTGCTCTTGTGGATCGCTTGATTCAAACGTACATATTTTATCTGGGTGTCATTTATATGAGTCTCTATACCAAGAATTTCTTTTAAACCTTTTAAGAAATAAATTCCCAACAATGGCTATACCATCTTATCAATGCCTATTAAGTGACTCTCTGCCTGAAATTTCACAAATAGTTACTCAATTTCTAGATAAAGTGTTTAATGGACATGATAACTTTAAATCCTAACAATCTGTTGCATAAGGTATGGTCAGCTCTGGTTGGAATGACTATGTGCATTTTGTTAATTCTTCTCTTTGTCTTATTTTTTAATGTCAATAAAGGTTTAAGTAATTTTTAGAGATTCTTCCAGGAAAAAGAATACCTATTAGGAGACAGACAGAGAAGAATACAGAACACTGCCATCCCATAGGATTTTAAAGATAGACTGTGCAACATTTTATCCACCCTGAATATTTAGGAGATGGTCCTCCCACCAAGCTCGTCTAAAGTTACTGAATAATTCAAGTTAATGTCTGGTGTGTCTAAAAGCACTTTAATCGCTCTAATATAAAAGCATTTCCTCCTAGGAAGTGGCTCAGACTATACCACTCTCAGAAGGCCTTTTAAGATCTTTTAATATCATTTAATAATATTTTAAGCATCTATGCTACCTTTCAAAACATTTTTGTTATTTTAAAAGTTTAAAACATTAACATTATTTGAGCTTCTACTCCATACATAAACCTCTCCACTTAAATCTTCTGGATGTGAACATTCAGAACCTTGGACTTTGACCTTACATGGCCTTGTAAATGCTTGCCTTGGCTAGGCTAGATCATTTGTCCTTATCTCATGGGTCAATATTTTGGAGACATGCCAAATGTTATGTCAAAAGAATGAGATAAGGTACAGTTAAACCTCCCATAAAGAGCACCTCGCTTAAAGAGTAACTCGCTTAAAGAGCAGAATTTTCTCTGAATGTTTGCTTCGTTTAACAAATAAAACCAACCAAAAACTCACTTAACAACTAAATCGGGGTTTGCAATCCCTCCCACCAGAAGTCACAATTGGTCACTTACAATGTTTCATTTAAAGAGCAAACTCGCTTAAAGAGCAATCCTGTGGAACACATTATGCTCTTTAAGCGAGGCATAACTGTAATAGAAAGACAAAGAATTTGGAAGTAACTTTTTACAAAACCAAGCTGATTGTGATTAATTACTTTTTCTAATGGTGAAGATACAGTTCCATTAATTTATGGGTGCAAATTCAAGAGGGATGACTTGATTCCATTTCACATTGTAAATCTAATGCTTCGCTTACCTATGGGACCATGGACAAGAGTGTGTTTTGCACTATATGCAGTGGTTTGCAGAGCTCCAACTGTGAAAGCAACAAATGGACCAGCAAACCTAAAACTGATCATTTCCATTATTTTGAAGAAAAAGGAAAGTACAGAGTTCCTTTCTAAATATATGCAACTGATTAACTAATTTGTATTCTGGGCCATGGAACTATAACTATACTGTAACTATACTGTAACTATAGCTGGACCATTAGGAAAGCTGAGCTCAGAAGAATAGATGCCTTTGAGATGTGGTGCTAGATGAGAGTTTTGAGAGTCCCCTGGACAGCGAGGAGAACAAATAGGTCAATCTTAGAAGAAATCAACCCTGACTGCTTCCTTGAAGTTCAAATAGTAAAGATGAAGCTAAAGTACTTTGGACATCAAATGAAAAGAAAGGATTCACTTGAGAAAGCCTTGATGCTGAGAAAGGTGAAGGGCAAAAGAAAAAGGGGGTGGCCAAAAATGAGATGGCTAGATGGTATTGTAGACACAATGGGCACAGAACTGAGCGAGTTGAGGAGGATGGTGGAGGACAGAAGTGCCTGGCGGACAGTGGTCCATGGGGTCGCAGAGGGTCAGAATTGACTGTGCGACTGAACAACAACAACAAAAACTATACCTATAATACTTAGAGCAAGTGTAGTCACCCTGGAAACCTCTGAGGAAAGATAAGATAAAAATCGAATAGCATATAAAAATCAAATAATTTGGAATCAACAGACAAATTCTTGTTGGTGGGATCTGAATGATATCATTGGCAGATTGCCACTCATCAAATGTTTGCTTCTATGGTTTTATTGTGCATGTGACTTTGTTGCATAATTTATGAGCCGTACACACTCTGAAGTTGCAAAAAGAAGCCTTTAAGTAGTGGCAGTTTGCCAATGAAATAATTCCTATTGTGCAGGCAAAAATGAGCAATAGGATTTTAGTTACTCTAAATTTGGAACGGCTACAAGAAAAGTGACAATTCTTCAATGGGTTTTGACAGTATATCTGCAGCCTCCAGTGCAGTGGAATAGTTTTGTCTCTAGTTTTCTAAGTTTGAGAGCAGGCAGCAGAGTGAAATAAAAAATACCAGCTCTTGCCTACCCAGCAAAAACCAAGCCAAAAAGCAATGAAGCAGATTAGGAAAGAGAAAGAGGTATCAGCACTTCCAAACAACACAGAGGGCCTACCAAGTGCAAAAGTGAGGAAGGAATACCATCTTCTGTACACAACCCCACCATGTGTGAAGGACACAATGACAGAACCAACACAAATGAAATATGACTTATGCAAATGCATATTTTAAGGAGAACAAACTTCAATAAATACAGAGAACATTGGCACAAACCAAATAGAAGATGGAAAAGGAATATACTGTAAATAATAGCTCTGGAATCAGTCCTCCACTTTACAAAGAACTTAAACCTGAGGGGCGAGGGAGCAAAATAAATATAAAAGCCGTGGAACTTGAAACAGAAAAAACAACCAAATGAAGAGTGAACCCCACCCTCCCAAAACTAAAACATCACTGGGATGTTGTTGTTGTTGTTGTTGTTGTTGTTGCTGCTGCTGCTGCTGCTGCTGCTGTTGTTGCTGTTGCTGTTGCTGTTGCTGTTGTAGATTTCTATGCAGCCCTACTTGGTAAAAACCAAGTCAGGGTGGCTTACAGTTATGTTCTAAACACACGTGCATTGTTTCATTGCTTAGCTTAGGAACCATAAAGTCTTGGGGTAGCAGCCACCATGCTTTGCAAGAGGAGAGCTAAATTATCAGCATGAAATAAGAGGTTCAAACAACAATGTTGAGATCTTGAGATCTTTCTTTATTATGCAAACTGCTGACATATTTCTGTTGTATAGCCTGGCTTGTAACAGACATCCCACACCTTTCTTAGTTTCCCACCGAGCATTTCACCTCTAGCCCTAACTTTTAAGGAATTATTGCCCTGAGAATATTAAGTGCAGCCCTTCTTCTGAGAAGAACTAATGAGGATGATGAGAGTTGCAACCTCAAAACATCTGGGAGGCAACAGGAACTCTATCTTTGTCTTTAAAAAATGGGCTATCAGTTTCAGAAGGCAAAGAGAACTCCATTTCCAAAGTAACATGAAGAAATGGCCTTATCGCCCAGCTGATTACTGAAAAGTAAAGCATTAAGAGGCATGTAACACCTCTTGCTTCAGAGTAATTGGTTACTGATTATTTTTTCCTCCACACAGTAAAACTGTTCCCATGTGGTATGGGAACGACTGTGGTATGACTTCCAATCAAGACAGGAGTGGTGAGATTGCTAAGAAAAGTAATTCAAATTGCTCTTTCACTAGGAAAGTAGACCAATCATTTCCGAGAATTGCACTTTTAAACTCTTTCACTCACTGGTCTGAAGTTCTTTGAAAACTTTATATTAGTTTGTATCTGTATTTTGCATTATTCTCTGTTTGTAGAAAAATAGCCATGTACGTGGAGTACATTCTGAAATTCTGAGGGCATGCGGATAAAGAATATTTCTAAGAAAGGGACAACTGAAGCCTCCCATATAAACTGGATTAGTTCTCTCTCTCTCTCTCTCTGTGTGTGTGTGTGTCTGTAACTGTATATATATATATATATATATATATATATATATATATATATATATATATATATATATATATATATATATATATATATATATATATATATATATATATATATATATATATATATATATATATATATAGCTCTATCTATCTATCTATCTATCTATCTATCTATCTATCTATCTATTTAAATAATTACAATTGCTCCTCCTCTTCTTTGCACTATGTTTTTTTTATTCTTTGACAAATGTTTTGAGTGAATTTATGATAACTAACTTGTTCTTTCTATATAATTTTTTTTTGGTGAGGTGGCAGTTCAAAAAAATTAATATCCATAAGATTGCCCTCAGTTAATTACCATTCATGAGTAAAACTATTTTGTGGCAAATTTGTTGATCTTTGCTTGCTCAATTAAGAGACTTCTCTATTTTGCCTATGTAAATGGTAAGGAATATTATTGTATTGTTAATGGATATGCTAGCAATTGTATTGGAAGATGAGGAAGTGAACACGTCCTTCATGCTATCACTGTTGTTATTTCATTCTGTGAAATGGTTGCTTGACTAGTATGACAGATTTAACACAATGAAGGGTTTTGCATGTTGAAAGGTAACATTCAGAACTCTAAACTTATTCAAATGACACCTAAGATATCAGCAAGGGAGGTAGGATTTTCTAGGATCTTAATGGCATATTGAAAAGCTTGAGGGGCTGTGGTGGCTCAGTAGTTAAGAAGCTTGCCTTGTTAGCTGGAAAGCTGGCAAGTCAACAGTTCGAGACCTGAGTACTGCATGATGGATTGAACATCCATCTCTGTCCTAGCTCATAAGGACATGAAAGGAGCCTCCTTTGGGCATTCCCTGAGTGGAGTTTCTTCTGCAAAAATCCTTTCAACCCAGAATAATTTCTGACACAAATGTATTATTGGAAAGCTTGACTACTTGATTGCAATACTTTTCAAATGGGTGAGTATTTCAGTTTTCTGCCTGCTATAAATCCTACATACAGTAAAACACCAGATAACAATTGGATCGGATAATGCTAAAATCGCATAACGTTAAGTAATCTGGGGAGGAGAATTGGATCGAATAACGTTAAGATCCTATGGGATGGATCGGATAACAACTGCTAAAGCCTGTGCAGTTACAATGAATCTCTCTGGAGCTTTAACGTTATCCAATCCATCCCATAGGTTATTAACATGGATCGGATAACACTAAAAAGTGGATAACACCAGGACTTGTGGAACCAAGTTTTAGCGTTATCCGGTGTTTTACTGTACTTCAAATCTACCTGATCCTGTGATCTGAAAAGCAATTTGAAAGCTGGACCAGCAAAGGCTTTCATTAAGGCTATGTTTAGTTGTTTTGGAACTGTGCAACTAAAGACTATTATTGATCTTTGAGGGAAGAAGTATATTATGGAATAAATTTCTTATTGTTGCAACACCGACTGCTGAAGCCTGAGCTTTAAAAAACAAAATGTTTTGAAAAGAATTAATCCGATGTTGCAGTGAAAAGAGCCCTATTTTCAGGATTATGGACAACGTTTTTAAATGTCATATCACCTTGATGCATTGTTTTGTGGTGTCAAAATAACTCAGATGTGATATTCTAAAGCAGGGTTTCCCAACCTTGGGCCCCCATATGTTCTTGGACTTCAATTCCCAGTAGCCTTGATCAGCAGGTGTGCTGACTTAGACTTCTGGTAATTGAAGAACAAGAATACCTGTGGACCCAAGGTTAGAAAACCCTGTTCTAGAGATTTCACTAAGGGTGAGAGAAATGATCGCTAGTGTGCTGAATGGGGGAAAGCTGTGGTTGGTGCTGTTGCTATTGTTCTGCACAGGCAAGTCTCCCATTCAAATTTGACATATCCAGACATATGATTGCACAAGCAATTCCATTATTTATTTATTTGTATTGCCACCCACTCAGCAAGCGGCTCTGGGCGGCATACAACAATTACATCATGAACTATATAAATCCCACTAGAGAACTATAACAAACTTATAACCAGTAAAAAAAAACAATTAAAATACAATAAAAATTAGCCTGACAACTAAAAAGAATGAGGAAACGATATTACTATATCAGCCAGCAGGTGGGGGTCACCACATCCCCAGTGCCCCACACCTGCTTTGCCAGCCAGGTTTTTAATTCTTTCCTAAAGGGCAGAAACTTTGTCTGGAGTCATAGCTCAATTGGCAGCAGGTTCCATTGGACCGGAGAAGACACAGAGAAGGCCCTCTTTCTGGTGCTAGAAAGGTGAGCCTCTTTGGCAGATGACACAATAAGAGAGGCTCTGGTGGGATAGACAGATATTCTCAGGTCTCTTAGGTACCCAGGCCCACTACCATGTAGGGGTTTAAAGGTCATTACCAGCACCTTGAATTGCACCTGGAGGCAGTGCAGCTCCCAAAGCAGTGGTGAGGCATGAGCGTAACGTCCGCACCCCATCACCACTTGGGCAGCTGTATTCTGGACCAGTTGCAGTCTCCGAATGGTCATCAAGGGCAGCCCCATGTAGAGTACATTACAGTAATCCAGTCTGGAGGTGACCAGAGCATTTGTGACCATAAGCAAGGAGTCCCAATCTAAGAGCGGGCGTAACTGGCACATCACACAAAGTTGTGCAAAAGCCCACCTGGCCATGACTGCCACCTGCTCGTTGAGCTAGAGTCACGAGTCCAGGAGTACCCCCAGATTATGCACTGGGTCTGTTTGGGGCAAGATAGCCCCATCTAGAACCAAAGATGATAGCTCCTGAGATAACACAGGGCCTCTAACCCATAGCCACTCAGTCTTGCCAGGATTCAGCTGAAGGCTGTTGTCCCCCATCCAGCCTCCAGACACCTGGATAGGACTCCGACTGCATCGCTTGGATCATCACAGGGGGGACAGATGATCTTCCCCAATGGCTTCATGTAGATGTTATAGGAGAGGAGAGAGCACCAAGCCCTGAGACATCCCATACTGGAGAGGCCTAGGGCTGGACATTGCATCCTCCAACCACACCAAATGGGTCTGGCCTCTCAGAAATGAGGCAAACCAGGAGGACCACACAGTGCCCTGGATCCCCAATCCTTGGAGCCATTCCATAAGGATACCATGGTTGACGGTATTGAAAGCCGCTGAGAGGTCAAGAAGAGATAGGACAGAGGGATGACCTCTGTCCCGCTCCAGCCAGAGATCATCCATATCTGGGCCTGACCTGAATCCTGACTGAAAGGGGTCGAAATAATCCACTTCATCCAGAACCCCCTGTAACTGCCGCACCACTGTCTTCTCCAAAACCTCCCCTAAAAAGGGGAGGTTGGATACCGGCCGATAGTTGGCCATTATTGCTGGGTCGCACTTGCTTCTTAAGGAGGGGGCATACCAAAGTATGTTTTAATGGTGCAGGAAATACCCCCTCTCACAAAGATGCATTGACTATTGCTTCGACCCAACTGCCTGTCATCACCTTGAACACCTTGACCAACCAGGTGGGACATGGATCTAATGGGCAAGCAGTGGCGTGAACAGATCCAAGGAGCCTGTCCACTTCCACTTAATTTGATAAGGTCTCATACACTCACACCTTGTCCTATTCCTGGTTGTGTGACTCAGTCATGCAATCCAGCATGCAGCTTTTCGCCTCATCATACTATTGTTGACAGCCTTTGCAACTGGATTTTTTCACACTTACATATCCTGTCCAAGAAAAATCCAAAAAATGGATAGTCATGTTTCAGCCATGGATAAGAAGGCAGAGCATGGGGCAGAATTATAAATGCATCCCCTGCTTCTGGTACAGTAAATTTGTAACACAAAAATCAACACACCCATGAATGAATTGGCAATCTGTTTGGACAATTCATACCATATCATCACTAGGGTCTCCCCCCTCTCAAATAATATTGGGTGTAGCCCCATTCTAGACAAAACCATGGTTTTTTATTTGCTCCCCCCATTCATTTAATTTGGCTGTGTTTTTAAAAGTTATTATTTATATTACACTAATATCTATAGAATTCTGGCAGTATAACAGTTTGTGTGGCTCCATCTCTGTCTCGTCCTGCACTGTTATACTACGAGTGATCAATTGTGAACATTCTAATTTGCAACTACTAAAATTTTGAAGTCTATTGTTTCCCAGAAGCCTCTTTCCTTGTCCTTGAAGATAAATGAGGGTTTCATTCTAATCAAAACAAATATATCATTGCTCTTTCCGCTGATCAAGAATCATGTCCTCCGTTTTTCAGGCTGGTTGTCAGCTAATACTCTAGTACAACATCTAATGTCCCTCAAGGGGGATTTTGCAGTAAAGTGCTGAATAAAAGAATGGTCTGGAGAGTAGGAGGATATCTGAATTGATACACCCTTTTTATAAAACGATTTAAACTCTCTATATTTAATTGATGAGCCTTTTAGACAAAACCTTTTGTACTCTTGGATGTACAGATTACATCAGAATGGATATTGTACACTATTTTTACTCAGTGATGCTGAAACAATAACATTTCTTAATTGCAAGAATGTTTATAAAGTGGCTGGAAAGTTTTCAAAAACACATGTTAAAAACACACTATCTCTGTCTTTCTCAATATTAAACTACAGTAATACCCCGGATAACGCTAGTACCGGATAGCGCTAAAACCGCATAATGTTACAAGATTTTCGGAAAAATCTTGTATCGAATAACGTGATTTTTAATGTTATCCGATACAGTCATTCTTAGCAGCAGGGTGGCTGGGAAGCTGAACCGAGTTCTCCGTTCAGCTTCCCAGCCACCCTGCAGCTACGGAGCCAGGGGTGGGGAGGCTGGAAAGCTGATGGGGGGCTCCCCCGTCGGGTTCCCCAGCCACCCCACAGCTGTGGAGGCAAGGGCGGGTGGCTAGGGAAGCCGACAGGGAGTCCCCGTCAGCTTCCCCAGCCACCCTGCAGCTGTAGATCGGGTCCTCTCTGGAGCAGGCAGGGGACACGATCCAAGCTGTTTCTGGGCTTCCCCAACGTCCTCAGCCAGTGCAGCAAGCCAAAACGTCAGGGTTCAAATCCCGACATTCTGGCTTGCTGCAGCCTCAAAGAGGGTGGGGGAACTTCAAAATTAGTGCGCATCAGGTCTCCCAACCTCCCTAGAGCCGATGCAGAGACCTGATCCCTAGAGCCAATGGGGAGACCCGATCCAAGCTGTTTCCAAAGTTCCCCCACCTCCCTGGAGGCTGCAGCAAGCCAAAATGTCAGGATTCAAATCCTGACGTTCTGGCTTGCTCCAGCCTCCAGGGAAACAGGGCTTTTTTAAACATTGTGTGATCAATGTATCACACAATGTTAAAAACCGGATAACGACGAGACTTGTGGAACCAAGTCATAACGTTATCCGGGGTACTAGTGTATACTGATTAACAGAGATATGGTTATGTATATAGGGAGATGCTATGTGTTATAAAATCATATCTTATATAGAATGAAGCCAACAGTTCTTGTACTTAAATATGCAAGAAAAGCAGTGTTGTCTTCAAGCTTTTCATATACAATTGCTCCTTAATTTCTAGTTGTCCAGTATTTACTATGTGCAGTGAATTAGAAAAGAAATGAAATATTACCATAGACACAGAGACTTAGGTAGCAATTAAATGAAACATACGCAATAGTGATGGCTTATCATGTGTAAGTTACTATGTCCATTAAGAAGGACTAAAAAGGATTAAAGCTGTACTAAATTAAACTTTCTGTAGTTCCCAAGGCACAGCAGACATGATTTTCTTTGCAAGACAACTGTAGGAAAAAATGCAGAGAACAATTGAATCCAGTCTTCTTAGTATTTTATTACCCGGAAAAGGTTTTTGATTCTGTCCCGAGACCTGCTATGTGGGCTGTGCTGAGATGCTTTGGTTGCCCTGTGTGTTTTGTAGATCTGGTCCAGACACTTTACAATGGCATGTCTGGGAGGGTTTTCCATCAAAACAGCATATCAGATCCCTTCCCAGTCACCCAATGATTAAATCAGGGCTGTGCTTGTTCCAAAACTTTTTGCCCTTTACTTAGCTGCCATGCAATATGAAACACCTGATAACAACACAGGTGTAGGGATTAAATATCGCTTCAATGGAGGGCTCTTTAATTTGGCTAGAATACGCTCCTGAAGACTAACCAGTGCTTACTGGATAACAGAAATGCAATATGGCAATGATATTGCATCACCTGCTCTCACACCTGAGAAGCTGCAACAGTCAGTCAACTGTTTCAAGAATGCATGTGGTTATTTTGGTTTCACCATAAATGCTCAGAAAACTAAGGTACTTGTACAACCTGCTCCAAGGAAAGCCCTTCCACAGTTCAGTATTACCATCTCAGATTCGACACTGGAACAGGTAGACTATTTTCTTATTTTGGTAGCATCTTGTTTAAAAACTACACCTGTGAACAGGATGTGATGAAGAGAATCGGTGCTGCCCATTATGCCTTTGGTTGTCTATCAGATCAGTTCTTCGTGAACATAAATTTAACAATTCATACATAGCTCACGGTATACCAAACTGTTGTTATCTCAACATTATTGTATGGCTGTGAAACATGCACTCTATCGTCAAGACATAAAATAGTTTGAGTGCTTTCATCAACAGAAGCTAAGGTCCATCTTGAACATCAAGTGGGATGATTATGTCACCAACATCACAGTTCTCGAGAAGGCATGTGTAAATAACATTGAAGCTTCCATCATTGGCCATCGCCTTAGATGGATAGGGCATGTCTGCCATATGGATGATTCCAGGCTTATTAAAAAAAAAATTATTTATGGGGAACTTAGCTCCAGTACAAGATTTCATGGAGCTCCTTTGAAATATTATACGAACCAGTCAAAACAAATCATGAAGGTGTCAGGTATAAACCCACAAACTTGGGAGGCAGTGGCACCAAACTATCTCTGCTGCTACCAATCACTTCAAAAGAGTGTTTTAGCAGTTTAGTGGTATGTTACTTGCCATTATTTATAAAGACATCCCCACTGTCAAAGTCACTCTAGGACAGTGATGGCAAACCTTGGCACTCCAGATGTTCTTGGACTTAAATTCCCAGAGCCCTTGATCAGCAGGTGTGCTGATTTGAGCTTTTGGTAATTGAAGTCCAAGAACACCTGGAATGCCAAGGTTCACCATCACTGCTCCATGACATATGCACTATTGCCACTTTGAACTGACTTTCATTATCACACATACTAGACGTACACAAAGCAGTGCTAGTAGAATCTGCCAAAGTCCCCAATAACACAAATGAAAATGATACAAATTTCTCTTGATTCTGAGCACGTTGCCCTCTCGAAATGCCTACCAATTAAATGGACAGATATCTTCCTTCCCAGGGACTCCATGATTTCCATGAGATCATGGAGTTTTCATTAGCACTTGAGCTGTTAATTGCCTTCTGCTTTGGGTTTCCTGTTTCTGTTACACAACTATTTTATGAGTTAGGGTTTTTCTCTCTCTTTAAGCTTTTAAAACCTCGGAAGTTCTGAAACAATAGCCAGTGCTTCAGAGAGACCTGCTTCTCTTCAAGCACACCTTCAGGTTCCTTCACTTTACTTTGGAATCCAAAGAAGTTCCAAGACCTTTTCACTGAGTTCTGTAAGAATTTTTCATGGCTACTTAGCTATTTTTAGCTTATAGGGAAAGCTTAAACACTAATTAAAAACAGAAATGTCACTGTTTCCTATTGTAGTACGTTAGAGCTGCTGAGAAAACAGCAACCATGAAGTAGCCAATGAAATAACATACATACTTGGGGAAAGGAAAAGAACAATTACTCTTCAAAGCATGAGGGAAAACCTGAGACAGTGTTCACTTCAAGGGAGAGCACTAATTAGCACCATTATTTTGCTCATAGTTCTCCACAGCTTTTTGTCTACAGCTATGTAAAACTCAAGGAAAAACAGTGATTATGTAAATTGATGAGTGTTTAACATCTAAGGCTGAAGCAGACAAGGGGTGAGGACAGCTGTTTCATCAGGGGAAATGGGCTGAGAATAAGAGTTTTGCTTATGATAAACAAGAGGATTTCAGCCATGATGTCAGAAATCCGACAGTGAGTTGGTTTAAATAATGAGACTTCATTTCAACCAAGTGCCCCCATGAAGATGGAGAACACTAAAGAAAAAAATATATGCTAATTTCTTCTGCCTTTTGATTTAGACTGTCACAGTATAATAACCCCTTCAAGCACCATGAGATTCCTCATTCAAGTGGGGAATGAGGCAAAGAGCTAATTTTCCCCATTTCACATTTTCTGTTGTTATTGTTGCTGTTGTTACATGCTGTCTGACCTTTGGTGACTTCGAGAATGAAAGAACTCCAAAAATGTCTGTCTTCAACAAACCTTCTCAGCTCTTGTAAACTCAAGCCCATAGGTACCCACAGGCAGTCAATTCATCTCATGAGTCATCTTCCTCTTTCCCTGTTCCTTTTCTTCTTTCCCTCTTAATTATTGTCTTTTCCAGGGAATCTTGCCTTTTCATGATGTGCACAAAGTTGGATAGCCTCAATTTCATGATTTTTGTCTCAGGAGAGGGATCAGGCTTATTTTACACTCCAGAACTTATTTGATTATCTTTTAGGCTATTCAGTGTATCTGCAAAATTCAGAATCATATTTCAAACAAATCTCTTTTTTATATGCCAGCTTTCTTTTCTGTGGTGGCTTAGTAGTTAAGATGCTGGATATGATGACTGGAAGGTTGGCATTTCAAGACCCAAGATCTGCACAATGGAGTGAGTTTCAATCTCTGTCCCAGCTCCAGCCAACCTAGCAGTTTAAAATCAAGAATTTACAAGTGGATAAATAGGGACCTCTTTGGTGGGAAAGTAAACAGCATTCTGTGCCTGCCACATGCCCATGCAAATATCTGCAGATGCAGACAGTGCTGGCTCTTTGGCTATAAACAAAGATGAGCACTGAACCCTAGAGTCGGATACAGTTGGCTTTCGAGCAAGGGGAACCTTTACCTTTCTTTACCGTTCATTTTTCGCATCCATACCTGGTGATGGGAATACAAAAGTGTGAATGATTTTGGCTTTTGTCTCCAGGGACACATAATTACACTTGATGATTTTTTCCCTAAAAACTTTCCCCCCTGCCCTTCTGAGTCTTAGTCATCTTCCGATTTCTTGGATGCAGTCTCCATTTGGACTGAACCAAGGTACACAAAACATTTCTTTATCACAATTTCTTCATTGTCAACCTTTAAATTGTACAGTTCTTCTGTAGTCATGTTTTTTGTCTGTTTGGCCATCAAAGGCAATCCTACATTGGCACTTTGCTCTTTCATTTTACTAAAAGTCATTTCAACTCATTGCTGTTTTCTGCCAGTAATATGGTGCCGTCTACATACTTTAAATTATTTATGTTTCTTCCATCAATTTTCACTCCTCTATCTGAATCTAATCCATCTTTCTGTATGATGTGTTCTTCGTACGAATTGAACAGATAAGGGAATAAAATGCACCCTTGCCTGGGTGCTTTCCCTACAAGAACCATTCTATATCTCCATATTATGTCCTAATGGCAGCTTCATGTCCATAATATAGGTTATGTATCCAGAGAGTCTACGGGACTGCAGTGGCTCAAGTGGCTAAGATGCTGACTGGGAGGTGGAAGGTCAGCAGTTCGATTCACGAGTATTGCAGGACGGAATGAGCTCCCGTCTTTGTCCCAGCTCCTTCCAACCTAGCAGTTTGAAAGCAAGAAATGGCAAGTAGATAAATAGGGACCACTTTGGTGGGAAGGTAACACCGTTCCATGTGCTCCGGTGTCTAGTCATGCCTGCCACATGACCACGGAAACGTCTGCAGAAGCAGACAACGCTGGCAGTTTGGCTTTGAAACAGAGATGAGCACTGACCCCTAGAATCGGATACAACTGGCTTTTGAGCAAGGGAAACCTTTACCTTTACTATCCAAAGTCAAGTGTTGAAGTACGCCCATTTGTTTCAAAATAACCCACAGTTATTTCAGAATAGGCCATAGCAAGGAATTTGTTATTTGTTGCAGCCCCTAGAAGTGCAAGGTGCAAGAACAAGAACCCTTGTATCCTTTGACAACCAAAGTGGAGGAGGAGGAGGAGGAGGAGGAGGAGGAGGAGGAGGAGGAGGAGGAGGAAGAAGAAGAAGAAGAAGAAGAAGAAGAAGAAGAAGAAGAAGAAGAAGAAGAAGAAGAAGAAGAAGAAGAAGAAGAAGAAGAAGAAGAAGAAGAAGAAGAAGAAGAAGAAGAAGAAGAAGAAGATCTTATTCATAAAATAGTCAGCATTCTGCAACATCCTCAACAAATACAATTATAAAGCAGAAAAGATGCCTTCCTGTGCTGTCATTAATCGGTTGTTCGCAAATTAATCAAATTGTATTATCTCTGAACACCAGAGACAAGAAGGTGCTTGTTGGGAATCTGCTTAGCAAAGAAAGAAGCCCTTTTCCTTGTTAACTTGAATGACATTTGGCAAAGTTTCTCTGTAGTTGCTTCAGTTCTGTACAAATCTTAAATCAACTAGGCAAAGACAAGGCTTGGTCCACCTCAGAGCATGTCAAGGAAAAGTAATAATGTTAGAGTATGAGAGGAATGAATATTGAGACATGTCTAATCTTGAGTCCAAACAATGTTTCATTTAGCTCAGCATTCTCTGTTGACTGGCAGAAGCTTTTTGGGGTTCCCGACATGTTTCTCCCAATCCTACTTGGTGATGCCAGACTTGTTTATATGAATAGTACAATACAACTGAACCCAGACTGAATGTTTCATTACCCAACACTGCCTCATTTACATCTGTCTGATATGGTTTGAACCAGACAAAGTTGCAATTGTACTCAATTTGCAATCTCTTCATCTGCTCTCCTTAGAAGTGCTTCTTTGCAACAATGTCTACTTCCTCCCTTTTGTGCAAATGGCACTGTTTCTGATTTTGGTTTTACTAAGGTGCCCAAAGGCACAACCCAATAGTAAAAGTAATGGGCTTGGACATTGTGGTAAAAATTATTGCTATCAGCTACTTTGTCCCAGCTCCTGCCAAACTAGCAGTTTGAAAGCAAGAAATTGCAAGGAGATAAATAGGGACCACTTCGGTGGGAAGGTAAACAGTGTCCCATGTGCTCTGGTGTCTAGTCATGCCTGCCTCATGACCATGGAAATGTCTGCGGAAGCAGACAGTGCTGGTTCTTTGTCTTTGAAACAAAGATGAGGACTGAACCCTAGAGTTGGATATGACTGGCTTTTGAGCACGGGAAACCTTTACCTTACAGCTCAAACTACAGTGTGCAGAAAACACCTCATACCAAATATGCTTGCTTGCTTCCAGAAATCATGCAATTTACTTTTTCCTCAGTTTCCATTCTTCCATGAGTCCCCTTTGCATTAGCTGGGCAATGTTGTCCTGCCATAAATTTCTCCTGTACACTTTGAAATGGAACCTGCTAGTTAGATTTTTTTAATCCCCAAAGCCAACTTTGAAAAGCTCTGTTTTTATTCAAGCCCTTCTTTTACCTTTTTTGTGTGTGCTTCATTTCAGATTGGCTTAGAAATAAAAAGTACCCTTGCTTTGCTTTGTTTTCTGAGTAAATTATGAATGTGGAGTACATCCTTAGTTTTGATCATTGTTCTGACAGGCTTTTACCTCAAGAACAACATAATGACACATTGAATAAATACCATGTAATTTATCAATCTTAATTATAAGGATATAATAGTTATTTCACATTAGTGACTACATACAGTAGCAATCCATGGCTGAGCAAGTTAAGTCATAAGATTCTGACTTACAGAGTCAGTAAACAACAATTTCAACATAGATGTGTCTGTGTGCTGTCTTGTGTGTGTATCTAAATATATATATAACTATATCTCTCTACATATACATGTAGATTTGAATGTAGACTCACATGCACAGAGTGATTGATTAATTAACATTTATTCAGGGTATTGTTATGTTTTTCTTGGAATAAAATGTGTTATGTGTGTACTCCATCTGGAATATACCAAAGAGAAGGATTATGGAAAGAGAATGAATCAGGGGAGGATAACATTAACTACCTTCTCCTTTTCCAGCTGGTATGGCCTGTTCCTTTTGGGTGCCAGATATATATGCTACCAGCAGCCCTAGAAGAAAGACCACAAAGACTTCTTTTAGTTTGATATTTATTTATTTATTATATTGCATTTATTACCCTGCCCTCATCCGAAGACTCAGGGTGGCTTACAAAATTTAAAACGGAATTAAAAACATATTAATTACATTTTAAACATTTAAATGTTAAAAAGGGTACAAAGACAAAAATATCAGTGAGAGTTAAAAGTATCAAGGAGAGAGGTGGGGATTATTCAAACAAGCCAGCCAGCCAAACTGACTGTCTGGCCCGCACCCCACACATGCCCCACCAGCCAGGTCTTTACTCCCTTCCTGAAGGGGAGCAGCTCTGTCTGGAGGTGCAGCTCATTTGGCAAAAGGTTCCATAGGGCTGAAGTGGACACAGAAAAGGCTCTCCTTCTAGTGCTAGAGAGGTGGGCCTCTCTAGCTGATGGTTCAACCAGAGAGCCTCTCCAGTCCGCTCTGGTGGGATGGACAGATGTCCTTAGGGTGATGCAGTCTCTTAAAAATCCTGGCCCACTACCATGTAGGGCTTTAAAGGTAATAAACAGCACCTTAAATTGCACTCGGAGGCACATAGAAAGCCAGTGCAGTTCTCAAAGCAGTGGTGCAGCTCTCAAAGCAGCGGTGAGGCATGAGCACAACACCTGCAGCCGCATTCTGGACGAGCTGCAGCCTATAAATGGTCATCAAGGGCAGCCCTATGTAGAGCGCATTACAGTAATCAAGTCTCATTGATTATTGTGATTGTACTGATGTATTTTGATGTGAATTGTAAATTGTACTAGACATTGCTAGTCCTGAACAGCAGAACACCAATAATTTTCATACATACAATAACATGGGATAATAGCCTCAATCTTTCAACCATACATCATGCCACTTCTCCATTGTCTAATATAATGAGCACACCTTTAGCAAACCATTCACCTTCTGGTTCAGAATTATTTCCAAAAATGACTAGTGCAATTTTTTTATAAATTACAAAGAGTTAAAAATTTAAAAACAAGGAGAAAATTCACCTACTAATTCTCACTCTTTTGCAAACTTTGGACTGTGGTGGCTCAAGTGGTTAAGACTTTGAACTTGCTGCTTGGAAGGTTGGAGTTTGATTCCCAGGTACTGCATGATGGAGTGAGCTCCCATCTCTGTCCCAGTTCCTGCCAACCTAGCAGTTCGAAAACAAAAAATTGCAAGTAGATAAATAGGGACCATTTTGGGAGAAGGTAAACAGCGTTCCGTGTACTCCGGTATTGAGGCATGCCTGCTACGTGTCTAAGGAAATATCTGCAGACACAGACAGTGCTGGCTCTTTGGCTATAAACAGAGATGAACACTGAACCCTAGAGATGGATACAGTCAGCTTTCAAGCAATTGTGACCTGACCTTTGCAAACTTATTATTTTTCAACTTCATTAAATGAAACATTGCATTGACATCCTCAGTGTATCATACCAAATATTTTGCACTACTTTTAGGTCTTCTGACATTGGACTCATTATGCCAACCATCACTTGCATGCCCTGGGGATACAATGAATGTGTGAATTTATGTTGTTTGACTAGCCGTGCCATCTATGAAATGCTCATTTTCTCTCAAGTTGCAGCTTGCCTAGTCTAATTTATCCATAAACGTTTTCTTGTGGACCTTTCAAAGAAAGAACCACTGGCCTCAGTGAAACAGATATAGAATTAGGCAACCTCCATCATGAAAATGACAGTTATTTCTACAGTTCAAACAAACAAGAACTTCACAGTATGTCAGTAATATAAAAAATATTATTGTCCTTCTCACACCCTCCATCGTGGTGTCACCCCATCATCAATCAGCAGTGAAAACGAGAGTGACACCTTTGTGTGGCAAATATATAAAGGAGAACTTTGGTGACAAAGTTGCATCAGGGTGATTCCCAAAAAATATATTCTCTTTTCCTGTTGAAACACCTTCATTGTTTCCTACTGAGGGAAACAGCCAGCTCAGAAACTGTCTTTTTAAAAAATAAATTCTTCTCCACTGTGTTGAATGGGATGATGGGATAAATATTTTTTCCCCTGCACTCAAGGCTTCCAGGTCTCATGGCACCAACAAGAGTGATAAGGAAAAGTCATGTTTCTGCATGAAGACAAATTTCAGTATGTGTGCTTGAAGAACAGAAATATTTTCTTCTATGTAGTCAATGTGAAGTATTTACTATTTGCTGCATTTGTGCAATGCCAATGTGTTAAAATATAGGCAAGGAGAGAAGGCTGAAGAGAGTGCCAGCAGGTGTATACACTTAAGATCATCACACCAGGGGAAGGGAGGAGCCTAAGGTAGCTGCTGGAGTGATTCCTGTTGTCTCCTTCTTCAAACAAAGAGAAAAGGTCCTAAATGTGTTATAAGTACTATGGAACTCACCAAAAGATCAATACTGCAGCCCTTTGGGTAATAAGGTATCATGGGAAGTGTTGAAGGTCTTGTGGACAAACTCTTTACTGATAATTTTTTTTGTCGAAAAAGACTGGGGAGAAAAGTGATATGAAGCAGAAGCCTTTAGCTACAAAGCTTTTTAAAGCAATAGAACTGCCATCTCCCTTTTGTTGCTATATGGACTTTCTTGTTTTTTCACCTCTTTGCCTTTGACACAATCTTGGAGGGAAAAGCTTGACACAAGATTGGTTTTGCGAAAGAGTGTCTACAGTTTACATTACATCCACTAAAGCTGTTGTTGTTCCAACATTAGAAGGAGGAACCGCCATATTGGGCTGAGCCGGTGGAGCTGGCAGGAAGCCAGAGTGCTTTTCATGATAAGATAAAACTCTGTGGTTGTAAACTAAAACAAAGCTGCAGTTTTGCTTTCTAAATCTCTTAGTAGCCTCTGGAAAGAAAAATTTGTGGACTATTGATAGCTGCATGTTGTTGAGCAAATACAATAATATCATCTACCGGAAGAGAGAAAACAGTAAGAGACTCTTTTTTCCCCCTAATCTTAGTTTTTTTTGAGAGGTTTACAAGTGTTACTACAGCAGTGGTGGTCCAAAACAAATGAAGAAGAGAGTTTGGAAAAAAGAGACTGTATCTGATAAAGCATATGGACATCTTGTCAGTGCCAATGACAGTCCAATAAACAAAGAAGAAACTGAAAATATGGAGGCAAGACTACCCTCTAAGGGAAAAATGGGTGGAGATTTGACTCTGTGGGAATTAAAAGATCTTTTGATTATAAAATCTAATGAAGATAAAAAAGAAATTAAACAGTTCGTTAAAGAGGCAGTTAAAGAGGTGGTGAAAGAGATGGTCAGAGAGGAAGTGCAGTCCCTGGAAAAATCAGTTTCTGGAATAAATATGAGAACCAGTGCCTTGGAATCAGAGGTTAAAGACTTGGTGGAGACTACACAAAAGCATGAAAATATTATGGACAAAAGATTTAAGCAATTGGTGAAGCTACAGGATCAATTGAAAAAGAAAAACATCAGGATCAAGTTCTTCCCTGACATGGACAAAGACAATTTAAAAATCAATGTGTTTAAATGGTTACAAACCTTTGCTTTGGACTCTGGCCCAATTAAAGAAGAAGAGATTGAAGCAATTTTTAAGGTCGATCAAGAAAGAGGTCAACGCCCCAGGGATACGATAATCACCTTTGTATCGGTTTATAAAAAACATCAAGTAATGTACTATTTAAAGAAGCATGGCAACTCTCCACTAAAGATAGGAGAAGTAAACGTACAAGTATATCATGATTTAAGTAATGAGACAATTCAATTGAGAAGAGAGATGAAGCCAATAACTGAAATTTTGTTTAATCATAATATAAGATATCAATGGGGTTTCCCTATCTTCTTAAAGTTATTTCATGATGGGAAGGTTGTTAGTGTAGAGGACCCAAAGGAGGCAATGAAGCAGCTTGAATTACTAAAAATTATAAAGGTGGGGGACCCAACCTGGGAAAAACTGGTTAAAAAACTATATGGAGAAGGTTTGGAAGGGTCAAAGGGGAAAGAAGAGTATCAAGCAAAGGGGAGAGACCATTCAAGGGAGAAACAAAGGGAGAAACCTTTAAGTTATGGAAGGGGAGGGGAAATAAGAGAAGAAGAGAAGGATGCAGAGGTGTCTGGTGCAAAGAGAAAGCAAAAAGCCAAAAAGTAAAAATAATATAGAAATAGGCAATAAAGTGGTAACACTTTAGGAATAAGAATAGAATAAGGACCAATAGAATTAAGATAGAGGAAAAATTAAAGAAGGAGATGGGGAATAGCAAAGGAAGGAATTTAGAATAGAAGGGATGGGCTCTCCCTCCTCCCTCCTCCCCCAGTCCCTGAATGGGAGTCTCCAGGCAGTATCTGACCTGGTGGGGGGGAAGCTTTGGAGTCTTGTGTGCGGGTGGGTGGAGGATTGTATAGTGTGGGTTTCTTTTCTTGTTGTTTGTTGTTGATGTTTCCTTGTTGTATTTTTGTGCTAAGTGTTTCTTATATGTTTTATTGTCTGACTTATTGTTTAATAATTTTTTTAAAAAAAGAACTGAGGAAAAAGAAGAGAATTGCTCAGAATTTTTGTGTGGAACATAGTCAATTACAGAAGAATTAGGGACCTTTTTTAGGCCAAGAGATAGAACCACACTGATGTTCAGTTGTTTGGTGAACAATTGCAACCGGTTTGAAATTAAAGTTACTGTATTAAAAAAAAGATCATCACGCCATTTGGATCAAAATAGGGATGGAGGAGCTGTTGATCCTTTCCACAAACATCTGGCCCAGAAGCACTTCTGGCTCTTTTACCATGAATCAAAGAACAAAGGATGCCTCACTCCTAAAGTTTGAAGGTGTGTACCCTCTACACAGTCAAGAGTCACCTATAGTTTCCACAACTCTTTCATGTCATGGTTCAGTGGCATCACAAGAACCTACCATTATAAAATCATAAAGATCACATGATTTTTTCCCCTTCACACTTCAGGAGAGACATTGATGATCTATCCACATCTAAGGTCTGATTAAGACATGCAGAGGCTTATACCATTCCAAGTATAAGAGCCAAAAATGTTCAAATGTATACTTTGTTTGCAGAGGTGACTGCTCAAGACCCCTCATAATCTACCATTTTTGCCGTTATTACCAAAATCACCCACTATAGGCCACTATACACAGTACAAGATGCACTCCATTTTACCAGTGGTTTCTAAAGAGGGAGGGGAGTGTGTCTATCCATAACCATCCGTAACCATCTTCTAACATTATTGTATTCTTGTGACACAGTATAAGTTGTATTTTTTATAGTTGGCAAAATGTATTTTTGCAGTTAAAATGTATTTCTTTCCCTTTCCCTTAAAGAAAATTGTTTAGAGAAGTGTTTTAAGTATCAGTGCTGTAGACAGGGAAAGAACAGAATTTTTAATGGTCTTGGACAGAAAAATAATGGACAAATCATTTATGCCTTATGCAAGGCTTTACATTTGTACCACATCTATTTAAGCATAAAGTGTGGTTCATAATTGTTTTTCCTTATATCGGGATATTAATAATTGCCAAGTAAAACTGCCCTCAATATTTTTATTAGTTTTGTTTTGTTCAGGTATTTATGAGTTAAAGAACTAGTAATCAAAATTTAATGTCAAAATATTTGCTACCTAGCAAAGAGATTGAAAATGTACTCTTACCATTTGAGATTAATTTGTTTGCTTACAAATAAAGCATTTATTATTTAGATTGCCCCCCCCTCCCTTGATAAACTGGAAAAGGCATTATGAAAGCAGAATGGTTAAGGCTGTTGATTGCTTCACTGTATTAAAAGTAGCTTGTTGCTGTTAATCAGAAAGCACTATATGATCCATTAGCTGTGAAAGGCTTTAAATATTTGATTTGCAGCATGGGGGATTAACATGGAATCTCATTAACTAGGGAAGTTTGCTATAGTTTTTCATTTAAGCAGACTTTAAGCTTTGGAAACTGCTTTGATAGGAGGAAAATCCTCACTTTTTCTCAACAGCTGCTCATTACTGGTGGTATTACAGAACTGCCATCATATTATAAACACATCCGTTTTCCTTAATTAGACCTAAGTCTGAGAATGAGTTTAGATTTCACAGCTCCCATGACCAATAGCAAATGAAAAGCATTTCCAGTTTTGTGTGTGTTACTGGTGTAGTTCATGATGAGATGTTTTTGACTAGAAAGATTCAGTATCTGGGAACACATTCAAAGCCTGAAAATCTTTCTACACAAATTTCCTTTCAGATATTACACTGGCGGGGCGACATTAAGGCATGCTCAAATATATATGAAGGAATATTCCTTTGGAGTTATCAGGCATTCATCAAGGCGGAAACCAATAATTGAGGATCATATGGTTGCATCTTGTTAGTGCTGATATCCTGCAGTGTATAGCCACTGAGGAGCACTGAAGATAGCTGAGCCTTCTGGTCCCATGTGAATTAGAAGTTACTGTACTTTTAATAGGGGACCTAGAATCCTCTGCCATTGTCAGAGCATGTAACAAAGACATGCATATGTAAAGCTTTATTAGAAAGTCAGAATTTGAAAAGTATTAGTGTTACCATAAAGAGGACTATCAAAGGAAGCATTAAGTTCCAATTTTGTGTAAAACAAGCTCCTTTAGATGAGAGGGTAATGAAAGATTAATGAAATCTTTGAATGACAACAGAACTCTCCTGAACCCTAGCCCTTTTCAAATTGGCTCCCAAGAAGTCAGAAGAAATAGGCAATATCTCTCCTTGTTCCAAGACAATTTCAGTTAATTCACATTTGATCCCTCCCAGAAATTTTACTGCCATGATTCTCTCTCATCTGATTCTAAACTCTAAAACAAAAAGTAACTGAGATTGTACTGCATTTTTTATGATCCAGGTGATGATCACAAGTTGCCAAGTTTCATATTCCAAGGCAAGGAATATGAACTTACAACAATCAAAACTGTTTTTAAATCAGTAATAAATCATCCAAAGCAATTACCATCCACCTATGAAATTCCAAATGGTCTCTTAATTACTATCATCAAACTGTAAACAGTCCACCAGATGTTTGGACTGAATTTTGGAGCCCCACTGCTCGGGTCCTAATCCTGGACCTAAGAGTCAGTGAGATATTGCCTTATAATGTGACTGATATCTCACATTGCTAAAAGATAAAGGCAAAGGTTTCCCTTGCTCAAAAGCCAGTCGTATCTGACTCTAGGGTTCAGTGCTCATCTCTGTTTCAAAGCCAAAGAGCTAGCACTGTCTGCTTCTGCAGATGTTTCCGTGGTCATGTGGCAGGCATGACTAGACACCAGAACACACAGAACACTGTTTACCTTCCCACCAAAGTGGTCCCTATTTATCTACTTGCAATTTCTTGCTTTTGAACTGCTAGGTTGGCAGGAGCTGGGACAAAGACGGGAGCTCATTCCATCCTGCTGTACTCAGGAATTGAAATGCTGACCTCCTGCCTTCCAGTCAGCATCTTAGCCACTTAAGCCACTGAAGCCATACTTTCATTGTTACTCTCTGCAATTGTTCTATCATGATTTTATCAATGCCAATCATACACAGATGTTTTTCATCCCTTTTGTTATTGCTCCTAGCAGTTTTGTTGTTTCCTCCCAGAAATGCTGTACTTAAATTCTCAGATCCTGATATCTCATGATCTTTTGAATCTCTGTTTCTTGTTCCGAGCTATCACCTGGGATCACAATATCAATCAGCTTTAACCAATTTGTTTTTGAACCACAGTAATGATTGGAGTGTGGTATTTGAGATTCTTATTGGTTTTGATCTTAAAATCCCACAAGATTTTAGCTGTCTTATCCTCATTCTCAACCATTTTCAGTTTTGTGTTCCCACCAGTACTTTGAAAATGGTACTGCATTCCATAATTCTTGCACTGATTGCAATGTAGCATTGCTGCTACTTTGTTATAGTGTCCTTTGTAGTCTGATCTGTTTAATCCATTTCACCATCACCACCACTGTCGCCATTGTTGCCGCTGCCACCATAATCTTTTGAACATACTGCTCTCTCACCTAGTGGTTGGAGCAGTATCCCATGAAATGGTTTGGGGGAGCAGAATGGTCTTAAGGTGAGGTTTTTTTTGGTGATCTGTAGAATATGGCATGCAAGACGGGGGAGAGGAGAAAGGAACACTCTTCAACAAAGATGGCATCATAACTTAGCCATTGACTTAGACTTATAATTGTTCTCCTGGCTCTGGTTCCTATGGAATGTTTAACATGCACCTAAGGACAAAGCACAAGTGGTACATGTCATAGGAATTAGGCGATTCTCTTTCTATTTCCCCTTAAATCCCACATACTTATAGATCTTTAGTTCAGGGGTAGAGAAAAATGCTGGCCAGAAACTGGCCTGTTACACAGTGGGTACTGCAGTTAGCATGGTGTGTTCCACACTATGGATGACTGTGTAAGATAAAGGCTGTTGAGCCCAGCTGAATTTGAATCATCACCAAGGGCTGGGCTGGGGGCTGATCATTTGATCTGGGGAGGCAGTAAAGACCAGACAATCATGTGTTGTTTTGTTTTGGGGAGCAGTGAAATATGTGGAGGTCAGAGGGTGACCCCTGTTGGAGTCTCAAGGACCAAGCTGCTGTAGAACCAGTGGTGGGATGTCAAAAATTTTACTACCCCACCATGACATCATCATAGTGTGGGTGGAAAGCAGACTAAGAAGAACTCCAAAGCATACTGTACAGAACCCTATCTATACCTTCAAATGAATCCTTGCATTGATATAACAGTTTAGTTCTAGATCATTACCGCACAGAAAATAAAACAAAATAAATAATTTGTTAAGAAATAAAAATAACCTTGAGGAAATGGAGAATGCTACCTCTGTTTCTGTGGTGTGTGTGTGTGTGTGTGTGTGTGTGTGTGTGTGTGATAAAGAACTTTGGAAAGCTGCTGCCTTTTCCCTCATGTTCTCCTACTCTTTAAAAAGCAAGTGCCTTTAGAGCAAGCCATAAAAGCCTCAGCAGAAGCAGAATCAAAAAGAAGAAAGGAAGGAAGAGGGATCTGTGGGCTGAAATGTGGACCATACCACATTCTAGATTCAGTGTTCACAGTGGCCCTGAGTCAATTCATGACCCTTACTAGAAGTAAACTGAAGTGTCAATTTGACTCCAAATGAAGCTACAGCAAAGCCAGATCATTCTGCTTCAGCTTGTCAGTGTAACTGCAGCTTCGTGAGTTAATGGCCTCCAAATTGACCTGTCATTGACAACACTGCTCAGATCTTGCAAAGTAAGAGTAGTGGCTTCCTTTATTGAGGCAATCCACTTCATATTAGGACTTTCTTTTCCAGCTCCAGCTCCCAATATATACAGTATATAACAAATATATACTGAAGACCCAGAGTGAGTCTGACCGAACACTTGTTAGAGCTGCTATTAAAGCCTATCTAGTGGTGATGGGGGAGGTGAAACATCAATATTTCACCGCCCTTATTGCCTCTGTGGATAATTGCCCAGCAACCTTGTGCCGGGTGGCCATGTCCCTCTTCGGTAGGGGGGGGGGGTCTGGCCCTGGTTGGCAGGGATCTGCTGAGGCTTTTACTGATTATCTGGTAGAGAAAATCACTCAGATTCACTTGAAGTTTAATCCCAGTATGGAAGCTATAGAACTGGGGTTGACCGGAGTGCAGTCTGGCCATATTATCTGGAATCAGTTGGCTCTGGTTGGTCCTGGTGAAATAGACAGGCTTCTTGGATCTGTTAGTGCCACTGCCTGTGGATTAGATCCATGCCCCGCCTGGTTAGTTAAAACATCCAGGGCTATGTCTGGCAGTTGGGTCAAGGCAATTATAAATTCTGCACTGCAGGAGGGTTTTTCCCCTGGCAACCTTGAAACATGCCCTGGTGTGCCCCCTCCTGAAAAAGCCATCCCTCAACCCCACGGTACTTACCAACTACCAGCTGGTATCCAACCTACCCTTTTTGGGCAAGGTTTTGGAGAAGGCAGTAGCACGGCAGCTACAGGAGGTCATGGATGAAACGGGTTATCTAGACCCTTTTCAGTCAGGATTCAGGCCCGGATATGGTACAGAAACTGCATTGGTCGCACCGGTGGATGACCTCTGGTGAAAGCGGGATGGGGGACATCCATCCGTCCTGGCTCTTCTTGACCTCTCAGCAGCTTTCGATACTATCAAGGATGGTATCCTTCTGGAAAGGCTCCAAGGATTAGGGATCTAGGGCACTGTGTAATCCTGGTTTTTCTCATTTCTAAGGGGCTGGACCTAGTCAGTGTGGTTGGAGAGTGAGAAGTCCAGCCCTAGGCCCCTCCAATATGGGGTGCTTCAGGGCTCAGGGCTCTTGCCTCTCCTATTTAATATCTTCATGAAACCATTGGGTGAGATCATCTGTTCCCATGGGGTGAGGTATCATCAATACACAAATGACACCCAGTTATATATCTCGGCCTGTGGGGACCCAAGTGATACAATGGAAGTCCTATCCAGGTGTCTGGAGGCTGTGAGAGTCTGGATGGGGGACAATGGGCTACAACTCAATCCTGGGAAGACTGAGTGGCTGTGGGTTGGGGGTCCTGTGTTATCTCAGGTGCCATCTTTGTTTCTGGATGGGGTGGTTTTGCACCAAACAGACCTGGTAGATAACTTGGGGGTCCTCCTGGACTTGTAACTACTGCTTAAAGAGCAGGTGGCAGTCATGGCCAGGAGGGCTTTTACACAAATTCGTGTTATTCACCAGTTACGCTGCTCCTAGATTGCGACTCCTTGCTCATGATCACACATGCTCTGGTCACCTCCAGACTAGATTATTGTAATGCACTCTACATGGGGCTGCCCTTGATGACCATTCAGAGGCTTCAACTGGTCCAGAATGTGGCTGCCCAGGTGGTGATGGCATGTGGGCAGTATCCACATGCCTCGCTGCTGCTTCGGGAGCTGCACTGGTTGCCAGTATGTCTCCAGGTGCAATTCAAGGTGCTGGTAATCACTTTTAAAGTCCTACATGGTAGTGGGCCAGGATACTTAAGAGACCACCTCACCCCAAGAACATCCCACCAGAGCAGACCAGAAAGGCTCCCTAGTTGTTCCATCCACCAGAGAGGCACATCTCTCTGGCACTAGAAGGAGAGCCTTCTCTGTGACTGCTCCAGCCCTATGGAACCTCCTGCCAACTGAGCTACGTCTCCAGATGGAGTTGCTGTCCTTAGGAAGATCTTAAAAACATGGCTGGCGGGGCAGGTATGGGGTCCTGACAGTACAATGAACCCAACTCACTGGTTAGTTTGAGCTCTATCCCTCCCTTAGTCTTTTAGTCTTTTAATCTTTTATTTGTAAGATTTAGCTTTTAATTTTTGATTGATTATTCTCTCTTTTAAAGAAATTTTTTTTATAACTGTACATTTGAAGTTTTGAGTAATGGCTTTGGTTTTTATGATGTTGTAAACCACCCTGGATTGCCCCGGTGAGGAGGGCAGTATATAAATTTGAATAAATAAATAAATATTCTTCAAATGGTAGGCTGCATAGGCAAAAGAACTCAACTTGCTAAGTTTTGAAAGTGCTACTGGCTACCAAGAAAATCAACATTCAGCTCTCCCTGTTATTGAATAGTGGTTGCAATGAAAATGGGCTGGTTTAAGTGAGAAGAATGGTAGGAACGAAAGAGTTATACCAATTTCTGTATTCAGTGAAAAGACAGAATGGGAACATAAAAAAATGTAGAATAGCAAAGAAAATTCATCTCTGATTTTGGAAAAGGGAAAAATGTTACAAATGTATTGGCCTGTATCTCTTTTGGGTAGATTTGACCCTTAATATGTAAATGCCACACAGTTTATTCCTGAAATTAAATTCTGATAATCAGCAGAGGGAAATGATTATCCAATGGAGCTCCTTATGAAGATTGCAAAGTACAAAGTACAAGCCACTTGTTTTCTGAAGCGGAATCCACTTTTTCTATGAAAACAATGTGAATGAAATAGAGCTAGAAAGGGCATGATGGTAATAGCTGATAAAGTACTGAGGCATATATCCTGCTAAATCCAATAGAATTTACTCCCAAGTAAATGTGTATAGCAGTGGGAACAGAATAAACAAAGACAATTTGACTTTATCAGAAGCAGAAGAGAGCAAATATTAGGTATTTTATTTTATTTTTTGAAATCATGTTTCTTCTTTTTGTTCTGAGTAAAAAAAAATATGCCCTTTTCAAAACCAGAAGCATATTCACTCTTGTTATGGACCTAATAATAGTTAATCATGATAATGGAAGCACAGATGTAAGAGCTCTTGATTAGTAGAGCTTTACCTTTGTATGTGTGTTTAAAGAATAAAAAGCACTTCTCCTGCTGTTGACTTTTATCTGGTAAACATGCTTTTACATTTAATGAAAAAATCGGTTTATTTCAAGCTGACTGCTAGGCACCAAGAAAAATTCCAGGCAGAAAAAAAAAAGATCTGTGGCTTTGCTAAAACGACATGGAAGGTTTTCATGGGCCCCAGCATTCCAGCTAGGCTGATTTACTTGGGGATATGGTGACTTAAGACTGAGGTGGCTTAGTGGATAAGATGCTGAACTTGATGACTGGAAGGTCGACAGTCCAGCAGGTCAAAACACGAGTGCTGCACAATGGAATGAGCTTCCATCACTGTCCCAGCTCTTGCCAACCTAGCAGTTTGAAAGCAAGAAATTGCAAGAAGATGAATAAGTACCCCTTTCGTGGGAAGCTAAACAGCATTCCATGCACTCCACTATCTAGTTATGCCTGCCACACCAACCACGAAAACATCTGCAGATGCAGACAGTGCTGGCTCTGTAGCTATAAACAGAGATGAGCACTGAACCCTAGAGTCGGATATGACTGGTTTTCGAGCAAGGGTGACCTTTACCTTTGCTTATGGTGACATATGGTGAAGTGGTCATCCATATATGATTAATATATAAACAGATACTTATCACTATTAGGAAAAGAATAAATATATATTTATTTAATACAAGAACCATGATACCAAAATGAAGGTAGAGATCTGCAAACTCTCTTCTCAAATTTTTATCTGTCTATTTGCTGTGCTTGACTATTCATTCAATTATTTAAAAGATCCAGTTTTTGAAGTCGCCATGTTTATCTATGCAAGCATATCAGATAGTAAGTAGAAAAGCAACAAAAAAAGACAACTAAGACAAAAATGGTGTGGTACCTTAAAGATTAATTACTATACAGTACTTTCATGTTAGCTTTCCTGGTCCAAGTCTACTTTTTCAGACTACTTCAGTCTGAAGCAAACACATTTTTTAATGCTAGAAACAGCTTCAGAGGGAAGGAAGTGAAGTTCAAATTTCATTGGCATTGAATATGGTAGTACATCATTGGCTACAGGAAAATAAACACCACTGGATTTTCACAGTGATTACAATATCCAGTGAAGAAATCAGTGCCCCACTTGAACACTGTGCTCCTGAAATATCTCTTGCTAGAAACAAAGTTAGAAGGAAACTTCACAGATACTGAAGGAGTTCCTCCCCCCCCCCCAGTAGTACCATTTGCAGTTAATGGAGTAGGAATATCACACACAACATCAGGAGTTCTTGTTCACCAGTTAATTTGATCTACTCTGAATAGGACAGCTGGTATTGTCTCAAAGTAAAAGAACTAATGGGCATAAATCAGATACCAAGAATGACAATGCAAACCCATTTTCAATTTATTTCAATCTACCAGGAACTCTTCATAGGATTTGAAAGCTGAAGTCACAGAAAATAAATATTATAGAATATGGACACAGAGTAACACAGCTGAAATAATTTACAGCTGTACTTCGCTTAAAGACCATAATGTGTTCCACAGGATTGCTCTTTAAATGAGTTTGCTCTTTAAGTGAAACACCATTGTAAGTGACCAATTGTGACTTCTGGGGGGTGGGTGGAATTGTGAACCCCGATTTATTTGTTAAGTGAGTTTTTGTTTGATTTTATTTGTTAAGCGAAGTGACCATTCAGAGAACATTCTGCTCTTTAAGTGAGTTACTCTTTAAGCGAGGTGTTCTTTATGCGAGGTTTGACTGTCTATACATATGCTTGATACCCATCTCAATGGAATAAATATAGGTAAGAGTTCTTAAACCATTACCAAATGTAAAATGCCACATATTGCTATCTGTTGTAACTTTTACATACCATGTGATGTGCATAGCATGAATGGGATATCAAAATAGAGCTTGTAGGACAGGTGTATGGTATAGTAAGTCTTTCAAGTGGCAAACCATGCTGTTCTCTGTCCCCCAAGTACATTCTGTTCCTAAGAAGTTTCACTTGTATTGTGAAAATTTCACCTAAAACTCAGGACCACAAACTGATGTTTGATTAGATGAGATTTAGTAGAAACTATAATAATATCACAATAGTCAGGTAATTTGATAACTTAATCCCTCCATATTTAGGCATTACAACTAGTTCAACAAACATCAAGACAGAGGAAGGATGACAGCAAAATTAAGAATATGGTATTTTCTAGCAACTCATGCTCTGTGTCAGATCTAATTCTGTTCTGTGAAAATAAGACTTTAAAGTGCCAAAATCTAAGCACTTAACTGATTGCCAAGTACAAAATATTCAGAAAGCTCTTTGATTATTGTCTTTATCAGTCAGAACTTATTTCCTGAGCTTTTAAAACTCTAGACATCTTTCCAGGCACTTTTTATAACTAAAATTATTTTAATTTAATCAAGAGACTAACAATGAAACAAAATCAAGTTAACAGTATTCTTGTTAGATGTTCTAACCAATACACTTCCTTCTAATTACATCCTCTATTGTTACAAGGAGGAAAAATGGAAATGGACAAAGCCTAATGATTTTAAAATGTGAGTGGAAACTGTTGAGTATTAGCAGCTTTCCACATTGAAAACTGCAAGATCTCATAAGTCCATACTTGACTGTGAATATAGTTTAGAAACTTTTCTAGTCCTTCAAGGTAAAATAATGGCATGCTATGTTATGGAAATAACAAGATCAGTAAGCATCTTGATTATATGTAGGCATATTTGGAAATACACCTATTGACGTCAATGGAATGTATGGAGACGTTAAATAGATATACAGGTACTTACAATTATTTCTCAGACTGTTGGTTAAACCAATAAGGCAGTAATTTAGCTCTGTGTCCATGTTGTACCTTAAATAAATTAATAGAGTGGAAATGAAGCAGGATTGCATTTACTGGCCAGTCTGAACTTCCATTAGTTCTTCATAGAATTTTTGTTCTAGGAATACTGGAGCCAGTTGGCTTGGATTATTTTGTAAATATGCCACTATCTGAGTTCTGTCAGGCTATCTTCTCTAAAAGCAAATACAATGAACTTTAAAAAGATGCAGTTCCTCCCCTAAATCACAATGCAAAACTGATAATAACAAAAACACATCCCAAAACTAGATGTTGCATCCCAAATTGTATCTCCCTTAATTCAATTCCATCAACATGAGTACTTTGTATGGGGAAAAATGAATATCTAATCCCTTCTTGAGTAATAACTGGTCAGGAACAAAGTCCCAGATTTCTTTATCAAATAAGGAGATCCATAACATAAAGGAACCAGCTTCAGGTGTGCACTGTCTGTAAAATGGTAAAATACAATACAAATTATTATTATTCTGAGTCTTGGTCAGAGATGAAACTGCCAAAATGAAACCACCTTTTGATGAGTTAATTCTGCAGTTCCTCTCACCTGACCTAGTGTGAGAAAGATTAGCCAGCAACACAAGGTTGCCGTTACCAAGGTACACCAGATTGTGGTTCAAAAATACCACAATTTTTGAGGGAGCTCTTTATGTGTACCCATTACATGAATTAAGATACAAATACATTATATAATTATAAGAATTGAATCATCCAATGTCCCGTCAAATGTATTGAAAGCTTACTACCTATAGTAGAGGTAAAGGTCCCCTTGCTTGAAAGCCAGTTGTATCCCACTCTACGGCTCAGTGCTCATCTCTGTTTATAGCCAAAGAGCCAGTGCTGTCTGTGTCTGCAGATGTTTCCATGGACACGTGGCAGGCATGCCTTAACATGGAACTCTGTTTACCTTCCTACCAAAGTGGCCCCTTTTTATCTAGTTACAATTTCTTGCTTTTAAAATGCTAGGTTGGCAGGAGCTGGGACAGAGACAGGAGTCACTCTGCCATGAAGAACTTGGAAATCAAACTCCAACCTGCCAGTCATCAAGTTCAGCTTCTCAACCGCCATGCTGGTAAGGGCCAATATAATTCACTAGAGGAATAGCCAGTCCATCACGTTTCAGTTAGCAATAGCAAATAGCAATTACACTTATATGCTGCCCCATAACACTTAGTGCACTCTCTGGGTGGTTCACAATTTAATTAGTATTTTACCCCAACATGCTGGGTACTCATTTTACTGAATCAGAAAAATGGAAGGCTGAGTCAACTTTGAATCCCATCAAGATTGAGGTCACAATGCTTTGGTTGCAGTACAGCAGTTTAACCACTGCATCACGAGGTCTCACTTCTTTTTTTAGCTGAAATGTAGGGGTTGCATCAGTGATTTTTGGACATTCAAAGCTTCTTCTCCCCATCCTGCTGTTCCCAAAAGCAGGATGGAAATAGGGTTGCCATACAACCTGGAAAACCAGGATTGTCCTGGATTTAAGGTCGGGATCCTTGTCCCACCCAGTTCAATAAAAATCTTGCCAAAATCCCAGATTTCCATCTGGCTTGCCTCTCCTCTCTTTCTCAGCTTTCCCCTCCCACTGGCGCAGCTCTCACAAGAGAGGAAAAGGAGTGAAGGTGACTTGAAGCAGCCCTATGTGGAATTTGCAGCAGGGCTTTGCATGGGGCATTTGCTTATCAAGTCTGGAGCCTTGACTTGCCCACCTTGGTTCTCTGCTTCCTTCCTGGGTGGGACTGCTGAAGTGGGGAAATGAATGTCAGCGAAACTTTGGACACCCCCAGGGACTCTCCTTCTTTCATTCTGCCGCTACCGAGGAGGTGAGCTAGGAGTGGCTTTGAATCCGCAGCTCTGAGCCAGAAAGGGAAACGAGTCCCAGGATAGTGTCTGGGTTTCCCCGCCTGGATTCCCTTCAGGAAGACCCTGACTTCAAGCCAAAAGTGTCAACTCTTAGGTAGGGCTGCTTGTTTTGGGTTTTCTTTTACCTACTGCTGAGAAGGTGTTGACCTGCCAAATTCCCAGTCATTAAGTTCAGCAGAGAGGGGAGCCCAGCACAGGGGAAGACCAAGAGCAGCGTAGGACCAAGGGTGGTGGTGGTAATCTGCTGGGTCCCCAATGACACCTGCCCCCTTCTTCCCTCCCAGGCAACGGAGAGAGGCTCCCTCAAAGCTACCCAGTGCCTTATTTTATTTATTTATTTATTTCATTTGTACCCTGCCCTCCTCTGAAGACTCAGGGTGGCTTCACAACTAAAAACAATTAAAACATATACATAAAAATTAAAATTCATGTTAAAAACACCGAGGAGAGAGGTAGGATATTTAAACAAGCCAGGCGAGCGAGTTGGCCATCTGGCCTATTCCCCACACATGCCCCGCCAGCCAGGTCTTCACTCCTTTCCTAAAGGGCAGCAACTCCATCTGGAGACATAACTCTGTTGGCAGGAGGATCCATAGGGCCAGAGTGGACACAGAAAAGGCCCTCCTTCTTGTGCTAGAGAGATGAGCCTCTCTAGCTGAAGATACAACCAGAGAGCCTCTCCGGTCTGCTCTAGTGAGACGGACAGATGTTCTCAGGGTGATGCAGTCTCTTACGTATCCTGGCCCACTACCATGTAGGGCTTTAAAGGTAATAACCAGCACCTTGAATTGCACCCGGAGGCACACTGGGAGCCAGCGCAGCTCCCGGAGAACTGGTGAGGCATGAGCATAACGTCAGCACCCCATCACAACTCAAGCAGCCGCCTTCTGGACCAGCTGAAGCCTCCGAATGGTCACCAAGGGCAGCCCCATGTAGAGGACATTACAATACCAAAACCAAAGATTGTAGCTCCCGGGTTAGCGCAGAACCCCTGACCCACAACCACTCAGTCTTGCCAGGATTCAGTTGTAGCCCGTTCTCCCCCATCCAGACCCTAACAGCCTCCAGGCACCTGGAAAGGACTTTCACTGCATTGCTAGGATCCGCACGGGCCGAGATATACAGTTTGGTATCATCTGCATACTGATGATACCTTACCCCATGGGAACAGATGATCTCACCCAGAGGTTTCATGTAGATGTTAAATAGGAGAGGTGAAAACACCGAGCCCTGAGGCACCCCATATTGAAGCAGCCTAGGGCTGGATTTCTCACCCTCCAACCACACCGACTGGGTCTGGCCCTTCAGAAATGAGGAAAACCAGGACCACACAGTGCCCTGCATCCCCAATCTTCAGAGCCTTTCCAGAAGGATACTGTGGTTGACGGTATCGAAAGCCGCTGAGAGATTGAGAAGAGCCAGGACAGATGGATGTCCACCATCCCTCTCTCTCCAGAGATCATCCACAAGTGCGACCAATGCAGTTTCCATACCATATCCAGGCCTGAATCCTGACTGAAAAGGGTCCAGATTATCCACTTCATCCAGGATCTCCTGTAACTGCCATGCCACTGCCTTCTCCAAAACCTTACCCAAAAAGGGCAGATTAGAGACAAGCCTTGACCTGCCTTCTCCCCCAGCCTGATCTGATGATTGTTGGGGTGGAAAGGGGGTAGTGTTGCCATTAGTCAAAGGCATCTTGATGGCATGTAACAACAAAAAGTCAACAAGGAGGGAACAAGAGCCAGTTTGCAGTGTAAATTGGAGGTACACATGCGCAGTTTGAAAAAGGCAATGTCATCACGTGGCTGTCCCAGTTTTGTGGGAGAGAATTATGGCAACCCTAGATGGAAAGATATTTTGTTTATTTATTTATTCAACTTATACCCCACCCATCTGGGATACATTCCTATCGTAGGTGGCTTACAATGTTAAAAAGAGCAGACCAGACACCATAAAACCATAGAAAACCCCCACCCACCCAGTCCAATCAGCACCTAGGACCACTAGTCCGAGTGGCCAATGACGGGAGGGTCTCCTATTTAAACTTCAACAAGCTGCAAAAGGCTTTCTCTAAAAGAAAAGTTTTCAGTTGCTTCTTAAAGGACCTTAAAAATTCAATCAAATGCAGCTCCCCAGGTAGATCATTCCTGTTAGCCAGAGCCACCACTGAGAAAGTCTTCCGACAAGTAATGGACTTTCTAGCCAGCCTGGGAGTTGGTACTTAGAGTTGAGTTGTGAGAGAAGAATGGGTGAAGTGGGCCAGATTTCTGAAGGGTTGATGCTCTACCAAGTAGGAAGTTCCCAAAGATAGTATAATAGATCCTAGGAACCCCAGGGAGGAGAGGGGAGGGGTAGGAAATTTGTACTTACTGAAATACAGTCATGCTTGATGAAAACATTAGGCTTATGCCATGTAACTTTACATTGTTGGAATTCAGCCATAGCTGAGGAAATCTCAAAGTGTAAAACTATTTCTGAAAAATGAAATGAATGAAATCACTCCTTCTGTTCTTGCAGCTGAGTATGGACTCCCAAATCTACAGTGCTTTGGGTATGGTTTTGTAATATGGCTTTAATTAAGCTTCAGTCTCACTCTCCCCACAAGTGGAGATATCGAAACCCTTACTTAGCTAGAGGCTAGGAACTTAAAGCAATTAAAATCCTTAAGATCACTCCTTCAAGCACAGAGGTTGTTGCAATGTTGTTTGTCGTTTGAGCCAAAATACATGGTTGCTTTAATCAGCTTTTTTATTCACCCACCATGTGCTTAAAGGCAGTTTTGGCAATCCAGAAGAACACCATATTCCTATATATCTCAGATTTCAAATGAACTCCTCATTATCCTCTCATAGAAAAGAAATTTTGTGTAATTTGGAAGGAGAAATGAGAAATACCTGCTGTATAATAGTGTTTCACTTCTTGGTGCATTTCACAATATCCTTTGGACTTCTGAGTATTATATAAAAAGGAGGAATAGTTTAATCCAGCTGTCTTGATGGGAAATATAACCTGCCCTAAGACTCCCACTGTTTCAATTTGAATATGAAGTAACACTTGAATGAACTGTAAATTTCTTCACCAGTCACACTTCACTAAGAGTCTCTGATCATCCTATCACACCTCTCCAATCCAAATTTTGAAGGTGGTTAAGCATCTGCAATAAAATACCTGTTCATTTGTGACTAGATTCAGTTCACTTTTTCTATTTTAAGAGCTGACAGCATTGATCTTAGCCTCAGGGGTTAGGTGCTGATGTTAAATCATAGGTTAAAGGATGTATACATGGCCTGCTATGTTAAATTAGTTTGAGCATTGCCAGCCATTGCTCTTGGGAAAATATTCAAGATCATTTAACTTGTCAGAAAATATTTCAAGAATATGTTACATATAGGTAAGCCAGTGTGGGGAATAAAGGTTATTTGAACCAGAAAACCTGGGATCAAATCCCACTCAGCTGCAATGTTTACTGGGAGGCCCCAGTCATCAACTTAACCTATCCCAAAGCATACTGTTGCGACATAACTGACCTAAGATATTTTTGCTGATTGGAAAAGAAAATGTTGCCCCTTCCCTTCCCTTCCAAATAGATCAGGGGACAGCAAACTTGACAGTCTGGGTGTTCTTGGACTTCAATTACCAGAAACCCAAGTCAGCACATCTGCTGATCAGGGCTTCCGGGAATTGAAATCCAAGTCCAAGAAAATCTGGAGAGCCAAGTTTGCTGATCCCTGAAATAGGTAATCTTATGGGAAAAGCAAATGAACCTGTCTCTTTTTTTAAAAAAAATATTTATAATTTTCTGACAAAATAATAACAATACAAAAGAATAACAAAAGAATGACAATACAACAATACAACAAATAAAAAAACCACAGCTTGAGTTACAGATCGATTTTGATTACATTCTTGTTAAGAAATACTTTAACTAAAAAAAATACATAAATCGTCGAAAAAGGAAAAGGAACTCTGCTTAAACCTCTTCTCCAACGGTTTATACATCTTATATTTACTACTTAACCCTTTCCATTTTCCCATTTTTATTCAACTCTGCATATAAATCACCCATGTGCTATGTACATTGTCCAGGAATTACAGCAATTCATTTTCCCCAAAAGTTAGCTTGTTCTGGTACAGGTTTAATTCCTTTATTTTTAACCATCACGTATTCCACAAATCTTTTCCAAATTCTCCAGAATCTATTTTCATGAACTATACCTTTTCTAACATTCTGCTCCCATGTTAATTTATCATTAAGTGCTAATTGCCACATTTCTTTGTACCAATCTTCTATTTTTATCATTAGCTCATTTTTCCATTTTTTTTTTTTTTGCAATACATTATCTAGCTGCTGACATCATTATAATCAATAATTCTTTATCATCATTACACATCGTAAATTTATCCAAGTTTGTTAATAGGACTGGTTCCGGCCCCAGTTCAAGTCTCTGTCCAATCATGTTTTTAATTTCTTTTTCTATTTCTCCCCAGAATTCTTTCAGTTTATTATAATTCCACCACATAGGTATATATGTCCCCGTTGATTGCTTACAGCTCCAACAAACATTGCTTATCTTGTTATCTATTTGGTGTAACTTAACTGGGGTCAGATACCAGTGCCATAACAATTTATAATTGTGCTCTTTAACATGTACTGACATGGTTCTCATAATTCTTCTTCTCCAAATTTCTTGCCATTTTTTTTCTGAAATTGTTATATTCAATTCTTGTTCCCAGTTGTTTTTTTAAAAATTTCTTGTATATTTCCTGTTTTGTTTAAAATTTTGTATAACTTGCTAATAATCCCTTTAATAACCATCTTACCTTTTCTAATCTGAACTAACATTTCTTCAAAAGCTGTCGGATCTCTTTCTAAGCTTCTTTCATATATAATGTTTTTATTCCATTTGTTTATCTGAAAAAATCATGGTTTAATTCTTTTTTAATTGACTTTTAAGTAATTTTGAACCTCAAGGTTTTGATTTATGAATTTTCTGTAAGCTGCCTAGAGTCAGGTCCGCCTGATTGGGGTGGGATAATAAATCTAAATAAATAAATAAATAAAATCTGGAACCAATTTAGTTTCATCTGTAAAAAGAATTCTTTTATTTCATCACTTTCTTTGCATATTTTAGCCCAATCCTTGAGTAATGAGGCTTTTTTATCTATTAATATGGTCTTAATTCTTTCATCTATTCTTATTGGGAAGTTGTTGAAGTCCCCCATTTCTAAACCTGGTGAAACACCCGGTGCCATATATTTTATTACCCAATTCCATTCCTCCATAGTTGTCTTTAACAGTTTGTTTTGTATGCCTTTTTTACCTGTTTTATTCCCTTCTTTACTTAAAAATATTGCCTCACCCATCTGGGATATTTCTTTCATCTCAATTCTTTCCCAAATCATTTATTCTTTCATTAATATTTTAATAACATTCCTAATTTGAAAAGCTTTATAGTAATTTTGTATATTCGGTAAACCTAATCCCCCCTCTTTTTGAGCTAAGTACCATAATTCCTTAACAATCCTTGGCCTGTAAAGTCCATTACAAAATTTGTTTATCATATTCTGATATTCCTGAAGTTCTTTAGCACTATGTTTAATTGGTAAAGCATCAAATAGAAAATTCAATCTAGGTAACAACATCATTTTTGAAAGGACTATTCTACCAAAACAAGATAAAGTCAAAGTTTTATAATGTGTTATTTTCCTTTCCATTTCTTTCTTCACCTTCCCATAATTTAATTTTTTGAGATCTCCAAATTTTCCTGTTATTATTCCTAAATATCTTAATGAACTTTTAACTTGAATTTTAAATCTTGTCCTAATTCTTTCTTGTTCATTTGCTTCTCCATTACAAAGTATCATCTCTGATTTTTCCCAATTTACTTTCAGGCCTGTAATTTCTTCAAAAATCTTTAAATGCTGACAAATTTTACCTAATGTCTGGTTTGGTTGTTTAACTATTAATAACGTGTCATCTTGATATAAGTTTATTTTATTGCCTTCTAAGCCAATTATTTCCTCATCTTGATGAATGGCATTGGTCAAAAATTCCATTGCCAATATGAATATCACTGGGGATAATGGGCATCCTTGCCTTGTTCCTGCTTCTAGTCTAATTTCTTCTGTATATTCCTCATTGACCTTGACTCTTGTGATTCCTTGCTGATATAATTTGGCTATTACTCCTTGAAATTTATTTCCAAATCCATATAAACTTATCATTTCTTGTATTGTCCCCCATTGTAACGAGTCAAAGGCCTTGAATATATCCAATGCTAAAAACCCATTTTTTCTTTTTTTACATTCTGCTGAGTCCATTAAATCCAAAACCTTCTTGATTAAATCTGCCATATATCTATTTTTCAGAAAGCCTGCCTGATCTTTATTTATATAGTCCCCTATAAAGCTATTCATTCTATCTGCCAATATCATTGTAAAAAAATTTGCGTCTTGGTTTATTAAAGAAATCGGCCTATATGATTCAATTTTTTCTATATCTTTCCCTGGTTTTGGTATTAAGGTTATTATTGTTCTATTCCATGACTTTGGTATCATTCCCCCCTCCAGTATTTTATTAAATAATTTATGAAGCTTCTCTACCACTATTTCGTTAAAATCTTTATAGAATTCTGCTGATAATCCATCCTCACCCGGGGCTTTATCCAATTTTAATCTTCCAATTGCTTCCCTAGTTTCTTTTTCTGATATTTCTTTTTCCATTATATTCTTGTGTTCTTCCACTATTCTTTTAATCCGTTGTTTTTCAAACTGTATTTTGAGTTTGTTTAGTTCTACAGTTTTTTTTGTTTGTTTTTTTTTTGAATATAGCTCACTATAAAATTTCTCTACAATTTTTAATCTATCCACACTCTTGTTACATCTTTTCCCTGACTTATCAATCAAAGTTCCAATCTGGCTTGTAAGTTTTTTCTCTTTGGCTGCTCTTGCCAATAATTTGAAGTTTTTGTTGCTATATTCAAAATATTCCCTCTTTAAATAAATTATATCTTTCTTAACTTTCTCTATATCTTTACCATCTAATTCCTTTTTTATTTTCATTATTTCCCCAAATAATTTCAGATCTCTATTTCTAGTATGTTCAAGCTGGAGATTTTTCAATTGTCTTTCTAACTCCTGGTATTTGCCTATATCCTGCTTCTTCTTTGTACTTGCTAGTTTTATTGTCTCACCCCTAAATATTGCTTTCATAGTGTCCCAGACTATACTGTAATTGACTTCATCGTTATCATTCCATTTCCAGTAGTTTTCCCATTCTTTTATCATCTGTTCTTTAATGATCTGATCTCTAAAAAGTCTGGGATTATACCTCCAATTATAGGGTTTTCTTCCAATTCCACCCAATTTTATTTCCATAATTATTTTTGTATGGTCTGATTCCTTGAAAATACCTGTCTTGATTTTCTCTACATTCTCAAACCTGTCTACAGTGCTATTTAAACACTGTTCTGCACTGACCCTGAAGGAAATAAATAATGGCAGAATATGGAAAAGGCATCATGTTTTACAGTTTCAACACCTTTCTGACATGTTCCACCACCTTTTGTCTAATGGGATAGTCTGCTTTTGTCTAATGGGATAGTCCTAGAACTCTAGCCAAGATAAAATAGTGTAGCCTAACAACATATGTCATGGGAAGCTCCTTGGAAGAAGGGCAGAAATAAGCATATTGTGTCAATATTTGTGAAAGCAATATCTTCCTTCAAGACAAAATTCCTGTTTGCCTGTTTGAATCTCACCAGTTAGCTTCAATGCTATGAAACTTTGGAACACTTATACCTTCCTTTGCTGACATGATTACAGCTTTACTGGAAACACAGTCCAAACAGTTCACATAGAAGAACCTGGGTAAGGCATGAAATACCTTACCCAGATTCAAACTGACTGGAGTAAATTGTTCAAAGGAAATTATCTCAGGTATTCAAGGGAGCAGAGGGCTTGTTCTTTCCATTGTGAAGATGTATTGTAAAGTGGTTTCATAGAAATATCTGTACATTATACTTTGGTGCAATTACAGATAAATTGGTTCATTCTGGTTTCCCTCCATTTGTTATTTTCCAGTTATTATGTTGGGTTCATCTCACACTTTCAGAATTTGCCAGTCTTAACTTCAGTTTATCCTGTAAGTAGAGTTTTTAAAAACATGACAATAGATAGGATTTTGGAGGAGCACAGTTCTAACTACGTACATTTGTATTTACATACTTGGCTGTTGTACACTTCCTATGCATTTGGCATTATCTTACTACTAATATACACATTCTCGTAAGCACCTTCCTCTAATGTACACAGTTTGTATGCAATTCTTGTTGGAGAGCTTCGTTGAAACATTCAGAGAAGATTTCAAATGGCAGATGAGCTGAGAAACGTGAAATTATGTAAATTTGGATGCAAACAGAAGTAGTTTTGAAGTTTGATTATTTGACGCATACAGAGATCAACAAGCCATCTTCCACCATGATCTATGACAAATAAAGGCAACCCATACATGTCTTTGAATGATGGCACAGTAATTTGACAGGAAGATTCAGATTATTGCTGTTTTGATTATGCTTTATTGATGTTAATTATATTTGGAATTATGTTTTTAATATAGTTATTACACTATAGGCTTGTATGCTTTTATATAGATTTCTGGGTTTTTTAAAAAATGTTTTCTATGCTTCTTGTTGTTTATGATGGGTTTTTAAAAATATATATTTAAGCCATTTCAAGTGGTGCATTCACCAGAAGGGCAGGGTACAAACAAACAAACAAATTTTCTCTCCTGATATCTGCTTCAATACCATACATAGTAAGTTTTCCTTCCCTTTAACTCACAGAATAAATAATAAATAATACATGATAAAATAAAATATACAAGATCAGGGAAATATGCAAACATATTTACATAATTGACATGGGTTTCATAAATACAGGTTTCCCTGACTGAAGCTAATTTGGCATAGGATTATTTGTTCCTTATAAAAAAGTGTTGGTTCTTGAAGAACAAATGGTGATAGAGGTTCGTACTCTGTGTAGAGAAGATTTCTGAATTCCTTAACATTATTAGTGATATTTCAAAACTAATTTATTCCTTGTTAGAATGGTTTTCAGGAAGAAGACATGCGGTAATGGAGTGGCAGACAAAAATATGTAAATAGCAACTGATGTTTCAAAAAAAAAAAACCCATGAAAATTATTCTGGAAACTAGTCATCAAGTTGACCCAGCCATCTCCTTACTTACCTTCTGACTTGTAAACCAAAATTAACCTCTTTCTCTCAAACCTATGTTTGCTCCTCTCTCCCAGTTATTTTCTAATATTTAATTTCTTATATTTTGCCATTTTAAAACTATAATGTTAAAAGGATTATAAATCAGTTAAATATGTATAGTTGTTTGTTGTTGTTCAATCATACAGTTGATTCCAACCCTTTGCGATCCCATGGACTATTGCCCACCCTGTCCTCCATCATCTTCCTCAACCTGCCCAATTCTGCGCCCATTGTGTCTACAATACCACCTGGCTATCTCATTTTCTGTCACCCCTTTCTTCTTTTGCCCTCAACCTTTACCAGCATAAAGGCTTTCTCAAGTAAATCCTCTCTTTTCATTTGATGTCCAAAGTACTTTAGCTTCAACTTTACTATTTGTCCTTCTAAGATTGACCTATTTGTTCTCCTCACTGTCCAGGGTATTCTCAAAATTCTCCTCCAACATATATTTCAAAGGCATCTATTCATCTACACTCAGCTTTCCTTATGGTCCAGCTCTCACAACCGCACATTACCAATGGTCCAGCTCTCACAACTGTACATTACCACCGGGAATACCATTGCTTTGGCTATGTGAATTTTAGATTGCAATGTCTCTACTTTTAACTATGTTCCCCAGATTTCTCATAGCTTGTCTCCCAAGAATCAGTCACCTTTTTATTTCATGGCTGCAATCACCATCTTCAGTGATCTTTGATCCTAGGAAACTAAAGTCTGTCACTGCTTCTACTTCTTCCCCATCTATTTTTCAGGGACTGACCAGAAGAGAATGCAAAACGGGCTTGAGACTCAACATCAAGAAAACCAAGATTTATAGTAGGAATGGGTTAGATGAGGTGTAGATTTCCCCAACCCATGATCTTGCATGTGCTGCACCACCACCTTGAAAAGTGGGAAAGAACCAGAAGGTTATACATCATTTGATCAACTATTTCTGGTTGTGAGAAGAGATTTTGTGCTAGAGGTGAATCACTATTCCCATGGAATAATTAAAATAATTTAACTGCACAACACATTGAATTGCAAAGCGATAGTTACATTTATGTACAATCCTGAAGTACAACATTCACTGTAATTTTGTCAAATAGCTTCTCCCATGAGAAAGCCGTTGCAAAACTCATTAGTCTTTAAAATAAAACTTCCCATTGTGAATGAATTTCTTAAGGATTTTTAAGTGTTCCTGGTCCACCAAATTTCATTTGGTGTGGGCATTGAGCCCACATTTGCTCACATTTCAGGCAGGTTAATTTATGGAATATTGGATGTGGCCAAGATTCTGGACAAATGCCACTTAACCATCTGGCTTCCCTTCTGGAAGTCATCTCTCCGGCTTACGGCTCTGCTAGAATCATTTTCATTTAAACTAATTTTCATTGCATTCTGCAATGACAGGGCATTCAACACACTTCTCTGCACAGAAGTTAATGGGAACACACAAGATCATGGTTAATGGATCATTCCTATTTTAATTTTGCCTGTCTGACAGCAGTTAGCTTCCAACATCTGCTTTTCTAGTCCTATACAGTTATATTCTACACTAGAAATATACAGATTTGAATTCTGGGACCCAAAGGAAAGCCACTGGCTGTGCTGCTTATGGAATTCTAGGACTTTCAGTCCAAAAATACAAATTTGCATACCTCAGTTCCTTAACATAATTTTTAAAAAATGTTGATTTATATCTTGCCCAATTTGGGAGACCACTACTCTTGGTGGCTTACAAAAAAGTTAAACATAATAAGACAACCAATACAATAAAGAGCCAGAGGAGAGCGGCATATAAATTTGAATTTAATAATAATAATAATAATAATAATAATAATAATAATAATAATAATAATAATAATAATAATAATAATAATAATAATAATAATAATAATAATAATAATATCTGACAATATAAAACAAAAATAATATATAGCCTCCCTGTTCCCATTGCAAAAGCAAAACAAAAAATTAGATCGCTCCACCATAAAGGTACTAACTTGATGTTGTTTTATCCCAGAAAAGCATTATAAAAAAGAAGGTTTCAGAGATTTTTGGAAGGCTAATAAAGAGAGGGCAGCTCTGATTTTAGATGGCAGTTCACTGAAGATCCTGCTGTCCTAACCTTCTTCCGTATGACCACCTTCACTGTCAATTTTATCAGCTAGACACTTTAATGATATTCTTTCAAACACTTGGTATAAATGGCAAATTAGGGAGATTGGCCTGTTGCATTTGGGATCTGATACTCTTCTGATTTCAGTATAATGACTTCTTCAGTTTTCCATCAATTTTTTTCCAATTTGTTTGCTCATCCAATTATTAAAGAGTTGAGGGAGCCTCCACCTCCCCCAATTTTACTGAAAATGTTTAATTTGCTCAGTCCCGATATCATCAAGACACACCATTGAGTCATTCCTTCATTTTATGGCTTCATTTATTTCTGCCAATATAAAGGCAATAGATAGTTCATGGGATTCATTCTAAATATTCCTTTGATATTTTATGTTTATTTTGCAATGGTTTTTCTTCCCTGCCAAGAGCAGTTAGTGTACTATTTGGTTTACAGTGGTATTTCATACAATGTCCTTTTGTTTGACTCATTGTTCAGTCTTTTCGGTAGTTTCCAAGGTTTCTGGCTACTTCTTGCCATGTCAAGCTTTGTTTTAATATCTATCTAGTGAGTTGTTTTTGTTACTTTTAGAGTTGAGATTAAATTTCTTCCAGCTTTTATTGTATGTTGACTAAAGGGGCTTTCTTTGAAGTATAAAATACAATTTTAGTATTGGGTGTTTGTTTCCAGAGTGAGATTCTGATTCAAAAAGAGAAGTTACAAATTGTTCATAATTGTTTGGTTGAGGGGCAAAGTGAAGCACAGCTGTTTCTAGCCTTGTTGTTAACTGCTTCTAGCATTTTGGTTAGCTTTTTCCTAGTTTGATCTTTTGAAACTATACAACCTACAGGATGGTATAAATTAAGGCTGGATTGCTGAGTACATCTGACATAGAAGGGTCTGTGCTAAAGGTTGGGATTGGATCACCTATGATCTTAATGAACTGTTGAGCTATAGGATCACTAACAAAAATTAGAATTGTCTCTCTGCCACCTGCCACTATTGAAGGAACTGGGTAGTTTAGGATCATGTATATCATCATCATCATCATCATCATCACCTATTATTATTATTATTATTATTATTATTATTATTATTATTATTATTATTATTATTATTATTATTATTATTATTATTATTATTATTATTATTATTATTATTATTATTATTATTATTTTATATGCCACCTCATCACGTAAACTGCGACTCCAGGCGGCTCACAACATATAACGAGACACAAATTGAAATAGTAAAACACATAGTGTCCTTGACGAAGCCTGAGGCTCAACGTCCACGATGGAGCCCGGGGCTCAACATCTGCGATGGAGCCTGGCAGTCGTAAATACAATCATGACAGCCACAGATGAGTTTTACAGCAGCGATTACAATGGAAGGAACCATGTGACTGGCCTACGGAATGAAAAGTTTGGGATCCCCTTTTGAGGGTTGATGAAGACATCAGATTTTAGCTCTCCATCCAGAAACTCGTTAAAGTACTTCATCAGTTTGTGAGGTTCCACCAGCCGTTGTCGTGGTGTATTGACCCCGTCCAGCAGGTCACCAAGGTGCCAGACTTTAGTTGCCACATAGCTGACATGATCATCAAGTTCCTGGAAGTGCTGGAAGGCAACTTGGTTGCTCTCTTGCAGTTCTTGGACTTTCTTGGCAAATTCTTTGGCTTCTCTCTGGACTTGCTGTTCTAACTTTTCCACTCTTCTCTGGATTCGTTCATCCAGTAACTTCATTTCATTGATATGATTCACAAATTCTTCTTTTAATTTTTTTGGATCAAAGGCTTTGATGCCACCCCGGGAACCTCCACCGGGAGTCCTCCATGCAAGGCGTTCAATGTACTCATCAGCCACAAAGGGCTCCTCAAAAAGCTCCTCAAAAAGTTCATTGAATTTGATTCTGCTCATTGCATAAGTACTTTATCATTTTTTTCATCATGCTTCTTTACTGTCCCAATCAAAACCTGGACTGCCAAAATGAAGCCACTATCTTAGCTTTGTCATTGGTGTCACGTACCAGCTGGCCCCCTCTGCTCTGGAAACCTCCTTAACCAAAGCCCCCAGAGGGCGGGCTGGCTGGCAATAAAGCTTTACAGCCCTTAGCTGCTTTTCATCCACAAGGAGGTTTAAACAGGTAGTGTATTCAGAGGCTTTGTGTTTGAATGCAACGCTTCTCTTACCCTTTTTAGTCCAATGAAGAGAGGTTGCTCAAGCAAACAATGGTTTATTGATCAGTTATATTGGTCAGGTTCATAAAGCATAAAAGTCAGTAGCATAAGTCAGTCCAGCAAACAGAGTTACAGTCCAGGTTCGTTAGGTAACCATTTTGAAAAGAAGAGAAAATCCCACAAGCCAAACTGAGGTCTTAGTCCATTGAGAAACAAAGACGAACTAACTAACTTCTCTGCAAAATGGGGAATCTGCAGTCAGGTGGGTTAACTTTAGCCAATCAGGTAACAGAGAAAAACTTTCTCAAAACAATGGATTGTTTACATCCATGTAGAGTCGGTGTTCTAGCGTATAGTCAAAACATGAAGCTAGAGATAAGAAATACTGGAAAACAGGCAGTCTTGTGACATGAGTCCATGAGGCAGAGAGAAGGGGAAGGGGATTTTTATGAGGCCTATTTATGAGGCCTAGCTAAGAAATTGCAATTTTAAGCCTTGGGAAGCATGAGAAAATGTGTCGTTTCCTGACAATTGGCCAAACTAAAGTCCTTATTGGTGCATGTTTCTTGCAGTAATTGACAAACCAGTAAAAATGAGCCTGATTCTGTATCTCTCCACATTCACACAGTGTGTTGTCCACAAGCAGCCACCACTTGAGCATGTTGGTCTTCGATTTAGGAATTCCACCTCTCAGCCTATTTAGCGCCCACGAAGTGACATAGGGGAGGCTGAGTTCAACTATATCATCCTTTAATGATGTTCCTTGTCCAGTGAGCTCCTTCCTTCATCTTCTAATTTGATTTTGCTCTTAAGTGCCCTCAAAAATGTTTGTTCTTGCCATAAAGCTTTTTCTGCATCTGAGCTGGCAGACTTGAGGCTCTCCTGCTTATAGCCCCCAATGTAGACGTGTTTGTTAAAATCTCCAAATAGAAGGTGAGTGCTTTGTCTTTTCCATATTCTACACATTCCATATATTGTATATATTACAGTTGAAAAGAAATAGTGATTTTCTTTAGGGACTGCAGTGGCTTCAATGGCTAAGATACTGACTGGAATCAGGAGGTCAGCAGTTTGATTCCTGAGTACTGCAGGATGGAATGAGCTCCTGTCTTTGTCCCAGCTTCTGTCAACCTAGCAGTTTGAAAGCAAGAAATTGCAAGTAGATAAATAGGGACCACTTCAGTGGGAAGGTAAACAGTGTTCCATGTCTAGTCATGCCTGCCACATGACCATGAAAATATCTGCCAAAGCAGACAGTACTGGCTCTTTGGCTTTGAAATAGACAAGAGCACTGAATCCTAGAGTTGGATACGACTGGCTTTTGAGCAAGGGAAACCTTTACCTTTACCTTAACTAGAGTAGTTGCTAAAGCCAAATGTTTCAACAGTAAAAATAACATTAATGGCAGTGCTTTTATCAGGAGTAAAAGTCAAAATGAACATTTGGAAAATGCTACCTGTGCAAGGCATATTTCTGAGTTTCACCATGCTGAAACTCCTTGCTGAGATTTCCTGCATTAGCATGATTTCCCAGCTTCCCACGGAAAGAAATTCTCTTCTTGTCCAGCCATTCATCTTCTTTTTTCACCTGTTGTTTTAATGAAAAAATTGCCAAATTCTATACAGCTTAATATCCCTTCTAGTCAATCTTGTGGAGGAAATGTTGCCTAGGAATTGTAATAATCTTGTGCACTTTAGCACTTCTTTCTTGGTGAAGTTTCTTTGGAAAGACACTATGTCATGCAGGAATTATAATAGTTATTTATACCTTAGCATTTCTCAGAGACACATACAAACATGCACTCACACACTCAAAAATATGCTTCTTTTTCTTTCTTTCTTTCTTTCTTTTTTTTTTTTTGCACCAACCCCATTACTCCTGGGGTTAATTGAAACACTTATTTTTTCTTTAATGTTTCTGAAGTTGAGCTCATTTGTATTTTTAATTATTGTTTCAACTGCTGTCTCTTTTTAAAATGACCTTCCATTTCTTCCTGGAGAGTTGGAAGTCTATTTGCTGCAACTGAGAATTGTACAAATACTTTTTTGCTGAGAATTCTTTTACTTTATTTCCCCCCCCCCCCCCCAAAAAAAAAAAAATAATAATCTGCCACAGTGGTTGATTAATACATGAGGTTTCTTGAAGTGTGCATTGAAGATACAGTACTTCAGATACAATGTTGAAATGAAGTACAGTATGTTTAACCAGCACTCCAGGTGTTATGTGTCAGCAATTTGATCAGCCCTAGCTGGGAGAAAGATGGAGGATTATGTAGCCCAGGGGTTCCCAAGCTTTTCATGCCATGGGCTGGACCATGCTCTCTGGACAGCTAAGTGGGCCAGTCACATCATTCCTCCCTCTGTAAACAGTGCCATAAAACGCATCCACGGCTGTTGTAAATGCATTTATGACAGCCACACTTACGGCAGCACTTATGGCAGGTATGGGCATGTTTATGCATGTGTTGGTACATTGTATGGCTGTCATAAATACATCTGCTTCTGCTTCCAGTAGTGGCGAGGGCAGCAGCAGGCCACATGAAATGGTGCCACTGGCCAGGTCTGGCCCACAGGCTGTAGGCTGGTCACCCCTGCTGTAGCCCAACAGCATCTGAAAACCAACACATTTCCAGACACAAATATATTAGACGATGGTTGAAGGCCTGCTAGCTACACAGAACAGTGAATTATCCCTACATTATGAAGCCACTGGAGGGGTGTCATGGGAATGGAGATTTTACAGTTGATCAGTCATTGTTCTAATCAGTTAATTTTTCAGTTAATAAAATTAAAATATTTTGGTTATTATTGTGCTCAGTTTAACCCTCTCATTTTGAGATACTGAAGGAAGTGAAAATAAACTGTTGCTCAAAATGAAAGTTATCTAGTATTTGCCATTTAAGTCCCTATTTCCTAATACCTCAAAATCAAACTTGCCTGGAAAAAAGTAAAGAAGTAAGTCTGTCAATAGCTTTCATCTTCACTGTATAAAATTTCCCCTGATAGATTAAAAATGGTACCTACTGGTAGATCACTTGATCTAGTGTTTATGCAACATAAAGCCCTAAGCTTGACAGCATGTGTGTGGATTTTTCACACTGTAATTGTACAGTGTTTCATTGTATCATGTTATCTAAACTAAATGATATACCAGAACACCTTTCTTAATTACCCTCTAAATTATTAATAATTACATATGAATTACTCCTTAAATTGTTCTAAATGCAGACAATGAACTCTTTGAGTCTAATGAGGAATAGGAGGTTGGTGTCATGCCAAATCAAACATTCTGTTCCTCCTGGATCACAGATAGATGTGTTTACAGAACAGGGATAAGGGATTTTTGGCACTGCAGCTATTTTTACTTTAGCTTCCAGGAGACTCCTGTGGTGGATCTATGGTCAACCATTGTAATAATACTGAACAGCTATTGTTTCACAATATCATTAGCTGTAGGAAGCAGAATAGAAACTGTGGGACAGTGGTGGTGGTGACAAAAATAGGGTCAGAATTCTGAATGCAATTTTTCAGCAACTACCACAAAGAGACAAACAATGAATTATGTATGCAGACAGAGTTGCTGTCCTTTAGGAAAGGAGTGAAAACCTGGCTGGCAGGATGGGTTTGGGGGATAGGCGGAATAACAACCCCACCCCGTTGGCTTATCTGAGCCCCCTTGTCCTTAGTTGAATATTAAGAAGACAAAAATTATAACTACAGAACTACACAATTGTGATGATGAAAATGAAGAAAGCAAAATAGTGAGATATTTTGCTTCAATATAGCTTGCTTCAGTCATCAATCCAAATGGGGGCTGCAGCCAAGAAATCAGAAGACAACTGAGATTCAGGAGGACAGCAATTAAATAATTTAAAAATATCATCAAGTGTAGGGATGTGTCACTAGAGACTAAGATCAAGATCCTCCACACTCTTGTATTACTGAGCATAATGAATAGGTATGAACTCTAAAAAATAAAGAAAGCTGACAGGACAGTAATTGATTCATTTGAAATATGGTGCTGAAATATACCCTGGACTTGAAATGTAGAAGCAGAAATGCGATTACTATTATGCGTTGCATGTGCTTATCAGAAAGAGAAAGGAGAGTGCTTATGCTTGCTTGTAAGTAAACAGTAGGTAAAGGTCACCCTTGCTTGAAAGCCAGTTGTATCTGACTCTAGGGTAGAGTGCTCATCTCTGTTTACAGCCAAAAAGCCAGCACTGTCTGTTCTGCAGACATTTCTGTGGACATGTGGCAGACATGCCTTGAGACAGGAGTTTACAAAATGCTATTTACCTTCCCACTGAATTGGTTCCTATTTTTCTACTGGCAATTCCTTGTTTTTGAACTGCTAGGTTGATAGAAGCTGGGACAGAGATTGGAGCTTACTCCGTCATACAGTACCCGGGGATCGAACTCTGACCTTACAGTCAGTGAGTTCTGAATCGTAACCACTTGAACCACTGCAGTAAACAGTAGAAGGATGCAATCTTAATGTGTTAGTTGGCTAGGCCAGGGATCTGCAAACTTGGCTCTCCAGGTGTTCTTGGACTTCAATTACCAGAAGCCCAAGTCAGTATGCCTGCTGATCAGGACTTCTGGGAATTGAAGTCCAAGAACATCTGGAGAGCCAAGTTTGCTGATCCCTGGGCTAGGCCAAGAAAAATGTAGATAGACCTTGTTTTAACAAGGAAAAGGGGAGAAAGTAAAAATGTTCCTTTTTATTTTTTGTATCTGCTCTTTTGTAATTCTGAACTCTGAACTATTTTTCCTTTAAATAAAAGCTGATTTGTATCAGAAGCTGTCATACTTTTTACATACAGCTTAGCTAGTGGGAGTATTCCAGTTCCTTTATTGGCAACACTAGATACTGCTAACTAAGATACATATGGCTACCTAATTTACATTGCTATTCCTACCTGATCTGTCTGGTTTGTAAGCATGATTGAAATCTATCATAGATTTTTCTAGCCTGGAGCAGAACCACATATACTCTGAAGCAGCAAAAACAGCTTTATGCTGGCTTCCTGAATGGGTGTCAGGTGGAGCAAGTCCTATGGTAGTGAGATAATGAGCTTTGTTATCTTTACAGTTTCAGCATGGGCCAGAAAAGGTATTTTACCCTTCTTATCTCTTCTTCAGTATGTCAATCAGCCACATAATTTGAATTTCTCTTTATAATTCTTGCACGCAGCATGGATAGTTATTCTGGAGAATAGTTAAGCTGTCCAATATTGCTGTCCAGTTTTGCACCCTGTATTATATCTGAATCTTGTAAACCATAAATAAATAAAAATAGTGCTTGGCGTTGAGAGGGTTTAGCTGGAGTTCTTGTGCTCTGTTCCAGGTCACAGATGTGCACCTTGTGTACTACTCCAAAAGGACAAAAAAAATCATAGTCCTAAAAACAAGACATTTGATTGTACTAACATCTGCTAAAGGATACCTACTTGAAAAAGATGTCCTCTTTCTGGCTGCTATTTCTGGAGTTCTGAGCTTTACTGTTGTTTGCATTTTGGCCTTTATAACCCTTTTCACAGAACAGTAGCCTAATGTAATTGCTTAAGGAAACTTCCCTGTTGATATCAGTGAATTGTAAGATCTGCATGATTAACTTTGATTACTTTAATGACATTGTGTAGCGTTTAATGACCTTAGGATTTGATCTGCTCTTTTAAAATAGGCCACACTCTAGTAAGTTTTAGTTTCTCTAAGGATACAGGGTAATGTATTTTCCCAGCCTTAATGCTCTTTTTTACTTGCAAATTCCAAATATACCTTGCACATTCAATGAAGGCAAAATGCAGTTGACATAACTGCATGTGTAAAAGAGTTGATGCTGAGATGGTGCTTGTAAGAATATACATAAGAATCCTAGGTTAGGTAAAACCGATGCTGAAACAACGTTAAAAACAATTAAGTATATACAGTTAATGAAGAAAATACAAAATATATAAATATATAGAAAACAATAAATAACACACATCAAAGGTAATACAAAATGGGAGAGTTATTAAGCAACATAATAGTTAACATTGAAATTGGATTTTAGTGGCAACCAATTGGTGAGAAACATGCAAATTACATTGAAGGGTAGAACAAGTTGGGTAGGCCTAAGGGACATATTTTTGCCTTCAAACCCCATGGACATTAGCTCCAGAAATACCAACAATCCCCCCAAATTATAAATTAACCTGGGAAATATGTGAGGAATAATAAGAAGGAGCATTTCTCTCCACGGAAATCTGCACTGTCTCTGTCTGCACTGGCTCTTTGACTATAAACAGAGATGAACACCAAAACCAAGAATTGGATATGACTGGCTTTTGAGCAAGGGTGGCCATTACCTATGCTGTTGAACCACAAGCCCCACATTGGCTGGTTGGAGGGTGGTGCTTTATTTATTTATTTATTTATTTATTTATTTACTTACTTGAATTTGTATACCACCTTCCTTGCTGGAACGACCCAGGGCGGTTTACAGTATCATAAAACCAAAACTAATCCAACTTCAGGTTTCTAGTTATAAAAATCTTATTTTTTAAAAAAAAATATTAAAAATACAGTAAAAAATTACAAATTAAAAATCTTAAAAATAAAAAGATTAAATGACTAGCAGACCAAGGGAGAGATAGAGCTCAAACTAACCAGTGAGGTCGGGTCATTGTACCATCAGGACCTGTCCCACCAGCCATGGTTTTAAGATCTTCCTAAAGGACAGCAACTCCATCTGGAGACATAGTTCAGTTGGCAGGAGGTTCCATAGGGCTGGAGCAGACACAGAGAAAGCTCTCCTTCTAGTGCCAGAGAGATACACCTCTCTGGCAGCTGGAACAACTAGGGAGCCTCTCTGGTCTGCTCTGGTGGGACGGACAGATGTTCTTGGGGTGAGGCGGTCCCTTAACCATCCTGACTTAAAATCAGTAATTTTATGAGGTTACTAGAGTGTGCTGTTAGCTGGAAGGGGATTCAAAAGGCAAGCATGGGTGGCCTGTGAAATGCCCTTTGAGGCTAACTTGAGTCACAACCTATTTAAAGTCCTGGGGCTTGAAGGGAAATGGTCTCCAGATGATCTCCTAAAAGTAGGCTGGCTGGTGGCAGGCTTTAAGTATAGTTGAGACTTGCCATTTCTGGGATAGTGACCTTTTCAGGTCATAACAGATGGTGTGAAGGACCCAGCCCTAGGATATATGTTATGGGAAACCCAATGCAAGGGAGGTAGGTTTAAATATCACAAACAAAATAAAGCTAAACTGGCCACTTTTGTATTGGCTTATTGTTCTGGGGTGATGGGGTTAATAAAATGGTTTGCCCATTTGGAGAGAATATCTTGGAATTCCATTCCTTCCCAGGCATATGTGGAAAGAGGAGCAAGACAAAGACCGTGAGGCAGACCCAGAGGAAGGTGGAGAGATAACATCAAATAAATATTACAAGAACACCAAATAACACCTAGAAGTGCTAGAGCAAGAACCCTGCATCTCCCTCAACACCTGATGAATGAAAACAGTAGCACTTATTTCCTCTCAAAATTTGCAATTTGAGCAAAATCCCACAGCAAAAAATAGTGTCAATTCCCTTTCAAGAATCAAAATGTATCAATAGCAATTACACTTATATACCATCTCATAGTAGGCTCACAAGTTAATTAGCATTTGCCCCCAACATGCTGGGTACTCATTTTACTGACCTTGGAAGGATGGAAGGCTAAGTCAACTTTGAATCCTTGTCAGGATCAAACTGACAATGTTCTGGCTGCAGTACAGCAGTTTAACCACTGCACCACCATACACTTGATAAGCTCAGAAGTGCTGGGTGGTTATTTTAAAAGATGCAAACAATCCCTTTGATCCTGTTTTCATATTTAAGCATCCATAAAACAAAAACGGATTGTTGGGTAGTTATGGTAGTTTTGTGCAATTTCTGTTACTTCTTCAAAGAGCTGTTGTGAAAAGTGCAGAAGCATTTAGCAGGTCAAATGGAAATTTTTGTTGAGATTTCCATCCCATAGATGAGGAAGAAACATGTGGGTTGTTATTCCTCCATTTGACAAAGCAGTTGAAGATTAACATCCCTACTCCATTCGAACTTGTGCTTCCTAATTTACATGAAAGTAAGGGCTGATGGTGGAGGACAGAAGTGCCTGGCGGACAGTGGTCCATGGGGTTGCAAAGGGTCAGAATTGACTGTGCGACTGAACAACAAGGGCTGTTTCACACTTTATTACCTGAACTAAAGCAAATTCCTTGTTCCATGCCCATTCATGCACCATATCCAGGATTGGTTATGCATCCATATTCAGGTAACATGGAACAGCCTATGTGGATAATTGATTAAGATGTGGATGCAAACAATGTGAATCAACTCTTGATTGGCATTCAGGTAAGAAACACGAGCAACATATATGAACTGCCATTAGTAGAACTCTTAAACTCAGATCTGTGGAAGCAAGTTTCTTTTCTAAAGAGATGTCAAAGATAGTTTCTTCAAAGAACATTATATGATTTTGAGCACTTGGGTTTCAAGCTGACAAATCCAACAGATTTCAAAAGGGCCTAATTTTCAGAAAGTGCTGAATAGAATATGAAAATAATGGAAGCAATCAAAATCATTTGTCACTTTGGGAAATAGAGGTATTTTTCTCCCCAACTTGGGGAAAATGCTACATTATGATATTATGGATTAGCACATTAGTCTATTTTTAAGAAGCAGAGAATTTTAGTCAGGCTGCTGTCCAGTTACCGATTTTTGATATAGTCATCATTTACATTTTAACAATGCATTAACCTATTTTTATTTTTAAATGCATATTTCTGAATTCACTACAAAGACAACTTTGAGAGGATATTGAAAGAACTATATAATATTTACAGTTTTTGCAGCAAAATAAAAATATCAATTATACAGTATATCCAATACTTAATATTCAGATACAGACACAGAGATATGTACATATAATACATGTATATATTTTTTTCTCATTGGAGAATAGATAACAGGAGGCCAATTTATCTGCAACGGGCATACCTCCACCCTCTTCAACTGGTCATTTTATACCATGAAGTCACAAGCATTGCTGAACCCTGTGTAGATCTGTAGTCATATAAAATGTATACTTGTATGGGACAGTGAATTGTACTGCCTAAGGCTATCTGGCCAGGTTATCCTGCTATGGCAATAGAATAGATCATACTGCCAGCGACTCAATACTGAGTGTCAGGCGGCGGTTAACTAACCTGACAACTCCAAGGACTAATGGCCTTGGGTGCTAAAGTCCACAGGGAAGGGTGATGGTCCTCAAGTGGATTAAATGCCACTTGAATCCATCCTGATGGAGGGCAGCAGCTTCATCAATACTGCCCTGGGGCTGAGGAGGACTTTGCATGCCAAAAGAGCTCAGGACCAGAAAGTGACTCATGGAACTGGATCAGTGGTATGGGTGTCATGCTGTGATGTGGAATGCAGATGAAAGGCCACTGCATTATATTCTCAGCACAGTCTTCATGCCTGATCACCATGAGGCTCACCAATATTCAGATTCGGATATGGCAGGAGGTGGAGGAGGAGGAGGAGGAGAAGGCATGTATGGTAACAAGTGACCTGAGGAGCTGCATTTAGTCCCTGACATATTTTTGTGTTCCTTAATCTTCTTTGGTCCCCTCTTTTCATCAAGAAAGAATAAATTGTGGTTCTTAGAAGGCTCCAATGGTGGTGATTCATCCATTAAATAAATTTCTGGAATCCAGCATAATTTAATGCCCCAAAATGCCCATTTGAAAAAATGGAAATGCACATTTTATACTCCAGATTACTTTTTTTTTTTTGGGGGGGGGGGGAATTGATCAGTTTATGTAGTCTCTGTAAATTCCAAGGCAGGAAATTGGTCTCTAAATGATGCAAAATTTTGATCCTTGGCTTAAAGCCTCAAAACCCAATCACTTATTATCACCATTTTAAAATGGCCTCCACAATCAATCAATGAACTAATAACACATTTGTATATGCCCAATTGAACATGGGATTGCTGTTCTCTGAGTAAACACACAGATAATTGAGATACAAAATAAGTCAAAATGTACATGACTAGACTTTGAGAGGAAGCAGTGATGAGAGAAGAAAAATGAAAATTAGAAACATAAAGCACATAGTTAATGATATTGCTATAAATCATTTCTATCAACTTTTATTCAATTACTGCTATCTGCTGTAATTACTTTTCAGATGCTGAAGAATGATGTTGGTGATCTTGTTTTATGACAATGACAAGTTCAAATATATGTTGACACCATTATTATGGGGGTTATTCTTTGCAATACACACAGACATAAATCTTTGAATTCAAATAGCATATCTTAAAGATCAAGCACAATGATTTTTATTTCGTCTAAGTTATGGGCAAACCCACTAGACAGCCCTAACAAATTTAATTGATTACTGGGAATAAGTAATCAGTTTCAATCTGTATATCAAATCATTAAAGACAACTCGAAGGAGAGGAAGCAAAATTGGTTTGAGGGTAACTGCTGACAGTAATACAGTATTTCAAAATACAGTTTGTTATAGTATTCAAAGGCTGAATTAAGATAAATTCCCTTCAGCTTTAGCATCAGTTTTTATTATATTTGTCATAATACATGAGTCCACTTAAGGTGGTCTCTTCCAAATGGGGTACTTTCTTTTTTTAGTACTCTGCTCTATTTTAAACCAACTGGACAAGCAGTTTATTGTGATAGTTGGTGTGGAAAGAGGGCCTAAATATTTTGAGTAATTCTGAGAGTTCTGCCATCTGCCCTAATAACCCAAGCTTAGCACAGGTGAACAGTCTCATTCATATCCATCAGGAATTTGCCATCAACTTCTGCTAATGATCCTAAGAATATTTTCTGCTTCTAGGTCTCACAAAGCAACATTAGGGATGGGAAGAATGTGTGCTTTTTTTGTTGAGATCTGAGGAAGCATTTTTTATGAACTTTAGAGCTCTGTCTCAGAAACCAAAGTATACTTTCAAAATGTACTTATTTATTTATTCATAATACAGTCAAACCTTGCATAAAGAGCACCTTGCTTAAAGAGTAACTCGCTTAAAGAGCAGAATTTTCTCTGAATGTTCACTTCACTTAACAAATAAAACCAACCAAAAACTTGCTTAACAAATAAATCGGGGTTCGCAATCCCCCACCACAATTGGTCACTTACCATGGGGGTTTGCTTAAAGAGCAAAATCACTTAGAGTAATGCCGTGGAATGCATTATTCTCTTTAAGTGAGGTACAACTGTACTTTTATACTGCCTGATTAAGTGTCTAGCACTACTGGGATGGTGAAAATAGAAATAAATAACTGTGTGACATCAGTTCAGTTATAACTTGTGGTATTTTTTACCATTCTTTTCTTCTGGTGATATCCTGGGACTGTGCAACTTGCCCTTTACAGGTTGGCTCTTCTCCCAGGAGGACAGCAGGGAGTCAAACTCCCTGCCTCTGGCTCCAAAGTTAGATACCTAAACCCATTGAACCATCTACTCATAGACATTGTGAGTTGTTGTCTATGAAACATCAGTGCTTCTTTTCAAATACAAAATTGCTTACACAGTTCTTTGGATGGAATCCATTATCTGTGATAACTATTGAATAGACATATATCAAGAGTTTAAATCTGCTTAGAAATGCATATTCCCACCTTCTTAAAACATCAGATGGTTGGCACAGGCTATGAAGCATAATCTGTCAGTCCTACTTTAGAGTTTGCTGGAGACTATCAGACTTTCCATTTGCATGCTGTGGAAAAACTATTGTAGGCTAAACAGATGTCTTCCATGTAATCCTGTACATGTTTCCAGAGAATGTATGTGAGTATGAGTACAGATCCCATCTTATCTGGTTACCTCAGGTTTCTGAAGTGGCCAAAGAAACAGCTCCGGATGGCCAGAGGGAATAGAGATCACCTGAGTGGTGCAGCCAGTCACCCATAAAAATGCTGCCTCACCGCTGCTATTTCCACCACCACTGGACTCTTCCCTCTGACTTTTTCTCTACCACTTTCTGTGGGACTTCTCATACGAGTGCTGTGGATTTAGCAAATGTGGTCTTTCTTTTTTGCTTTGTTCTTTTGTAATACTTTGTTACTGTGATATTGATACTTTTGATTGCTACTGTGATATCGATACTGTTGAAACTGTGATGATTTGTGATAATGATACTGTATGTTTATTGTGACTGTGGAACCTGTATTATGATATGTTTATTATGACTATGTGGAACCTGTAACTGTATTTTGTGTATCTCTGTTAGCCGCCCAGAGTCGCTCTGTGAGTGGGGTGGCATACAAGTCTAAAAATTAAATTAAATTAAAATTATCTAATGCGTTTGTGTTTCACTTCATCCTTACACTCAATTATGAACCTTTGTCAGATCCTTACTGAAATCACTATCTTAGGAGATCATTAGTAAATATTGTGTAATAACAGTTATAAGGCCTATTTGGTGATAAATTGATACAAGAATTTCAGGCTGTGATGGTTGGTCAAATAGTTTTAAAGTTATGAATGTTTAACTACAGAAGTGATTTACACCACCCTCCAGCTATTCAGACCCAAGTAACTTTTCTCTGCAGCATATTAAAAATTGCTGACATATATTTCACACTCCTATTTTTAATCATTAAAGGATGTTAATCTATTTTCTGATATTTTCTCTAACACAAATTTTACTTTTTTCTTATAAAAATTGCAAACCTAACAACAATATCCCTTGGTATAATCCTGCACCCTCTCTTAAATCACACACATTGCAGTCTTTCCAGGTCTTCCAAATCAATAATTAAAAACAATCAATTTCAGTGAACTTGAGTTTATGCCAATATAGATTTCCAGCATTAGCTTTAACTTTTTTTCTAACTTCCTTAACTTTTAAGCTTAATGTTTTTCAATTCCTTAATCTCTGATTTTTTTTAATGTAATTCCACTTTAATTTATGTCAGCAATCCCCTCCCCCCATTTGTGTTTTCATTCAGCACTCCAATTCAGTTTTAACAGTGTGTGAAAGTATTTCACCCCAACATCTGGGGAGCAACTCTTCCTGCCTGACTATGCATTTCTTTACCCCCAGTAACTTCATTGGGTAATCAGCACAACTGTTGGGCTGAGAAGAGACCCACTTCTCCTATCTATTTCCATTCCTTCCCAAAAGCTCAAGGGGCAGAACCAGGAGAAGGAAACAAAACAAAACTGGATGGAGAAAATCAAGAGGTGACACATGGTGCAGCCACACACCAGAAAACAAAAACGAATCTATACCCACAATTGAAAAGGACATAAAGTGTTGGAAAATAAAAAGTTTAATTAGCCAACTTATGGGGAAAATAGAACATTTCTAGATGTGTAAAAGATTCTGCCCAACCTAGAAAGCGCAGAAGAGTAGAACAGATCAATGGCTGTTGTTTGGGAGAATGACCTACATTTTCCTTACCAGGCCACTCCCCTTCTAATGCAACACATCGGGATACCCCCTGCACAGTTCAAGATGGCAGACAACCATCTTGCTACCAAAACAGCATTGAAACCTAGCCCTCCACTAACTAAGTCATCCACTTATCTTACTAATGGACAATTATAGGCCCCAGCCTGGCACCCAAGATCTTCATAGCCAATCAGTTTGGGGGAACCCTTACTAATCTTCCTAAAACCTAGCCACCCCACAAGTATTTCAAATAATTCTCTCGTCAGCTGTTCATAATTACAGCTGAGGCTTGACCAGTCTAGACTGATAAAGCCCACATGTTGATATATCTACACTTAGTGTCAGAGATTACCTGGGTTGAACAGATTTTTGCTGGAGAAACTCCACTCAGGGGACACATGAATGAGGCTTCTTTCATGTCCCCATGCACTGATTATATTTGACAAAGCACATTTTAGTTGTAAGGGGTCTCTCTTCACACTGTGTTTCTCATTTCAACCAATTCAATGCATTTTTCTTCAATATTTTCTTACATTCTTAAAATCATAGAATCATAGAATAACTGATTTTGAAGAGGCCTTTTAGGCTATTGGGTGCAACACCTTCCTCAATGCAAAAATCTATCCTCATTTACTATTTTGCCTCTCTCATTGTGATCCTCAGTTTTCTTATTAGCTCTTTTATTCATACAGACATTTCCTCCTTCCTGTGACACAACAGCTTCCTCTTTACTTCAAGTACTTCCTCTGTACTTCAAGCAGAGACTTCCTCCTGCCTGTAATTCAGAAAGTTCTGGAGATGTCTCCTTATGCTTATCTTTGCTATATATCTCAAGTCTTTTTACAGAACCAGGCACAATCCTGTTATTTCCTCTTCAAAGAGTTCAGTTGCTTCATTTCTTTGTAGTCTCAATAAACTACAGCCTGAGAGGTGAGATCTGTCATGTTTCCACCTCATCTCATCTCATCCTTCCTTCTCTTTTTTTATATCTTGACATTCATTCAAGCATAAAAAAATCATCTCAAAAAGAGACCTTGATAGAACATTCCATTCCCAGCTTTACTGGGTTTTTTTTAAAAAAAGAATATTTTCCTCTTACAAAAGATGAATTTTATTCACAATTTCATATATTTTAAACAGGAGCATATTTATAAACTCCTTTCACAGAGTGAGAGCTCCTCTATTCAGCTGCTAGCCATTCTAGACCAGAAATGCCCTCCATCATCTTGATCTTTTCTGCTCCTCTTATTTCTGAATCTTAATGCTGCCAATGATTCAAACACAAGGTGATGCTTCCTATGTTCTTGTATCACAAAGGGCTGAGAGAAGATTGACAATACTTGCTCCTCCATCCATCTTGATGTAGAGCAGCAAATGTGCAAATACAGAAAGGCAGGGTAGGCGTTGAATTTCACATGCATTTTTTTCCATCCAAAGGACACAACTAAGCAGATGCCCTAATTTAAGCTGTCACTTAAAGTATCCATAACTTTCCTTTTATTTTTTTTTCTCAATATTTGGATGTGCCGTGCTGCTCACCTGGCCATAAAATAATATTGGTCCAGAAGGAATATGGCTGAGACTTCTTTCTTAATATAGACAGCTGTACTCCAGAGCACATGGGACAGAAGTACTCTAAATCCATGTAAATTTATTGGAGATTTAAAACATCCAGTACCTTGCAGTTGTACAAATGTGAATTTGGGTTCACATAGTTAATCTGAAATGCACATATCATTTACACATTTTGATTTCTTCATAGCTCCAAGTAAGAGATACTGAGAGAACTTACTAAAAATAGCCCTGACAATTGCTTTGTTTTGGGGTAAGAGATTAGCTAATGAAAAAGGCGTAAAATTCTAGGATTTTCCTATGCTTTGTGTTTCTTTGTAAATTATAGTGAGCACAAGAGTACATCCTGTAGATCAGGAATCCCCAACATATGGTCTGTGGGACAGATTCAGCCCATGGCACCAAATCATCTGTCCCATGCTGTCGCTCCAGCCTCTGCTTCCACTGCCACCGCCACCACTGCTGTCGCTGCCATCATCACCACCACCTCAATTCTTGTCCCCTCTACTTGGCATATTCCTAATGGTGCTCCATAGCAGAGTGGATGCTGTAAGGCTTACAACATCTGCCCTTCTATGGAGCAGCATTAGGGACATGCCAAGCCAAACAAATGGGACAAGGATTGAGGCAGTGAAAGCAATGGCTGCAATTGTTGCGGGCAGCCATGGGCATCTTTCCCAGAGGCCATTCTGGCCAAGCATGACTTTCCCGGTGGATGTATGTGGACACCTGCATCTTTCCTGAGGCTACTCTGGCCGAGTGTGGGTGAGAAGGACAGCCTGGACCCCTCCTTCACTGGGTAAACAGTGTGTGTGGGAGTGGTGGGTGGAAAACGATGTGAGCTGGTGGCTGAAGTGGGGGTGAAATGGTGTGGGCTCGGCGTGGTCCTGCCATTGCTGGCAGCAGTGTTGGGTGGAGTGGTGGAGGCTCACTGCGGAACCACCCGAGTCCCCCCCCTTTTTTTACACTGGTGTCTAAAGGATATGTGTGTCATTAAAAACCAACAGCTGCATCTTCTTCATGAGATTGGAGTCCTATCAATTGTATATCATGCAATGCATGCAGTTACATTAGGATACTATGTAGCCAGTCAAATTTGGTGATCTCATATAACTAAATCAATTCAGAGTGAAGGCACACACTAATGCCCACTTTCTGAAGCTGACCAAAGTTTGAGTGAAAAGCCTAACCATTTCATGTGGCACCAGTCCCAATAGGATAAATCCAAAAAGCACTGAAAATGGAGCAATGAGCAGAAAGGTTTCAGAAGGTGATTTCAGTAAGCAAATAGACAATATAAGATAACAGATTAGATTTTTGGCAGCAGAAGTAAAAATGTGTGTATTAAAAGCTAAGCAAGGCTTAGCAACTGACTGAAAATTGAAAGAAAAGAACATGAAGAATGCAGGGAAATATCTGAGTCCGAGGCTATGTGTCTGAGTGACAGGAAAGATAATAGTGGTGCCAACAGAGACTAAAATGTGGAAGAAAGAGTAGGTTTGGGGGGGGGAAATAAGAAGTTTGGTTTTTGACATATTATATTTAAGATGTCTCAGACATCCAGAGGAAAATTCTTAGACAGACTGTTAGACATACAAATCTGAACAGAGGACAAAAGATCAGTGAAATACATCTGAGAATCATCAGCATAGAATCTGTGGAAACTGTGAGCCATGCTAACAGCTCCAAGGGGAAAAAGTATAAAAAGAAAAATGTAAGAGTAGCAAGATCAGAACCATGAGGGGGGGGGGACCAAGAGGAAGGAGAAAAGATGAAGTACCATTGCGGAAAGGAAGAACAGAAGAGTGTTTAGTCAAATAAGTACAAAACTATTGAAGAAAACTGGAAGCTTCTATTTGTATCATGGTTCACAAAATACAGCATATGGTCCCAAACTTATGAAAAGATAAATCTACAGCGATCACCAAACAGTACAACAGACATCATGACTATTGACAAAAAGGCTTTTGTGAAGGAGGGGAAAAGGTTTCAGGAGAAAATAGGATGTACAAATGTCATTTGATAAAATGTTGCTATCACATCAGAAAACTTGGCTTGCCAGAACCTTAATTGTCCTTGTAAATGTTGATATGATTAGAAAATTGTAACACCCTAGAGCCGTGATGGCAAACCTTTTAGAGACTGAGCGCCCAAAAAGAGGGACAGGGCAAGCTTTGTGCTAGTGGAGGGAGGAAGCGCTCCCATTGGGCTGCTGGGCAAAGGGGCAAGCAAAGTCTGTGCTTGGGGGAGAGATGATGCACTCCCATTAGGCTGCTGGGCAGAGGGGCATGGCAAACTCTGTGCTGGCGTCATAGCATGTGTGTCAACAGAGAGGACTGGGAATGCCCCATCTGCCACATGTGGCATAGATTTGCCATGAGTGCCCTAAAGTTTCTACCCCACTGAGTAATTAAATTTACTGCTCTTATGCCTTCTTTCCAAATGCCCAGGTTTTTTTTTTTTACTCAAAGATAGACATCCCCCATATAATAACACCAAGAAGATGAACACCAAGAAGATGAAATATCTGGTTATATGCTGAGCACCAACTCACTACAAACTAAAGACAGGAGCACAAGAAATCAAAAGAGTGGATAAAATTATCTATTTGGGAAGTATGTTAAATGAAAATTGGGATCCCTAAGTAGAGATTAAAATACAAGCAAAAAAAAAAAAAAAAAAAAGCAAGATCCACCTTCATAAAAATGTGGCATTTGTTATGTAGTAGAGATCTAACTCTTGCTATAAAGATCCAAAAAGTGAGTTGTTATGTATTCCCAGTGTTGCTATATGGAGTCGAAGCTTAGACATTGATTAAAGCATCTGAAAAGAAAATTGGAACTTTAGCAGCAGACAGCTGCTAAGGACATCATGTGACTAATGTAGAAGTGTTGTGCCAGATAAATACTCCAACTCATTATGCAAAAGGAAGATACTGAGGAAGAGAGGCCCTGGATGTAGATAGACTTCATGGCTGAAGACCCTGAGAGACTGGTGGGCGATGTCCTCAGAGGAGCAGTTCCAATGAGTTAAGAACAGGAAGACTATCATCAGAAGCATAGTGAGGGGAGGCGAGGGGGCAGCCCATCCCGGGCACCACTTTGCAGGGAGTGGTGACGCCATTGCTCCGGACTTCCTGGCAGTTGGGACAGACGCCGGGACCCTCTGTCACCACCAGGCTGGAGAGCACAGGCCCTCCGAGCCTGGTGGCAGTAGCTCATCCGCCTTCAGCAGCAGTAGCAGCCAGGAAGGCAGGAAATGAGGTGGGAGGTCACCGCAGACCAGCACTGGCTGGGCTGAGGACCCCCCAATACCTAGCCACACTGCTCCAGCTGCTGGGCTGCAATGACCACCAACCTCACTTCTCGCCTTATTCGGTGCCGCTGCCACTGCCGGGCTAGGAGGCAGGATGGCCGCGCTGCCTGGGACCCTGATGGTGCGGGCAAGGGGCTGGGGTGGTGCAGCACAGCACAGGCCCAGTGGTGAGCCCATCATCAGTGTCCCAGGTGCACGGCCATCCCACCTCCTAGCCCGGTTTATGAAACTTTTATTTAATTTCTGCAGTTTTATCACAATTTAAAAGAAATATAAAATGAGCTTTTTAAAAATGTTTAACTTTATAAAATATGTGCAGTCAGGAGAAATATATATATATATACTGTTTATGAAAAACATATGTGAAAACATCTACATGGTGCCATATCCAAACATTGTCTTCAAGCTCCTCAGGAAGCCCTGATCAAATTCAAGTAAACCTATTTATCACTCTCATGTTAAGAAGATCTTTGCAGATTGTGCTACTACTCTCTATGCCAGTTTGAGAATGTTTCCAAAAAGGAAGAAATCATTTTATAATCTATGGACATCTTTCCTGGCAAGCATTATGAAGTAGTCAGTGTTGCGATAAGGGCAAAAAGATATTAGAAAATATGACATTCATGACAGGGACCTTATCAATCAGGTCCCTAATAATATGAGTCCTCTTGTAATAAAGCCCCCCCCCCCTTGCAATAAGACAATGTTCATGGACGAAACTACTGAACATGCAGATGTGATTAATCTTCCATGTAGATTTATCACTATAATGCAAAGTCACCAGCCTGGGAGAAGCATTTAGAACACGAGTTCTCAACCTTTTAAAGCTGAGAGCTTGGTCACACTCCCTCAAACAACTTTGGGTGCTGGACAGACATTTTGCCCTTCCTCCACCACATGGTACTTCCTGGTGTGGTGGAGGGGGTGTAGGGTGCATGAAATGGTGCTAGGGGCTGCATCTGGCCCACAGACCATACGTTGAGAATCCCTGATTTAGAAAGTATGAGTTCTCACATCTCATAAGAATCCTCTTCACTCCAAGTGGAAGTATGTCCTTGATTACTTAAGTATGATTGAAAGTCAGCAGTTCCCTATATAGTGATTCTCAAACAGTGGTATGCAGAAATAGCTAACTAAACAGGGCATTGAGTTGTGAAAGATATCATTGCAATAATTACTTACACAATGTTTATTTTTGTTTGTGTCTTAGTAATATGAATGTAATGTATGCTCAATAATGGTGTTAATGTTACATTTCATCTAGTCACTTCTAAACCCATGGCAAACCTATGAATTAGTAATCTCCAAAATGTCCTGTTCTCAAACATCTATGCTCAGCTCTTGTAAACTCAAGGTAATTGGGGAAATCAGTCAATTTCATGTCTCTTTTCTTGTTGCCCCTAATTTCCCCCCACCATTATTGTATTTTACAGATAACCCTGACTTCTCATGATTTGACTGTTATTTTGCATTCAGAGATAGCTTAGACTTGATTTGCTCTTGTGGTCTTGGGTGTCCTCAAAGCTTTTTCAAATGAATCAAATTATTTCCTTTCAGCCTTCTTTACTGTCCAGCTTTCACACCTCTGCAAAGTGATTGGGAATAGAAGAGTGTGATTGTTCTCCAGTGACGCTCCCTTACACTTGGTGATCTTTTTTAATTCCTTCACTGCTGTCTTTCTGAGTTGCAGTTGTCTCCTGATTTTATGGCTGCATGATGTGAGCGTCATAATAAGAACAAAATTCAAAATGAGCTTGAAATGATAATAAAGTGGTACATGAATTAATGGTGATATGTCAACATCAAAACTAAAATAGCTAAACACACACACTCCTCCCTCCAGCCACAATGCAGCCTGGAGGAAGGAGGTGTGTCCTCCTCCCTCCAGGCAAGAGATGATCAGTGGATGTTCTAATTTCCCTGCTTATTGGTTGGAAGTCAGAACTTGAGGGCCACTATTATGGGCTGCCCCAGCCAATTGCTGGCCTCTTTATTTCAGCTTGTGATGGGACACCCACCCACACTGTGGCTAGGCTGCTTGATGGGTTATGTTGGGGGCTGGATAGAAATTTTTTAGCTTGGTTTATTGATTTGCAATGTGAAAGGAAACTGGGCAGTTTTTTCACCTATCCCACTCTGGAGTACAAGACATTGGAGGGATATTGTAGGCCAGAGTCATATAAATAGGTCACATTAGTAGGCAGCTAATTCAGGGTTATGGTGGTAGTGGTAAAGCCCCAAGTGAAAGCTGGGTGCCTGGCATGATTCAGATGAATCAGCTGGCCACATAGGGGCCACCATGAGCCAGCTCTACAGCATGTCCAACATATGTTCCTCAGGGCCATAGCCAGGATTCTAGATGTAGGTGGGCAAATATTTTGTCAGGGTGGGCAGCAAAGCCTCTTTCCAATGCATTCCTATGGGAAACCATGCTTTCCCAGGGTGGGCAAAGTGCTAACTCAGGGTGGGTCAAATTCAGGGTGGGTCACCCCCTGGCTATGGCCCTGCTGTTCTTGTGAATAGAGTCAGAAATGTCCACAGAGATGCCTCCCTGATTTAGCTAGCCTGTGTAGTAGCTGTCAAGGTAGAGCACTGCACAGGGACAAGGGATCTGCCCATCCAGATTGAAGAGGGGAAAATGAGTCTCCTGTTCTGTTACCAGGAATTGCACTACCATGCCATTCACAGGTCAGAGGTTTCAGAATGTTAATAAATGTGGCCCAAGTTTTAACTCCAAAGTTGTATCTCTTGCCTCTTTATTTGTTGGGCCAGGGGTAAAGAATGACAGGGATTAGGAATGTGAAGAATTCTCATGTGTTCATCAGTTTATATTATCACACGTGGTTACGATATCCTTTGTAAAAATCAGTTCAATGGATGAATAGATTTCATTTAAAAATGAGTACATAGTTGTGTGAAGTCATATTGAAATTCTCTTTGTCGATTAATACCTCTCATAGATGTTAAAGTCATTACTTGACACTGTGCTTATTTGTTAAAATAGCTGGAGGTTTGAAGCTTAGAAGGTATTTCTGAAAATAAAAAAGCCATCAAAACCTTTTGATTTTTTTTCTTAGTGAAATATGTTTTAGATACTATTTATAACATGATCAGAGAAAGCTCTCAGTTGAACCATGTGCAACAAAACATTCTTTCAACATCAATTATCATTCTTTCAGCATCAGTCATCATTGTGATAGAGTGAGATTCTTGCCAATATTTTTTAAAACCATCCTACAGGACAGAAGAAAAAAATTGCATGTGCTTTCAAAACCATTAATATACTCTGCTGAAGGTTAGATTCAATTTCAGCAAATATTTATTGCATTCTTTTTCTTTATTTCCTCTTTTACACATTGGGTGTTAATTTAAATGGGGAAACACATTACTTGAAAAGTTTGGCAGACTGACATGTTACCTCTGTAGACCAATAGTTTGAGATGCATCACATTCCTATTGTTAACATTACGAATCCTTTTTAATTTTTTCTCATTGAGAAAGTATTGTCAAATTTTACTAATATCCAACTCTCACTGTGGACTTCTACTTTCAATATAATCTTATCTCTCACCACCACCACCTATGTTTGATTTCCTTTGACTTGTTCATTTTCATTGTTGCTTACACCGTTGCTGTCAGCCATTGGTGTGAATTTGTTTAAGGTGGACTCAGCTTGCCATGAAGTGACCCACACACTATGATCACAGAGCCATCTCCTGTGGCATGTATGAAATGAGACATGCAGAATTTAACACCGGGACTTCAACGGACTGCCACAACCTTGAGGATATTAAAAAGGTGCACCTTCACAGCCAGTCTATCTGGCATGGCCTCTTCTGCCTCCATGACCATTGGAAATCAGAATAGTGAAGTGGTTCCTCCTCTGCTCATTTTGCCGTGAGGCCCAATATGATGGTTTCCAATGGCATTTCCTCCATTGAGGGGGCCATCACCCCATCTAAAGGGGCTCCCTAAAGGGGTTAATGGCTAAGGTGCTTACACCAATATGGCAGACCCCACATGATTTTTTTCAAAGATGCCATAATGCAAGATCTTCAATTATTATATTAGAGCAAATGCATGGGACACCTGTGCCAGGGGAAATACCCAAGTTGCCATAAGACAGAAAAAAATGGTCATGTGAATTTACCTGAAGCCTTATTCAAGAGTTTATTTCTCAATGATAAACAAATAATTGTCAGCTTCTTAAAGAAAATACTGCCAGGGGAGAGAAATAAAGGCCTATCTTGTAGATTCATGAGAGGCATTAGAAATATATACACACACCCACACCTATTTTTAGAAGTAGGGTTTTCACATATTAGATTATTGTCAGTGCAGATAAAGCAGATACCGACTAATACTGTTATTTAAAACCAGGATGGATCCCACCCCCCAATGAGGATTGTTGGATGGATTTTTCCCAGTGTATTGTAAAGTGATGAAATATGCCCAAGAATACTTAAGTATTCTGTGGGAAAGAGTGTTTGTCTACTTACTGTCCAGTCACATATATTATTTTTTGTATATGTACAATTTATGGTAGAAGGGTCTGTCTTTTAATATCATCCATGTTCTTTGACAAATCACATGAGAGTTGTTTCATCTCAGGAGCTCCTCCATTACCAGTGCTAACAGATTTACAGTCCTTTTGGGAAATGAAATGCAGCATCAGGTTACTAAGCAACTCCACCAGCTCTTTAAAAATACTCTCCGAACTCACTTGTTTCTCCTAATTGATTCAAGTCCACATCATTTTGAACACAAATGGGACATCATGTTTAGAAATATGCAGTGTGACTGCTTTTTGCTAAGATGTCTTGCTACCTCTGCATAGCTGAATCAGGAGTCGGCATATAAATGTCACACTGGAAGCAAATTTTTATCTTCCTCCTGAGTTGTGTTGACATTTAATATATATAAATTATTTTGACAGTTCAACCTAGCCTCTGAAGTTATCTGCCAACTGTCAGGAAATAACATGAAAGGCTGAACAACAAATTCCACTTTTAAACTTCTGTATGGAGTAAAGTTTTAATTAGCAACTCTGACTTACTTCTCCAGTACATTTCTGCACTCTAAGCCATCAGAATTAATAGTAAAACTCTCTCTCATGAATTGGATTTACTGATATTTGGGGAAATAACTAAAACTGGTAGCAAGAATTGTGCTACCAGGCCCAATGCTATCACCAAATAATATTGCTGATAAACACAACCATATAGTAAGTGTCATGAAAAGCAAACTAGGGTTTTATAGTACTGTATATTGGTCTTTTCACTGTCATATGAGAGGCAGTAAAGAAAGAAAGGTTTCTTAATATCAATATTGTTCCAGTTCAATGAACCAAGTTCACAAGAAGGACAAGCACCTATTGCGGTGATTGTTATTCTCACAAGAATGCTAAATAGCAATTATAATAAGGAATGCTTTTCCATGTTCAAAAGGCTTATAGAACCAAAGACTTAAATTCTTCAATAGAGCCGGTAGAGCTTCCTTTTTCAGACTATCGTGCCCAGACTCATTCAGTCCTGGTTATGCAGGCTTAAAGATTCTGGGATTTGTAGCCCAACATTTTACTCCAACATCTGTTCTTTGAGCATCCCTACTACTCCCTATCTAAGAATTTGAGATCACTGTTTTGTTTGGGGATATCTTAACTTCCACACTTCTAGCACTAAGTCAGCTGCTGTCACTATTTTGTCTGATCCAGGAAGCAGTTATATCCATGGAACTACTGGAAATGTGAACAAAAATGAGACAATTAAAAGAATCTGACACCTCAAGAAGAAGCTGTGTGATGCAGCAAGGAACCAAAGAATGTAGGTAGGTAGGTAGGTAGGAAGGAAAGCTACAATATGATTAAATGAAGATAACAGACACTCAACAAAGAAAAGTTATGGCATGTTGGTTTTGTTATATAACATGTTGGTACATGAGGTATGCACTACTAATATGTAAAGTTGTTTTTTCAGTATTTTAGCATATTGGAAGTATGATAGAGCTAATCTGAATAATCTATTGTTGCTAATGGCTGTGTGAAACTGTATTGTTGTGCTTGCTTGTCTGTCATCTTGCTTGACCACACCCTTCTCCCTTTGACCCCCTGAATTTGGTGTATAAAAACCATGCATGTAAATTTCACTCTTTGTCTGAAGAAGTGGACTTGATCCACGAAAGCTAACAATAAAAATATAGCAGTTAGTCTTTAAAGTGCTACAGTTTTTTTTAAATTTTATTTTGTCTACTTTATTTTGTTTTCTGACATGATAGGTGTTTGTCTTCTTGTCTGAGCTTTGAGTGATTACAATTAAGTTATGGCCACTCTATCTTTTAGCCCCTTCGAAAGCAAGAAATTGCAAGTAGACACATAGGGACCACTTTGGTGGGAAGGTAACAGTGTTCCGTGTGCCTGCCACATGACCACGGAAACATCTGCAGAAGCAGACAGCACTGGCTCTTCGATTTTGAAACAGGGATGAGCACTGAACCCTAGAGTCAGATACGACTGGATTTTGAGCAAGGGAAACTTTTACCTTTAGCTATGGGGTTTTAAGATTATTTTAACCATTTAGATACTATGCCTCACAAGATCACACCATGGAACTTTGAAGCCAAATTGTAGCCAGCACCAAGGGATTTGTGTGGTAGTAGGGAAATGAGTCCATGAATACTGAATACATGAGTAGAACAGTGCTAAGCAGAAATGTTCACAAAGATGGAATACTAAGTCCCTGTAACATGTAAATCTCTCTTTCCCTCATCCAATATTGTGAGATCTTCTGCACCGAAAAGGTATTAGGGCTTACCCTTGTTTTACTCTATATCAAAATAAAGGGCAAGTAGATTGGAGTTCACCCATCTCTATCATTTGGAAGACATTCTGACTCAATCTAACACTGAATCTGGGGCATTATCTGTGCATTTCCATATCTCTGCTTTTAACCTCCCCACCACCAAAAACATCAATTCCTGCAAGTAGAGGTACAAATAGCTTTGCTGGTGGGAGCTTATGCAGAGTCCTAAATTTATGATCTATTCAAAGCTTTTGTACAATCATACACTCACTCTATCCTAATACTGTAATAATATTTTAGGAATTTAGCAAATTAAGCTGCAAGAACAAAGAAGAATATCTTAGAAAACAAAAATACTATCTAAACAGAAATGCAAGTCCTTCTTTTCTTCCTAGTAAATGTCTCCCTTGCTCAAAGGCCAGTTGTGTCCAAATCTAGGGTGTGGTACTTATCTCCACTCACAGCCAAAGAGCCACATTTTCATAGTCATGTGTCAGGAATGACTAGATGTCAAAGTGTACAAAATGTGGCTCCCTTTCCTGCTGAAGAAGTAGCTATCTACGTGGAATTTCTTGCAGTGGTGGGATTCAATTTTTTTTACTACCTACTCTGTGGGTGTGGTATGGTGGACGTGGCCAGGGGGAAAGTCCTGCATTGCACCTGAATTAGGACTACTTTATTTCAAAACTTGGATGGGTGGGGCCAGCCAGAATTTCTGCTACCAGTTCTGGCGAACTGGGGTGAACCTGCTGACTCCCACCACTGTTTTCTTGCTTTCGAACTGCTAGGTTGGCAGGATCTGTGACAGATGATGGGAGTTCATTCCATCATGCAGCACTCAGGTCGCAAACTGTTGTCCTTCCAGTCATCAAGCTCAACATCTTAACCACTAAGCCACAGCAGCTCTCTTTTCTCCCTACAGCTGCACAAAATAATTTTAATATGCTGCTTATTGTGTTTTTTAATTCTACTTTTTTAGCCTTGTAAGCAGCCTTGAATCCCGTCAAGGAGAGAAAGGTGGCCTATGAATGAGACAAAATAAATATATGAAATAAATTAAATGACTGGAGGAACATCTACAAAGAAACATGCTGTCTTAAAAATCACACACAATGTTTTATGATGATGTCACAGAACCTTAAAAGAAATCATATCTAGTGTCGTTTAAATAACTGTGGCAATGGGGTTGAGAACAATGAAGGAGCAGAATGATGTTAGACACCATTGGCATATAGGGAAACAATATGAACATCTGGCAAGTTGGGCTTTTTGGGTGGGAGGAAGTGTGTAACTGCATTAAATATGCCACTGTCAAACGAAATCCTGAAATAAGAGTTACCTAGAGATATCCCTGCTATTATTCATATGTTAATTGTTTCCACCTTTGAAGTACATATTATAATGATTTCTTGTATTCAGCTTGTTGTAACTCCAAAGAGAAACACACCTTTCATCTTTTCTTTTATAATCCACATTGAGTACCAGTGCTGGATCTGATTCAACTGATATATTAATAATAATCAGAATGCTACGTTTTCATCACATAATTTTAAACGGAAAAGTATGTTTTCTTTACTATCTCCTCCCCACCCCCACCCCCACAATTGCCATCTGGCTTTATCAGGAATTCAATGCCCAAACTGAGAGATGAGAACAAAATCAGTGTGATCACTGTTCATGCAGCATGCAGTGACATTTTAAGTATAAATACCATGATTATTATTTTTTCTAATATTAAACAATATTAGAGTGTTGAAAAATGGTTGTGAAGCATATTAATATTAAATATTATTGCTGGCATTTGTGAAAGGTCAAATGGTGCTCTCATGCAAAGATGGGGGAAAACGTTTGCAATTCAGAAAGTATAATTTCATTTAAAAAGCAAATGTGCTGAATGTTTCTTCAGTTTAACAACACAACTTGGTTTCTTTGGTTTTCTTTGGGCAGAATGAGATGGCCATTTGTCCCATTGTTCGGTCCATTAGGGAGACAGGCTTGTCCACACACACACACACACACACACACACTCCACCAGAGATTCTTCTTCTGTTATATCCAAATCTGAATATGAAACCATGAAGCCATGAAAACTTTCCTGAGAATATAATGTAATGGACTATCATCTGCCTTCCACATCACAGCATGATTCTCATACCCCTGATCCAGTTCCGTGAGTCACTTTCTGGTCCTGAGCCCTTTTGACACACAAAGTCCTCCTGAGCCCCAGGCCAGTCTTGATGAAGCTGCTGTTCTCCATCAAGATGGATCCAAGTGGGATTTAATCCACTTTGGGACCATCATCCTTCCCTGAGGATTTCTGCACCCAAGGCATTTCCTCTGATTCATGGAGAGGCAAAGGAAGTAAGAAGTTTTCGTTTTACAAAAAAACTGTACTATGAAAATGTTGATATGTTGTATCCCTTTGGAAAAAATGAAGGAAAAATTAAAAACTTCCTCCTGGACATGAGATGGGACAGGAGAGAACAAGGACATCTCTCTCTCTCTCTCTCTCTCTCTCTCTCTTTCTCTTTCTCTCTCTCTCTCTCTCTCTCTCTCTCTCTCACACACACACACACACACCATTTTTTCTTCTTAAAAGAGTCAAACCAAAAAAGGTCACTTGAAGAGTGCATGTCATTTAGATGCCTTTGATTAAAATTCCTTTACTTTCTTACAATCATGGCAAAAGGACCTTTTGGCAACTGAAATACCAAATATGTTGAGAGCCAAACCTCCCCACTCCTCTAGTATATGCTATTAATTGCATTTCAGTTATTGATTAAAAGAGAAAGGCAATGTGGTCTGGCACCCACCAAGAAGACCAAGGGCTGATGGAAAATTACAACCCATTTCACATCAAAAATACAAGAAAGGTGATTTCGCAGCTATGGGAGAGTGTGGCTGCATTACCCTCTTACTGCCCTCAAAGAACTTCCTCATGTATTTAAATGTAATTAATTTACTTTTTAGTTAAAAATCCAACAGAGGTAACAATTTGGGAAACAGTGATTTTGGTCCCTCACAATTTTCACCTATTTATGGCTATATTTGGGTCACTGATTCCAAAAATGCTTTCAGTTATGTCCCATCAGCTCTAGTTTTTTAGATATGGCTTATTCACATTAGGCCAATCTAACCATACTGGTTGCATATATAACCAGAGGTGTAACAAGGGTGTAAGCCACCTGGGGCGGAGTGAAATTTTGCCACTGCCCCCCCCAAAAAAAAATTCCACCCACCCAAACTTTGTTTTGCCCACCCAAATATTTTCCCACCCCCAAAAGATTTTTCCACCACCCCTCCCGCCTCCGGGAGCCTTTGATGTGCGCCTGGAGGCAAAAAAATATATATTTTGATTAAAAAATGGGGCAATTTTTTTGGGGGGGGCTTCAAAATGTCACCCCCCTGGAGCATGACAAAATGCCGCCACCCCTGGAGCCCCCCGCCCCGCCCCCTTCCTACGCCCCTGTATATAGCTACTGTACATCACTCACATACAATAAAATACACAAGTTATTTTACATACCGTAAGTCACATTAGGCTCATTAAAGTTTTTCCACTAGGTCACTGAATCCTCATTTCTGTGATTTCCTCCGATGCATTGATCTTGGACATTCACACTGGATGCTCCAACAATAGTCCGCCATCATATGTACATCCTATCGTCCATGATACCATTCTTCCATTAAACTTATTTCCTGGTGAAAACGCTCTCCCTGTTCTTCACTTACATCACCAAGACAATCTGGAAATTGGTCCCAATGACTGTGCAGGTAGTGTACTTTTATGCTCATGTTGCAGCCAAGTGCACAAAAATTAGTGAGCATATTCTCCACTAATTCTTCATAATTAGGAGCCTTGTAGTTTCCAAGGAAATTTTGCACTACCATACTGAATGACAACCACGCAGTGGCCTCAGTATCATTCATAGAGTCTTGAAATTTCTGGTCATTAATGAGTTGGTGGATTTGTGGTCCATCAAATATACCTGCTTTTTTTTCCAGACTCAATGCAGGAATTTTGTTACATATATAGCCAAAACATGCTCCATGTCTATTCAAAGTCTTGATTAACTGCTTCATTAATCCAAGTTTTATATGGAGTGCTGGCAATATAATAGTGTTTCTTTCAACCAAAGGTTCTGTGATGATGTTTTTTTCTCCAACGGTCATGCTTTCTCTAAGAGGCCACTGTCTTCTTACCCAGTGTTGATCTTTAGCTCTAGAGTCCCATAGACATATAAAGCATGGGTTTTTGGTGTAACCCCCTTGTTGTCCTAGAAGAAAATTCACCATCTTGAGATAAACACAGATTAGCCATTGATGAATATGGTATGAGATCTTCTCCAGGACTTTGGCTATTGTAGCTTGATTTTCTCGCATACCAACTGAGTGACCAATTGGGATTGACCTGTATCTGTTGCCATTGTGCAAAAGAACACATTTTAGGCTACGTTTGGAGCCATCTATAAATAACCACCATTCACTTGGTATGTATTTTCTTACACCCAGTTTCATTAAGAGTCCTTCAACATTGGTGCAAAAATCAAACTGGTTTTCTGTTGCGAAGAATGGCAGGAAATCTATTTCCCTTTTGCGATAGAATTTGACTTTTGTTTCTGGCAACAGACAGTGTTTCTCTGCCAATCTGGAAGCTAATAATTCCGACGACTTTTTTGGAAGACTTAGATCTCGAATGAGGTTGTTCAATTCTGCCTGAATAAGCCGGGTACAACTGACAAACGTCCTGCAAATTCTCTGTCTTCTTGCTCAGAAACGCTTTCAGCTGATGCGTCCTCTTCTTCTGATGACTCTGGAAGACTGGCAAAAATAGGTACAGGTATCTCCTCTGAATGTGGAACAGGGCGTTGTGCTGAGGGTAGATCGGGATATATCCAACGTTTTCGGTTATTACAATTGATGCCCTTTACATTCACTGAACAAAAGTAATAGTCATCGCTGTGGTTTCTTTGTTCTCGCCACATCATTGGTACCCCAAATTTCAAGCTCTTCCATTTCCCATTTGACTACTAACGCAGATGCTCTGTGCACATTTTACATACAATGTGAGGTGCCCAAACCTTATCTTCGTCTCCCAGTTTTACTTTAAAATAGGCCAAATAAGCTCTTTTTATAAAGTCAGTTATGGGTTTTCTTTGCTGAATGAATGTGTATTCACCACATATGAAACAAAAACCATCAGGATTATTTATACATATTCTTCTTGATAAAGCCATATTAGTGCCTGTAAAAAAAGAAATAAATGTCAAAATCATACTTAAGGAGAAAAAAACTAGAATGCAGGCCTCCCTGGATGAGTCCATGGAGCAGCTGCGGAGTTGGACTAGTTTCGGGATGCACAGCATCCAGTCTCAACAGTAAAGGAGAGCACAGAGAATGACCAAAAAGGTCAGATTAGTTAAATTACACTTGCAACAACAACAGGAATAGAGCTTGAACAACATCAATAAGTATTATTAAAACAATCAATTTACGAATGGTGAGGCAAATACAAGTGTAGTCATAAGAGCAATGTATAATGACATCATTGATATCTCATGAGCTGCTAGGACAAAATGGATGGCATTTTCAGAATCAGCCGCCCCAAAATGCCCGAAATCAGTTTAAAAATTTTAGGGACAAAGAAATTTTTTTGTTGTTGTTGTTGCCCAGTGTAATCTTTAGCACTTTTGCTATCTCATGCTAAATCAAACAAATAATCCTTCTCCTTTCTTCATGTATGCCTTGTATGGCATGGAATTCCAAGATGTATTCTCCAAATGAGCAAAGCACTTTAATTGTTGTCTCTGAATATAGATTAAAATTTGTTCTATTCCATTTCTTTCCCTTCCTCAGATATCTCATTTTCATGGTAACCAACTATTGTTTATGTTTTGCTGTGAGTGTCCATGTTTGGCACTGATACCATAAGGTGGAGATGATAAGGCTTTGTACGAAGTCTTTCTTTGTGCTGGCCGGTATTGCCTTATGATGTAAGAGTGGAGCTAACTGTCCCAAGCTTTGGTTTGTTCTACTACACCTTATATTAATCTTTTCATCTATTTTGCTATCTTTATTCCTAGGTATCTCAACTCTGCCACATATTTTATACTTGTTCCCTCTATTACAATATTTATGGTATGCTATTTCCTTCCAATTGTTATTACCTTAGTCTTCTCTTTACTGATTCTCATATTATTTATCTTTATGGGAACATCACTCCCATCAAAATCATTTACATGGCAATATATCTTCACATACATATTTTAACTGCATATTTGTAGGAACAGAAACTTTGTTTCAACATATCCTATGAACTAATAAGTTAAAGTCCTTTCATAGCCAGCCATGCTATTGTGTGGTTTTATTCAAGAAAACATTACCACCCTCACTTGTAAACCAATTTTCTCCTATTTCTTCCATATTTTTGTTACCCACAAAACAAATTTAAAGGAGGAAAAAAAAACAAATGAGCTGGATGGGGCTTTCAGATTGTTAGTGCAAGAAGCCTACGTCCATCGTCTATAGGACCCACAAATAACTATTTCCATATTTTTACAGTTTCTTTCTGTTCTATATGTTTGTACAGTGATTGAGAGACATTAGATCAGGGGTCCAAACTATGACCTGTGGGCTGGATCCGCCCTGTGATGCCAAATCATCCAACCTGCGCTCCCCTCACCACTCCTGCAAGTGGAAGTAAAATGTACCTGCACGTATGCATAATATTGCCATAAATGACCCACAGCTGTCATAAATGCATTTACGACAGGTCATTTACAGCAGTGTTATGTGTATGCACGGTCATGTCATGCAAATGCTCAGGCACGTTTTGCTTCCACTTCCGGTAGGAGGAAACACATGACTGGCACACTTAACCACATGACTGGCACGCAGCATGTAAACTTGGGGCATCCCTGCAGTAGATGATGCCATTTTGGGTTATCAAATATTGCTCAAGTTGGAGTTTTACTGAAGAAAGTGTCTTACTGGGCAATTCAACACATCTACTTACCAGGGCATGTCATTGAGTTCAAAAGGGCTTACTCCCAGGTAATAGGATATAGGATTGTAGCCTCTTTTAAAAAGAGAGGATGATGTTCAAAATGTGCAAGCCTAGAACATCCTCAATATAACAGGAAGTGGCCTGAATATTTGTTTTGGATTGTTGGCTCTCATTTGAGATGACTTTGCAGCAAATTAGAAAACCCCTCCCAAGTTATAAAGCAATATTATCTTTATATCAGCACTGTCTTTGTATGATGATAGCCATCTGACAATCATATTGACTTAAGCCTTTTTCCAATTAAAGTTGCTTCCCAATGGTTCAAATGGTTGACCTTGGTTCCAGATATATTTTCTCCTTTATAAGTCAGATAGTAAACTTGTGAAATTATTATAATAGTATAATGCAGCCTTGTAAAGTACCAAGCTGAATGAAGTCTTCCTGTGGCCATTTTTTAAAAATATAGAACAATTCTCATTAGATGAGCTGCCAGAGGTCATTACACTTATTAAAGGAGCCTTCTATTTGAAAGTCCAAATCTGATTTAAAGATTAAAACAAACCAACAGATTTTATGTTCTACAGTTAGCATTTGGAGAACAGACACACAGGTCATTGCTTCATTCAAGTGGAATGTGCTTTAAATCTATATAGAATAATGTTTAATTTTGTCCCTTGACATAAATTAGCAAATGAAGTTTAAGACAAATTGGTGTGCTCTTTGGTCTTCTTTATTGTGGGGTTCCGATCATGAGGAATCTTCGTTACAGTGAGACAATAGACTCCTGGCGAAGCAACATTTGGTCAAGACCAGTAAGATAGCCAGTGCCCATTGGCTTAATCCGGGTTCAAAGGTCCCTTGCCTTTGGTTTGTTTGTGACACATCCAAGTCATAAGACTGTGTATGTATAAGAGGCAAGCATGCAATGTTATAACCATTCAGGCTTTAGATTATGCCTATATTATCCAATCATAGCTATGTATGTGTGAGCCTAATAGCCAATCTGTGATTTTCTATGTAAGCATTTCCTTATACGATTGTAACAATAAAAGGAGGCTCAAACGGTAGTTCGGGTGTGCTCCGCTAGATCGGACTTAGTGTTGTGTATTTCATGAAGCTTCATCCCACCAATTTGGTGCCCCTCCCACACTTTATTGATAAGTAAGTGGCTGCTCAGTATATGTTTATAAGATTGACAGTTGCTCCCTGCCTCTTCCCAACCAGTTGGGTATCTAGTTGAGGAGCCTTAAATCAGGAATTTGATATCTCATTTTGCCACAGGGAGTTGAGGCTATGTGTCCTTGGGCATGTTACACATTCTTAGAAAGCTGGTGAAACATTTTTCAGAATCCTGCAGCTCAAAAACCCTAGAAAGGATTGATCAAAGTTGGAGTCAACTTGATGCCATGTAATTATTTTTACTCCTCCAAAGTCAGTACAAAACAAGTTTTAGAAAGCTTGTAGTAAGCTGTTAAATGGGGATTATTTGCAGTTGGCTTTATTATTCACAAGATATGCAAGGTTGATGGGATACATTTTGAATCCCTGTTAGTTTTTATCTGCCTAATTTGAAACCATTGAGAAAAGTGAAAGTGAATTGACCAGAGGTTCATTCCAGCCCATAAAGAAACTCTGTTTGGCCTGGTTCCTGTGGAAGTCCTTCACTCAAAACCATACTCCTGGAACTAGAAGAATCATTCCCCATGCTTGCTGGGGCATTCTGGGACCTGTGATTCTAATCACCTCCAGCTTGATGCTCATTTTCTACTCAATTAACTCTACTCTAAATGGAGCTGTGGTTATAAATCCACAAATAGTTGTTTATGCATGGATACAGTTCATGACTAACTTTATGCCAGCTGGTCAGGCAAATTATCTGTATGAATTTTAAGAGAACACATAAAAATTCTATAAAATATATCTCATGTTTCATCGAATCTCATTCTTTGCATTTTGACCTACTCTCCAAAAAGTACTTTCAAACTGGGTGAACTATTCTTACGAATACAGGTATTGTTCAAACTTTATACAAAAGATAAGTGGAGTATTTTAACAATGAGGGCTTATGCTAGTTCCATATGAAAGCCAGAAAAAAAATGTGCTCGATCAGATAGACACAATGGCAACCAAGATCTCAATGTGAAAAGATACAATGGAATACAAAACATCTATACTTTGTATAACTTCTTTTGCTCTTCACTTAATGTGTTATGGACACTTATATTCTAAAGATGATACACCACGGTGTGGAATAAGGCTGCAACCATCAATGTCTTGTAGATCTATATTGAAATATTTTCTTCCACATCTGACATTTCACTACTAATACTGGAAGGAAAATCATTTCCAAATATTATACTCTGTGACTTAATAACAGGACAAGTATCATCACTAGAAGACAATTTTAGCTCAAGCAGATTCTGAAGAGTGCTTGAGTCCAGGATTCTGAAGAATTGCTGGCTTTGACGAGATTTTTCTTTTTCAAATCCTCTGTTTTTATGTCGTGCTTAGGACAAAACTGCAGTTCCAAGAGTTGGCTGGTATCTTTCATTGTTGATAGTTCTTACTGCAGATGGAAATTGTTCTTTAGGGACTTTTCAGACATTACCTAATTTATGTGAACCTTCCCAGGGAAAACATTTTGTGGGGATGCAAACAGGCTCCAGAGGAGGTCTCTCTGGTCCTCTTTCTATTGTCTTTTAGTAAACCAGCAAATGACTTTTTATTCTGGCAGGCAGGTAGTGATTGATGAGACAGGGCCTTTAATGGGTAGATCCTGTGTTTTCCCTACTGTTTTCCTTTAATTGGTATTTTTATCTGTACATCCCCAATTGTCCTTGTTATAAGCCAGATGATGTCTCAGTTTTGGGAGAAATAAAGGCTATCAAACATGTCCATTTCCTTGAAAACCCATGTCAACCCTCTCTATCTGATCATAGTCTGATCTGAAGAAATTGAAACTGGATAAGAATGACCTGCATAATAGATGGTATTGTTACTGAACAGGCATATTAGGAGCATCTCCAATCATATCTTCAAGGAGAAGGAATGTAGCCAGAGGGAAATTGGCAAGAGGTTTGCTCCAGGTTAAAACATATATAGCTCATATACAACATTGTGGGCTGTTAACATTTTTGCAGAGTAAGGTCTCCACACTAATAGTCATAGTTACACCTGCACAGTTGCCATGTGATCTTCTAAATAAGTATTCTGGCAGGTGAGATGCACCTGAGTATGTTAAAAAAATAAATCAATTCAATGGTGTTTCCTCAGAGAAACAGGATATCAGAATCTATTGAGTTACCAGCAACACAGTGGTGGGCTGTCAAAACTTTTACTACTACACTTTGTGTGGAGCCAACGTTGTGGGCGGAGTCAATGTCATGATGTCATGGGTGGAGCCAACATCATGATGTCATGGACGGAGCCGATGTCATGATGTCACGATATTGTGGGTGGAGCCAAAGTAAAAATAAAAATACAGTACACATAAAAATAGAAATAAAAAACACATTAAAATACAAATTAAAATAGACATTAAATATACATAAAAACATAACAATACAAATTCAAATAAACATTAAATACAGATAAAAACACACTACATAAAAACACATATACCTCAACCCAACCAACCACCTACCCACCCCAAACACTAACCCTAGTCAGTCACTTACCCTGGGGTCGGGGAGCAGCAGGTAGGCAGCAACAGCAGCAGTGTGGCATGGGCTAGCTGGCCCCGGCCCAGCAGCACAGCCTGGCCCGGCAGTGCGGCCTGGCCCGGCCTGGCCCAGCCCGGCGGTGGACCAAGGAAAGGCCACTTCTGCCACTACACTTCCAAAGAACTAGCTGCTGCGCCCTTTCCAGGCAACCGAAAATGGCTGCTCAGAAGTGTGCATGTGTCAAAATACCATCCAACACATACACACTTCTATTTTTCAGTATTCATGCGTCAAATTGTGTTTTGATACATCCGCACTTCTGAGCAGCCATTTTGGGCTTCTCGGAAGAGCCATTTGGAGGGCGGCTGGAGAGGCAACCGAACCGGTTGCCCAGGGGTTTATTCCCCCCCTCCAGCGATCCCCTCTGGATTTCTGCTACCGGCTCAGCTAAACTGGTCCAAACCTGTAGTAACCCACCACTGCAGCAACGTGAAATTTGAACTAGGAATTTTCTGAGGAGACTGCTGGGGGCCACAGGATTGCTCTGAACATTACTACTGTCAGGATGACTTTACCAGTGTTGTTCATCTTCAGAAATCAAACACTTCCCTGCACAATCTTGTGGCTACAACAGCTTCCCCAAAATGAAAGGAATTCCAAGAAGATGTTGTGACCTTTTCTTTTAAGTTATCATCAGTACATGAAGTAATTTCTAGAGCAAGAATATACCCCATTGGGTGAGAAGTGGTTAACTGGTTTAAAAGGGGAGTCAGATTCTCAACTTGACTGCTGACACTGGAGTTATCAACATTTAGGCTGCCATTTGCTATGTAAAGTTTGGTATCATTTTTGCTGCTGGCAGCACAGGGGAAATGGTGCAGCAATACTGGGCTATTTCCTGGCATTTCAAATTATGGATGCCAAAAAACAATACATCCCATTCATAAATCAGAAATTCCAACAGCAGCTTCCCTCGTGTAGAACTACCTAGTGCTAAAGGATCTGACAAAATGGTCAATGCTATGGTTTCTGGGTCAAGGCAGAACAGCTGGGATGTTTCTGCAGTCCCTCTTGGTAAAAATATTTTTGAGGGCTATTTGAACTTAATGAAATTGTGAAACTTGGTGACGTAAAATTGGGAGTCATTGTAACATATCCATGGGAGCAAAAGGCTTTCAGGTAAACCAAAATTGTCATGCCACTGTATACAATGCAGAAGCGATCTTCTAATTTCCAGGCCTTTGTGACACAAAAAGTGGGAGCTGGAGGTAAGTAAAGGATGGAACTTGAAACCAAAGTCAAAGCCATCAATTCTGTGTAAAAACAGGGAGAGTGATTAAATTAGGGGTGGAGGGGGAAGTCAATCCATTTAAAATTTGATGTAGTAGAAGAGCCTTACACATACAAAAGAACACGTGAAAAACAAAGAGGTGGTTGCCCAATGGAGTAAAGTCTGAACTCTCACTAGAACAACAATGAATAAATTGGGGCTACTCTGTCATGCACCGCCAATGTTTGTTGGACCTTGTTGGACTCTCCCTCGGCCAGCTGTCCTTGGAGGAAGAGAAACCTGGGGGCCTTGGGCGGCGATAGAGGATTTTGTATTGGGGGGGGGGGTCTTTGGTGGGATATTGTTTCTTTTGTATATTATGGAAGCCGCCTAGAGTCAGGTTCGCCTGAGCAAGGTGGGGTATAAATTTGAAGAAGAATAAATAAAAATCTTCTTCCATGTCTAGGCCAGATGTGAAACTTCCAAAATGAAGCCCCCTTTTGATGAGTTCATTCCACAGTTCCTTTCGCCTCATTGAGTGTGAGAAATATCAGTTGGCAAAAGGTGGTCATTGCCTAGAGTATGTCTGATTGTGGTTCAAAAATACTAGAAATGTTTAGGAGGCTCTTTCTGTGTATCCCAAGCAATTATAATTAATATATAGAAATGATCAGAAAAGGCAATGCTGGGGGAAATGGTGTGGGAGCAGCAGGAAAAAAGGAAGAACTAACATGAGATATGTTGACTCAAAATAGAAATTAATGAAACTTAATTTGCAAGACCTGAGCAGGACATGCTGGAAAAGAAAATATTGCTAGGAAGAGAGAATAATCTAACATGAGATCATGTTGGTTTGCAAGATCTGAGGAGAACTGTCATTAGTCCATATAGTCCCCACATATCAGAAGTGACTTGGCGGCACATAGTTTCTCCGCTAATATCAGCTAAGATCTTCCCAAGCTGCAAAACAAAAAGCAATCATTCCACAGCTGGAATACGTGAGCTTCTGAGTATACGTTCTATATCCTTTTTATGTTTGGCAAGGTTAAAAATTAAGATTGCCCCAGATGTAGAATTTATTTTCCCTTTGAAAACTTATTTGAGGAGACTGGTCACAGAAATTCTAAAACAGAAAACAGTTGGTATGTATTCTAATGTAAAGGGAAAGTGTCATCTTTATCATCAGGAAGTTGTTTTGTTGGTATGGACTCTTGTATTGAACATATGGATTTTTTTTTTAATGATTTGTGTTTTTGGAGAAATGTTTTATGATGTTTTCTTTTCTTTATAATGTTGTATTTGTGATGTTATCCTGTTATGGGAGCCACCCAGAGCTGAGCAATTGAGGGGGCAGCATATAAATGTGGATATAAAATAAAATAAATCACGGAGCCATCTCCTTTGGCATGTATGAAATGAGACATGCAGGATTTAATACCGGGACTGCAATGGACTGCCACAGCCTTGAACATATTAAAAAAGTGTACCTTCACAGACAGTCCATTTGGCATGGCCTCTTCTGCCTCCATGACCATTGGGAATCAGAATAGTGAAGTGGTTCCTCCTCCACTCATTTTGCCATTGGGCCCAATATGATGGTTTTCAATGGCATTCCCTCCACTGTTGGGGCCTTCTCCCCATGTAACAGGGCTCATCCGCCTGCAGCCATTGGCCCCTTTAAGGAATCAGGTAATTTACTGCCACCCAACACTTGGTGTTGAGTCACTGGATGTACGTCTACTCCATTACTGTTGCGAGATGCCTGGCCAGCTCCTAAAGGGAGATAATGTAAGGGGGAATGATTTGAATGTGTCTGACAAAATAATGTGCTAATTCCCTAAGGATTCATGCAAAATGTACCTCTTTCCCTAGGACAGTCATTCAATTACTTTCTTTACATTAATGTTTAAAGAAAACGTGTCTTTTCAGTCCATTTCTGTGATGTTTCTTTCTACCTAATTCTTTCCCCCATCCACAAATTTATACAAATGTTTAATTTTACAAAACTTCTGCTGCTAAGTCTGTTGCACCCATGCTCAGAATTATAAAAAATGTAGCTGTTTCCCCCCTTTACATGTCCTTTTCTGAGGATCAATATTTTAGTCCCTGCAGCACCTGGAATCCTTTGGGAATAAATGGGTGGGGGCAACCCTTCCATTTCAAGGTCACAATGATTGGTCTTTTCATTTTATTTGAACTTTTATAAACTCTAGAGCTGTTGAGATCAATTCTTTATGAATGATGGGTGAAACCCTATTGTCCAAACTTTCTCAACTTTGACACAGAACAAGGGCAGACTGTATAAATATTTGTTTGTGCTTTCTCCATTTTTAGAACTGTCTTGTCAAATATTGATTTGAGCTGCTGCAAGTTGCTTGAACCATTAAGCTGGAACCATTTACTTCAAGCAGTGGCCTCTCAAAATATTCATGGAATCATCTAGGAGCCCATTTCTTCTTCTGGCAGGTTTGGACAAAAGGGTTCGTCTCCTAGTTCTGCTTTCTGGTAAGCAGCAAATGGGAAAGAAAAAAAAGTGTGTGTGTGTGTGTGTTTGTGTGTGTGTGTGTGCTTCTTGTCAAATATGTTCTTTTATTGATAACTTTGCAATCTGAGGAATGCACTGATTTTCAGTCACAAACTTTGGCTTATGCTTAGTCTCTGAGGTACATACTTAGATTTCCTTCTCATGCTATACAGAATATAGGGCAACAAAGTTCCTCATTGCTTCTGCAGCAATAAAGTTTTACTGGACAAGGGTGCTAACTTGGTGCCACCCAACTCTCCTCCTTTCTCATTTGGGCTTTCTCATTTGGAATTAGTCTGAGAGGTAAAGGTAAAGGTTTCTCTTACCCAAAAGCCAGTCGTATCCAACTCTAGGGTTCAGTGCTCATCTCTGTTTCAAAGCCAAAGAGCCAGCACTGTCTGCTTCTGCAGATGTTTTTGTGGCCGTGTGGCAGACATGACTAGACACCAGCACACATGGAACGCTATTTACCTCCCCACCGAAGTAGTCCCTATTTATTTACTTGCAATTTCTTGCTTTCGAACTACTAGATTGGCAGGAGCTGGGACAAAGACAGGAGCTCATTCCGTCCTGCAGTACTCAGGAATCGAACTGCTGACCTGCTGCCTTCCAGTCAGCATCTTAGCCACTTGAGCCACTGCAGTCATATGCCAGTAAAAAATATTTTAAAGAAAAAACTCAATGTAGTTAAATTTTCAGATATCCTTAGGCACTTTTTGGCAATGTATTCATCCTTGCACAAAAGACATCATCAATTAATTTACTTTCCAATGCAACTGGGAGCAGTTTAGCAAGCCTTTTTAAGAATAAATGGGTAACAAAATTCAACCTCTGTGGCAGTCTAATTTACACATCTTTTACCAAAAAAACCAACAACACACCCACCTCCCAACAAATAAAATCTTTGAAGTGAGTAAAAAATAATTTATTTAGCTTTAAATGCTTTATCATAGCAGAGCTGTGAGTTAGGTTAAATGGGAGTAAGTTACTGAGTAAATAAGGATAAATTTGAAATTACTGACAACATTGCTCAAAAGCTAATGGAACAAGTAAATATAATTACAGGTTGTAGAAGGTCAGGCTGAAAGGAATATGGAAAGGGAGACAGTGGGCGGACTATTCATTTCTCCACCTTTTTATTTCTAGAGTACATAATTTATTTTTCAGTAAGTCTCATTATTTTCAGGTATCAAAGCACAATATGGAAAACATTTATAAGTAGATAAACATGTCAGATTTATTATTTTTGGGAAGATGAGAAACTTAAGAGATACTTTTATAAATACAGGGAAATTCAATAATAGATGAGATGAGGAAATTGTTGCTGGACTGTATAATTTCACAGAAAAGTGTTATGAAATGTCGTGCCAGCAGACTGTGCTAATATTCTTTTTCTGTATATAGGAAGACTTAGCTGGGGGCAGGGAGGAAAAAAATCTTTGAATATAGAAATGACACCACCATCATGTGAAGTATGAACTCATACAATCCAGAGCAGTTTTGTTCTCTGTTGTAGGTCTATACAAAGACTCAGTTACAAAGACTTGTTCATTAGGTGTCTTCAGAAAGCAGTTAAAAAATAGATTGAGCCAGATATAGTATCTCCTCTCTCTTTTTGGCTTATGAGAATATGGAACAAAACAGATCTCCACCATCCCTAAGGCATACTAGCCATCCCAAGAGATCATGCAGTTTTGTTTCAGCAGTATTGAAGTTAAAACATTACCACAAAGGAGAAGTGCCATAGGAAAAGGAGAAGGAAAACTGAACCACCAGTCAACTGCTGCACTAAGACCCAGGACAGGTTTTAGAGTGATGTCACTGGAGTCTATGTATATTCCTTGCAGCTGCTCAGGCAGCCTTGTTGCATTTATGGAGTATGTAGGGAAGCTCTGTCACTTTTAAGTATTCTAGAATTTTCTTTAAGCAGGAATCTGGACCGCATGTGGTGGGGCCCACCCCTTCAAGGATCACATTCTTAGTCTTCTGTTGTATAAATTGGAAAGGAAAGTTGTTAATACTGGATGAGCAGGATGAACTGGATGAACCATACACAACAGGAATTCTCCAAGCTATACTATGTCAGAGCAAACTATAGGTCAAAATCCTGTTGGAGGAAAGTTCTGCTATACTAGCCAGTTGATGTCATCATCCAGAAAAGAGAATATTGTATTTAAATGAATTTCAGTTTCCAAGGGTCCTTTTTGCCGTTGGAAATAATTTAAGAGCCTCGGGATGGGGTTGGGATTTCAACAGTCAAAAATCAATTCCAGTTTATTGCTGCAATTCAGATCCTGCCAGTGGTAATCTGCTAATGTTTTTTTGGCTATTGAGGGCTCTTCTCCACATACTGATGGTCCAGAATTCTTTTTCGGGGCAAAAGGGAGCCTTAGGAAACCACAGAACCTGAATAAATTTGAGTATGAAGTATTTAATTTGTTTAAAGAAAGTATTATTGAGTGCAAATAATAACATCCTCCATTTTGCACAGTGTAATTTTATGCAAGAGGATTTTGTCCACTCTCTCATGTTCAAATAAGACTCAATTGCTAGTTTTGTTGGTTTCTGTAGACCGGATTGCAGAGGTGTGGTGCTACGAGGGGCTTCTGTAATGAATCAAAATGGGGCCTTTGCTTTAGTCAGTTAAAGTAGTTATTGAGTTCTTTGTTCCCAGAGGAAGAGGGGAAGGAAGTCTGCCAGGTGTTGATTAGTTTACTTTTGAAAATTGTCAAAACAGGCTGAAATTGTGCGAATGGAATTAGGAATGATGGGCATTGTATGCTGCAATTTTATTGTTTAATATCCAGGATGAGGTGGGATGAGAGATGAAAAATGGGTTTTGTTGTACTGGAATGTGAGGAAGAGGTGCCATGATCATGATTATGATGGCTATGTGTCACATGTGCTTATCCGTAGAGGAGGAAGAAGCGTACTTCTACCTGCATGTGAGTAAACAGTAGAAAGATATAGTCAAATATGTTCTTGGCTAGGCCAGGAAATTATAGCTAGATATGCCTTTCTTGTTTTATCCTGGAAAAGAGGGAAAGTAAAAATGTTCCTTTTTATTTTTGTACTTGCTTTTTAGTAATTCTGAAACTTGAAGCTATTTATTTTAAATAAAAGCTATTGTGAAACAGAAGACATTGTACTTATTATATAGAGCATAAGCTGATGGGAGGTTTCCTGTTCCTTTATTTATTTGCTACCTTTTTCTAACTAAGGTGCATATGGCATGTTCTACCTGATGTAACTGGTTTATAAGGATAAACAGTCAGTGATTGAAACCTATCATAGATTTATCTAGCCTGGAGCAAGACCACTGGTACTCCGAAGCAGCAAAAAGGTTTATGTGAGCTTCCTGAATGGGTACAGGTAACTGAAGGTGGAATGAAACCTATGATAGTTATAATGGGGTATGTTACCCTTACAGCTTCACTTCATACAACAAAATGAGGGGTGATCCTGGATGTATAATATGTAATCTAAAACAGAAGCCTTTTCTGGAAAACCATGAATTTAAAATCTCAGTTAAGGCCACCTTTGTACAATGAAATACTACAAAATATGGTCTCTATGTTGAAATTTCAATCCCTGTGAAGTTTGCAAAGACTGACTGGTGCTTTGGAAATATTGTAGCAAACGTCGCAGTCCGATAACTGATTAGGGCAGTGATGGCGAACCTTGGCACTCCATGTGTTCTTGGACTTCAATTCCCAGAAGCCCAAGTCAGCACTCCTGCTGATGAGGGCTTCTGGGAATTGAAGTCCAAGAAAACCTGGAGTGCCAAGGTTTACCATCACTGGATTAGGGAGTTTGAGAAGTCTGTAAGGCTTGCTATTTGAAATGAGAGAAAAACAGATGGAGTGGGACACCTGCATTAATAAATACAGGAAAATGTTAAGAGCTAGATTAGCATCACAGCTTAGATTTTGATCCTGCATCTATTCACTTTCAAGTAAGCCTTGCTAAAGTGAGTATCACTTCCCAAAAAAAAAAAACCAAAAAAAAAACATTCATAATATTATGCTGCTATTGTATTGCAACAGTTTTCATTCTCCCCCCATTCTCCCCTTCTTTTAGTGACCTCTTCAGTAGCAGTTTTACCATTGCTTAATATGGAATGGAATTTTCCTTCATTTTATTATAAGGAATTATCTTATATGTGAATACTTTGTGATATACAATGCCGTGCAGAGGTCTTAGGCCAGCACCAGCTGGTTTGGGAATTATGCCCACTCATTGAATCTACTGTATAAAATAATGTTGTCTACAAAAAAAAGCTATGTGACATTTACATTGAAATTTGCATGGTGTGGATGTTTTCAGCATTTCTAGAATGTGCAGACTGCCTACAGTGACTATGCATTATGATTCATAATAGACTGTTTCAGAAGAATGAATTCTCCATGGTGCTGTGATGGACAAGAAGCTTACATGTAGGAAAACCTATGTTTGTATAAGAATATCTTGACTTTACAGCTGTGATGCTAATCTAGCTCTTAACGTTTTCCTTACAATAGTCTATTATTCCTTCTTCATCATGTAATATATTACCTATTAAATTGCTGTTGGTAAGAGGTGAAATAAACAAGTAAAAAGGAAAAAAGCTGATTTCACCCATGTAGGATAAAATATCATACAACTATGAAAACAGATATGAGAGTTAATTAAAATGAACCAGTTTCCTGAACTTTTGAAAAGTACTGTTAACCATAAAGTTTTAACCAAAATGGAAATTTTTAATGGTGAGATGACACATTTTCAACTCCCTTTAAGTATCACTCCATCCCAGCTAAACAGTTTACAAAAGGCTAAAAACAAAGCAAAGCTTCTAACTCTGCTAGTCTGAGAAACAAGGGAATAATTCTTACTTGGCTCCAAAGCAACAAGCCAGTCCTTCGCTGTAACTTTTAGGTTGGTGAATTTGGCAATGAGACCATGAGAAACTTGTGGTCTGGCATGAAACAACCTATACTTGATTTTTGCACCTACATTCCACTTCCATCAGTATAAAGAGGAGCATGTATATTATCTTACAGATTTGTTGTGCTGCTTTTACATCCCTTTGTACCCAAGCCTGCCTGGTCTTGAATTGTCTTCAAACATTTTTGAAATAATCAAATGCTGCAACTATGTCTAAGGATAAGTACATCTAACCGATTAAGCCTCTTCTTATATAGGTTTGTTGTTATTATGTAACATTACCCCTACAACTTATGGTGACCATGCAAATGACAGATCTCCAAAATGTCCTGTTCCCAACAGCCTTGCTCTGCTCTTGCAAACTCAAGGTTTTGGTTTCTGTTAGGAAATCATGCGTCCCATGAATGGTCTTCCACTTTTCCGGTGCCTTCCACATTCCCCTTTATTATTGTCTTTTCCAGAGTCATGTCTTCTCATGAAGTCTCCAAAGTAGGACAGTCTTCACTTCATTATGATTTGATCCAAGACCCACTTATTTGTTTTTTCTGCAAGGTATCTACAAAGCTCTCCTTCTGCACCGAATATTAAACAAAACTTTTTTCCCCTGTCAGTTTTCTTTACTGTCCATCTTTTACATCCAAACATGGTGATCAATATTATAATAGTGTGGCTTTTCTTGGTCTTGTATAGATACTTGGCTTATTTCCTGAGTAAACAGATGACTTCATAGGAAAATAGCAAGAATGAAAACTTCAGATGATCAGAAATAACCTGTTAGTGTGATATGATGCAAACTGGCAACACACCAAAGAAGCTCAACAAAATTTGCCCTTCTGGTGTGTTATAGATGTACTGCTATCATGATGCTAGTTAAATGAAGCATCATTTAGTAGTACAGACCCTGTCAAACCTACTTATCCAGTGATAAATACTTGAAAGATAGTCATAAAGAAGAGATCTGTTCTTCATTATCCCAGAGTTCATAATAATGGGCTCAAGTTACAGGAAGCCAGATACAGGCTGACTTTCAGGATAAATCATCTTAACTATTAGAGCAGTACAATAATGAAACCAATTATTTCAGGAGGTGGTGATCACTCTAAAACTGGAGGCATTCAAGAGAAAATTGGTCAACCATCTTGCCATATCTGCTTTGATTTTGATTCCTGCATTCAGCACTGGGTTTGACTTGATGGTCTCACTGGCCCCTTTCAACTCAGTTATTCTATGAATCTATTATTTGCAGCCATCATTGCTTTTTTTTATTCATATGTAAGAGGACAATATAAGCAGTGAATAAAAGAAACATTCTAACAAATGAGCATTTTCTCTGAGATAGTTCTCTCTATGACTGTAGTCATAGGAACTCAGGATGTTTGCCTCATAGCAAACCAGACCTTTAGCCTACCCAGCCCAGCATGGAAGCTATTAAATGAGTGCTGTTCTCTGTGATTTCAGGCATGATTTTTCCCATCCTTGAAAAGCTAATTCCTTGGCCAGCCTTTATGAAAAGTCAATGGGGAGCTTCCCAGTATATCTCCTTAAATTAATAGCTGCCACCATTTTCCCTCCTCCATTCAAAATGATGGAAACCCTGTTACAGATAGGAGGACTACTGTTGTGGGGTCTGTCTCCTTCTCTAGTTCTGGTAATAAGCAGAGGAAAGTAGAAAGAACCCCAAGCCTAATGGCTTATTTTCTTATTGCTTAACTGGGAAACCCTCTGGTATGTGAATCAATCTGATGGGCAGTGGACAGGCCGGGACTCCTTGCTCATGGTCACACATGCCTTGGTCACCTCCAGACTTGATTATTGTAATGCGCTCTACACGGGGCTGCCCTTGGTGACCATTCGGAGACTACAGCTGGTCCAGATTGCGGATGCACAAGTAGTGGTGGGATGCTGGCGTTATGCCTGTGCTTCACCGCTGCTGAAGGAGCTGCACTGGCTCCCAGTTTGCTTCAGGGTGCAATTCAAGGTGCTCGTTATTACCTTTAAAGCCCTACATGGCAGTGGACCAGGATACTTAAGAGACCGCATCATCCCAAGGACATCTGCCCGTCCCACTAGAGTGGACAGAAGGGGCTCTCTGGTTGTGCCATCAGCCAGAGAGGTGCACCTCACTGGCACAAGAAGGAGGGCCTTCTCGGTGTCTGCTCCGGCCCTCTGGAACCTCCTCCCAATAAAACTATGCCTGCAGATGGAGTTGCTGCCCTCTAGAAAAGGAGTGAAAACCTGGTTGGCAGGTTTGGTCAGGGGAGTGGATGGTTCAATTTTCCCAGCCAGTTGGTTGGTTTGACCCCAGTATGTCTATGTTACAATTTCTAGCTTTTAATACTAAGTTTTTTTAAAAAGTTTTTAAAGTTTTTTAATTCTTTTAAATGGTTTTATAATTGTTGTAAATCACCCTGGGTCCCTTTTGGGAGAAGGGTGATAAACAAATTTAAATAAATAAATAAATAAATAAAAATTATATCTAACAAGGAAAAAAACTTTTTTTAACAGTATATAGAAGAGAATTGCAGTGCATTTAAAGAAAGAAGTTGGAGCAAGGTAGAAAAGTCATACCGACATTGCTTTGGCACAAAGCTTAAGAATGCAAAAATAGTACAAGAAAGTATGTTCAAGCAGGTTTGGATTAGGAACATAGCCAGAATATAATCACAGACACACCAAAATAGAGAGGGTTATCTTGATTTTTCCCTCCACCCTCCCAATGTTTGGCAATGTTTGGAGTTAGGGTGTCTGAGTGATGACCCCCCAAATCACTCAGTGAATTTTCCCAAAACAGCTTGTGCTGGCCTAAAACTTTTGCACAATACTGTATATCACAAAATATTCACCTAGTACAGGGGTCAGCAAACTTTAGTTCCCAGAATCCCTGATCAGCAGGTGCACTGACTTGGGTTTTTGGTAATTGAAGTCCAAGAACACCTGGACAGCCAGGATTGCTCACCTCTGACCTAGAAGATAATTCCTTATAACAAAATGAATGAAAATTCAATTCCATATAGAGCAGTGGTGCCCAACCTTTTTTTCAAGTGGGCCAATCCCACCCCTAGCACACAGCTGCGGGAGCTGGAGGTAGATTGCTCCCAGTGCCTAGCATTTTGACGTCATCAGCGGCTGCGATCGTGCCTGTTTGGAGACTCTTTCCATATCTTCCACTACTTTGTTTTGAAGCTACAGGCTGTGCTGGGAATGTGGGCTTTGTTTTTTGGCTTTTTGGATATCCATCGGTGGCCCTGCACCAGGGGAAAGCAAGCCAATCTGCAGCTTCCAGCTGTCGTGCTGGTGATGCAAGTAGTGTTGCGCTAGTGGCATGTCCAAACAGGAATGTCTAGAAGTGCCCGGGTTCTCACTGTGGGCCTGATTAATGAGATGTGTGGGCCTAATTGGGCCCATGGGGTGTAGTTTGGGCGCCCCTGATATAGAGCAATAGTAAAATTGCCACTGAAAAAGTCATGCAAACTTTTACTCTCTCTCCCACATTAGAAAAAAGGGGGAGAAAAAGAATCCTATTCACCATATCAATAATCCTTATACATCATGAAATAACATAACAAATTGGAGCTAGGTCAGTGTGTGGCTTTTAAAATTGAACTCTCATGAGAATCTACTCTAGGCTTTATCAACCTTTCTGGGGCGGGAGCCGGAGCACTCCCCTCGGAATGACTGTTTGGGCCAGTCACATATTTCTGCATGAGATCTTGTGAGATTTTGGTAAGGTGAAATTTCAGTGTGATCTCATGAGATTTCAGTGAGTTCTACTGAGATTTCTGCAGGATTTTGGCAAAAATCTCATGATAACTCACCAAAATGTCATGAGATCTCAACAGAATCTCATGAGATCTCACTGAAATATCATGAGATCTCACTGAAATATCATCTCATGAAAAACACACATTTTTGCTGGGTTTTGGTGATTCCAGGTGACAGCTGCAGGAATGAAGATAATGTCAGGGGCTGGATAAAAAGGCTTTAGGGGCCAAGTCTGGCCTGCCAGCCTTAGATTGAGAATGCCTGATCTACGGTGTATTTATTTATTTATTTGATTTATATTGCCGCCTAACTCAAAAGACTCTGGGTGGTGCACAAACAAAATCGATCATAATTTTAGAACTATAAAACCTCTAGAAAAAACCATTAAAACTCATACCAAAAAATTAGCTCAACCCATACCGGTTAAAAGAGAGAGAACATTCCTCCTAAATTAGCCAGCAGGCCGGGGTCAGCACACCATTGGTGCTTCACACCTGCTGTGCCATCCAGGTTTTCATGCCCTTCCTAAAGGGCAGCAACTCCACCTGGAGACACAACTCAATTGGCAGAAGGTTCCATAAGGCTGGAGCAGACACTGAGAAGGCCCTCCTTCTAGTGCTAGAGAGGCACACCTCCCTAGCAGGTAGAACAATTAGAGAGCCTCTCCAGTCTGCTCTGATGGGACGGACAGATGATCTTGAGGTAACACAGTCTCTTAAGGATCCTATCATGTAGGGCTTTAAAGGTAATAAAGGTGTATATGCAGAGAATTTCTTGGTGTTGTTACTTACAACAACTTAGATCCTCCCATGCAATGTAACCTATCTGGCATCAAGATATCCCCAATGGTTTTGGTCTTGGGAAAATGCTTTGGCATCCTCCCTTGTCATTTTCAGGGTCTTTACATCTGTTGTTAAAGTTCTTTGCCATGTATTTTGATGGTGTCTTTGTTGTTGTTTGGTAATAGGAATGGTCCAACTTATTGCCACCTTGGGGATCCTGTTTTACATCATAAAAAATATGGCCAGACATTTGAAGTCCTTTTTGTGCAACGGCCGTTGGGCGGGGAGAACAAGGACCACCTGCCCCACCCGGGCGGCTGCCTACATAAGAACTTTGCCGCTGTCGGCATGCCGAGACTTTCCTTTGCTAATGCTCCTGGGACCCGCTTTCATGTCGATCTTAAGAGGCAGTCATGGCAGGACTCATTCCTTGGCCGAGAGCGTGGACTCTTCTCTTGGCGCCCCTGAGCTGTCCCGGCCTCGCTGTTAAGGAGCAGGAACACCGGACTCTTCTCCCGGCCGGTTCTGACCTCGAGATAATGGAGCCTAACTGTCGGTGGGGCGGCTGGCATAAGAACTCCGCTCCGCTCCCACCTTCATCAGCACTGGACTCTTCTCTCTGCTGGATACTCCGGCCTTGAGAGAATGGAGCACAGCTGTGTGGCATCCGCTTGGTAGTAAGAATGTATTATACTATGTTACATTGTGCTGATATTATGCTGTTGTGATATTTTGATACTTTGTTCTTTGGTTCTAGACCCATTTGACTGTTTTGTAGTGATAGTTGTATTTGACTGTAATGCATTATGTTATTACGTGATTATATAATATTGTATATTTATTTTGTGGTACTGCATTTTAGGATATTGTATTGAACTGTACTGTATTGAACTGTTGTATTTGATTGTATATTGTGAGCCGCCCTGAGTTGGTTTTCACCAAGTAGGGCGGCATATAAATCGAATCAATCAATCAATCAAATCAATCAATAACTTACATGTTCCACTCCTTCGAAGCAGTTCCTCATTGGTAATATGGTTTTTAAAAAATGAATCTTTACAATTCAGCAGATGGCATGCAGTCTCTTGTTGATATTTGCTGATGCATTCCAGGTCTTGAAGGCATTATTGGGAGGTGAACAAACAGACTTTAATTTTCAGTGATATAGATGGCAAGGATCAGATCTTATTCATTTTACGGAAAACAGCTATTGCTTTTCCAAGACAGCATTTAATGCCTACTTCTGAATCTCCATTTTGGGTGATCACACTGCCTAAGCAAGTAAACTTCTCCACTTTCTGTAGCTGCTGTGACCAGGTGGAGTTCACATACATAACCTTCAATTTCTCAGCATTAATCCTAAAGCCAATTTTATTCACTTCTCTATCCAGGGTGTTTGTTGCCTGTTGTAGTTCCACTCATCTTTCTCAAGCAAAGTGATGTCATCTGTAAAATCTAGGTCACCAATGCAAGCTTGATCAGACCAAAGAAGGCTAGTTCCAGTGTTTGCTGTTGTTAAATTCCAAATATGTCATGCTAATCTGCTGTGAATAAAATGAGCATTGTTTAACTTCAAGAAGACAGGTGTTTCATCCATTCCAGGAAATCTAAAGTCAATATATGTTTTTTTCATTGAATCCCATGGGATAAATAATTTTACCTCTTGTTCTTGTAAGGTCAGATGACCATCTATGAAAGCCACAGTGAGCTTCTGAGCTAGATACATGTAGATTTTCAGAAAAAAAGTGTTACAACGTGACTAAGACATTGTAAGGCATTGATTTTTCTGTGAACTTCATTTCCTGAATTAGAGAGTGAACTTGTTCTAGCCTGACTAACCCTGACTGAGATGTTAGAAGGACCAAATAAATCCATTTACAGTGTGCTGAGAGCAACAAACAACATGATAAAAGGCTTGATGATAAAGGTTGTTTATGTTTTTTGGACTTTTCTTAGTTGTGTTTTTCTTAGAATTTCAGAAGTATCACATAACTATTCTGTGAGTCAAATGTTAACACACGCATGCATGCACCCACGCACCCACACACACACACATTCTGGCCACAACATGGTTTATGCAATTTAAAGTGGGTACCTCCCTAGATCTGTTCTCTTTGCCATCAGTGTTCTGACAGCACACCTACCTGCCTTGTGGACTAGAGTACTGATGGGGTCAACATAGGGAGCTGAATAGGAATTTTTGGGCCTTGTTTCTTTTTTTCTTTGTAATTTTTATTTATAGGTTTTATAAAGAAAACAGACAAACCATAACAAAAGATTAAAGGAAAAGAATATACATAGTCAAAAAATTCATACATACATTATCAACTCTTTCACATACTCTTCAATGAATACAATACACTTGCTAAATATAAAAACAAAAATTCAAATAATATAAGTAAATATTCATAATCACCCCATATAGCATTGCTTTAACTAATTTTCTAACATTTTTGTATCACTACTCTATTACAATTCTCCTTTTACACCCTTGTGTTATTTACATTGTCCGAGGGATTGTAGCAACTCATTTCCAAAAAAAAAAAAAAAAAAACATTTTGATCAGGTGCAGGAGTAATGCCTTGTTTTTTAACCAATACATATTCAACAAATGGCTTCCAGACTCCCCAAAATTTGTTAACTTGAACTTTCCCTTTTCTAATATTTAACTCCCATGTAAGCTTATCATTAAGCGCAAGTTCCCACATTTCTTTATACCAATCCTGTATTTTTAGCAATACATCATTTTTCCAATTCTTCGCAATACATTGTCTAGCCACTGACAACATCACAGACATTAATTCTTTGTTATCATTACTCATTTTGAACTTATCCACCTCTGTTAGCAGAGTTGTATCTGGCCCCAATCTGAGCTGCGTACCAAGTATGCTATTAATTTCACTTTCTATTTTTCCCCATACATTTTTTTAAGCTATCACAACCCCACCACATATGTACATATGTTCCTACCGCATGTTTACATCTCCAGCATTTATCAATCATACTTCTATCCATCTGATGCAGTCCAATTGGGGTTCGATACCACTGCCAAATTAATTTGTAATTATGCTCTTTCACTCTAACAGACATATTTCTCTTGACTCTTCTCCTCCACTTTATCTGCCAGCCTTCTTCTGTTATTAACACATTCAGTTCTTGCTCCCATTTATTTTTCAAAATTTCTTGTATTTTACCATCTTTATTTAACATTTTATAAATTTTACTCACTATCCCTTTAATACCTATATCCCCTTTCCTTATTTTGATTAAAAGTTCTTCAGATTTTGTAACCTCTCTATTTAAACCATTATCAAATAAATATTTCTTATTCCAATTATTTATCTGGAGAGTCTTAAACCATCCTATTCTCAGTTGCGAGAAAAGCTCCCTTTTCTTTTCTTGGTCTCTGCAGAGTTTGACCCAATCTTTCAATAACAAAACCCCTTTTTCTGCCAGATTGCTTTTGATCTCTCTATCTATTGTTATTGGAAGATTATTAAAATTTTCTAATTCTGTAATAGGTGATGTACCTGGGATAACATCCTTCTTTATTCTTCTCCATTCTTTTATAGTTGTTTTCAACAACTTACACTGTATTTTCTTTTTCTTTTTTTTTCCTTTTTCCTCGCTTAGAAAAATAGCGAGGGCCTTGTTTCAGATTTGCACTGAATTGAACTGGGTTTTTTTCACCTATCCTACTCTGGTGCTACAGGCCAATAGGGCAGTAGGGCTTGGCTATGGCAGTGTTACAGGAAAGAACAGTCAGCCCTGATTTTCCCTTTGAAAACTTAGTTGAGGAGACTCGTCACAGAAATCCTAAGAGAATGTTTACTGAATGTGCTAGAACAGAACACTATTGGTATGTCTTCTAATGTAAGGGGAGAGTGCCATTGTCAGCTGCTACTTGTATTCAAGTATACATTTTTTTCCCCTGGAAATCATTTTCACAGGAAAAATGTTATTGGGGTGAATTTGTTTAAGGTGGATCCCAGCTTGCCATGAAGTGACTCACACACTATGATCACGGAGCCATCTCCTGTGGCATGTATGAAATGAGACATGCAGAATTTAACACTGGGACTGCAATGGACTGCAACAACCTTGAGGCTATTGACAAGTTGTGCCTTCACAACCAGTCCATCTGGCATGGTCTCTTCCACCTCCATGACCATTGGGAATCAGAGTTCCTCCTCCACTAATTTTGCCGTTGGGCCCTATATGATGGTTTCCCTCCACTGAGGGAACCATCACCCCACCTAAAGGGGCTCATTTGCCCGTAGTCATTGGCCCCTTAGGGAATGAGGTTATTTACTGCTGCCCAACACTCAGCATTTAGTTCTTGGCTGTACAGTCTACTCCATTACCGTAGCAGGATGTCTGGCCAGACAAGGACTGCTATGAACAGGCAGAAAAAATTAACCAGAGCAAACCTAGGTTTATCTTGTAGGAAGGCTGACTTTTTCCCTCATTTTTCTTCTGGTTGGCTTTTCAATTAAAAACAATCCTTCACTCTATTCTATATAATTATCAAAATCATTTTAACATGTTATAATTAATTATTCCATATTTGGGGGTAGGCTTCCTTAAATGTGACTGAACAGCAAAGAATACAGCAAATGGGGACAAGGAAATTCAAGGAATGATTTCTAGACTGAGGAATGAAATTAAATGAACTCTGGCAATGGAAACCTTTGCATTTCTTCCAAAGGGGGGAGGGATTACTTAAAAATATATTTGCATTCTCCCAAATACTGTACTCTATAATTTGCATGTAGTAAAAATATTTGTCTGATTATTGGGATGGCAGAAATGGGGAGCAAAATGGTGACAGGTTTGCTACCTTACCCAGTGGTGGGCTCCAAAAAAAATTACTACCACACTGTGGGTATGGTATGATGGGTGTGGCCAGGGGAAAAGCCCTGTGTTGCACCTGAATTAGGACTATTTTATTTCAAAATTTGGATGGGCAGGGTCAGCCAGAAATTCTGCTACCGGTTCTGATGAACTGGTGCATACCTGCTGATGCCCACCACTGACCTTACCTGATGTTGATGTTCAAGATTCAATTGAACAAACTTCCCTTTTACTTAATGGTTGGAGCAGTGTCCCATCAGTTGTTTTCTGGGAGATAGAAGGGTGCTTGGGTTGAGGGCTCAAGTGTGATCTGTAGCATGAGACATGAAACTTGGGGCAAGGGAGAAAGATATCCTCCTCTCAGAGAAGGAGGCATCATGTTTCTGCCACTGATTGGCATCTGACATGAGTTGAGCTTGGGCATAGCAATTCACTTATTTTAAATAATATTTTTATTTTATTTTATTTTAATTAACAAATGGGTGAAACAAAAAACAAATCATATATGCAAAAATACAATAGAAATGAAATAACCTTTTTCTACTTTATGGACAGTCCAGGATGTGAAGAATGAGGAAAGGCCATTAAATCTCAGACAGAAATCAAATTCCCCATTTCCTTAATTTAGATATGGCCCTACTGATATGCCAGTCACATGTGTTCACATGAACATGTTTGGGACACTAGCTGAACATCAGGTAGGGCAGAAACTGACCTTCAATCCATTGTTGTTGTTCAGTCACACAGTCGATTCCAACCCTTCGCGCCATGGACCACCACCCTCAATCCATTATACAACAGCAATACTTCTAATGCCTAACAGCATTCTAGGGCTTTCTCTGGTTGTCCTCCATTGTGCCCTTTTAATGTACCGGCTACAAAAAAATATCTTCTCTGGGTCTCTGTGTTTCTCACCTTTTTATAAACTTAATAAAATGTGTGGTTAAGATTCCCACACTTTCTCAAAAGAATGTGTGTCTACACAGTCTCCTTTTTCCATGTGATGTCATGGCACATCAAAAACAATGAATTGGCAAATAATATGTATAAGAATGCCAACAGAAACCTGCACTCGTGATCGACATACAGTGAAACACAGCTCCCATGAAAGTTAAACTGTAATAAGACAACACTGGCCTACCACATCATTGTGATTTACATGACTGCCCCTATCATGTGTTCATCACAACCAAAACATATGGGTATATAATGCTCCAAGGCCTCTGAGATGTCTGGCTACCCACCCTCTAAGCTATTATTTCTCTTGTTAGTTTGGGTATAGTATTATTATGTGTTGTGGCACTACTATAAAACCAGCCAGCCTAGAGCTCATCATGGCTCCTCCATTCAAGACAACATGCCATTTATTGCTGTATGCTGTAATTCATTATCCAAACCACAGACAAATACTGATTCCAAACTATGGATGTTGATTTAGAAACAAATCAATGGAACAAGTTGACAGTGACCAACTTAAGTCCTATTAGCCTCAATAAGTCCATTTCCATTATTAGTATGCCTGGATTCCAAAACATAAATTTGAATCGCTAGATCAGGAGTTCTCAACCTTTTTAAGCCAGGGGCTGGGTCACACTCCCTCAAATAGCTTTGGGGACAGACAACCATTTTGCCTTTCCTCTACCACATGGCATTTGCGGGCATGGTGGAAGCGAGGGGCACATGATATGGCCCTGTGAGCCACATCTGGCCCCCGGGCTGCCGGTTGAGAATCCCTGGACTAGAGACTGCAAACGAGACAGTTCAGATGTGCATTGCTTTTCTTCCCTCTTACTTTTTCAACACTAATGATTCAGTATATCACAAATACCTTTTGCAGAAATTAAAAGTCACTTATTCTTACCAAATTGATTGCAAAGACATTGTATTTTTCTTTCCGTCCTTCGTTCTGAAGATAAGGCTGTTGTGCTTCTATCAGTGCTCCCACATTAAGCCAATTTGTTTGATGAAGATGAAATGTCATAACAGTTGTTGTCATGTTCATTGTTGGCCCTGTAATTCTAGATGCTTGCAAAAGCAACAAGCTCCTTCACATGTATTTTTCTTACATTCAAGCCAAGAACTTTAATTTTGTTGGCTCATGGGGATGAAAGCTGAAATGAATGTTTCTAGTGCTGTTTTTCTAGTTATTCCCCATTACCACCATTTCGTTCTTTGATTATTATTTTTTATTATTTTTTCCTTCAAATTACTGAGCTGTTTCTGCCAGGAACATCTTTGTTTTAGGAATCCATCGCATGGATGTCTGTCAGAATTGTGTTGCAGATTGTGTTTGTTAACAGCTGCTCTGTGACTAGTGAAGGAAGTGGAAAATACCAATCCAACATTTTCATGAATATATGAAGTGATCTTACACTGAACTAGACCATTAATCCATTTTACGTGGTGTTTTCTTTTCTAGTTGGGCTTTGGCTTCCCAAGGATTCAGCCAGGACCCCCTTTCTTGCAGCTCTGCTATCTGAAATTAGTTGGGGACACCTGGAAAAGTGCCAGTGAATGACATTTTGCTGCTTAAGGCAAAGCCCTCCCTCTCTATTCAACACACAAAAAGCAACTAGACTACAGCTGATGGCACTGTCATTCTCCCTTCCACTATCCCAGTCTTAACTGTTTTCTCTCGCTATATCTCCTTGTTTCCTCCACAGTTACAATGGCTGTTCTGCATATACGCCCACTTTCCTTGTCCTGCTTAAAATGCATCTCTCCCACCAGTGAGGAGAGATGTGACAGAGAGAGGCAGAGGAAGAAGGAAAATAAATATAAGTGAATAAAATCAATTGCCCACCTTTGACAGAGGGAAACAGCAACAGGAAAAACAACAATCTTGTTACTGCGAGAGGGTTTTCCCCCCTTCATGCTTCTCGGCTGTGTTGCAGTTAATGGAAGAATATCTAAAAAGTGTGCATGTGCATGCATAGCCTGGAAGCTGATAAAAAGGTAATGCAAGGTGATAGGAGGTCGTTGAACAGGGCTGACAAATTACCTGCTGGGATGGATTTTACCCACATTCCCAGGTTCTTCATGATAGTCTGTTTTTCTTCAGTTCTGTCTCTGTAAAGTTCCAGCCTCTCTAGAAGCCAGCCAATCTAAAGATACATTTTAGAACATGTAGATAACATAGTGAAAAGTAGAGACATCACATTGCAAACAAACATTCGCGTAGTCAAAGCAATGGTATTCCCGGTGGCAATGTATGGTTGCGAGAGCTGCACCATTAGGAAAGCTGAGCGCAGAAGAATAGATGCCTTTGAGATGTGGTGTTGGAGGAGAATTTTGAGAGTCGACTGGACAGCGAAGAGAACAAATAGGCCAATCTTAGAAGAAATCAACCCTGACTGCTCCTTAGAAGGTCAAATAGTGAAGATGAAGCTAAAGTACTTTGGACATCAAATGAGAAGAGAGGATTCACTTGAGAAAGCTTTGATGCTTGGAAGGGTCGAGGGCAAAAGAAGAAGGGGACGGCCCAAGATGAGATGGCTAGATGGTATTGTAGAGACAGTGGGCACAGAGCTGAGCGAGTTGAGGGGGATGGTGGAGGACAGGAGTGCCTGGCGGACAGTGGTCCATGGGGTCACAGAGGGCTGGAATCGACTGTGCGACTGAACAACAAAAAAAAAAAAAAAAAAAGACACCATTCTGGCCATAAGATTTGTGAGAAATGAACACCTCAGTGCGATTGGCCAATGTGTGAAGCTACTGGCAGTTGGACAAGATCTTATGGAGTTCTACAATTTTCATCTTGTAAGTCATTGGTAAATATTGGAATTTTGGAAAAACTTAGCCCCAGCTGGTTTGCATCAAATTCACAGACCTGTCTGCAGCCAGTGAATAAAACAATAGTGGTGGTAGGAGGAATACAACAGAACTGAATATCCAGGCAAAGTAAGATTAAAACTATTAGTACTTTAATTTAAAAAATGTTTTTAAAGTGCCATGGATCCTGCTGCTTTTGCTGCAACAAAGTTGACATCACAATGTAATACAAAGAATATTTAAAAACCTCAGCATGGTGGTTGTGGGATTATGGGAATTGTAGACCAAAAGAAAAAAAAAGGACTTTTCCAGGCTCTGATGATATGGGTTTTACTGATGTCCAGGGGGAAAAGGCAGCTACTGTTTTCTACAGGATTCAGTTACTCTAAAGAAAGAAAGAAAGATTGGGAAAAACATGAGAAGATAAAAGTGATCATGATGACGAATTAGAAACTTCTGCAATACATATGGCCTTCTGTTGTTCGTAGGAGCAGGAGTAATAGCAGTAATAGTAATAAGGTTATTTAGTTTGGGCTTCTTTGGTGTCCTAGATTTCCAGAAAGAAATTTGAACAAAGATCTCAAAGCTGTTAGTATATGTCTCAGACAAGGATTTTAACAAGTGCCAATTCTAAATGAACTTGTTTTAGGACTAAGATATGACTGTCTGTACTGTTTACTGATGTCTTACTAAATTAAATGTCTCCTGCATTTCACTGAATGCAGAAGACATGAGAGTATTTATGTGGCCCAGTCAGGCAATTCTAAAAATCAGGTCAGTACAAACTAAAAATTATAATTCTGAAACTAGGCCTCTGATCAGGATGAAAAATTGCACAATTGTAGCAGATTTTCTGGAGTTGATATGGACCAAATTTGGCAGAGCATAGTGGTTAAAAGTGTGATTTTTTAAAAAGAAAGAACTGCTTTCCTACCTTTTGATAAATAGGCAATTATTAGCTCCAGGCCATAGGAAACTAATCAAATATTGAATAGATAAATCTCCCTTCTCCTAAAAAAAAAGTAATGGCAGCCCTATCAGGTTTTAGATTTGGAGAAAATCCATTCTGTTGTTACTGAAATGCTCTTCAGTAGAGATCATTTTTTCAAACAGGTTAAAAAGTGAGTTTACAAACCTTGGGCTTGCTTAGAAGTTTGTCTTTGCCACACCCTCTGTTTCTCTTGCTCCACTCAGCTACCCCAGAAACAGAGGGAAACTCAGCTATCAGAGCCTGAAAAGTGCCTGTCTAATTCCTTTCTTTTAACTTCCTCCAGGAACCTGGGAGAAGTAAAAGGACATCCAAAATTAAATTAAGCAGACAGTTGTCAGGACAGATTTGCCTACAATAGGCTTTTCCCCTATACTGCAGGTGGAGAATGCTGGAGCCAGGCTAAGGGTAAAGGTAAAGGTTGCCCTTGCTCAAAAGCCAGTCATATCCAAATCTAGGTTACGGTGCTCATCTCCATTTACAGCCAAAGAGCCAGTGCTATCTGCATCTGCTTCCATGGTCTATTGCAGGCATGACTAGACACCAGAGCACATGGAATGATGTTATATTTTCCACCAAATGTGGCACCTATTCATCTACTTGCAATTTCTTGCTTTCAATCTGCTAGTTTAGCAGGAGCTGGGAGAGAGACGGGAGCTCACTCCATTGTGTAGCACTCGGGGCTCAAACTGCTGACCTGCTTCAAGTCATCAAATTCAGCATCTTAACCACTAAGCCACTGCAGACTAGCAGGGGATAAAACAACCACTGGCAGCTATGATGGGAGCAGCAATAAAGGCAGAAGGTACACATGGAAGGACAATGAAAGCACTGCCTTCTTGCCACCAGGAACTTTCCCCTGCCTTAACCAGGCTGTGCTATGTTTGAGGGGAAGAAGGACTTGGCACTCAGGCGTGCCCCACTGCATTAGACACTGCCACATGAAGCCACTCTTATCTGGGCTGCAGCCCTGTGGCAGAGAAGCAAGAAGTAAAGAGCAGCCAAAGTTCCCCAGCCCTTTTGATAGCTGGCATTCTTCTCACATCACTATCAACCCTGGCTTCCCCCTTCTGTTTCCTCCTCTCTATCTCAGCTGGAGTGGGCAGTCAATCCCGGAGCACCGGCAATGCAGGGACGGCTACTTTGTTCTTCATATTCTTCTTTATTTATGATCTTTCTTCCCCAACCTGTTTCTATCACCTTTCCCACTCTAGTGAGTATTGGCATGCCAGGTAACAGTAGCATCCTATCCTCTTCCCATCTTTTCCTATACAATGACAGCATCTCTAGACTCTCCTTTGCTTTCTTCCCAGGAATGCTGCTGTGTCAATCATTTTCCACTCATTTGCTCCATCTGTGTTCCCTTGACTCTCTGCTTTGCCCTGTGGGGTTTTCATTTGAGAAATGAAGAATGGTTGGGTGAATTGTTCTTTTGAAGAGAGCAGGAAGGGGCTGTGTCCACAGGGAAATGAGAGGAGAGGCAGAAATAAAAGATTTTACAGAATCAAACTTAGCTTCCCACATCAAATCTTTCAGTAGGATAAAGAAAAATAACAAAATGTACCCCAATTCCTGAGAATCAGTGACAGGTTGTTCCATTTTAAGTAGCATTCTTTTATTTTGCAGGTTTGCAGCAGGTGGAAGAAATATTATTATTATTATTATTATTATTATTATTATTATTATTATTATTATTATTATTATTATTATTATTATTATTATTATTATTATTATTATTATTATTATTATTATAGATTTCTATGCTGCGCTACTTGGTAAAAACCAACTCAGGGCGGCTTACAGAATCCACCAATATCAAAGTTACAACACAACAAAAATACACTAGGATAAAATATAACAGAGCAATAAATACAGTAACCAGCATATAATAGATCAATACACACAATAAATCAATACATGATAAGTCAATACACAATAGATCAACCCCTCATAACTGTTAATACACAACAAACCCAAACAAACCAATCCACAGTGTCCCCAACAGAGCCCAAGCTCAATGTCCATAGCAGAGCTCAGGCTCAACGTCTGCGGATGGGAACAATGACTGTGGTGGCAGAAGCGCATTTTGAGGCCAACCCACCCAGCTCCAAAAGCCAAGTTCCAGCTTTTCATCCCCTGGGCATGGGTGGGGGCCGGGGGGGCGTAGGTGTCCTCAGCCAAACAGCGGGTCAGCGGGCCATCTCTTCTGCGAGGAGCTGGCTCAGCCCTTTATCCCTTGGCCATGGGTGGGGTCCAGGGGAAAGACAGCAGGTATCGGCGGGCCATTTTGTGCCAACTCCCGGTGGCAGCAAAACGCTGATCTTTGAGGCCACCGGGCTCCACTGTTGAGCACTGTTTCTCCTGGGAGGCTGATGTAAAGAGGCAGGAGTCCTGGTAGCAGCGAACCGCTGGTCTGTTGAGGCCACCGGGCTCCACAGCTGAGCCCTGTTTCTCCCGGGAGGCTGATGTAAAGAGGCAGGAGTCCTGGTAGCAGCGAAACACTGGTCTTTTGAGGCCACTGGGCTCCACAGCTGAGCCCTGTTTCTCCCAGGAGGCTGGTGTAAAGAGGCAGGAGTCCCAGTAGCAGCGAAATGCTGGTCTGTTGAGGCCACCGGGCTCCACAGCTGAGCCCTGTTTCTCCCGGGAGGCTGGTGTAAAGAGGCAGGGTATGCGGGTATGAAGGGCTGTTGAAATTTGTGCAGGAGTGTCAAATAATATTGTTGTGTCTTTAGCTAAGGACTGGGTTCAGAAGAGGTAGAGGTAAGGGAACTAGAGCCAACATACGTTGGATCATGGAGAAAACAAAGGAATACCAGAAACAAGTCTACTTCTGTTTCATTGACTACACCAAGGCCTTTGACTGTGTGGACCACAATAAAATGTGGACTACAATAAAATGTGGCAAGTAATTAAAAAGATGGGAATACCAGCCTGGCTGAGGGAAGGAGCCACAACTGAGTGGCCTAGCCGGCCAGTTACAAAAACTTTTCGCTGCCGAAAGAGGACACTGGCCACTGCCCTGCAAGACCTCCAGCCTTTTTTCACCTGGCCAGAGGTTGAAAAAGAGGACTCTGGCCACTGCATTGCGAGCCCACTGGTGGCTGTGGCAGCAGCGGTGCCAACATCTCTGTCTAGCTGCGGCCAGGTCGTGTCAGGTGTGCCAGGCCTATTGTTGGTTGAGCCATGGTGGAGGGAGAGTTTCAGAGCTGCATAATGAGGGCTTGACCACACAGGGGCCAGTGGCAGGGGCCCTGGTGTGGTGGAGTCTCATGCCACCTATGCTGCCTGGTGCTGTAGACCTGGCCATAGACATTTTATTTATTTTTTATTTATTTGAATTTATTTTCCACCCTACTCAGCTGCTGGAGCATGGCTGCTGGGGCATGGGGCGGGCCAGACATGCCCCCCCATCAAGTTTAGACCACTCCACCCCTGCTGGAGGCAGCAAAAGCCATGCTGGCTTGGGTAACAGAGGAGGGTCCCACCTGGAGGCTGAGGACGCTGACCACCACACTTCCGGACTTTGTTGTTTGTTTAGGACTTTTTCATAAGTGGCTGTGACTATTATTTTTATAATATTGAATTTTGTATTTTGTATATTGTATTTTTCTGTATTTACTGTGTTTGTTATGTATTCTGTATGTACTGTATTTGATTGTCATGTGAGCAGCCCTGAGTCGGGTTTCCTGATTGGGTAGCATACAAGTGCAAAAATTAAATTAAAATTAAATTGAATTAAATTAAATCTTATATGTCTCATAAGAAATATGTACATGAGTCAAGAAGCAAAAGTTAGGACAAGATGCGGAATGCCGGAGTGGTTTGGAATAGGAAAAGGAGAAAGACCAGGCTGCATTTTGTCACCCTGCTTATTTTACTTATACACAGAGCACAAAATGTGCAACTCACGGCTGGATGAATCAAAAGTTGGAATTAAAATCATTGGGAGAAACATCAACAATTTGAAATATGCAGATGATACTACCCTAATGGCAGAAAGTGAGGAAGACCTAAAGAAGCTCCTGCTTAGGTTGAAGGAGGAGAGTGCAAAAGCTGGTTTGAGACTCAATATGAAGAAAACCAAGATAATGGCAACAGACCCTATCAGTCCGTAGAAAATAGATGGGGAAGAATTAGAGGCAGTGACACACTTCACATTCTTAGGATTCAAGATCACTGCAGATGGAGAGTGCAGCCATGAAATAAAAAGATGACTAATTCTTGGGAAGCAAGCTACGGGAAATTTGGACAATATAGTTGTGAGAGCTGGACCATAAGGAAAGCTGAGCGCAGAATAATGCCTTTAAGATGTGGTGTTGGAGGAGAGTTTTGAGTGTCCCCTGGACAGCGAAGAGAACAAATAGGTCAATCTTAGAAGAAATCAACCCAGAATGCTCCTTAGAAAGTCAAATTGTAAAGATGAAGCTAAAGTACTTTGGACATTAAATGAGAAGAGAGGATTTGCTTGAGAAAGCCTTGATGCTGGGAAGGGCGGAGGGCAAAAGAAGAAGGGGCCGGCCAACAATGAGATGGCTAGATGGTATTGTAGACACAATGGGCACAGAGCTGAGCAAGTTGAGGAGGATGGTGGAGGACAGAAGTGCCTGGCAGACTGTGGTCCATGGGGTCGCAAAGGGTCGGAATCGACTGTGCGACTGAACAACAACAAAAAAGTTAAAAGTAGAGACATCACCTTGCAAACAAATGTCCACATAGAGCAATGGTATTTCTGGTAGTGATGTATGGTTGCGAGAGCTGGACCTTAAAGAAAGCTGAGCACAGAAGAATAGATGCCTTTGAGATGTGGAGCTGGAGGAGAATTTTGAGAGTACCCTGGACAGTGAGGAGAACAAATTGGTCAGTCTTAAAAGAAATAAACCCTGACTGCTCTTTAGAAGGACAAACAGTAAAGATGAAGCTAAAGTACTTTGGACATTAAATGAGAAGAGACGATTCACTTGGTAAAGCCATGATGCTGGGTAAGGTCGAGGGCAAAAGAAGAAGGGGACAGCAGAGAATGAGATGGCTAGATGGCATTGTTGACACAATGTGCAGAAAGCTGGGTGGGGTGAGGAGGATGGTGGAGGATAGAGGTGGTCCATGGGGTCATGAAGGGTTGGAATCAACCATGCGACTGAACAACAGCAACAACAAAGGTAAATGAATACATTTTAGGAACTGGGATGGTTTTTTTGACACTGAGAAAGCAATTAAACTGGAACACCAAATTGGAGTGGTTTGACATGGTTTCAATTTGATTCAGAGCCTGTATTACATTTTTAATTAGAATCAAAGCTCACACAAGGGACTATGGAATATTTTGGGATTTTTTACTGGGTGCTTTCCAGGACATCATCATCGTCATCGTCAGTAGTAATAGTTTTTGTTGTTCAGTCGCACAGTCGATTCCGACCCTCTGCGACCCCATGGACCACTGCCCACCAGGCACTCCTGTTCTCCACCATCCCCCTCAACTCGCTGAGCTCTGTGCCCATTGTCTCCACAATACCATCTAGCCATCTCATTTTTGGCCACCCCCTTTTTCTTTTGCCCTACACCTTTCCCAGCATCAAGGCCTTCTCAAGCGAATCCTCTCTTCTCATTTGATGTCCAAAGTACCTTAGCTTCATCTTTACAATTTGACTTTCTAAGGAGCATTCTGGGTTGATTTCTTCTAAGATTGACCCATTTGTTCTCCTTGCTGTCCAGGGAACTATCAAAACTCTCCTCCAACACCACATCTCAAAGGCATCTATTCTTCTGTTCTCAGCTTTCCTAATGGTCCAGCTCTCGCAACCATACATTGCCACAGGGAATACCATTGCTTTGACTATACGAATTTTTGTTTGCAAAGTGATGTCTCTACTTTTCACTATGCTCCCCAGGTTTCTCATCGCTTGCCTCCCAAGAATCAGTCGCCTTTTTATTTCATGGCTACAATCCCCATCTGCAGTGAGTTTTGATCCCAAGAAAGTAAAATCTGTCACTGCTTCTACTTCTTCCCCATCTATTTTTCAGTGACTGATAGGGCCTGTTGCCATGATCTTTGTTTTCTTGATATTGAGTCTCAAGCCAGCTTTTTCACTTTCTTCTTTCAACCTAATCAGGAGCTTCTTTAGGTCCTCCTCACTTTCTGCCATGAGGGTGGTATCATCTGCATATCTCAAATTGTTGAGGTTTCTCCCAGCAATTTTGAACCCAAATTGTGATTCCTCCATTCCTGCATTGCGCATTATGTGCTCTGTGTATAAGTTGAATAAGCAGGGTGACAGAATGCAGCCTTGTCTTACTCCTTTCCCTATTCCAAACCACCCTGTGATTCTGTATTCTGTCCTAACTGTTGCTTCTTGCTTCATATACAAATTTATCATGAGGCATATAAGGTGTTCTGGGATTCCCATCTCTTTAATTTGTTGTTGTTCAGTTGCACAGTCGATTCCGACCCTCTGCGACCCCGTGGACCACCACCCACCAGGCACTCCTCTCCTCCACCACCCCCCTCAACTCGCTCAGCTCTGCGCCCACTGCTTCCACAATACCATCTAGCCATCTCATCTTGGGCCGTCCCCTTCTTATTTTGCCCTTCCAAGCATCAAGGCTTTCTCTTTAATTACTTGCCACATTTTGTTGTGGTCTACACAATCAAAGGCCTTGGTGTAATCAATGAAACAGAAGTATACTTGTTTCTGATATTCCTTTGTTTTTTCCATGATCCATCTTATGTTGGCGATGTGGTCTCTGGTCCCCCTGCCTCTTCTGAACCCCGCCTGCACTTCTGGTAATTCTCTCTCCACATGCTGTTGCAGTCTATCCTGTATTATCTTGAGCATCACCTTGCTAGCATGAGGGACGAGCACAATTGTTCGATAATTTGAACAGTCCTTGGCATTTCCCTTTTTGGGGATTGGAACATATACTGATCTTTTCCAATCCTGTGGCCATTGTTGTGTTTTCCAAATCTGCTGGCATATAGAATGTAATAATTTGATTCCATCATCTTTTAGGGATTTGAAAAGTTCAACTTGGATACCATCATCTCCACTGACTTTGTTGTTTGCAGTGTTTTCTAGGGCCTTTCTGACCACTCTCTAGGATGTCTGGCTCATGTTCAATGTTCTCATCATTGTGATTATCAGGGGTGTTGAGGTCCTTTCTGTAGAGTTCCTCTGTGTACTCTTTCCATCTTTTCTTAATCTCTTCTGATCAGCTAACTCCTTGCCAGAGGTAATAGTAGTTGAATACAAATCTGCCATTCAGTTCACTGCTCAAGGACCTAAGAACTGTTAAGATAATGTCTAAGTATATATGCAGTTTCTAATAGAGTTGTTTTTTGGAGAGTTAGGATGTTCAAGTATAATAGATCCAAAATTTCCAAATATCTAGGGAGTCCAAGGGCTCCAATGGCTCCAATCACAGATTTTTGCCTCCATAGATGGTCAACATCAATTTGCAAATTAAGATATTTTGTGTTTTTCTCCAGTTGTTTATCATCAATTTGTGCATCTCCTGGTATAGAAATGTCAATAAGCCAGGTCTTCTTCTTTTCCACAACAGTTATATCAGGTCTGTTGTGAGTCAGATGTCCATCTGTTTCAATTTTAAAATCCAACAGGTTCTTAAACTTTCATTTTTCAAGACATTTTCTACCTGATGTTCCCAATTTTTCTGCATTCAAATCCAAACCTCTGACAAAGTTTCCAATGAATATTTTGTAACTCCGTCATAGTATCGGAAATAATCAGTCTACCATTAAAGATGAAAGAAAAGAGCTGTACGTTATTCCCACCCCTCATGATGTCTCTGAGGCAGTGTCATTCACTCTTAAAACTAATTATTTCTGAACATAGGCTGCTCATGTAGAGATAATAAATGTATCAGCTATACTGTTAGAACTGTGATAAGTACAACTGTTTTTACAATGAAATAAATGAGTATGTGGAAGCTTTCAGAAACATGGTTTTATTATTATTATTATTATTATTATTATTATTATTATTATTATTATTATTATTATTATTATTATTATTATTATTATTATTATTATTATTATTATTATTATTATTATTATTATTATTATCCCACCTTCTCGCTACTATGATACTGCTTGGTAATTAAAACAAAAATTTCAAAGATGCCCAAATCCAAAAGCACACAAACACAGCTGTGTTTTAAACAGGTTTATATGAATATCAGTCCCACTGAATTTGGGTGAAGTGGGTCTGAGAGTCAGTGTGATTCAGTGTCAGACTAGGATTAAGGAAACAAAAGAAGTAGAGTGGGAGAGGCTACAGTGTTTGCAGGATTTATGTTGTCTTTCTTTGTACCTTATTGTTCTCTGTTGACTTTCCTAACAGGTCCTGGTCTTCCTTCATCCCTCTTACCACTACATATTATTGGCTGTCTCCTACTATTAAAGGCCATATTTCCTCTGGATCATCTCTTCCCATATTTCTTATAGCCACCTCTTGTCTTTGTTTCTTATAGAGCTGAACTGGTGGAAGGAAGTCTGGTTCCTTTGCTGGTAATGCTACCGTTAAGTTAATGCACACTGCAGGTCCTATCTGATCTTGCTGGTTTGTAAGCACAAACACTCAGTGGATGAAGCCTATCACAGATTTTCTCTACCCTGAAGTGGGACCAAAGGTACTTGGAAGCAGCATCAAGGGGGTGTGGGCTTCTCAGAAGGGTACATGTCACTGAAGGTGGATTGAGTTAAGTGATAGGGATGGGTAAGGGCAAGGAGCCTAAAACCCATTCATCCTTACAAGAAAAATTGAATTGCTTAATATGTTCTATAGATTGAAGTCTGCAGCTCTGATTGCTCACCATTTCAAGAAAAATTAATCCAGCATAAGGACCATTGTAACAAACAAACAAACAAACAAACAACTAGGGGAAATTTGTGAAGCTGTTGCTGAAGCTACATCAGAATGCCTGTAAACCAGCTTCAATACTTTTCCTTTGCCCTGTCTCTCTCTCACGTTCACCTAGGATCCCCCAGTTCCATTACTAGGGCAATCTCTGAACCAGTGCTGGGCATGACCCAGTTCGCTCTGGTTTGGTAGAACCGGTAGTAACAATCTCAGGTGGTCTCCCAGAAGGGAGTAGTAACTTTCCCGGGAGACCATCCAGGGTAGTTACCTTTTTTTTTTTGGTGACCGATTTGGTTGCCTCTCCAGCTGCCCTTTACTGCAGCCCAAAATAGCTGCTGATGAGTGTGCATGTGTTGAAATACCAATTGATGCATGTACGCCTCCAGTACTCAGCACAAGTGCATTAATTGATATTTTAACGCATGCACACTCACCAGCAGCCATTTTGGGCTGCAGTGAAGGGGAGCCGGAGAGGCCCTCAATGGCCTCCTTGGATGTGTGGTGGTGGCGACAGAGGCTGAGGCTGTGGCCCTTGCTCAAGTTGCTGCACACCACTGCCATGCACTGCGGTTGCACCAGGCCGCACCTCACCACCGCACCAGGCTACTGCACAAGGCCAAACCAGACCGCACCACTGGGCCAGGCTACACCGCCGGGCTGGGCCACACCACCTGGCCAGGCCAGGCCACACTGCCGGGCCCTGCGCTGACAAGCTGGGAGGAGGAGAAAATGCCCTGTCGCCTGCTCCCCAGAGTAAGTGACTGGGTTTGGGTTTGGGGTGGGTGAGTGGGTGGAATATGTATTTAATGTACATTTTATGTGTTTTAATGTGTATTTTATGTGTTTTAATGTGTATTTAATTTGTGTTTTTATGTGTATTTAATTTGTATTTTTATGTGTTTTTATGTGTTTTTAACTTTGGCTCCACCCATGATGTTGGCTCTGCCCATGACGTCATGACGGTGGGTCCTCCCATGATGTCATGACATCATGATGTTGGCTCTGCCCACGATGTTGGTTCCACGATGCTCGCTCCATCCATGACGTTGGCGCCGTCCACAGTGTGGTAGTAAAAAATTTGGCTGCCCATCACTGCTCTGAACAACCAGGACTGCAGGGACCAAGAATGAACACTCAAAAACATACCCACACAAATGTCTAAATTAATTATTTTTACCATATTTTCATGTATTTTAATTATTGAAACTAACTAGCAGTGCTGCATTTTCCACCCCCGACTTATACTCAGGTTAATCTATTTTCCTAGTTTTAGAGGACCAAATAGGTATCTCGCCTTATATTTGTGATGACTTATAGTTGAGTATATGTGGTAATCAGTAAAATCTGTGAAAAGGCCATCACTTTTTTTGGTGAGAATAAATTTGGTCTTCCTATTCTAAATCTTGCCTAATATTCCTCAATAATGTTTTCTCTGTGACCCACTGGTTAAAGTGCTGTACTGCAACCCATGTTGACTCATTCTTCCATCCTTCTGAGTTTGATAAAATGAGTACCCAGCATCTTGGGGGCAAAGTGCTAATTAACTTACGAACTGCCCAGAGAATGCACAAGCACTATAGGATGATATATAAGTGTAATCGCTATTGCTAAGGCATGAACAATTAGAACCCTTTTCCTGGATTGGTTCCATTGATAGTTTGTCTCTGAAGTCTGTAAGTAAGGGACTGTCTTTTAAGGTTGAAAGCCTGGGAGGATTACACCATTAAAGATGGTATCATTGGTACTGAAAAAGCCACCAAGCCCCAAATAATAAATTCCTGCTGGAGAAAACTGTGTCCAGATGTTGTACATGACTTCACAGGACTTACAACAGAACTAATCAAGGAAATCATGAAAGAGATTCTGGATATAGCAAAAAAAAAAAAAAAAGGTTGAAAGTGAAGGGTTTTGAAATATGGATCTTTGATAAATTTCAAGAACTAATAGACACCCCACCATCAAAATGACTTGATGGAAATGAGTGCTTCTGAACCAGTGCCAGATAATGATGAAGAAGACATAGAAGAAGCAGTGCCAGAAAACAAACTGACATTAGATAATCTGACAGAAGGGTTCCAAGTATTGTCTTATTTTAAAACATGGATGCTTCTATTATAAACATACTGAAATTATAGCAAAAGGTTGAAGAAAGATTGGTCCCATATATGAACATTTTAGAGAAGCAAAAAATCAGACAAAAATGATGGTTTATTTCTGTAAAGTCACACCAAATGTGCCTGACCTTCCCTCTCCTTTTCCACCTCCTTCACCTCTGTAACCACTGCTTCTCAAGAGATAGCAGCAGACTTCTCTGCCTACTCAATGTGAAGACAATGAGGAAGAAGACATTTATGATGATCCACTTCCACTTTATAAATAGTAAATATTGTAATCATTATATGATATGCACTGTTAATAAACTGTTCTGTTATGTATATGTGTGAATTGACTATGCCATTGGTAAGGCTTCCAGTTCACAGTACACTATATACTAGATAGATAGATAGATAGACAGACAGACAGACAGACAGATAGCTCTTGCAACATCTGAAAAAAATAATTTTATTTATTTCAGTTTCTGTGAAGTGCACCCATTACCAAAACAAATTAGGAATCATTTAGGATGATATTTGTTTAATTATTAAGAAGAAAACCACATAGACAGGTTAAAGGAAGAGGAACCTTTTCACTATGAACAAAGCATAACACAATCAGCAATAACACTGACAATAACATGAGTATACTTGATAAGTTAAAGGGAACACATCTTTCTTTGTATGTGTTCTACTCCCTCACACCTTTGTGCCACCATTTCATTAAATCCAGTACACACTTTCAAAGTATTCCCTCACACATTCCAAGTATTTTAGTTTCTGCCCTCCTCTTAGGAACCAGAGTACAAATAATATTATCATCTTCTGGAATTGTCTATTATTAGAGAGGTTGAAATTTGTGTGTTATATACATAATCCTAAAACTTCTATTTAAAAATATCAGGAAATTCAATTAATAAAAAGCCTCATGGTTTATGAATGTCCAATATCTTACTTTTGTATCCACAATTCAAAGTTTTAGGAAATGGTCAACACAGCTGCACAATGATGTTCCTGAATGGTGAGCAGGAAAAATTATGCCAAGATTTACATAGCAAAGTCCAGCCTGAATGTTAATGACACCAATGTCAGCAGTCAAGATGGTCTACAAGATCCCCTCTGGTGTCTACAACTGCTCACAAGAGACACAAAACAAAGGAAAATCCCAGAGCCTAACTCCATTTTTCATCAATTAAACTTTTTTCTCCCAAACACAACTTTTTTCTCCCAAACACAAATCAACTGTTATGGCTGTTTTTCAACAAGTTCCCTAAATATAAGTTGCTCTGAAAATTTGGATTATGATTAAGTGGGGGATCAATGGACACGGACTTATTAATGGGGATAACTAATCACATTTATGCGTGAACTGGCCTTTGAAATCATTATCAGTGTTTGTGGAGTGAAGCAGCTTTGACTTTACATTTCAGATCCTTCCTTTTTTGGATTCATTCTTCCCATCTACATCAAGAATTTTTTTCTCTTTTCTGAAGCATGGTAGTTGCTGAATTAGATGATATTAATGTTTCAAGCACAAGATTCATACATTTTGAATTTAAGAAGGAGACTTGGAAGACTTGTTGCCAATAGCTTTCTTACCTCATCTTTATGTAGAACAAGAAATCTCCAAATACAGGAACTTGGGCGTTGTTCAACTGGATAGGTGGATGGATGTTTTGTTTGTTTGTTTGAGTTAGCATCAAGCACCCACAAGTTAATATATACAAAACAAAGTAGTGGATGGACATAATTTCTTAAAGGCAAAAGACATAGCTAACCATACCCTATTTGAAACCATTGCATTTCACTACCAAAATTACAAGTACAGTCATACCTCACATAATGAATTTAATTCTTTCTGAGAGGTTGCTTGCTATGCAAGTTTTTTGCTATGTGAGTCAGACTCGCATAACAAATTTTTCACTATGCGAGTCGGACTTTTCCCTATGGAAAAACAAGGGGGAAAACTTGCATAGCGAAAAATATTCACTATGCGAGTTTTCCCCACAGAAATGCTTGTTATGCAAATTTTTCCATAGGGAAAAGTCCGACTCGCATAGCAAAAAATTCGTTATGCAAGTCAGACCGCTTAGCAGAAAACTTGCTCATTATGTGAGTTTTTCGCTAAGCAAAACGCTCATTATGCGAGGTTTGACTGTACAGTAAAACCACAATAAGCATCATTTTGTAAAGAAAGATTCACACCTGAGAAGGATAAAAAAAAAACCCCAAGTTTTTCAATCAGCACCCTTTGCTTTCCTTTAGCCTCATCTGTTCTTTGCTCCATTCTTAAGGGGAAATTTGATTGATTGATTGACTGATTGATTGATTGCGTGAGTGAGTGAGTGAATTTTTATGCTTTCCATTCCCACTCTGGAGTCTGTGGAAAAGAACATTGACCCTTAATAACACATGAAAGTAACCTGGTGTCAGGAAAAAGACCTATTTCCTAATGTCTCCCAAGGTTTGAAATTGCTATTCATTTAACTAGGCCTCATAAAAACCCATTTTTTTCTGTGTCTCCCTCACAAGACCGTCACGATGGCTTGTTGACATTACAGTGTTCCTGTGCTGTTATCTTTCTAGCTGGCTTAGCTAGCAGAGCTTAGAGTGTTATGCCTTCACATAGATGTAAACAATGTGTTGTTTTGAGAAAGTTATTCTCTGTTGTTCTCTGTTACCTGATTGGCTAAGAGTAACCCACCTGACTGCAAATTCTCCATTTTGCAGAGAAGTGAGTTAGTTTGTTTCTGTTTCCCAATGGCTTAAGACCCTGGACTGTTTGCTGGTATGGGATTACTCTTTTCACTATGATTACCTAAAAGATCCTGGACTGTTTACTGGACTGATCTCATGGTTATGACCCTCTAATCTGCGTTTTTATGGACTTTACTACTAATGAACCTGGAGAATAAAACAGCTGTTTCTCTTTGAAGATTGTTGTTTTTCTTATCACACACACACAAAGCAATTTGGCTGCATGCTACCAGTAGAAGAAGCCTCCCTTGTTCTGCTCATTAATTCCTTTTAAACACGGCCCAAGTTTCTCAGAGTTGGAAGGTAAGGGCTAAATATGTTCCAGAAATGAGCACATGCTCAGGAGCATGAGTGGGGGGGGGGGCTTAGAGAGACGCCTGGAGTCCGACACCTGGCTAAGACTTCCTTCTCAATGCAGTTGACTAGGTGTGCTGTGCATCAGGTTACATAAGACAGAAGGACTCCACATTCATTTGATTTCTGTAGGGCATAACAATCTGAATCCTTTCAATATCCAAAAGATGTGGCAGATGTTTATGCCAGACATGCTTCTTAAATCTATTAAACTGACTTTAGTTGGTTTCAATTGTCTTGATTTAGTGAGTAAACTAAATTTTATTCCAATTTCCCTGATGAGGGCTTGCCAAAATTCTATATCACTTGAGTTTCAGAACAAAGCAATCAGGGGTGGTGGTAATTGCAGATTATTTCAGTCAGGTCTTTGTCTGAATAGTTTGGATGAGACATCAAGCCAACAGTGACCAAGGAAGGTAGCCTTCCCATTTCCTAATTCACATTTAATAAGCATGCCTGGAAGCAACATCTGCCACCACTATCCTACTGTCATTTATATTAATTATTCTGCTCTAACCATGATTGGTGTATGGCCTGAAGAAGTGATTTTGAATCACAGAAGCTTGTTAATAGTTTGATATTTATTTTAGTGGACCAAGAAACATATCACCTGTACTGTATCTGCATTTGTCTTCTGTAAGGGTCACGTGTTTCTTTTCCTCTCTCTAAACTAAGAGATTGCTGTACCAGGTGAACTCAAGGGTAAAACATAAAGGTTAAAACAGTGCAACAATTGATGTGCTTAATTTGCACAAAATGAAAATCAGGTCAACTATTTTGCATAATGTGCAGATTATAATAGTCAGCATATTTTGTTTAGTTGGAGGCTTGGAGAGCTACAATGCGACCACCCTGGTCCCTGGTGAAACAATCTGATGTACAGGACCCATTCATGCTAGGAGGCAGGACTGAGTCATTTCTTTTGCTATGTTTTCTGTCATGGGGATAGAAAACAAATTCAGAGGGAAAAGGAGAGGACATGTAGAATATACACCTCCATCTTTTAAGAAAGGGAGGTGGCTAAAAGGCTTAAAAAGAATAGGCAGGTGATGTAATGTAAGTCACCTGAAACGGCTATTGCTTTATGGCTAAATCATAATCTGGTTTCCCTTCAGATCATACTTTCCTCTGCCAATAAGAAAAGTTGCCTGGCTCAACCATCTCCATCGTTCCCTGTCCCAAACCACCACCACCGAGTAGGGTGGTATATAAATCGAATAAATGAAATGAAATGTTGGATCTAAGGATATTTAAAAAATAGCAGTGGCAATGGAATGGTTTGGACCTCTAAAGCTTCATCTTCTCTCGTTCTGGACTCACAAGCATTCATGCTCAGATACACATGAAATAAAGTCCTTCTACTTTAAATCATCTTCAGCTGAAGCCTTATAGAATCCAACCTGTGAAAATGGATTGTGTGACAAAAATGTGTTTGTATTCCCAAGCTTTTGGGGAACCAGGGAGAAGACAATAGTTTGAAGTCAGCCATTGCTGGTTTCAATGATTGTTCTAGCTCTTTTAGTTTCTCTGTCCATGTTGATTATGGAGCTGTTGTCAGCAATATTTGAATAAGCTAAGACAGTGGTGGCGAACCTATGGCACACGTACCAGAAGTGGCACCAGAGCCCTCTCTGTTGGCACTTGTGCAGTCACCCCAGCACAGAATTTGACCCACCCCTCTGCCCTGCAGCCCAGTGGGAGTGTTTGCTTTCTCCCCTATTGTTGTTTTGCACTTTGTGATAAATACGTGGGTTTTAGGTTGTAGTTTGGGCACTCAGTGTCTAAAAGGTTCGCCATCACTGAGCTAAAGACTACAAGACTAGAAGGGTAGTGATATGTTTTCTGTAGCAGCAATAATAGCATGCAGATTGCATTTTTTATTAGGGACCACCAGTGGTTCATCATGGGACTCTTTGCCTTGTCCTTCATCTGCATATTAAAGATTTAATGTTGCAAGTGTTCTTTGGCCAGAGAGAGAAACACTGTTTATTGCTCCTTCGTTGTAGTGTATGTGAGGGAGTTCAGTGAGCCTCTGTTATTAATTTTGCATGTGCTTTCTGTTAGGAAAGGAATTAATGAATTTGTTTTGAGCTATGACCTGGAACTCTTTAGGCCTCTTAGTCCTTCCAAACCTCAAAGCTATAATGTGTAAATTTTACAACAAGCATGATATCCCTTAGAGAAGCATAGCCCAGAAAAGAGGCATTTCAAAAAGAATAAAAGCGTGTCCACTTGTGAGAAGCATGGATGCTAAAAAAGAGTGGCTCTGAGGTGGCCAACAGTAACATAAGAAAAAGACAGAAGGACCTCCAGGAGGGAAGAAGAAAGAGGGGCTTGCTTTAAAAGGGCTTCTCCTGTGTTTCCACTCTAGTTAGCAGAACAGACAGCAAATTCTCTTGTAGCTCCGTAGGCTTTTCTTCACACATGTAGACACAGAGGGTTAGTTGTTCAAAAAGAGCTTTGCTTGTAAGCAACTCAAGAGGAACATTCAAGCGTTTGAATTTTTCAGGAAAACAATGAGGGGAAAAGATAAAGAAAATAAAAACAACTCATGATGAAATTCATTTCCTTAGACTGAAGTAAGCAAAGTATAGCCTTGGAAATATATACAGATCGATCACAAGGCTATTTTTGTGGTCTATATCCTCCCCTTCCCTTCTTATTGGGGGGAGGGAGTAAATTCCATGAGTTTTGATTTTCAAAACTGAAAGACTTCTAGCTAATGGCAGCTTCATCTTTCCTGCTGTTTAAGCATTTTGAGATGAAGTTGCAACATGCCCAGCAAGCCAGCAATGGATAACCCATGGGGGGGGGGGAGAGAAGATGACTGAATAATTGTTTTCTTCAGATGGAATGGCAAATGAGGAGTCAATGATCTGCAGGGCCTATTCAGTCATGACCTTTCTAGTTGCTCAAATTATTCAGGGTGGTCAATACTTGAGAGGGTACGTGTTCACTTTACAGACTGCAAGCACTCTGGAGACAGTTTGCGAACTAAAATTGTTCCCATAAAAACTGGGACAATATGGTACATTGGACATCTCATGTTGGTTAACTGGAGCAACATGGTCTCAAACCTGGATCTAAAATGTTCACGAACCAATTACAGGTCATGATACAGGCTGAAGCATTTCTTGTCTCTCTGCACTTGTAAGTATGTGAAAGATGTGACAAAGCTATGTTTGATTAGTAAATAATTGTATAATTATTTTTGAATTGCATGTCTTTCTAGCAGATTTTATTGCATTGTTATACTTGTTAAAGCACTTTTTACAGCAGCCCAAACCAGTCATTATGGTTCTGTGAACTTCCAAATAATGCTCCTCCAGGCTTGATTAATATACCCTGGGCCACATTCATCCCTCCAAACAACAACGACAATGACAACGACGACGATAATGACAATAACGATAACAACATAATAAAATCACATAATAAAATACAAATATCAAATCCAATTCATGAGAGGGGATTGAATAAGCCTAATACTAGTCCAGTGACTACCCCTGCTCAAATGTCATACAGGAAAGCATACCTGACCACGCAAGTCAAGTGGCCAGCCAATGAGACAGAAGCTGTTCAAAGTCATCAATTAGTCTGTGAATAAGGTCCTTGCCCTTCATGTGACCCAAATAATTTCCACCAAGATGAACCACTACAATGGCATGAATCATTGGTTCTGAACACCAGAGTTAAAAATGCTTCCCATTACGTACCCCTTCTGCCATACCACTCAGCATTGGCACTGCAAGCCAGCTTCAGATACCTGCTCAGATTTTTCTCCACTTGCTCACTTGCTTTCTCCTAAATTGTTTCAAATCCCAAAGTTCATTTAGTGAACCAAGGCAATAGACAGAGTCTGAGGTGTAGAAGGTGTTTATGAGCTATTGTGTCAATAGCTTGGGTCAGCATTGCATACAGTTTTTCAACCAGAGCCTCAACAGGATCACCAACCCAGGTGGATGGAAATCCGCCCAAGGCCATCTCTAATCCAAGGGGATCCATAAACCTGAGAGGATCAATAAGAATGGACAAGCCTAATTGTTCCTTTCTCCCCACAGAGGCAATCACCAATCAAAAATACACTTTTAGCAGATAATGATCCAACCATGAGAAGGGACTGGTAGATAAGTCCTTCATGGTCAGATCATCTCCCTGCCTCGAAGATAACACCAGGTTAGGAACATGATCAACTGTAGATGTGTGTCTACAGCTGCTCATGTGAGAGAGTCCAAGGGAGGTCATGGATTCCATGAAATCCTCAGCCACACCTGACAAGCTTATCTCCACATCAATGTTGAATTTCCACAGAACCAACAAGCTCAACACCACTGCTCAACGATACTGAAAATAGAATATCTATAAAAAGTTTTAAAGGAACACCTCCTCCCAAGTGCATGCACTTGTTGCTCTTCTGTGAGCAAGGATCAAGCACATGTCCAAAATGTCAAAAAGACAACAGAGATGTCTATCAATTGATGTCTTCCAAGAGGTTACTTACAATCTTCATGGCTGTGGCCTGAAATGCTTCATTCCTTTAGCCATGGTTTTATCCAGTTTGTATAGAAAGTAATTTGATTAACTATAAGAGTTGGTTGAGGGGTGGGGCTGGGGCTGGATTGATTCAGAGGAATAAGGTTCTATAAGTTCCTATAAGGATTACAATCAGCACATTTTAGACTATCATGCAGGCTCCATTCTACATGCAGTTGATATTTCTATAAGATCCGCTAGTTGATTACATTAAAGAGCCTAGTAAAGATGACAGCTCAGTAATTAAATGACACAAACAACAGCATAATAAACACTTTTTATGGTGTTCCCATAGTTTATTTTGAGTATTTTTTGCTCATGCTGGAATCTGAAAAGTAGAAATATTTGTGCTTTGTGACACTTGCCAATAGGAGTTCAAAGTTATTACTTTTTTACCTAATTATCAAAACAGTCTTTTATAAAACAGCTACTGGCTCATTATCAATGTAAATTGATTTCCTCTTTTGTCCAGTGCTAATATGATTCATGATAAATTGAGTGCATAGCATGTGTGTGTGTGTGTCTTTTGCTCAAGTTTTTTACTCCTAGTGATTCAAAAGCAATTTAAATGCTTTTGGTGCCTAATTTAAGTGACACATTTTTTAAAAAGAGAAATTATTCCATTCAGCACACTATCATAAGTTCTAAAACACCCATTTATCACCTTACAACACATTTTAAAAGTATGGCATAAAGACACAACAAATAATAGTGGAGTGGTTCACTTTCCAAAGTAAAATGGCAAATTTATGAGATACAGAGTACTGTCTCAGGTAAAATATTATATCCTTTTCACCATTTCTTATGCCTCAAAAGCCTTATGCATTCATTCTATTTTAAGGGTTCAAGGTGGACAAGAAGCATGAGGATAACTGTGTATTTATACATACACATGCACACACACTCATATGCACGTGTGTGTGTGTGTGTGTGTGTGTGTGCGCGCACACACACACACACACACACACACACACACACACACACACACACACACACACACACACACACACACACAGACACACACACACACACACACACACACACACATTTTTAAACTGCTCTATAATGTTTACTTTACGTAATGTTCTTACCTGTTTGTATTTTAGTGACTTTTATTGATTTTGTTTGCTTTTAATGATTTTATGGATAAATTTGTTCCATCTGTTTTTATTGTTTCATAAGAGTTGTAAGGCCCCTTGAGCACTACTTTGTAGTAGAAATGTACTTAAATGTACATAAATATAAGAAATAATGTACATAATAATTTAAACAGAAACAAGCCACTCAGCTTGTGTGTATTAGAGGAAATTGTAGAAAAATGTTGATGAAATTTCAGGTGAAAATGGTGGTGGTGGTATTAGTATTAGTAGCAACAATATCTGTGAAATAAATGATAAGAATGTATGTCAAGCATCAGAGAAGACCCTGTATTAGAAGGCCTCTATAGTGGATGGGGTTCATAATTTTTGTTGGAGGAAATTGACTTCAACTCACTTAATACTTGCCTAATTTTTTCAATGAAGCCCTAGTCAACTCCTATCTTATTCCAGAATTCTTCATGCAACGAAAAACCTATTATCTTTATATATCTGGTAATTGTTCAGACCCTATTTCCATGCAGTTTACAACTCATTGTAAATCAATTATTTCAAAAGACATTTACAAATGCTACTACATCCCAACAGATCAACAAGCAGGCTACATTAAGAAATCTACGATTGTAAGAAATTGATTACTAATAGTTCCTTTGTATTGAATTAGTAATCAGGCTTAAGGGAACTGGAGAAAACTTTTAGTTGATTACAAACAGTAATGTCGTGCCTCACTAATTGTTTCTTGAAATTCTGAGGATCTACAAAACGAATAATAGAAACATTACTATCTTAAATTCATGATGAAGTGGAGGTCAAAATGAAGGTGCAGAGAGATGCTATCAATATTCTTATCAGAAAAGTATTTTTCAGGGAGATTGTTTAAGTCCTTTGAGGCTCTACTTAGCTTTATTTTGCATGTTTACACAGCTCAGTAATAGTCACAAACTTAATTATCTGAGAATGGCCTTGATGTTTCACAACTAATGTATCTGACAATATTAAGTCAAATATTGGTAAACTCAATAGTCTCTCAAACATCACTGAACCTTACTGTGCATTTATTAAAATGAATTATGCTGTTGAAGTGATATTATCCACATCAAAAGATGCAAATTCTCAGAGGTTAATGTGAGCTCACAAAGGAAGAGCTTATTTAATTCTTAGAAGAGCCAATGCTAGGCATCCATGAACTTAAAATAAACCACAAGAAACTTAAATCATTATTCAGAATCAAGTACTATGCTAGAGTAAAGGTGGACTCCAAAACAAAATTCAGTATGGAAAAAAAAAATTCTATGAATTTACAGCTAGAAATCTCCAGGGTTACAAAATCCTTTTGGGCATGGGTTTGTGAATTTCAAGAATCTGTGTATGTGTCAAACAGTCAGACTCAGAAACTGCTTCCATGGGAACTGAACTCTACTTCATCAGATCATAACATAACATCACAAAAACAAATTGTCTGCTACTTGGTCTTATCCATGTGTCCTATACTAAATCAAGTATGCTGACTCCAAATCTGAAGTCTGATTCTGCCTATGGCATCAGTATCTTGTCAATTATGTGTATAGACGTAATTGTATGGTTTATTAACACAGCTGCACTTACTCATCTTTAGCTCAAACCAGACTCACTATGGCCTAGCTGTATTATCCTATAAGATGGTTTCACACTAGAGACAAGCCCTAGGTCCATCTCACCATATGAACCTCTTTCTGATGTCAGCTTACTAACTTTCCCAGTCATGCTTGGCCACTGCTGGAACATGCATGCCACCAGGGGACATAATTCAGCAGAGGTGGCAGCAGGCGTAGTGGTAGCTGCAACTGTTATAATGTTACCCAATTACCAAACATTTGAACAGTTATAGCACACCTATAACTTGAAATCTGTACATAGTAGGCAAATTCTGAGATCAGATTTGAAATCAGCACACTCTATATCATGCAAATCACATGTGTTATTCCCAGTAGCAAAATCGTTGTTGTGCAGTGAATAGACAACAATAGAGAACAAACATTATTACAACTTGCAAATAAGGACCAACCTGTGTAGAGGAAAAAAGCTGCAGCACAGGATGCATGGTTTGAGAAACCATTACTTGGACTTGATCGATCTCTGTTCCTTTTTAGATTACAGTGTCAGTAACCAATAATTGCACTTGTAACTGGAATTATTATTATTATTTGTTAGATTTGTATGCTGCTCTCCTTGCGAAAGCAACTCAGAGCGGCTAACAATGTTACAGCTTTGCTACAAAGTCAAATATAAATACAGCTCAGTATAAATAAAAATACAATACAAAATAGAAATGGAAATACAATACAAAAAAATCAGCAACAAGACCCCCAAATCAAACAAACCCACTATGTCTCTGATGGAGCCCAGGGCTCGACGTCCGTGAAGGAGCCTGGGCTCAACATCTTCAGCGGAGCCCAGGGCTCAATGTCGTCTTCAATTGGTCTGGCTGGAGGCGCGCGCGGCAGCAGCGGTGACAAAACAGTACAGTTTTTTCCCTTGCAAACTGGGAAGGTTCGCCCTGGAGCAACTGCATTGGGAGGGAAGTCCTTTGATAGGTGCAGGGCCGCAGTAAAGATGAAAAAGCTGTCAGGATCCAGCTGTCCCAACTTAAGGGTCTCTCCCCTGGTTCCAGGGACCCAGTTAAAGACCCCCCTTAAGTGAACCTCGCTCTTCTTCCTATTTGGGAGAACCGGCCTGCAATTGCTTGCCAAACGTAGCACACTAACAAGGACTTTGTGTGCCAAAAGGGCACAGGACTAGAAAGTGACTCACGGAACTGGATCTGTGATATGGACATCATGCTGTGATGAGGAAGACAGATGAAAGGCCACTTCATTATAGTCTTAGGACCAGTGGTGGGTGCCAAAAAAATACTTCCACACTGTGGGCATGGTATGGTGGGTGTGGCCAGGAGGAAAGCCCTGCTTTGCATTTGGACTACTTTATTCAAAACTTGGATGAGTGGGGCCAGCCAGAATTTCTGCTACCGGTTCTGGCAAACTGGTGTGAACCTGCTGATGCCCACAGCTGCTTAGGACAGTCTTAATGATGATCATCGTGATGAGCGTAAATATTCAGATTTGGATACAGCAGCAGAAGAAGAATTCACCAATAAGAGCACATACTGGCAGCTTTCTCAAGGAAAGGGAATTTTGTTTCCAAATGTTAATCTTTTTGCTCACTCTCTGATTTGCATAGAGGTCCAAGATCCAGAGCATATATCTGCAAGAAGGGATAAGTCCTGACAATCATACTGACAGTATTGCTAAGGGGTTCCCTCCCGCCCAAAAGGATTTAGATATGGACAGTTTTTTTCAGAGTACCTGATACAAAACCAACGTTTTCAATGTACAGTGTAAAATGCAACTTTTTTGATTGTACAAGGTTGCCTACTGTACATTGTTGCATGGGGATTCCATTGATTACTAGTATACTAATTACACTTGCTATGTTATTAATATACTGTATGTTATGGCATAATGACTTCACTAATTATTAATACACAATGACCTGAATCTCTTCTCATCACTCTATGTCAGGAATTCTCAACCATTTTAAGCTGGGGGCTGGGTCACATTTCCTCAGACAACTTCCTCCACCACATGCCACTTCCTAATGTGGTGGAGTCAGGGGGCACATGAAATGGCACTGTGGGCTGCAGGTCGCAGGTAGAGAATCCCTGTTCTATGTCCTTGTGTTCCAAATTAGACAAAAGTATTAAAAAGACTAAATTTAAACAGGTTACAAATAATTATGCTGGGACAATGCCACACAGCAACAAAAAAGAATACAGAGTTAAATGTTAGAGTGAAAAGGAGTTGCCATTTTGTTAACTATGCATAACTAAACCAGTTATGTTAAGAGTTCCTACTTTCTACTTTGTTGTTCTGTCCCTTAGTCCTTTAACATTCCCACAGTTGTTTCCACTTTGATCAGTCCTTTTGTGTGTTGTTTGGATTTCGGTAACAATATACTATTCATTGCTGGTTTGCTGGGCCTGTCACAATTACATCAAAGCCCCTTTGCCAGATCATTTTAGGATGGCTTTCATGGTTGATATAGCAGTTCTGCAGCACAAGACCACACCATACTTCATCCAATTCTAGCAATCCATTAATTTGGTCTATTACCACCTCTCATGACATGGACATGGGGTTGGATTTTGAGAGGCAAAAATACTTACCATATTCTTTATCCTTACCATTTTATTTTGGCTAAAATAGAAATGTGAAGTACAGTCAAACCTAGCATTAAGAGCGCCTCGCTTAAAGAGTAACCCGCTTAAAGGGCAGAATTTTCTCTAAATGTTCGCTTCGCTTAACAAATAAAACCAACCATAAACTCGCTTAACAAATAAATCAGGGTTCGCTACCTCCCCCCCCCCCATTTGTCACTTACAATGGTGTTTCGCTTAAAGAGCAAACTCGCTTAAAGAGCAATCCTGTGGAATGCATTATGCTCTTTAACGAGGTACAACTGTATACTTACCAAATTCCTCATTTCAATCAATTCTGGTTGTTTCCACATTACAATACACCTAAGTAAGAGATTTCCAAGTGACCTGAGATTGCTTCCTTAGAGAACAAGAGTGAGACAGAGATTTCAGTAAGTTATGTTTAGTGACCAGAATCCTGTGCCATGGGGGGGGGGGGAGAAAGGGGGAAATCCAAATACACATGAATAATTATCCAAGTGACATGTATGCTTAGGTAGGTCAGTCCTAAAGAGAATCTACCAAGCAGGAGACAATAATGATAAAACTAGTCCATAGCTGCAGTGTAAAACCAACCACTGCACAACTGATCATATGATGGAGGTCACACCTGAGAGTTAAAGTTGCTTATGTCATTACGACTACGTACACATATTTCAGCTAGATTGTGAAACTGAGTGTAAATCTAGTGTCTTTTCTCTTAGAGACATAAAGATAAGTATACACATAAAACAAGCAAAGAAATATTGGCTTATACTCAGTAAAACAACAAGAGCACAGTCCAAGGCAACTGTGCATGTAGTTTTGAATTATGTTTTTGCAAATTGCACAAGTCTTGGAACATGAGCTAGCTATGCACTCTGTATAACACTTGTTAGATGATATCAGCAGGCAATATTTTGTTCTATCACAAGTTGAGAAGTAAATTTTACAAATCCTCTTGTGATGATGACAGAAGTAAGGCTTGACAACCTTGATTCAACATAATTTAATTTGGAGCATAGTCAAAACATAATGTGACACAACAAGGGATTTGAGAGACCTGGTGAGATTCTGCACCTTCAGCTGAAAAGCAAGACAAAGAGCCTTATTTTCATTTTATGGTATGTTTAGTTACCACAAAATATCTCTATTACTATGTTCAAAAGAGCAGATTCATTTTAAAAACATTCTTTCAAATATGAGCACATGGGTAGTCTTCTCCACCCTCTCTATCGTTGACAGTGAAAAAATAAATATTGCAATTCGATGGACTTCCATGTAAATATGAAACAAAAAGGAACATTCATATCTTATTCTCACATCTTTCAAGTAGCTGTGATAAATATATTTTCAAAATTTCACTTTTATAGCAGACAAGACACTAGGAGGTGATTGTGCAGTGGATTGGGATTCATAAATACATTGGATGTTTTCAGGATTCGTGTCGAATCTCTTGAAGAGACTGGCTGTTGAAAACTGAGAGGTATATACATCTTTGAATATTTCATGCTTGCATATGCTATTTTATTCTTTCAGCCTGTCCTTTATATTTGTTCACTGACACATAGCTTGTTCTTAAATGCTAAATTAAATTATCATTACCTAAATGTTCAAGTTTCATTTTTACAAAACTTCTGCAACTGGCCCTTACACAAAGAAATTCTATTTTTTTTTCCAAAAATGTTTGTACTTCTACACAGAACAGAGGTTATTCTGCAAATCCTAATTTTTGGAGAAAAAGCCCCAATTTTTGCTCATATTTTACAGATTAATATTTTAATTTTCCTGCAAGAATAAAGAATCTCATAACTGAAAATTATGTTAAATCCTTAGTAAGATATTTCCATCATGGACAGGCCATATCTACCTAATGCAAATATTTTTCTCTCCTTTCTTTCTATCAGAGCACTGCACAAATTACAAATTGTGTATGTGTAAGATACAGAGGTAAAATTCAAAATAAATTAAAATATTAAAATAATCAACTACTTTTGCCCAGAAGCAGGTTTTTTAAGCAGTGTTATCTCTGTCTTTTACTTGATCTTATTTTGTACATATAGTGGAGCATAAATAACATACATACAATTGCTTCTTTGTTTAGATTTCTCCATATTTATAGAAAATTCATCCTTTATTTGAGAAGCCCCATTTTACTTGATTAATTTTTGATTTTCCTACTTTGCTTTAAGTGTGTTAAATGATTTTCAAATGGTCCAGCCTGTATCTTGACGTGGTGGGAGACACTCTTCAGTAGTCATCCATTCAGCCTAGTTGTTTTTGCTTTCTACAGATTTAGCTTGGTCTCTTCTGGTTTAATAACTGGAGCCCGAGAGGTGTGCAGAAAACTTTTCCTTGATTTTAGCTATTGTATATGGAATTAATGCAGTGGTGGGCATCAGCAGGTTCGCACCAGTTCACCAGACCAGTAGTAGAAATTCTGGCTGGCCCTGCCCACCCAAGTTTTGAAATAAAGTAGTCCTAATTCAGGTCCAATGCAGGGTTTTTCCCCTGGCCATGCCTATCATACCACACCCACATTGTGGTAGTAAAAAGCGTTTTAGCCCACCACTGAATTGGTGTCCATGAAGTGGGTAGGTTTGGTGCTACATCAACTTATTTCTTGCTGCCAGTAATATTCCTGTATCATTCATTTAAGAACTACATCTACTTGTTTGATTTATACCATATGGTACTAACATATTCTGCTATGCAGTAACAGATGGAGAAAACTGTTGTTATTACTGTTGTGCACCCCAGTGTGGTCCTATCAATATGTAAGTAAGCAATATCTGGGATAAATTCTGTTTGATGTTTTGGTTTTGATTTTTTCGTAACATGGCTCAAATCTGTGGTATACTAATGTTCCAAAATCTTCCCTACATAAAGATATCTCAGTATCAGTGTTCCAGTATCCCAGCTAACTCAGAGATTCCTCTTTGTTTCTCTGTTTTTTAGTGGAAGGCAACTTCCACAAAAGGGCAGACTTCTTTGTCTAACCAATAGCACCAATGACAATTAGTGTGCTATTTAGCTTGGGATTATATTTGTCCACATTGTCCTTTCTTTTAAACACATACAAATGTTGTTCAATCTTTTCAGTAGTCTGCAAGCTTTCTGGCTGCTTCTTGCCATGTTCTTGTCAAGTTCAATTACACTGGTCAACACAATTTTTCTGGCATGAGGTACTCTAACGATTCTAAGGTAATTCTGAGGAGCTGATTCCGAATCTGGAATCCGTTTTTTCTAGCACATCAGGTTTCTGAGATCTCAAATATTGCAATATACCTATGAACAGCAAATTTATCATCATACACAGCTACAATTTTTTTTCCTGGCATGAGTTTTTCAATTGTTTTATACTAATTTCAGGCTGCTGATTACAAATATGATCTCAGATTTGCTCTATCACATCACATTTTTATGCTATTGGCCAACCCAGTTGTCATTCCTGACTGTATGTTGGTGTGAGCCGGTTATAGAATTATAGTGATAAAATTAGTAACTGGTCAACACAATTTTTCTGGCATGAAGAATTCTAAGGTAATTTTGAGGTGCTGATTCCGAATCTGGCCTCCATTTTTTTCTAGCACATCAGGTTTTTGAGATCTCAAATATTGCAATATACCCATGAACAGCAAATTTATCATCATATTTGTCGAGCTAAACAGACATACAGACCTAATAAAATATGTACAAAAAGTTAAATTGACAATATCTTGGAAACTCAAGAGCACTTGGATGTAGAATGAGCATCAAGATTCACGATTTACATAGTGACTTGGCCAGCTTTCCAGAGAACTTGGGTGATGTGAGCGAAGTACATGGTGAACGTTTTCATCAAGATATTAAACTAATGGAAGAACATTACAAAGGCCGATGGAACACCAACATGATGGCAGATTATTGTTGGTCCTTGATGAGAGACATTATACACATTGAACATCACAGAGCATCCAAGAAAAGGTTGTTCATGGTGATGTAAGGTCGATATTGTCAATTTAACTTTTGTACATATTTTTATATCTTGATGTTTCAATTCTTACATGTTAATATGCTTTCACTCTTAACTTTGTGCTTCAGTTCTTCGTTATATATGTTTGTTCAGTAAAGCATTTCATATTGGATGTTATTTTATTAGGTCTGTATGTCTGTTTAGCTCGACAAATATGATGATAAATTTGCTGTTCGTAGGTATATTGCAATATTTGAGAACTCAAAAACCGGATGTGCTAGGAAAAAAATGGATGCCAGATTCGGAATCAGCACCTCAAAATTACCTTAGAAACATTCATGCCAGAAAATTTGTGTTGACCAGTCACTAATTTTATCACTATAATTCTGTAACTGACTCGCACCAACATGCAGTCAGGAATGACAATTGGGTTGGCCAATAACATTACAATGTGATGTGATACAACAAATCTGAGATCATATTTGTAATCAGCAGCCTGAAATTAGGATAAAACAACTGCAAAAGCTCATGCCAGGAAAAAATGTTTTGTATAGCTGTGTTATAGAAGCTATCTAGAGAGGCTTTTTGCTGTTGTTTCTGCAAGGGTTGAGACCAAATTTCTTTCGGCTTTTATTGTATTCACTAAAGGATTTTCACTAAATGGATTTCTTTACTAAAATAATTTTCTTCAAAATGTGAAATACAATTTAAATATTGGTCAAGTGTTTTGGGGGTGAGACCTGGAATGTAGTTGACTCAGCATCTTTTGGAAGAGAAGTAAAAGAACATTTGAAAAGAGAAGTTACAAATTGGTTATGGTTCTCTGGTTGTGTATCAATCTGAAGCTCTACTGAATCTAGTGTTGTTGTAAACCAGACATTTGCAATCTATGGCCCATGGGATAGACCTGGCCCACGATGCCAATTTACCCGACCCCTGGCCCCCTAGCCACTCCCTAAAGCAGAAGTAAAATGCATTATGTGCATGCGCAGAATGTTCTGCACATGTGTGGCATGTGTTTTACTTCTCCTTCCAGGTGGGAGGAACCATGTGACCTGCCCAATCAGCTGCCCAGTAGGTGTGGTCAGGCCCGTGGCCTGAAAACACTGAGCATCGTTGTTGTAAACTGTTTCCAGTTCTTTTTCTTCTTCTTTGAGAATACTGCAAGAATGATAGAGATTGAGGTTGGATGATTGAGTAGATCTGACATAAAATGGGTCTGTGCTGACTGTTTGTGAATGGATCATTTATGATCTTAATGCTATGTTTAGCTATAGGTTCATTAAAAATTCCTCAGATCTGTATTGTAGCCTCTCTGTCACCTGTCACTGCTATAATGAACTCAGTTGTTTAGGATCATATATAAGTCACATTGAATGAGTTTCTGCCCATTTTATAAGTTTAGCCATGTCTTTGTTCATAGCCCCAATGCTGTTATGGCTGTTGAAATTTCCATTGATGAAGTAAGTGTTTTAATAGATGGCTTCTTAAAGGTGAATACTATATTAAGTTGTGGCTGTTGAAATTTCCATTGATGAAGTAAGTGTTTTAATAGATGGCTTCTTAAAGGTGAATACTATATTAAGTTGTTTATAAATGGATACTATCATACATGCAGCTAGTTCAAACATCAAGATTTAGTATGATCCACTGTGTTTAGCATGATTCACTGTGAGGATTATAACCTCTATTCTTACAAAAATAAAGACATTTTTATATTGTTTATGGAATCTCTCAGCAACTAGACAAATCTCAGGAACTTTTAGTTGATGGTGATTGATTCCTCTGTGAGTTTCTTGGACACAAAGCAGTAAAATGAATTCCTGTCTAGGTGAAAAGATTCATGTGTAAATAAAATTGCCATAGAAAACAAATTCTGAGACTAATTTGGAGGTGCTATTCAGGTGCATTTAAGGTGAGTTTTATTGGATTTTGGGGTCTTTATACATTTCTAAGAACTGTTTCTGAAAAACAGCAGAGGAAGCTAAAGCTCAAAAAAATGCAAATCCTTTGGAACAGCTTATCTAATTTGCAACACTGGTAGAAAACTGTTTAAAATATATCTGGCAAATAGCTTCTTACCTAACTGCTAAATAGAAACAGCTTTACAAATACTTCATTATGGATTGCAGCTTTATAAGTGACAAAGTGTCACACATGTAAGTGGTTTAAAAATTAATATATCCCGGAACTCCATGGCAGTCTGCACATTTCAAAAGAATGTAAAACTGGAATACATTCACTAGGGTCAACAGAGGGCACAAGATGTTCTCATCCATTTATCCATCAGGTACAGAAGTCCTTTACTTTTAATCTGTCAAAACAATAGCTGTAAAAGGAGTTAACTAATGAGAACAATCTTGGTAGATGGCCAGCAAATCCCAGTCAATAGTTCAGGCCAGAGCATTGTCCTGGAAAGGGCAGTTATATGATGCATCCCCTTGAAATACCTAGTTTGTTCTAAAATCTGACATCATTGAAGGTAGAGGAAGCTTGCGTTTCAGTGTAACGCTAGCATTTATTGTTTACCTGATTCTATGTAGCTCTTTTTCCAAGCTGAAATCTTCAGATTCTATATACATTGGAGGCATTGTGGAAATACTGTCTTTTAGGATTAGAAATGTTGTTATAAAGTGTGGGAAATGTATGTTAGACTAAAACTGCATAACTCGCCAACCAACATACAGTTGTACCTCGCTTAAAGATCATAATGTGTTCCACAGGATTGCTCTTTAAGCGAGTTTATTTTATTTATTTATTTATTTATTTATTTATTTATTTAGATTTATATTGCCGCCCACTCACCGAGGCGACTCAGGGTGGCTTACAGTCAAAACAACAACAGTACAATAAAAATTATAAAATGCAACCACATAAAACAACCAAACCAGAACACAAACTAACTCCCGTCAGGCCGTTGTTGTGGGCCCAGAGGAGGGGGTGATGTGCTCAGCCACTGCTAGGCCTTGGCATCTTCTTCCTCAGGCCGTTGTTGTGGGCCCAGAGGAGGTGGCGATGTTCTCAGCCACTGCTAGGTTTGCTTTTTAAGTGAAACACCATTGTAAGTGACCAATTGTGACTTCTGGTGAGGGGATTGTGAACCCCAATTTATTTGTTAAGCGAGTTTTTGGTTGGTTTTATTTGTTAAGCGAAGCGAACATTCAGAGAAAATGCCCGCGTGCCGAAAGGACATCTTTTGGTGCGCGATTTGCTCACCCCCATTCCTGGGGCGAGATGGACTGGCGGCAATAATTGGGGTGGAGCCACATCTATAAAAGGCTGTGTTTGCCCACGAGGCACGCTCTTTCGCTTTTGAGAGGTCAAAAGCTGTTTTTTCCCCACCCACCCTCCCTTGCCGCAGTGTGATTATTTTGGTCACTTTGTGGGCCGAATGGGAATTTTTGTGCATACCTTGATTGGCCTCTTTGGTGTGTGGAGTTTTTGCCCATACCATACTGCTTGCATTGGTTGTGCATTGGGGTTGTTCTAGTTTTGAATTTTTCAGTCACTTCTGGCGGGTAGCATGGGTAAGACATGACTGTAGTACATCCAATTCAGGGTAGAAACACATTTTGCTCATAAAATGGTTGCGGGACAAGGCTAAGGCAGAGGTGGCAGGCCAAATGTGTTCCATGAACAGGAGAACACCGGATTGACAGTTTTGGTGTCCTCCATAAACTTTCACCTGAAATAAGGCCAGAGGTGGGAACATGGAGGCCACTTCTGTGTGACTCACAATCCTCTCAAAATTTTCTCAGAACTATCATCTCTTTTACTCGTGCTACTTTCACCAGGCAGATAGTTATCGTTAATACAGTTTTTATAATAAGTGACCCATTGTTTTTAAACCCATTACACTTCTCTGTCTTGTAATTTGGGTGAGCAATTCTGCTCTTCAAGCGAGTTACTCTTTAAGCGAGGCACTCTTTATGCGAGGTTTGACTGTATAAAAGTATTAGGATGATCCTGGAAGCTGTCATCCAAAGACAACACTTTCCAAACTCAGGCAAATGTCCATACATCTCCTTTGACACCCTAGTTCCATCTTCTCTTTGTTATCTCCCAATTAACAGATTAGTTTGTAGGTATGGTCTTTGTCACTCAATACCACAGAGCCTTCACAAAAATACAGATATTCAAAGTGATTAAAGCAGGAGATCATCATTATCTGCAATGTGATTTATAGAAACTTTAGTAATTCTGTACAGCATAGTCAATTATGGTCTTGCCATATATCAAAACATTAACAACAGCTGCTGCAGCAAAAAAAGCACCTTGTGGTGTCTGTCTATCAAGATTTACTTTGATACCAAAATGTTGTAATATAAATTATTCCCTGTGCATATACCTAATAAATCAAACTCCTAAGTACCCTGGAAGGAAAGATGGGCAAGTGCTGCTAGACTGAACCCGATTTTGTTTATTGATACCAGACACCAATACAGTGGAAGCCCATATAACGAACACTTCGCATAATGAAAAATTTGTACAATGAAGTGTTTATGCACTCTGTGCAATACCCCACATAACAACAACAAAATAATTATGTGGGAGTTTTGTTAACAAAACCCTATATAACTAACATTATTTTTCATTACGCAGGGTATTGCCCATTTGCTTTGCATAATGAAAAAAAAACCCACATAACAATGAGCTCCATGAAATGGAGTTGTTGTTTTTTTATGTGGGGTTCTACTGTAAATGAGAATTGAACTCAGAACCAATAGAAAATGGCAGATTGGCCCCCAACAAATGAAATAGACTTATTTATACATTCTGGTTTACTGGAAGACATAATCCTGCAGATGAAAACTTTCCTTGATGTGATAATCAGCAGGAACAATACATATAAATTAAGTTGGCTATAAAACAATGTGTTCTTCCTCGAGTAAACCAGCAAATCTCAATCCTGTTTAGGGGCATCTGGAGAAAAAAAAGGCATAAAGAAAATGCAAACAATAGGGATTAATCCCAGATCCAGGTGGGGCAGGGATCTTTCAACATGGTGTAACCTTTCCCAGAGTGCAGACCCCTTCATCAGATGCAGTGAAAAAAGGTGAGGCAGTCTACAAACACTAGTACCCAATAAAACTTAATAGCTTTTAAGGTGAAGAAGACTCTTTATTGACTATGCTACATGGTTGCCTCCTAGGAAACAACAAAAATAATACCCAAAAACTTTTGCTTAATGTGGCCACCTCACTCTCCCTACTGCTAAAATAGCTCATAATTTACTGAATAGGAGAAAAAATGATCAGATTAGTTAATAGTTATTATACCCAGTGTGGTATAGTGTATGTTGTTGTTCAGTTGCACAGTTGATTCCGACCCTTTACTACCCCATGGATCACCCCCCCTCTGGCACCCCTATCCACCATCCTCCTCAACTCACTCAGCTCTGTGCCCATTGTGTCTACAATACCATCTAATCATTTCATCTTTGGCCGTCCCCTTCTTTTGCCCTCCACCTGTCCCAGCAGCAAGGCTTTCTCAAATGAATCCTCTCTTCTCATTTGATGTCCAAGGTACTTTAGCTTCATCTTTACTATTTGACCTTCTAAGGATCAGCTAGGGTTGATTTCTTCTAAGATTGACCTATTTGTTCTCCTCGCTGTCCAGGGGACTCTCAAAACTCTCCAACACCACATTTCAAAGGTGTCTCTTCTTCTGTATATAGAATGCTGAAATAGGACTCAGGAGACTGGAGATTAAATCCCCAATCAGCCATGGAGACATGCTGAGCTGTGGAACCCATAAAACCACTTCTTAAATATCTCACCTACAGGTGCCTTCAAAATCATATTAGGGTCTCTATAAGTCAGATTCAACTTGATATTACATTCACACAGTCAATAGTTTGAATATGATGCCAGCTTCGCTGTTCTGGAATCTGACTGATTAGGTACAGTAAAACATTGAATAATGCTAAAACTTGGTTCCACAAGTCTTGGTGTTATCTGATTTTTAGTGATTGGAAAAGATCAGTATACGTTCCAATCCCCAAAAAGGGTAATGCCAAAGAATGTTCAAATTATCGCACAATTGCGCTCATCCCACAAGCTAGCAAGGTGATGCTTAAGATAATACAGGATAGACTGCAGCAGCACGTGGAGAGAGAATTAGCAGAAGTGCAGGCGGGGTTCAGAAGAGGCAGGGGGAGTAGAGACCACATTGCCAACATACGTTGGATCATGGATAAAACAAAGGAATATCAGAAACAAGTCTACTTCTGTTTCATTGATTACACTAAGGCCTTTGACTCTGTGGACCACAACAAAATGTGGTAAGTAATTAAAGAGATGGGAATACCAGAACACCTTATAGGCCTCATGAGAAATCTGTATATGAATCAAGGAGCAACAGTTAGGACAGAATATGGAAGGACAGAGTAAGACAAGGCTGCATTTTGTCACCCTGCTTATTCAACTTATACACAGAGCTCATAATGCACAATGCAGGGATGGCAGAATCACAATTTAGGATCAAAATTGGTGGGAGAAACATCAACAGCTTGAGATATGCAGATGATACAACCCTAATGGCAGAAAGTGACGAGGACTTAAAGAAGCTCCTGATTAGGTTGAAAGAAGAAAGTGTAAAGGCTGGCTTGAGACTTAATATCAAAAATAAAAAGAAAAGAAAAAAAGAAAAAACAACAACCCAAGATCATGGCAACAGGCCCTCTCAGTCCCTGGAAAATAGATGGGGAAGAAGTAGAAGCAGTGACAGATTTTACTTTCCTAGGATCAAAGCTCACTGCAGATGGGGATTGCAGCCATGAAATAAAAAGGCGACTGATTCTTGGGAGGCAAGCGATGAGAAACCTGGGGAGCATAGTGAAAAGTAGAGACATCACATTGCAAGCAAAAATTCGTCTAGTCAAAGCAATGATATTCCCGGTGGCAATGTATGTTTGTGAGAGCTGGACCATTAGGAAAGCTGAGCGCAGAAGAATAGATCCCTTTGAGATGGGGTCGCAAAGGGTCGGAATCGACTGTGCGACTAAACAACAAAAAAGTGTTATCTGATGCATGTTAAAATCCTATGTGATGGATCTGAAGAGATACATTGTAACCGCACAGGCTTTAGCGGTTGTTATCCGATGCATCCCATAGGACCTTAACATTATTTGATGCAATTCTCCACCCCGATTACTTAACGTTATGCGATTTTAGCGTTATCTGAGGTAAATGTTATCCAAGGTATTACTGTATTGTGTTATCTTCCTTTATGCAAGCAGAAAATGACCCAGTTTTAATCCAGAAAAATATCTGTTGAATCATGTAAAGTTTAAGATATGGTGTTATTGTAATACTATTAAGAAGTTGCAGAATAAAGAAATAAAGATATAAACAGGATAGTAAATAAAAATAGAAGTGGCAGATCCTCTTTTACAATTGTGCACATTCAGAGAATGTATTTCAAATCAGAACATTTGTTTTCAGTCATAGAGATTGGATATGGTATGAGTTTCCATTTGTAGGTATTTCTAGTATGTTTTTTCTAATTGAATTAATTCATTAACCTGACAGAGACATTCCAAATTAAACTGTTTCCAATCAATATGTTCCAGTCTGCTGGAAACTGCTTTGGTCATTCTACTTTATATGCTTTGAATGAAAACAATTAAAGTCAGTGTCTGCCAACTCAGCTAAGGAGACTCTTTGATACAGTGCTACTTTGTATTTGTTACACTGCAAGCTGTTACAAAGCAAGAAGTCGTTTTGTAAAAAAATGCATGCCAAAGTAATTTATGTACACCTCTTATAACATTTTTTGGCAAAAAGATGCTGCCTTTGGCAATGCACCCAGAAATCAGCACACTTTACAAGAATATGTTCAACTATCTTTGAACTGCTGCATATAAAAGGCTTCTATTTTTGCTCGATGTAAAAGCATTCATAAAAACATTTAACTGGCACCATTCGAGATGGCTTTTCCAACATTTTTGTATTCTCATGTTATTTATCTTTTGCTGAAGATTTCCCATTCTAGACTAGCTAAAAAAACTTTCTGATCAAATTGAATGGAAAATTCCAGAAGAAATCTATCATACAAATATTAACAGTTCTTTACTTCCACTTCTACCTCTTCAACTGTCAAGACAGATACAAGATTCCTGTTCTTTCACTTTCAGAAGTCTCAACCAATGTTATTTGGTGTTGTTGTAGTATGTCCTTGATGTTTTCTTTCCATCTTCCTCTGGGTCTGCATTGAGTTCTTTGTACTCCTCCTCTTTTCATATTTGCATTGCACAATATGGAATTCTAAGACATTCTCTCAAAATGAGCAAACTATTTTATTTGTGGTCTCTGTATATAGTTTAAAACTGGTTCTATTCCAATTCTTTCCCTTATAATCTCATTCCTGATTGTATCCCTTCTAGTCACTCTAGCAGCTTTCCTCAGACATTTCGTTTCCATAGTGACTAAATTTATTTTATGTTTTATTGTAAATGTCCATGTCCGACAATGGTAGCATATAGTGGGAATGAATAAACGTTGTATGAGATGTTTCTTTGTACTGGTAGGTACTGTCTTATGTTGTAAGATCAGAGCCAATTTGTCCCAATATTTGATTTGCATTACTATATAAAACATTAATCTCTTTATCCATTTTACCATCTTCTATGAATGTTGTTCCTAAATAGTTGAACTTCTTTTATTTAAAGTATGTTGTTTCCTTCCAATTGCTATTACTTCAGTCTTCTCTTTACTGATTATCTTTTTTAAAAATATCTTGCATTCTTGGTTCATGGACATAAGGTGTTGCTGTAATCCCTTAGTTGCACTTGCTATGAGCAATGTCTGATCGTCTGCAAAACAAATTCATTGATATTGTCTCCATTCAGGAGCTTATGCTCTAGGAGGAAGAAGATCATTAGTTAATGTTGGGCAGAATGCTGTGAGTTGCCATGGAAAATAACTGGTGTGCACCACCCTAAAGAAAGAAGATTATGGAATAAGAGAGCCCTAGTTTAGTAAGCAGAAAGAGAGGATAATGAAACACAGAGACATGAGCAGGTGAGACTTGTAACCATTACAAGTCCATGAATATGCAGAAGGAAAGAGGACTTTAAGAAAAAGAAAAGAAAATGCTTTAAAGGTGTAAAGTGGAAGATGGGAGAAATATCTAAGGACAAAACAGTGCACCTTTGCTGACAGGAGGTTCTAATTTTAGGTTTGTTATCCCATTCTGTTATAGATAATATAATAGATTCAATGCATAGTTTATAAATATGAAATGAAGACACTTCACTCGGTAGACTGTCAGCTTTTAACCTATGTGAATTATTGTCATACTTTTTTGAGTCTGTGTTTTAGTTGAAATGGAAATTACCTTTTTCACATCCATTCTTTCTTGCTTTGATGGCCAATGGAGACATTTTTTAAAAAAAAAAACCCTTGAATTATAATGTTGTGAAAATAGAACAGCAAAGGAATTATCTTAAATGCTAAATCTTCAGTATGAAAATTTTATTCAAAGATTTGAATAAAAAGGAGCAGCCAGTTGTGTAACTGGGAAGTCCTTTAAAATCACCATTTAAAAGAATATAATAATTTACATTTAAAAGAAAGAGACTCATGTTGTTGCTTTAACAAGTTGTTCAGACTGTTGGGTTTGTCATTCAAATGATTTTTAAATCTTCTTCCAATTTTTATAATTATTTCTGTTTGTTTTTCACAAAAGAAGTATTAGATTGAAACCAAGAAGTATGCCAGTTAAATGCATCAGATCTAATATTATACAGTAATCTCCCTTAGATGTGATTCTAATTATACTGTTATATTTTGAAAAGGAGATTTGATTTATACATTGTGACTATAAACCTACACATTTACCTGGGTGTGAGTCCAATTAAACTCAGTAAGACTTATTTTTGAGTAGGCATGCATAGGTTGGAACTCTTAGTATTACAGACTAAATAGTTTGTTGGGCTTACTTCTCTGCTGGATTTGTTGGGAAAGGGACAAACTTTATCTTACAAAAAAATTAACAAATCATATGGGTATGAATTATGATAGCAGACTGTGCTGTGAGACTATACTGAGAAATAATGACACATACAGTACATGCACAATATACTTAGTGACAATGAGAATATGAAGTGAAGTTTTGCATGTGTCATAAAACTAATGAAATTTTCCAGTCAGTTTTCAGTTGGACATGGCAGTAAAGCTATGTTGCAATATGTCAATGATTATCTTCTCAGCAGAGAAGATTTAATGGATCGTTCCAGTGAAATGGGTGCCTACCCTTCCAGCACACATTACAGAAAATAGCTAGTACTGGACTTCTTCCCCAACTAGGAGGAGGCAACTAATAATGCACTGCAAGATTCACTGTTGGGCCTAGTGCTCTTCAACATTTTTATTGACATAGGTGAGAGGGTAGAGGAAATGGTTTATCAAATTTGTAGATGAGAGAAACTTGGGTGAAATAGCTGTTATCCTAGAAGAAGAAAAACCCTGCCGGACTAATCTGATTTCATTTTTCAATTGAGCAGCTTCTTTAGTAAACAGTTTGAATGCAGTAGATGTATTATATTTTGACTTCAGCTAATTCTTTGACAAAGTGCTGCATGATATTCTGATTAGCAAGCTAATTAGGTGTGGCCTGGATAACAAAAGTGTCAGGTGGATAAACAGTTGGTTACAGAATTATGTTCAGAGAATGCTTATTAATGGATTTTTCTCAAACCGGGAGGAGTAAAAAGTAGTGTTCCACAAGGTTCAGCCCTGGATTCAGTGCTACACAACATTTTTATTAATGACTGGGCTGAGAGGGTGCAGGGAATGGCTTATACATTTTTCAAATGACAGAAACTTGGGTAAAATAGCTAATATGCTGGATGATAAAAACAAAATATTGATGGAGCTTTATAATCTTGAGCATTGAGCTGAAAAAAGCAGAATCAAATTTAATAGGGATAAGTGCAAAACTCTATACCTAGCAGAAAAAAACACAAATGTACACAGTTACAAGGTGGTGGAAACTTGACTCAGCAATATTACAAGTAATACACAGAAAGATCCTCATCAAAGATTGAGGTATTTTTGAACCACCATCAGGTGTACTCTGATAATGCCAACCTTGTGTTGTAGCTAATCTTTCTCACACTAGGTTCGGCAAAGGGAACTGCAGAATGTATGCATCAAAAGGTGCCTTCATTTTGGCAGTTTCACATCTGGTCTAGACATGGAAGAAGACTATAAGCAAGAAGGATCTTGGCATTGTTGTAGATCACAAGCTGAGTATAAGACAACAGTGTGATATGGTTGTAAAAAATTAAATGATATTGTAGGTTACGCTGAAAGAAGTATAATCTTCACATTTATCTATTCTGCGCTTGTTAGGTCTCATATTGAGTACTGTGACTAGCTGTGGACACTAGACTTTAAGAGGAGTGAAACAAGTTAAGAGGAGAGCAACCAGAATGATTGGGGACATTGTGTTTTGTGAACTGATTTTGCCATTGTGCAATTCACACATGTGAAAACAAGTCCAGCATAAGAGCAGCCAGAATCAGAGACAAAAAGGCATTGTGGAGAGAAGGAGCTGAGTTACATGAAGTCAAATCTTGCTTAGCTCAGACCCAACGCTGTTTAAGCTGGCACATGTTATTCAAAGATCTAAGTTTCTCTAGGACAGGGGTCTCAACCTTTTTTGTACCATGAACCAGGCTCATGCTAAACAAAATTTCCACAGATCAATAAGTGAGTGTGCTGGAATTGGATAGTGCAGGCGCATAATAAAATACAATAAAGTGCACAGACAGGGGGAGCCCCGCTTAGCTCAAAAACAAGGAGGAGGGGCATTGCCCCTCCCTGTCTGTCACTCCCTGTCTGTCAGGATGAGACTGGTGATCAATTCAAGAGTCTGTGAAAAGTTGATGCATGGTTAGTGGGGTAAATAGCCAGAATGACAGTTCAGAATTTCCCTTTCTCATATTATGCAGCACTCTTGTGGGGAACAAAAGATTGGGGGGGGGGGAGAGAATAGTTTTTGTTCATATCCTCTCCTCTTGGTAGAACCCCCATTCTGAGGGAGTCTGCCTAGTATAAGCTGTCTCAACAACTTGGGTACTTTCCCTTAAAATGCCCCATCAGGATTGTCACAGCTATCTGTGTCACTCATCCTACTTATAAATCCTTGCATCCATCTGCTATTTGATGGGTGACAGCCCCATGAATCCATTTTTTTATCCTTTCTTCAAAAAAACAAACTCGTGCAAAGACTGACATCCTGCTTGACTCCAGACTGAATGCCTAGACCAGGGGTGCCCAAACTTTGTGGGTCATGGGCCGATCATGTGTTTCAGGGAGCCAGTCACTAAGGCCCGGGGGCTGGGTGCAGCCCCCAACACCAATTCATCCACCCCGCGAAGCCCTCGTCGCTCCTTGAAGCGGAAGTAAAACGCTCACCTGCCTGCCATGGCACCCTTTGGATTAGACTACTGACTCAGTATGGAACACATCCACACACACACACAAAGTTGTCATTGCTGTTAATGAAGCCATGCAGATAGTGGCAGGATGCCTTAAACCAATACCCCCTTGTTGGTATTTCTCCACCTATGATCCGGAGAGAAGTAGCAGCAGATGCTGTGAAAACTAAGCAAGAGAATGACCCTCGACACACTCTGACTGGATGTGAGCCTGAAGACTACTCACTTAACAACTAAATTGGGATTTGCAACCCCCCCCCCCACCAGAAGTCACAATTAGTCACTTACAATGGTGTTTTGCTTAAAGAGCAAACTTGTTGAAAAAGCAATCCCTTGTAGAATATCATTTTGCTCTATCAAAACATCATCACTCCACTCCTATACACTGATAATTTCTGTCTGCCAATCAATGAACAAAATTCTTCTTTGATTGTCTGTTGTGGTGTTCTCAGAATATGTTATGTGTCCGTGTAGATATAACAGAGAGTGAGAGATGGTTTGAGGGCACTCAGAATGTACTTGGAGGAATGCACTTTTAGACACAGGACACAAATTGGTGTTGCAATGGACTTCACACCAGCTCAGAAGGAGCTTGCATTTGGCTCCTCACCACACTGTGCCTTTAACTGTCATTTCCCCTTTAATTACACTTATGCTACTTGCCTGCTGTGTTGGATAGCTGGATCTCATTGCTTAGCTGTGCTGCTATGGTAGAGTTTAGGGTTGTGCTAGCTGTCAGCTGATGATTGGTAGCATGGTTTCCATGATGATTATGATAATCTGATGGCTTTTAATTCCCCTCCCCTCTGTGCTAATTTTCCCTTAGGCCAGCAGACTTCTCTCCCCTCCTGAGCTGGGAGGTGTTTGGAAAGAGCATAGTCTGAAGTGGTTTTAGGTTATTCAGGCAGACTAGTTAGTTAAGATTGCCCTGAGACAACTGCCTCAGTCTACAAATGAAAGTACCATAATGTGAAAGACTAGCAGCAGAATTATCTCTTGGAGGCATAGGGGAGAGAGAATGGGTGTTCAATTCTGCCTTTTCAATTCTTTCTAAGCTAGACTGTTGCTCTCAGGTGTGGTAGAGTTTGCTGATGTAGTGATGCCATCTGGTTCACCACAGACACTAAAATATTTTTTCTGGCTGTGAAAAAATTAAAGAGATGTACATGATTGTTTGATGAAGCATTTAGTCTACTCTTTTTCAGGAATATGAAACATGTAAGGACAATTTGGCATGCAGTTTCCTCCTTTCACTTACTTGTTATTGTATGGCTTGGCATGTGACCAATCACATTATTTGTTCTGTGGATAGATGTAGCTGAGCATGATGGAGAGTACATTTGCTAATGTTGGTCTTATGGAACCACATAAAGGACTAGAATTTTGTTGGGATAATAGCAATATTACATGTACTAACACTGTGTATCAATGGGAGGGAAGTTTCCTTTCACAACAATTCAATCATGTCACCCCAACAGTACTTCTTCAGTTCCTTTGGTTTGATCTGCTGTTAGAAGGATAAGCCGACAAGGTTATCACCCAGGGCCCAGCCAACTGTATTCACAATCTTTGTGGAGGCTCCTTTTGTGCACATCAGCTTTGGCTCTGATCATCTCTACAGCTGTGCTGACCCACCCGGGCAGGTATCATGGCCACACAGTAGTGCTACACAGAGAGTCTTGTTTGAGGATAGTCCAGATATCAAAGTCAAAAAGGCAAGCTGAGGTCTATTTACTGGTAGTCTGAATCAGTAGTGTAATCCAAAGGGTGTCCAGGGGCATAGTCTTGGTCATGGCAGCCAGGTGAGGGTCTAGGCAGTCAGTTTGGAGTCAAGCAGGATGTCAGTCTTTGCACAAGAGTTGTATGGATGCTGGCAGGCTGCAAGAAGTTTGCTTATAAGCCTCCCGGCTAATCAGTATCAGCTGGGAGCCTTCTTTGGTGCTTCATTCTAGCCTGCCTGCGTCTTAGGTGTAGCTGTTTTCTGGACCTCTCCCTGACTGAAGGCTGATCACTCTCAGAGCTAGACTCCTGATCTAATATGTCAGCTGTTGGGGAAAACAAACTTGGGTCAGGCACAGGCTGAGATCCATGGCTCAAGGCATCCTTGGGCCCAGGAGAAGGCAGAACTGGGCTGGACATAGAGAGGGCCCCCTGAGCCAGGTCCTCTTCAGAGTCGGAAGAGGGCTGGATCACAACAATAGCAGAGTATGATGCTCCAGTATGGAACACATCCACACACACAAAATAAGTTGACATTGCTGTTAATGAAGCCATGTGGATAGTGGAAGGATGTCTTAAACCAACATCAGTTGAGAAGATATACCCCCTTGTTGGTATTGCTCCACCTAAGATCTGGAGAGAAGTAGCAGTAGATGCTGAGAGAACTAAGCAAGGGAATGACCCTCGACACACTCTGAATGGATGTGAGCCTCAAGTTTGCTGGCTTAGATCCAGGGAAAGCTTCATGGGAAGAACAAATTCTTGAGGGTACACAAGAGCAAAACCTAGAAGATGGAGGAAGGAGCTCACTGGGAATAGAACATCATTAAAGGTGGATATAGCTGAAGATCTCAATCTCCCCTACATCACCTGGAGGACCCTGAATAGGCTGATGGTTGGAGTCCCTAAATGCAAGACCAATATGCTCAAGTGGGGACTGCTGCTGGACAGCAACACACAGTGTGAAGATGGAGAGATGATTGCTACTAGAGACATGCACCTATGAGGACATGCATTTGGGCAATGACAAAGTGAAGAAAGTGGCTTCATTTTAGTAATCCAGGTCAACACACAAAAGAGAGAGAACAGAACTTCACGTACATTTGTTACAAATAGGCTTCCATTTAGGACCTTGGTAACTGCTGGAGTGGAGTTTAGGGCTCTGCTGGACTACACAAGAAAACCTAGAGTCACCATGGTGAGGAAGGGTGTAAGACCTGCACAAGGAACTGGTCCTATTCAATGGTGGACCCAACCTGGTGAAATGAGTATCCAGCTCACATCTGCATGGCCTCATCATTGCTTGCTTCTCACAAGCAAGCTAAGGCGAAACTATTTAGAAAATATTTGTTTCTAAACTAAAATGATATTTTTCACCATATACTATTTTATTTTGCTATCATTATTATTGCATTAGGAATTTTTTTCATTAGGTAAAGGTAAAGATTGCCCTTGCTCAAAAGCCAGTTGTGTCTGACTATAGGGTTCATTGCTCATCTCTGTTTATAGCCAAAGAGCCAGTGCTGTCTGTGTCTGCAGACATTCCCATGGACACATGGCAAGCATGACTAAACACCAGAGTGCACATAATGTTGTTTACCTTCCCAACAAAGTGGTACCTATTTATCTACTTCCAATTTCTAGCTTTCAAACTGCTAGATTGGCAAGAGCTGGAACAGAGATGGGAGCCCACTCCATCATGCAGCACTCAGGTCTTGAATTGCTTACCTGCTGACCTTGCAGTTATCAAGTTCAGCATCTTAACCAATAAGCCACCGCAGTTCCCCCTTTTTTTTCATTTAACTGGGTGTAATTGATTTATTTACATGGGTTTACTGTTAAGTATTGCTTTTATTGTTATGTATTGTGTCTTATTTTATGTATTGTCCCCAACCAGAGCAACAATGTAGTTAAATAGGTGGGGTATAAATTCAATGAATGAATGAATGAATGAAGCATAATGTGATTGTCAGTTGCTACCAACTTGAATGGTAATTTTCCCATTGCCTACGGGATTTGAATCAAGCTCCCACACTCTTCTCCTGTTTTCATCATTTTGTTGAGAGTCTCTTTTTCTTCCTCTGATTTTCTACAAAGCAACAAGCATGGCTAACTGCACATAGTAAATGTAAGGCAATATAACCTTTTCTACTTTAAATGTTTCTAGGATGATTTTTATTATACAAAATGCTAGTTTATGTGCAAAAAAAAAAGGAACAAATGTCCAGCAAATAATGAGACTGAGCTGAGCTCTCCATGTGTTTCTGTGCTGTTTTTTCTACCTCATACGCTGCTATCTAGAGAGAATAAACAGAATGAAAAATGTCCATTAGATTCTGTCCTTGTATCCAGGCACAGGATAGAATAAGGAACTCTCAGAACAAATTTTCAAATACAGTGGAAACCCTGCATAATGAACGCTTTGCATAGAGAAAAATTCGCATAGCAAACATTCATTATGCAAACATTAATCATACCCTGCATAATGAAAAATAATGTTTGTTATGCGGGGTTTCCGGTAGTCAGGATATACCCGCTCAATGGGAACCCTGGTTAACAAACTTTTTTTTTGTTATGTGTGGTACTGCCAATAGTGCTTTGCATAACAAAATAATCTGCATAATGAAGAGCTCCATGGAATGGAGGTTATTTTTCCTTTGTTATTCAGGGTTGTATGGTACGTACAAATATAGCCATACTATCTATTACAAGTTGTAGTTTGTGGATATGAGTACTGTACATGTAAATTGTTTCCTTAGATTAATAAAATGTAAAAACAACAACACAAAACACTATAGAAATAAAATTTCAAGACAGCATTTTGATATTTTCAAATAAGTTTCCTTTTAGATGGGGGATAGGGAGCCTCACATAAAGGATGTCTGCTTTCCATTGTGGAATGTTAACATGAAATAATTGGAACATATATGAGATGGAGTGCTTTTAAGCCTTTTTATACAGGCATATATTTTCGGCACATTATTTATCCTTGAGTAGAAGAGATTGCTATTCAGCTCCTTATGGAACATAAAAGGAAAACTACTCAATGAAGAAGACCAAGTCATTAGCAGAACATGCAGTTTCTTCTAACATGCGATAGATTAAAAGTGCATATTTCATTTTTTAAAAGCACAATTTTTAACTACAGAAGTTGTGAGCACTTTTACTTTTGCCAGAGTACAGCCAATAGGCACAAATTAACTTGAAGGGATGCAGTAAAATAGCTTGAATTCATCTTCTTTAATGTAAGAGGTGAGATAATTTTGTTATAGATTTGGAAGCAGGCATCGGTAGCATTCTTGTCTTATTATCTTGTCAGCTTGATGCAGCCCCTGTAATCAGCATGGAACACTTTCCACCCTTCGCTGCTGAGTGGAAGCCAAGAAATGAATTCTCTGCTTACAGGATGCAATTGTGGAACTCTTTTTACCCCCAGGAGGCTGGGAAAAAAGCTTGTGGAGATTGGTCTTTTCTCAAATACTTTCCACCATTTCATGTGACACCGGCTATAGCCCCACTGAATGTCCTGGAATGACATTAATGTTGGGGTATTGTGCAGCATGCAAAATAGACCAGGGTAGAAAGTGCTGCTAATAAAATTTGCAACAGCACTAGTAGCAGCATACCAACAACAGCAACCAACTTTTGATGGAAAAGAAAGGTGTAGAATTTTCACTGAAGAAACATGTTTTCCAAATTTGCTCGATTCCTCAGTATTGATACAGTAATTGATGTGTTGGCAAACTCCAGCAGCCTGTTCTTTTTGGTTTGCCATGTCCAGTAATTATCGCAAAGGTCTCCCTTGCTCAAAAGCAAGTTGTATCCAACTCTAGGCTTTGGTGTTCATCTCCGTTTACAGCCAAAGAGCCAGGGTTGTCTGTTTCTGCAGATGTTTCTGTGAACATGTAGCAGGCATGACTAAACATGGAACACTATTACTTTCCCACTAAGTTGGTACCTATTTATCTACTTGCAGTTTTTTGCTTTCAAACTGCTAGGTTGGCAGGAGCTGGGACAGAGATGAGAGCTCGCTCCATTGTGTAGCACTCAGGTCTTGAACTGCTGCCCTGCTGAACTTTTGTTCATAAAGTTCAGTGTTATATATTAGATTACATGATGAATTATATTTTAATTCTTAGCATCTCAGTGGAATAATAAATATACAGTATATTGTAAAATGAAATAAACCATTCCACTAAGGCTAATTTAGAGAACTTCCTTCTATCTATTCTTCTATTCATTAAAATAAACACAATGAAAAATCTTGCAGTTTTAATTTTTTTCTTTGTTTACTCATTCTTAACAGAAAGAGAGAAATGTTTAGCTATGGTGTAATAATCAACAGTGACACACAAGTTTGCTAGTTGCCAAGGTAACTCCATTTTCCTGAGATATGTTCTTGGATTTGACTCTTTGGAGTTATGTGCCCCTGTGGAGGAAAAGTAAATTTGATCAATTTATGCATGGATGAATATAAGATGTGATGAGCCATGGAAAATATTAAATTGTCTATATTTTGTTCTTTTGCAGTATAATTTCCTGAAGACTATTGTTATGGTGAAGTGATTAAAATTTTGATTTCTTCCATGAATACAGTCTGAAAAATTCTAATTAGACAGTCTATAACAGGGTGCCCAAACATTACAGGCCATGGACAAGTCACGTGGTTGAGCATGCTGGTCACATGGTTCCTCCCGCCAGAAGTGGAAGTAAAACGCACATTTGCATGTGCATAACCTCCCCATGAATGTGCATAACAGTGCCATAAATGACCCGCAGCTCTAATAAATGTGGATCATTTACGGCTGTGTTATGTACATGTGTGAGTGCATTATGTGCATTCACATGCACCTTTTATTTCTGCTTCCAGAAGTGGTGAGGGTGTTGCAGGCCACATTTGGCCCACGGACCCTAGTTTGGATACCACAGGTCTATAATAATGATTTTATGCTCCTAGGTCACTTCTGACTCATTTTTTCAGGGTGTCCTAGATTTGCCATTATCTACACTGGGACAGTGCAGCTTGCTCCTGGTCACACAAACCAATTCATCTCCCAGGAAGCACATTTGGGAAATGAATTCTCACTGTTAAATCTTTGGTTTAGTAACGAGATACCAAACTCACTGAGCCATCCAATCAACTTACATTGAGAGTGGAAAGAGTGGGTATATTAGTCCATCCTTTTTGATAGCTTCTCTTGCTCTTGTCACATGACTGTCCAGGACTCCCTTCTAAAAAGGAAAACATCCTGCAGAAAATGTTTTTTTAAAAAACGAATGTTTTGTGTTATTCAGTATTGTGGGTTGACCAGAGGAGTGTGGCCAATCCTCTGTTCATAGCAATTATTTGTTGTTATATGTTATTGACATGTCCTGTTGTCATTGTCAGCTGGCTAGCAGAAAACACAGCAGAATGTTTCGGGGCTAACTCTAATATTCAGAGTCTTGGAGACACATGGTTGCCCAGGCCCAGTACCTTCTCCAACTTGAGACACCAAGTCACTGGAGGGCATTTACGTTAGCCTGTAGTCAGGCTCTTCCCTCTGCAGTTCTGGAGAGAAAGTTTCAAAGGACACCAATGTCAAAGAGACAATTGCCTGTGACACCGGAGAAATCGAAACCACAGAACATATTCTATGATGGCCTTGAACCTTAATAAAGATTGATTTGATTTAATATTGTACTTTGGAGAGAAAAAAATGAAGCTTAGATATTAATGTTACTATTCATTTCACCATTTTAAAATGCAAAATATTTACACTCTCAATAACACAACTGTAATTGCTTATATGTAACTATTTCACATGTAACCAGTTACTTCTAAAGTCTGGTATCATCTATAGGCAGAATTACCAACACAATCCAGACCTCCCTTCCCCCTGCATTTATTTAATGAGCTTTGAAATAAAAAACAGGAAAATATATTTTTAAGAAGAGTGGAATGTAACCTAGCCCCCCCCCCCCATCCAGCAGTCCCTTCTTTAAGGGTGTGGGGGCACATTGTGGTTTGCTACCTGTACCAGTGTTGCATTGCTTCTGATTTATCTGCTTGATAAATAAGCATGGACTTTGCCCCAGTTTGGGAAGTAGCATATCGTATGTCAAGACGGAGACAGCAGAACAAAGCTAGTACAGTTCAGTAGATGAGATGTAGTCCTGGCAGTTCAGAAGTCAGATAAATGAGGAATCAAGGTGAAAGGAGCAGGGTACCTTAGGGCTAGAAGGGGAGTAAGAGCTTAGTGGAGTTCAAGAACAGGAACAGGCCCAGTAGGCAGGGTCTACAGGGAGTCAGACAGGATAAAGCACCACCACAAATTAAAATACCGTATATGCCGGCATATAAGATGACTGGGCGTATAAGACATCCCCCCCCCCAACATTTACACTCAAAATATAGAGTTTGTTATATACTCGCCGTATAAGACTACCCCCTCTTCCACACACCTTCCACACACCAAATAAAACATAAAAGAACATCAGATTTGCATAGACAAGGGGCGGAGTGAGGCACCGCTGCTTCCCGCCGAGCAGAACGGGCCGGTCACGCTGAAAAGGCTGGCACCCCTGTCTCACTGCTGATGCTCGCCGCAGCCACACTGGATGGTAGGTAGAATGAGGTGGGTGAGCATCGGGAGGCCACTATGGGCACCGGGTGAGCATCGGGAGGCCACTATGGGCAGCTATGTCTATCCCAACTGAAGTGCACCCGGCGTATAAGACAACCCCCCCACTTAGAGGCATGTTTTTCAGGGGGGAAAAGTAGTCTTATATGCCAGCATATACAATAATCATTGCAGATGCAGCATTTGGAGGGAAGAAATAGTAATTATATTGGGGGTTTTCTCTCCAGAGCTTCTTGATGGTAATTGTGAGGGCTCTGGCAGTTGAGTCCAATCCTGTAACTGTAACCCCTTTAATAGTTTACTTTAATATTTAAACACTCTTGATACCAGTTCAGTTTTGCATTTGATAACACAAAGCTACGTAACTACTACAGTGTTAGAACTCCTTGTTTTCATGGATGTGAAACTGAGATTTTTGAACTGTTGACTTATTCATTCACTGATCTGAAGAAATCCAGTACTACTGTATTTTGATTATTGGCCCCTTGGCTTCTTGAGCCCCTCACTACACACAGTATAGTATCTTGAATATTGTATGGATACAAAATTAATCACCTCAGCCCATTTCCAACATGCCCAATTGTGGAGTCTTAATCACCTTTTGGCATCTCCTAGAGCTCATGACTTCAATCAAGTCTTACTGCACTATTTCATCACAACAGGTCAATGTACTCCTACCAAGACTGCACAAAACAGTGTCAGGGCTGCTCCTACATGCTGACCAGGCTACAAACACATGGACACTGTTCACTTCCAGGCTTAGGCCCATCAGCTGCCCGGAAAGGATCTGTGTCCTGTGCCAAGCACAAAAGTAAGCAGTGTTATGGAGGGGAGGGACTTTAAGTCCCCCTTTTCCCATCTTCCAGCATTAGCCAACAAAGTGATATATTTTGTTGCGAAGAAACAGAATGTTCCCTTCCACCAACCGTTCAATAATCTCTCTCTCTCTCTCTTAAAAAAAACCAGGCAGAAAATATTTTATAAGGCTAACATTCATGCTATTTAAATACTACTTTCTTTTCATCATAAATGTAACAGCAGTAGAAACAGAATGTGCCAATTAGCTGAAAATGGATCGACAATGAAGAACTTTCCATTTGTACTAATTTAATTAAGGAACACACATATTTAAATTTGTGAAATAAAGCAGCATAATGTTGTGCAAAACATTATTATTTTTATTGTTTTTCTTCTCAGTATACACTGAGATATACAGCAATATAAAAAAAAATCTTATATTGATTCTACAATGTGCATTATGCCCAAAGCAGGGTTAGCTCTGTTCCACTACAGACCACTGGCAAACAATTTGTTCCAGCACATACCATACTGGAGGAAGGTGAATGGTGAGGTCAGCTTAGCCGCCGCCGCCGCCGCGCCCCCCCCCCCCCAAAAAAAAGTAGCCTACCACGCAACAGGTATGTGTGAAAAAAATGGGATTGCAGTTTGAGACTGATAAACAGTCCAGGAATACCTTATTACTTTGAATGAGTTCAGATTACCAGCGCCAGATGAACTGCATCGAAGGATGTTGAAATAACAGGCTGAGGTGATCTTTGAACCAGTGGCTATCATTTTCTTGAAATCATGGAGGATGGGTGAAATACCAGATGATTGGAGGAGGGCTAATTTTGTCTCTATCTTGATAAAGGGCAAAAAGGAAGAACTAGGAACTACAGACCAGTTGGACTGACATCAATCCCAGGCAAGATTCTGGAGCGGATTATATACTTTTTACTCTGCAAGCAACTAGAAAACAATGCAGTGAAAATTACAAACTAACATGGATTTGTCAAAACTAAATCCTGCCAGACTAATCTGATTTCATTTTTTATCAGTGAACTTCCATGGTGGACAGTGAGAATGCTGTTGATGTAATATATCTTGACTTCAGCAAGGCCTTTGACAAAGTGCCATGATATTCTGATTAGCTGGGTGTGGCCTGGATAGCACAAGTGCCAGGTGGATATACAGTTGGTTACAGAACTATACTCAGAGGGTTCTTATTTATGGCTCCTTCTTAAGCTAGGAGGGGGTAACAAGTGGAGTACCAAAAGGCTCAGTCCTGGGCCCTGTGTTCTTCATCATTTTCCCAAATAACTTGGATGAGGGAGTGCAGGGATTATGTATCAAATTTGCAGATGACACAAAAATTGGTGGAATAGCTAATACCTTGGAAGACTGGAGCAGAATTCAAAAATATCTTGATAGGCTAAAACACTGGGCTGAAACCAACAGAATGAAATTTAACAGGGAGAAGCGCAAAGTTTTAAACCTAGGGAAAAAACAGATGTAGAATTACAAAATGGGGAGTAGGTGGCTCAGTAATACTACAAGTGAGAAGGATCTTGGAATTGTTGTAGATCACAGGTTAAATAGGAGTCAATAGTGCAACGTGGCTGCAAAAAAGGCCAACATTGTTTTAGGCTGTATTAATGGAAGTATAGTTTCCAAAACCTGTGAGGTACTAGTCCCCATCTATTCAGCACTAGTTAGACCACATCTGTAGTACTGTGTCCAATGCTGGGTATCAAACTTTTAAGAAAAATGGAAACGAATTAGAGCAGGTACAGAGAAGGGCATGGAAACCAAGCCATATGAGGAAAGACTGGAGGAACTGACCATATTTAGCCATGAGAAAAATTGACTGGGAGGGGATTTGATAGCGCACTTCAAATATCTGAAAGAAAATCAGAAAGAGGAAGGGAAGGATTTGTTCTCTATCATCCCAGAGTTCTGAACGCATAATAATGGACTTAAACTAAAGAAAGCCAGATATAGGTTGAATATTAGGGGAAAACTGAGACAGTGGGACCAAATGCCTCTAGAGGTGATGAGTGCTCAAACACTGGAAGCATTGAAATGAGAACTGGACAACCATCTATCATATCAGCTTTGATATGGATTTCTGCATTGACCATGCATGTGAAAAAGACTGAGCCAAAGTGTGTCTGGCTTAAAAAGCAGCCCCTTTCCCTATTTATATGAACTCTGAGCAGGGATGCCAGAGTGTCCACTCCCTCCTGCCTCTACTACATGCATTAAAAAATTATGTGTGTGATTTTTTTGGGAGGGGTTCCTTCATGGGGGGGGGGGGGCTTTGTTTGTTTTTGTTGTTGTTCAGTCGCACAGTCGATTCTGACCCTTTGCGACCCCATGGACCACTGTCCGCCAGGCACTTCTGTCCTCCACCATCCTCCTCAACTTGCTCAGTTCTGTGCCCATTGTGTCTACAATACCATCTAGCCATCTCATTTTTTGCCGCCCCCTTCTTCTTTTGTCCCCCATCTTTCCTAGCATCAAGGCTTTCTCAAGTGAATCCTCTCTTCTCATTTGATGTCCAAAGTACTTTAGCTTCATCTTTACTATTTGACCTTCTAAGGAGCAGTCAGGGTTGATTTCTTCTAAGATTGACCTATTTGCTTTCCTCGCTGTCTGGGATACTCTCAAAACTCTCCTTCAACACCACATCTCAAATTACATGATGAGAGAATGTTCAAACATGCATCAGTCAAGTACAATGATCACACACACTAGTTATGCAATTGTGTGTGTGTGTTTTTGTGTCAGAGATTATTCTGAGTTGAAAGGGGTTTTTTTCAGAAGACACATGAATGAGGTTCCTTTGATGTCCTCTATTGTGAAGCTGTCAGAGAATTGAACCCCATCCTTTTGGTCTCCAAGCACAGTGTTTTTACCCACTGAGCCACCGGGGAGCTGTTGCAATTTTGGGTACACAAATACAATAGGATTCTGTCCAGTTATCTATAAAAAGCCATAACTGCATTAACCACATTCCTAAAAGTGCCACTGCAATGAGGATAAACATGCTATTACAAAATGAAAAATATCTAGTAACCATTTTAAAGATTTTTGAAAGTCAGGTTGCTTCTTTCTTTAGTCCAGTATTAGGCCATTTTTATTAATGTTCTGAATTCAACTTGCAGCTGCTGTTCTTTTCATGCTAATGATTAAAGATGGGTTCTAAATTATTTGAGATGTGATTGCATACTTATTTCAAGCCTGTTAACAAATACAGTTTATGCAATATTAAAGATGGTGAATAAACCACAGGCTATCCTGATTTTGGCCTAATTAGAAATTAGACCATTATTACTTTTCCTTCTGCCTATTTATCAGCATTGATTTGCTATAGAGATTCGTGATTAGAACCTACCATTCAGGTTTGGAATATCTTACCTCCTTCTCTCCCGCCCCACTAGGTTTTTTTCATACCGTATATTTTTCTTCTCATTTAATTGTACAGCAACAGCTCCAAATTTACACTAATTCATGTGCAGCATGAGAAGGTTATTTGACAAGGTGTCTTCACATTACGTTAGAAGACAAGATTCATGCTGGACAAAATCAAAGATTTATCTCGTCCAGTATTCTGTTTGTATTAGCCAACCTGGCTTTTATGAGGAGCCATAATTTCTTAATATTGGATAGATTCTGATTTTAATGTTGAATGTGAAGCTGAGAAAAATAGCATTTATTCTGTATTTCTTGAGATAGTGGGCATGCATAATACTATTTAGAGTGCACATAAAATGAGAAGCAAATCTAAGCAATACAGAAATGCTAAAATTGTATTTCAAAATAAGCAAACATTTGCAAAAGAAGAAAATTATGATTTTCTTCCATGATTTGAAAATTCCATGATAAAATTAATGGCAAATAATTGTGGTAATGTGTGCAGGGCATTTTAACACATCCTATTGTTTCAGAACAATTGAGTAAGTACTAGCAGACTATTATAATAATAACACATATGGCCATCAAATCAACCTTTTCAGAGTTCTCTAGGTAAAAAATAATGATAATACACAAGTGGTTTAGCATTCCCTTCTTCTGGGGGGAATTGTGGGGTTGTGCAGCTTGTCCAAGGCTGCAAGGCATGGCTTTTCTGAGCTGCACCTTGGGGAACCAAACTCCTAATCTCTGACTTTACAGCCAGAAACCTATTTAACTGACCCATTCAGCCAGTACCTTTACTAATAATTGTGTTCAATCAAGTCACTGCCTACTTATGGTGCCCCTTCTGAGGGTTTTCAGAATATGGAAGTGGTGACTATTTCCTTCTTCTCCGTGCACCCTGGGATTTTGCAGGTTGCCAAAGCCCCCATAGATTGGTGCTTCTCTTAGCAGCTGTGGTGGGTTATTAAATTTCCAACTTCTGGCTCTGCAGACAGAAATTTAAACCACTGAGATATCCAACCAGAGAACTATTGTAGCTTTTTAACACTAATTTGGTATAGGGGGGACGTCCTCACATTATCTGTATGATAAAGTGTTCATTTGTACTCATATGTCTGTTGTTAAATATTTCACATTACTGTTTTATGCCCAGCTTATCCATCAAATTATTCTTAACCCCACATTTCAAAAATTACCAATATTTATTTACCATTTTCATGGCTTAGATCCAAGAGTAATTTATATGATAGAATAGGTGTATAAATATATATTTTACATAATTTATTCAGAGATAAACTGTGTTCTGTACTCCTATTCTCTCTCTCTCTCTTTTTTGGTAGTTTTTTTCTTTTTGCACAGTTTGAATTCCATATATATGTATCTATCAGGATTTCTTACTTCACATTAATCATCTCTGTTTATGCTCATTCATTTTAGACTGTAGTTCTGAAGCAACACACACACACAAGTAATTATATATAATGTGTGTTGTGACTTTCTTTCCATTCTATAATAATGATGCTATTATCAGCATAGTTGAAACAAAGTCAGGTAGTAGTACACAGCTTCATGAATTCATGTGACTTGAAAGGGAGGGAGGTGAATTTTTTAAGCTATTGGGAAAGACTGTGAAATTAGTTCCTATAATATTTCTCCAGTGACTAAAACTGCCTGTGAAGTTGAAGCATATAGAATACTCTCATTTAATAGGTTTAATTTTCTCCTAGTGAAATTCAAGGTGAAGGTCAAGATCACCCTTGAAAGCCAGTCGAATCCAACTCTAGGGTTCAGTGCTCATCTCTGTTTACAGCCAATGTTTGCACTGTGTGCATTTTCAAATGTTTCTGTGAACATGTCACAGGCATAACTAGACGTTGGAGTGCATAGAACTCTGTTTACCTTTCCACCAAAATGGTACCTATTTTGGTAAAGGTAAAGGTCACCCTTGCTCAAAGCAAAGGTCACCCTTCCTCAAAAGCCAGTCATCTCCAACTCTAGGGTTCAGTGCTCATCTCTGTTTCATAGCCGAAGAGCCAGCGCTGTCTGCTTCTGCAGACATCTGCATGGTCATGACTAGACACCGGAGCACATGGAAAGCTGTTTACCTATTTATCTACTTGCAATTTCTTGCTTTCAAGCTGCTAGGTAGGCAGCTGGAACAGAGACAGGAGCTCACTCAATTGTGCAGTACGGAGACCTCATGTAACAAAAAAGTTGCTATACGGAAGGAAATCCCAAGAAAATGACACCTCAGTTTACAGGGTTGGGTTGGTTTTTTTGCCATATGAAAAGTTTTGTTATTTATTTATTTATTTATTCAGATTTATATTGATGCCCACTCACTGAGGCGACTCAGGGTGGCTTACAGTCAAAACAGCAAACAGTACAGTAAAAACCATAAAATACAACTTCACAAAACAAACAAAACAAAACACAAACTAACTCCCCTCTGGCCATTGGAATGGGCCCACAGGAGGGGGTGATGTTCTCAGCCACCTGCCAGGCCATGGAGTATTCTCCCTCAGGCCGTTGGTGTAGGCCCAGAGGATGGGGCGGTGTTCTCAGCCACCTGCCAGGTGTTTGGTTTTTGGTCTTCTGATGCTTCTCATAGTGGTGGGAAGGTATTTGGAGCATGTCTGATTAATTTTTGCAATTTTTCCTACATTTTGGTACATCCAGAAGCACTCCCTGCAACCAGGAAGTGTGGAAAATTCCCCAGTCCCCTCAACAGCTGATCGGCGGGTACTTTTCCTGCAATTACCACAGGTGGCCCCTGGTGGCCATTTCAAAGCCATGCATTGGCTTTGAAATTGATTGTTTTGGTTTTCAATGCATTCCTATGGGAAACTGCACTTTGCTTTAAGGAATTTTCACTATAAGGAAAACACTGCTGAACGGATTAATTCTGTAAAGTGGGGTTTCACTGTATTTCATGGTTTCTGTCTTCTCTCAGTTTCTAATTTGTTGCTATGCATTGTCACATAAAAATCAACCTACAGCAACCCTAATAGAAAAAAATAATAAAGGTATATGACTTATTTAAGGAGTGATTTTACCTGTTCCAAACTCACTGTGAGTTTCCATGGCTGAATGAGGATTTCAGCTCAGGCATCCTGAATCCTAGTCCATCACTTTATTTACTACATCACAATGGGTACCATTTGGTTTCTAATACCATAATATGTTTGTTCCTCTCTCTCCATGAAATGCATCCTGTACAAAGGAATGGATATTTTATACAACCAAACCTACAATAGGCATATTGGTGGATCATATTTCAGCTCAATTTGGGCAGCAAAATACAGACCTAAGTACAGATCTAACAAGTCTGCATATATTCTATCTATAATTGTTTTCTCTGCATAGAAACAAATGCAGATCTTCAGGATGCCTGTCATTTAGAGGTGGGAAATAATTTATTTGGATGCAGCTGTGCTGGTGAAAGTAGAATTTTAGAACTTTCAATGCCTGTTGAACATAGTCTGCACAATTTCAAAGTTTACAGGGAAATGTTTGGATAAATTGAAATGCACACAAGATTTTGAATGGTTGGGGAAAAACACATTTGAACAACACATACACAAGCGTACTTTAGTTAATAGGTGAAATGTGTAAGTTAGTTGAAATGTGCCAACAAACTGGATATTAGGAATACATGTATAAAAATTTGTAAAAATGTTTGCACCAATTTTCTTGCAAAAAAAGCTCCATACAAAATCTTACAATTTGGTGAACAAAATTAAGATGAGAACAAAGTGGTGGTGGAATGTAGAAAGCCAAAACCATATCAGAATGAAGATTTTCACATTCCTGTTGTCTATGTCACTGATAAATTAATTAATTGTACCACAGCTTTCTCCAAGAAAATACTGCTGCTTCATCCAGTTTATCTAACAAATATTCAGAAGCCTGCTGCCTGGTAAGACATTTATTTAGAACATTAAATCTATGGCTTGCCTTTGGACATGGAAAATCATGAATATTTACAACATCTTCATACAAATTGTTTCTAAGAGACTCTTCAATTGGATATATTACCATTTTTATGTTGGATGTGTCAGATATCTAAATGATTACATGTTTAGTTCATCACAAAACAGTCCAGTTCACAGATTATACACCTTTTCTTTCCCACTTGACAGTCATATTCCCTCCGGACTGGGAGGGAATATGTTTCTGATGGTGAGCAAATCTGGAGCAAAAAATGGATCAGTTGATACTGAAAATAGGCAAGGTCATTCGTCTCTCCCCTTATTTTCTACTACATCTCTCTTCTTCCACCAGCAGATTGCCGCAAAAAAAGAAATATTCCTTCTTGCTTGAGGCGGAAGAGAAACATTTGCAAATCCTTCTTATTTTCATCTCTCTGTCCACTTCAGTTCCACCATTTCCCCTCTTTCCACCTATTGACCCCTCCCTCTGGTATTTCCCTACTTGCTGTAGTGGAGATTGCCTTTCTCTGCCCTGGGTTTTTTTTTTTTTTTGTAGATTTTTTTTTAGAGGTAGGGAAATTTTCCCAGCTTGAAATAAATATCTAATGCTTACCCATGCTAGTTATGGATCAATTTATCAGCAGCAGTGTTGCACATGCAAAGAAAGCACTATTAATTTAGTTCTGGATGCAAAATCAGAACACAAGTGTGACTTTGTAATGTAGAGCTGGATAAAAATATCTCCTCACCAGTGGGAATATGGGGCAAGATTTATTCAAATGGAGAGAGGTATTATTTGAAAAAGACTTTTCCAGTGACAGAGTTAAACCAAATAGTCTATAGTGTGTGAGGTCTCTCTTTTATTATTATTATTATTATTATTATTATTATTATTATTATTATTATTATTATTATTATTATTATTATTATTATTATTATTATTATTATTATTATTATTATTATTATTATTATTATTATTATTATTAACTCACATTTATTACCCCGCCCCAATCGGGTAAACCCGACTCTGGGCGGCCTACAACATGAATTTAAAATCACAAGTAAATCTGTTATGATAATAGTATTTAAAATCTCAAAACCTTAAAATTTATAAAAGATTAAAACAGTGCAACCAATAAAACAAAGCAAGAGGGGTGGCTGTCCCTTAAATAAGCCAACCTATGTGGGATCCCGTATTACTGGGCCCCCATACATGCTCCGCCAGCCAGGTCTTCAAGCCCTTCCGGAAAGGTAAGAGCTCTGCCTGTAGGCGCAGTTCCATTGGGAGAAGGTTCCACAGGGCCGGGGCAAACACAGAGAAGGCCCTCTTCCTAGTGCTAGAGAGATGAGCCTCCCTAGCCGATGGGATAACAAGAGAGCCCCTCCGATCCGCCCTGGTGGGACAGACAGACGTTCTTAGGGTGACGCGGTCTCTTAAGTATCCTGGCCCACTACCAGATAGGGCTTTAAAGGTAATGACCAGCACCTTGAATTGCACCCGGAGACATACTGGTAACCAGTGCAGCTCCCAGAGCAGTGGTGCGGCACGAGCATAATGCCCACACCCCATCACTACCCGGGCCGCCGCATTTTGGACCAGCTGCAGTCTCCGGATGGTCACCAAGGGCAGCCCCATGTAGAGCGCATTACAGTAATCAAGTCTGGAGGTGACCAAAGCATGTGTGACCATGAGCAAGGCGTCCCGGTCTAGGAGGGGGCGTAACTGGCGTATTACACGAAGTTGTGCAAAAGCCCTCCTGGCCACGGCTGCCACCTGTTCTTCGAACAGTAGTCGTGAGTCCAGGAGGACCCCCAGATTACGCACCGGGTCTGTCTGGGACAAAGCTGCCCCATCCAGAACCAAAGCTGGTAACTCCCGAGATAACACAGGGCCCCTCACCCATAGCCACTCAGTCTTGCCGGGATTCAGCTGTAGCCCGTTGTCCCCCATCCAGACCCTCACAGCCTCCAGGCACCTGGAGAGGACTTCCACCGCACCGCTTGGGTCCCCACAGGCCGAGATGTACAACTGGGTATCATCTGCATACTGATGATACCTCACCCCGTGGGAATGGATGATCTCTCCCAGCGGCTTCATGTAAATGTTAAATAGGAGGGGAGAGAGTACCGAACCCTGAGGCACCCCATATTGCAGGGGCCTTGGGCTGGACTTCTCACCCTCCAACCATACAGACTGGGTCCGGCCCCTCAGAAATGAGGAAAACCAGGACAACACAGTGCCCTGGATCCCCAAACCTTGGAGCCTTCCCAGCAGGATACCATGGTTGATGGTATCGAAAGCCGCTGAAAGGTCGAGAAGAGCCAGGACAGACGGATGACCTCCATCCTGCTCTCTCCAGAGATCATCCACCAATGCGACCAGTGCAATTTCTGTCCCATATCTGGGCCTGAATCCTGACTGAAAAGGGTCCAGATAATCCGCTTCATCCAGGACATCCTGGAGTTGCTGCGCCACTGCCTTTTCCAGAACTTTACCCAAGAAGGGCAGGTTGGACACTGGGCGGTAGTTGGTGAGCACCATAGGGTCGAGGGATGGTTTTTTCAGAAGGGGTCGCACCAAAGCATGTTTAAAAGGTGCTGGAAAAGACCCCTCCTTTAAAGATAAATTTATAATCGCCTCGACCCAGCCACCTGCCACGGCCGTAGATGCTTTAATCAGCCAGGCGGGGCATGGATCCAGTGCGCAGGTCGTGGCGCGAACAGATCCAAGAAGCCTGTCCACTTCCTCAGGGCCAACTGGATCGAACTGATCCCAGATAACATGGCCAGACTGAGCTTCGGTCAACCCCAGCTCCATACGATCCACGCCGAGATTAAGCTTTGAGTGAATCTGAGTGACTTTCTCCGCCAGATAATCAGCAAAAGCCTCAGCCGACCCCTGCCAACCAGGGCCCGACCCCTCTTTACCAAGAAGGGACCTGGTCACCCGGAACAAGGTCGCTGGGCGATTATCTGCGGAGGCAATAAGGGCGGTGAAATATTGGCGTTTCACCACCCCCATCGCCACTAGGTAGTCTTTAATAGCAGCTCTAACCAGTGTTCGATCAGACTCACTTGCTTGAAAGCTAGTATTTTATGACTCTAGGGTTTAGTGTTCATCTCCATTTATAGCCAAAGAGCCAGTGCTGTCTGCGTTTGCAGATGTTTCTGTGGACATGTGGCAGGCATGATTAAGCACATGTAACACTGTTTTCTTTCCTAACAAAGTAGTACCCATTTAGCTACTCGAAATTTCTTGCTTTTGAGCTGCTATGTGGGCAGAGATGGAAGCTCACTCTGTCATGCAGTATACGGGTCTCAAACTTGCTGACCTGTTGACTTTCCAGTTGTCAAGTTCAGCATCTTAACCACTATGCCACCACAGTCTCTATTTTGTTTAAACAGCACTTAATCAGGTAGTCCCCTTCAACATCAAATTAAAATACATACCAAAAGCCTTCTTGAATATGAATGGATTCCCCTGCTGGAACAACAGAGGAAAAATAAGTTAGGGTAAAAAAATGAGCATTTATCCCACTGTTTTGGGGTAGATTGCTTCTCTCTCTCCTCCCCCAGAAAACACACAATGCAATTGCTAGCGTTCTCCAAAGGACCCAATCAGCATATCTCTTTTTTTGAGCCCCTGTCAGAGGCTTCCACTTTTTGGTGTGGATATGTGTGCTCCAGCTTAATCCATTCCTGCCATGTTTGGTCACTGGGAATTGACCAAACATGGGACATGTAGCTATCAATTACTCCATCCAGTGTCATGATATCAGAAAATGGAATACTTTCCCTGCTCATTTGGAGAGGGGGAGGGAAAGTGGAATTATGTCTGTTTTACTTTGCTAGACCATTACTGTTGTGAACCACATAGAT